>CM038142.1:335058386-335743083 GCA_021437245.1 Aegilops speltoides | reverse complement strand
TTTGATGGCTCTCACTCAAATGGAGAAGGGGGTGAAGAGGTATATATAGCCTCCACACAAAATCTAACTATTACACACAATTTACCAAACTCGATGGGACCGAATAGTGAAACTCGGTGAGACCAACTTGGTTCAAAATGTGAATGTTAGGCTTTTCGGTGGGACCGACAACATCAACTCGATGAGACCGATGCGCTAGGGTTAGGGCAAAACCTCATCCCAGTGAGACCGATCACATGAACTCGGTGAGACCGATTTCAGTAATAAGCAAATAGAGACTTGGTCAGGTAAACTCGGTGGGACCGATCACTCATTACGGTTAGACCGAAATGTTACGAAAAGGAAACAAAGAGTTTGCACTGCGAACTCCGTGGGACCGATCGCTCATCTCGGTTAGACCAAAACGTTACGAAGGGAAACAGAGAGTTTGCAATCCCATCTTGGTGAGACCTAGATCCCTATCAGTGAGACCGAATTGATTAGGGTTTGTGGATATGGCTATCTCAAGTGAACTTGGTGCGCCGGATAGATCAAATCGGTGGGGCCGAGTTTGACTTTAGGTTTAGGACATATGTGGAAATGAGAAAGTGGTTGAGGGTTTTTGGAGCATGTCACTAAGCATTTTGAGCAAGCAAGCCATTAAGCAACACCTCATCCCCTTTTAATAGTATTGGCTTTCCTATGGACTCAATGTGATCTTGGATCACTAAAATGAAAATGTAGAGTCTTGAGCTTTTGCCAATATATGTCCTTGGCATTTTGAGTGGTCCACATCTCTAGTCCATGCCATACCAACCATTGAACTTTATGAAACATTGATCTTGAAATAATATTAGTTCAATGAGCTATATGTTGTTATGAATTACCAAAACCACCCGGAGATTAGTTGCACTTTCAATCCAACGCCTCCAGCATCTCACCGTGGTGCGGTGGTGCCCCTGGTATGGCATCTCCATCCGGTGTTGCCCTCGGGGTGGTGCCACCGTGCCCGGCGCTCGCCCTGGTCGCCGTAGTTGTGCTCCGGTGACTTCCAGACCCTCTCCTGGATGTGGTGATGGTCACACCACAGTCGTGGTGTGGCCGAGCTTCTGCTACGGCTACAACCTCCCTCCGATGAGCTCATCCTTGTTCCTTCTCCATTGATCTTGCTCCTGCATGGCCTTGGCCATGATTTGGGTTGGATGTGGGGTTCTACTAGTTGCTTCTAGATGATGTAATCAAGCATCAACTCCTACTGGAGCTCTCTGGTGATAAATTCATGTTGTTCTATGGTCTGTCAGAAGCTGCCACGTGTACTTGCTTTATTTATGTGCTCCTGCGCTGCTCTGGTGGTATGAGATTGATGGAAATATGCCCTAGAGGCAATAATAAAGTTGTTACTAACTTATTATTATATTTCCTTATTCATGATAAAGGTTTATTATCCATACTAGAAATGTATTGACCACAAACTTAAATACATGTGTGGATACATAAACAAATACCGTGTCCCTAGTGAGCCTCTACTAGACTAGATCTTTAATCAAAAGATGGTTAAGGTGTCCTAACCATAGACATGATTTGTCATTTGATAACGGGATCACATCATTAGGAGAACAATGTGATGGACAAGACCCATTTGTTAGCTTAGCATATGATCGTTCAGTTTATTGCTACTACTTTCTTAATGTCAAATACATGTTCCTTCGACCATGAGATCATGCAACTCCCGAATACCGGAGGAATGCCTTGTGCGCTATCAAACATCACAATGCAATTGGGTGATCATAAAGATTCTCTATAGGTAACTCCGAAGGTGTCTGTTGAGTTGACATGAATCAAGATGGGGATTTGTCACTCCGTGTATCGGGGAGATATCTCTAGGCCCTCTCGATAATACACATCATAACAAGCTTGCAAGCAAAGTGACTAAGGAGTTAGTGACGAGATGATGTATTACAGAACGAGTAAAGAGACTTGCCGGTAATGAGATTGAACTAGGTATGGAGATACCAACAATCGAATCTCGGGCAAGTAACATACCGACAGACAAAGGGAATTACATATATTGTCATAAAGGTTCGACCGATAAAGATCTTCGTAGAATATGTAGGAACCAATATGGGCATCCAGATCCCGCTATTGGTTATTGACTGGAGAGTCGTCTCGGTCATGTTTACATCATTCTTGAACCCGTAGGGTCCGCAGGCTTAACGTTCATTAACGGTACAGTATTATATGAGTTATGTGAATTGGTGACCGAATGTTGTTCAGAGTCCCGGATGAGATCACAGACATGACGAGGAGCTCCGGAATGGTCCGGAGGTAAAGATTGATATATAGACGATGCTATTTGGTCACCGGAAAGGTTACAAAATGTATCAGGTAGTCATCGGATCACCGGAAGGGGTTCCAGGAAGCCCTGGGAGGTCAATGGGTCATATGGGCCAAACAAGACAAGCACGCCATCCCACAAGGGACTGGTGCACCACTCCTCTGGCCACGGCCCTTGGGGAGAAAAGGAAGGGGGGAGTCAACCTCCCCCTACCTTCCTCTCCTCCCCTTTCCTTTCCTCCCGAGCAAATAAGGAAGGGGGCCACCATAGGGCAGAAGCCCATGGGGGCCGGCGACCACCCTTGGGCGCCCCCTAGCTGCCTACCCTCCCCCCACCTATATATATATATATATATATATATATATATATATATATATATATATATATATATATATATATATATATGAGAGGGAGGGCGCCACACACTCATGACAATCTCTTAGCCGTGTGTGGTGCCCCTCTCCATAGTTGCATCCTCCGTTTTCCCGCAGTGCACGACAAAGCCTTGCGGGAACAAGCTCACCACCACCGTCACCACGCCGTCGTTCTGCTGGAACTCATCTACTACTTTGCATGTCTTGCTGGATCAACAAGGCAAGGACGTCATCGAGATGACACTACAAGAAATATGTCAACTTATGACCTTCTGTCAGTGACCCTCGAAGAATTGGTCATAAATCTATGACCATTTTAGACCAATTGGTCAAAAGCTGTTCAGGGGGCTCCAAACCTCGAACCATTGCACCATTTTGGTCGAAGGTCGTAATTTCCTTACGAAATGGTCACAAAGCAAATAGTGCTAGTCCGCTGCCTTATTTCTAGTTGTTAACGACCAATATAGATGGTCATAGCCTTGTAAATTGTGGTGGGTTGCTATGACTAGGCGCCACCTCATCGTTTTGCCTATGTGTCATGTCCATGTGGCAGTTTTGCCCTAGGTTGTGAAGCAACCTATATTTCTATCATTCCCAAAATTCCCAAAAAATCTCATAAATTCTTTGGGTCATATCTTCGTCAAATATGTAAAAACCTTCCTTGCCTAGTTCAAAAATAATTCAAAAATATTCATTTTCCTATTTTGTTCAGAGTAACAGTTTGTGAAGGAAGTACCACTTTGGCATGTCCAAATAGTATCCATTTTCTACAGTGCTTTCCTATGCCCAAATAACCATCCTCCACCAAATGCCAGCTCAATCCATTCATTATTTTGAGCCGAGCTTCAACATTCAGTATTTATGTCCAGTGTGGTGGTTTGCAAAGCAAGTACCACCTAGGCTCCTCCTTTGAGCTGAAAATTTGTGAAAACGGTCTTCTTAGTAACTGATCATCCTCAGCCAAAACTCACGCCCATTATCCATGTACATTTCCGTACCACTAATCAAACACTTGGCTGCTAATTCATGTTTGAGCATCGATTGGTCTCCTCATGAGAATCTTATGTTGTAATTTTCTTCCTAGCACCAACCTGGGAGTGCCCAACCCACTAGACATGCCTAGGCCGCCCAGAACACATGGCAACGCCACGGTCACGCAGTGACCACGCTGGCGGGCATCTTGAGTTCTGGCAGCTCTAGAGTTGGGGCCCTCGCCACCGCCCAAACCTCGACGTATCGCCACCAAACCATGTATTTATGATTAAATAGGTCCTTATGTAACTAGAAATGATTTTTGGAAAAATACATAGCAAACTATGAGGCAGCTGCAGTTCAAATTTGACCCGCTTCGGTGAATCCAGAAATTTGTCTTTTTCACGAGAGGTGGATCAAAATTTTTACACCAGACCATTTTGTCAATTGTGCATTAAATATGGCCTAGTATTTTATAAAATGATTTGGTCCAATTTTGCAACAATTATTTGGTAGTTCCTTCACAAAAAACCTCCTTTCGGGCACTCGAAAAATGGAAAATGGTTTTTTAGTCCAACGAAAATGAAAACTTCCTTAGGCAACATTGTTTGCTATTCAATATGCACCCTTGTGCACAATATGAGATCATTTGAACAAACTATGCCATGAATGTGGCCATAAGATTGATCATTTGGCTTGAAAGCCATGAATCTTCACACTTGATAGCTCATTTCTGAGAACACTTTTTAAAAATAATTACCGTATTACAAGTTTATTATTTTTCCTGGAAACTTGGTCACATATAATGACACAATGCGAAGGTTTTCCAATTTTTTGATTTTTTTTGAATTTTTTATGCCCGTTTTAATATGCGGTCAAAACGGCGGGCTTGACCGTTCCTAGCTAGTGGTTGAATCTTGGAATTTTTTTGGTGTTTCTATGATTAAATAGATACCTATGTACCTAGAAATGATTTTTGGAAAGAATAAAGAGCAAACTATGAGGCAGCTACAGTTCAAATTTGACCCGTTTTCAGCTGAATCGACGATAATTTGTCTTTTTCATCAGTGGTGCATCAAAACTTTTTTCACACAACCATTTTGTCAATTGTGCATTAAATATGGCCTAGTATTTCATAAAAATGATTTGGTCCAATTTTGCAACAATTATTTGGTAGTTCCTTCACAAAAAAACCTCCTTTCGGGCACTCGAAAAATGGAAAATGGTTTTTTCGTCTAACGAAAATAAAAACTTCCTTAGGCAACATTGTTTGCCATTCCAATATGCACCCTTGTGCACAATATGAGATCATTTGAACAAACTATGCCATGAATGTGGCAATAAGATTGATCATTTGGCTTGAAAGCCATTGATCTCCACACATGATAGCTCGTTTCTGAGAACACTTTTTTAAAATAATTGCCGTATTACAAGTTTGTTATTTTTCCTATGAACTTGGACACATATGATGACACAATGCGAAGGTTTCCCAATTTTTTGATTTTGTTTGAATTTTTTATGCCCGTTCCAAAATGCGGTCAAAACGGCGGGAATGACCGCTCCTAGCTAGTGCTTGAATCTTGGATTTTTTTTGGTGTTTCTATGATTAAATATATACTTATGTACCTAGAAATGATTTTTGGAAAAAATAAATAGCAAACTTTGAGGCAGCTGCAGTTCAAATTTGACCCGCTTCCAACTGAATCGGCGGAAATTTGTCTTTTTCAACAGACGTGGATCAAAACTTTTTACACCCAACCATTTGGTCAATTGTGCATTAAATATGGCCTAGTATTTTAGAAAAATAATTTGGTCCAATTTTGCAATAATTATTTGGTAGGTTCTTCACAAAAAAAACTAATTTTGGGCACTTGAAAAATGAAAAATGGCTCTTTTGTGCAATGAAAGTGAAAACTCCCCAAATCAACATTGTTTGGAGTTCCAAAATGCACCTCGTGCAAATATTTGATAGCTTCTTCACAAAAAAAAATTCATTTTGGACACTCAAAACATAAAAATTAAAATGCTGACATGATTTTACGTACCGCAAATTTGGGCACTCAAAAAATGGAAAATGATTTTTTCGTGGATCAAAAGCATTTTACATAAATCATTTGGTCAATTATGCATAAAATTTGGTCTAATACATAGAGTTGGTAGGTTCGTCACAACAAAAATATTTTTTATACTTCAACAATGAAAATGCTTTTCTCCTGCAAAAGAACTTATTTTAATCAATTACGACCTATTTATATGGTCATAAAGTCATCAAGGCCTTTATTGCATTACGATTGGTCCACGAGCACCTCACGCGGATCGTGCCCGACCACCGATTGGATAGGCCGGATCCGACGGCAGCCCTCTTCCTCCACCCCTCTACCCTCATCCCTCTCATCCCCTCCCGAATCAAGACAACTCCTCTCACCCTCGTCCAAACCCTAGCCGCGCCTCCTCCGTGCGCGCCGCCCCATCGATTCCGCCCAACACCGCCGCCCTCCACTCGCTCTCCTCCATGAGCCGGATCCCCACCTCCTCGGCTCCCCTTCCACTCACTCTCTGTGAAGGCCTCGCTCCGGACTCCACTCCATCCGCTTCTGATCGATTCGATCTCGGCTTCCTCCCCAACCCCACCGCCGAGGTGCGAACACGTCCCCATCCCCTATCCTCCGTCTCCCGATCATGCGTTGTCGGTCCGGTTCGGCTCGATCCGTAGCGGTAGCGGCTAGCGGTGCCGCGCTTGTGTGTGGCAGCGGCTTGGCTTCGATTGCACGGCCGATCTGGTCGGTGAGGGGTCTGTGGGGCGCTATCTGGGGTTTCTAAGCTTTGGTCTTGTTGTTGGTGTTGGTGCGAGTTGGTCGGGTCCGGCGACGAGGAGGGGAAGGCGCGCCATGATGATGGCCGCCGGCGCATGGACGCCAACAAGCGCATCACGCTGACTTCGCCGCCGGGAAGGCGACCGAGCTCTGTAAATTCCTCATCGAGCAGCTCCGCCTCCCGTCGACCCCAAGGATGACGACGGATCGCTTCCCTAACTCCCTAACCCCTTGCTACGATGCCGTGATTCTCACTTTCTCCTCCTTGTATTGCTCCGATTCATCTTGGAGATTGTGCAATTCAATTGATACTTGGTATGTGGTGGTGGTGGTGGTGATACATATTATCTGAATCAATTGTCCAGCGAGACTCCACTCATCCATACCGCCCGGCAGTCCGCCAGAGGCGGTGGAGTACACCTTTCGGCATGAGCTGATCCTTGATCGCGTCCAACATGGGAGCCACGACATCGCATCATCTTTGCAAGCATAGGTAATGATGATCTGCGCCTAATGGTTGTGCTCTGTGTGTTGTCGATTCTTGAACAATGGTGCCGATCGATAATTACGTATGTTGAAGTGGAGAGAATATCCGAGCGAACATGTGGCGTCTATTTTTCTTGTTATTACATGACACATTGAGATTATGAAGCTTTTGCTTGGTAAGGAGTCGATGTCGAATCCGAAGCGAGTCAGTACTCCCTTGTTTGGGCGCTGGTCATGGATGACAAGAAGCGGTCAAGCTTCCGCTTGAACACAATGCTAAGGTAGTTGCTCATCTATGCGTTACATGCGCGGTTTGTTAATCTGAGTTTTCAGCTATTCATTCGATTGCCAAGGTTCAATTGCAATACTCCACGAGTATGTGGTGATTTTATTCTTTATAATTAACTAAAGCAGACAATCTGTCTTTAACCATGTTATATAGGGGATAAGCTTATTCTTTGTAACATCTGCCATGTCATTCTCCCGGCATCTACGATAAGATTTGTACAACATTTACTCCTAAATTTATAACCGTGAGCAGCAAAAACTTGCAGCATGAACTAAGTTCTTTGAGGTGTTGTGTATGAATTCAATTTAGTTAGGTGGGCTTGGCGACAACCAACCTACAATCTATTTTATTTTATTTAGGTTGCTAGTGACTTGGCAACAACCAACCAGACATGCTGGTTACTCATGTTTTCCTTATTTTTTACGAGAGCTTGCTTTGAAGAATGTGTAGCATTCAGTTTGTACCTCATCTAGTATATGTGCTGCTCAACATTCAACCTGCTTTACTCCGCTTATGCGATTCGCTAAGTTTGTAGAGGCTTTATAAAATGCTTACATTTCAGATCCTTTGGAGAAACTTTATAAAATGTTTTGTGTCTGTTCACCTCTGATATGTGCTGCTCAACATTCAACCTGCTTTACTCCTTTGTCCTATCTCAATAAACTGTTTGTTTTTCAAGAGCAAAAAAATAAAGTAAATCTACTATATCTTGGTATTCTAGAATTACGGTGCCTCATGTAAGTTTGCTTTATGTCTGCTTTAGCTTGCAAACTGATAATTTGTTATGCATTCTCATTTCTTGTCATGTAAGGGAATTAGAACTAGAGAAATATATACATACATGTACCTCAGCTATTGCAAATACCAACTATACATCATCTTGTTAATTACTACGGTAACTAGATGGAATCTTCATGTTGTTAGCTTGCACTACTACGGTAACTAGATGCAATCCATTTTTATTAAATGCATTCAGTTAGGATTTTTGTCATGGCTGTTCTGTTTCCTATAGATCTGGTCACTCTGAAATTTCATTCTAGGACTTCGTCATGTGATTATTAGTTATTTTAACCAATGATGTTTGTCTTTGTGTTCGGGAGCTCCAGTGTCTACACAATTTGAAGTTCGAAACCATATAGCTCTACTCAAAGAAAGAGTCTCTTCTATTTGATTGTAATAGAATGTAAATATTGTAATATTGTAATAGTAGGCATATTTGGGTTGTAATAACTATGTACATTGTAATAGACTTAGTTAGTTTTATTTGATGAACTACATTTGTCTTTGTTCGTTTGAAATATTGATTATGTATGTGATTTGAAAATGTGTGGAATGGAAACCTAATTTGTGGGATCCACTTATGCAAATAATCTGAGCAGTTTTGAATTTTCTCGCCAAGTGGGCCCAATGTGTGAGAAGATGACAAGTGGGACCAGCTCCAAAATATAATGGCCCAAACAATGTTAAAAGGCCCGGCGAAATAAATAAAATTTGAAGTGGGCTTGGCCCGCTTAACGTCTGAAAAAATAAACATTAAAAGGCTGAATTGTTGGGCTCGGCCATGTAAAACGCCGAATCGGACCGGCTGATTCTTGTGCAAGATCGACTTACCATTTGGATGCCTACGTGGCTTGGGAAGGCTGCTAGTGACCAAAATTTTGGTCAAAGAACCAACGACCTTTTACATATCACAGAGAAGGTCGCTATAGTCAGTTTATGACGGCCAGCTTTTGACCTTCTATTTTTGGTCACAAAAAGGTCACAAATTGAAAACTATGACCTTTCAGTGACCAATAGTGGAGGTCATAAGTTGACATATTTCTTGTAGTGTGAACGTGTGCTAAACGCGGAGGTGTCGTATGTTTGGTACTTGATCGGTTGGATGGCGAAGGTGTTCGACTACATCAACCACGTTGATAAATGCTTCCGCTTAAAGGTATACGAGGGTACGTAGACACACTCTCCCCTCTCGTAGCTATGCATCTCCATGGATAGATCTTGCGTGTGCGTAGAATTTTTTTTGTTTTCCATGCAAGGTTCCCCAACAGGGATTGCTCTGGATTTGCTAAGTTGGTCGCAGTGCTTAATCTGTTGTTTGCTCCTATGTGGCTCAGTTGTTCCTATTAACTGAAGAGATAGTATGTCGACTGTTGTTGGTGCAGTACTTGAGTTGTTGTGGTTGTTAAAGCATTCCTCTTGATTCGGCTACTAGTCCTTGTAATTCTGGTTATCTGGAATTTCTTACTGTAACTCTTGTTACCGACAATTACTACACTATTTATCCGTGGATTCAGTTAATTGCCTCTGTTGTTATCTTCATTATAGATGTTGTTCATGGTATTTTCCTTACCATATGTCTGTTTAACCTCTCTTGCTGTAACTACTATTACTGCTATATTGTTGCAGTAACACTTGCCGAAGCTACCTGGTGACCCACAAGTATAGGGGATCTATCCTAATCCTTCTGATAAGTAATAGTGTCAAACCCAGCAAGGAGCAGAAGGAAATGACAAGCGGTTTTCAGCAAGGTATTCTCTGCAAGCACTGAAATTATCGGTAACATATAGTTTTGTGATAAGATAATTCGTAACGAGTAACAAGTAACAAACGTAACAAAGGTGCAGCAAGGTGGCCGAATCCTTCTTGTAGCAAAGGATAAGTCTGGACAAACTCTTATATAAAGCAAAGCGCTCCCGAGGACACATGGGAATTATTGTCAAGATAGTTTTCATCATGCTCATATGATTCACGTTTGTTACTTTGATAATTTGATATGTGGGTGGACCGGTGCTTGGGTGTTGTCCTTACTTGCACAAGCCTCCCACTTATGATTAACCCCTCTTGCAAGCATCTGCAACTACTAAAGAAGAATTAAGATAAATCTAACCATAGCATGAAACATGTGGATCCAAATCAACCCCTTACGTAGCAACGCATAAACTAGGGTTTAAGCTTCTGTCACTCTAGCAATCCATCATCTACTTATTACTTCCCAATGCCTTCCCCTAGGCCCAAATCATGGTGAAGTGTCATGTAGTCGACATTCACATAACACCACTAGAGGAAAGACAACATACATCTCATCAAAATATCGAACGAATACCAAACTCACATGATTACTTGTAACAAGACTTCTCCCATGTCCCAAGAACAAAAGTAACTACTCACAAAGCATGTTTATGTTCAAGATCGGAGGGGTCTGAACATATGATCTTCCACCAAATAAACCAACTAGCATCAATTACAAGGAGTAATCAACGCTACTAGCAACCCACAGGTACCAATCTGAGGTTTTGGGACAAAGATTGAATACAAGAGATGGACTAGGGTTTGGAAAGGAGATGGTGCTGATGAAGATGTAGATGGAGATTGACCCCCTATCGATGAGAGGATCATTGGTGATGACGATGGCTTCAATTTCCCCCTCCCGAGGGGAAGTTTCCTGGCAGAACAGCTCTGCCGGAGCCCTAAATTGGTTCTGCCCAAGTTCAGCCTCGAGACGGCGGCGCTTCGTCCCAAAAGTTTTCTTATGATTTTTTTACAGGTCAAAAGACTCCATATAGCAGAAGATGGACACCGAAGACCTGCCAGGGGGGCCACAAGACCTGGGGCGCGTGGCCACCTGGTGGTTCCCCTCTGGTAGTTTCTTCGCCCAATACTTTTTATATATTCCAAAATAATTCTCCCTAAATTTTCAGGACTTCTGGAGTTGTGCAAAATAGGTCTCTCAGATTTTCTCCTTTCCGGTCCAGAATTCCAGCTGCCGGCATTCTCCCTCTTCATGTAAATCTTGTAAAATAGAGAAAAGGCATAAGTATTGTACCATAATGTATATTAACAACCCATAATGCAATAAATATTAACATAAAAGCATGATGCAAAATGAACGTGTCACTACCCGTCCATGTGCTTGTGGGTGTTGTGTCCTATTTGCAAAGAAATACCATGCGTGAGTGGAGTGCAGTGTTCTCAGAGGTAGATGTTCAGTTGGGTGCTACCCTGACTATTTCTTCTATGCTATCATGACTCTGCTTAAGAATAGATACTACTTATCTTAGCTATATCCTACTTCCTTGTCTATTTTTCTATCCCTCTCTTTTATTAAACTGATAAGAATAGATGTTGTCTGATCTTATTGCCTATGATGCTGGTCCGAGGCCTCTCTCGGTTCTAAAGTTATTTCTGTGGCTCCAAGAATTCCTACAAATCATGTGATGCATTTTTTTTCTCGAATATGCATGAGTGTGCATATCATATATTAAAGAAGGAAAGGCAAAGATGCCTCCACCGGTCAATTACAAGCGTGGCAAAAGCTCACACATATGTGCACAGCACTCCACCTAGTACACAAACTACTACTCCCCACTAATCCACCTCGCTAAACCCGCAAACACGATGTCAACATTTGCTTTCAACAGTCCCGAACGCGCCCAAGTCCTTCCTTCCTCCTCTACTCGACGCATGAGCTGGAGGAGCGATGGTCGCTCTCCATCAAACACCACCGCGTTCCGATGCTTCCACAGCTCCCATAGTGCCAATAGTAGGATAGCATGCAGATCTTTTGTGCCCATCGTAGTCAACCGTTGCTTCGTACATAGCCAAGATTTCAGTGACACAACATTTCTGTGCACGCCTGAGGATTCCATCCCTCCAATCCTACCTCTGGTGCTGAGTAGCTTGGTCTTGAGGCTCTAGTTATACTTCTTGTGGTTAGCCTGCACCTCCTCGCCGCTTCACATTAATTCTCATGTTTGGGGTTCGTCCAACTCCTGTTTGGTATAGTTGTACCAATGGCTATCAAACTCTTTCCACGGCTGGGTTTCTCTATTTATAGTGCTTTGGATGGGTGACTCGGTTGTGTGCTTGTTGTGTGTGTTGCTAGTGTTGTCATTGCGTGAGTCTTCGGTGCTGGTGGTGTTGACAGCAACTACTTGCTGTTGTCAATCTCTCCTTGATGCCTATCTTGTAAGCTGCTGGGTGGCTAATTTCTTGGGTACTTGGTCCTGGCCGGCTGGGTTTGATCTATATCTACTTATGGATTTATTCTGATGTTGAACAGTGGCTCATATCTATTGTCACTTAACAGGAGATATGCCACATACTAATCCTAACCCAACAGTCTCTAGTGCTTACGTTTGTAGGTTTTGAAGAAAAGAAGAAGAAGATCAAGATCTTAGCTAGGATAGTAGAGGAAGAATAGATAATTTAGCCTAGGTTGTCTTTCCTGAATTCTTTTGTAACGCAAGAATGTATTATTTTATTAATTATTTTCGTGTTTCATATGTAATATAAATTTTTAATATTTATCCAATTACCAATAAATCTTTAATTCTCTTTATTGTTCAAAGTCTATATTAAATGCAATTCCAATTCATAATTGATTGGAAATTATGCACTTAAATCCTTTTATCTTATTTGAATTATTTGAACCCAAAAGTCTAAATAAGAGTAAAGGTCAGTCCAAATTATTTGAAATGCAAATTTAACTTAGTAATTTGAATGTAGGTTTGATTTGGTTTTGAGATGCAACTTGATAATAACCCCAACCTATATGCATGAATGCAAAACACAATCGAAAAAAAATCCCCGCTCTCTTAAACTACGGGTCATTACAAATGAAAAAAAACTTTCTTTGTTGCCATTAGACCAACCCCAAAGTGTGAGGCATTTGGTTTTTAATAGACTAGAGACACAACTTTTTGGCCTAAATACTCATGGCGCAACATGATTGGCCAAACATCATCCTTAGTAAGTAGTTTGAAGTTCGAACAACCATTTACTAAGAAATCATTCTTGGCCTGCACGTCATGAATGTCAAGGTCATCCTTGATCTTTTGCCTACAAACACACTTCATTAGGCCAGCCAACACTTTTGCTTTTCGCTATCTTCTTGCCAAAAGAGTCTGGATCTGGAATGGTCCAGTCTTCACCAGACCCCTTTTGGGAGTTAAAAAAACAAAGCATATAGAGAACAATATTTGTGAGGAGGAAATTGATCAAGACCGTCGTCCTCCAACAGAGAGCAATTTTTTCCAACTTCTCAACTGTTAAGTGCTCCTCCTTATGTTTCCACTCCCATTAGTGAGATGATAATAATGAATCAGAATTCCAAATATTTTATCAAAACCTGGCCTTTTCCACAACCTAATAGGTAAGTGTAAATCAGCTGCGCTCAATGGCTTCTCCAAGGCAGAACAATTCACTTTTATGAAAGTTAATTTTGAGGCACGACACTTTTGCTTAAATGTTGAAAGCAAGAGTTTTGCATTTGGAACCTTATCCAGTTCATTTTTCATACAAAGAATAGTATCATCAACATATTGCAAAATAAAGAGGCCACCATCCATAAGATGTGACACTACTCCTGTAGTTTGACCGTCATGTTTGACCCGATCAATCAAAATACCCAACATGTTAGCAACAATATTAAATAACACTTGAGATATAGGGTCACCCTGACATATACTTTTTTTGTCTGAAAGCAATGGCATATGTCATTATCGATTTTGACAGCCACACTACCTCTACTGACAAAATTTTGGATCCACTAGCACCATTTATTGGAGAATCTTTCATTCTTATGGGCTGATGAAGGGACGACCATTTAACCTTGTCATAGGACTTTTGAAAGTCAATCTTGAAAAAAAGTCCACTCATGTACCCTCTTGGTTCAACCTCCTAAAAAATCGCCCAAAATTCTTGGCTCTAAACAAAGATTTGTGAGGGTGAATATTGTTGGGTGTCAACTCTAGGCCACCTGACATCTCAGTGCGAGTCGACATTTTCCGCGTCTTTGGACATGGCCGAAGAAATGTCACGGATGAAGCCTCGAGTGCATATCCAAGTATCCAATCCTCCCCTCGTGTCACCCTCCCGAGGCGACTCAGGGCCGCCCTCCCTTCATCCGCCGCCACCCTCCTTTAGATCTCCCCTCCTCACTATCGTCGAAGACAGTAGCAGGGTTTCCCGCGCGACCGCTGATGAGGGCGGCGACGAGGTTCTAGATCACTCTGCCGTTGTGTAGGAGGAAAGGGTTTGGGGCAGCGACCTTTGGTGTGGTGGGCCGCTTTTGCCCGGTCGTGTGGGCAACGAGCTGGCGGTGGATTTGAGCGGCTGGTGGTTGGCTCCCTGTGGTTGTCCTGCTCTAGATGTGAAGACACCTCCTTCGGCATGTGTTACTTCCTCTCCCATGCCTTGTCCGATTGGATCCGGTGGTCAGGGTCGTGGTGGTAGGGTGCAGAGCCCTAGATCGGGGTAACCACTTGGCTGCCGCCGGCGGCCACGTCAGCGATGACGCTCCTGGTGCCGCTCCCCTTCCCGAAGGAAACTATGAGGTCCATCTCCCTCCCCACCTCCTTCCCTGCTCTCGGGTGAAAATCCACAACCCTTGGTTGGGAGGTGGCGGTGCTTCCACACCTCCTCCTTCTTGAAGGCATTGTTATGGGTTTGTGGTAAGAAGGGTAGTACGCAACAAGCTTTTGGTGTTCCTATTGGTGACGGTTCCTTCTTCCAGTGGTGACTCCCCGCCGTGGAGGATTGGTGCTCTCCTCAAGCCGCTTCCCTTCCGTCTCTGCGTGGTTCGGTTTGTCCGGTGGGTCGACGCCCTTGGCCTGGGCAAGAGGGGATAGTGTTCCCCTCTACGGCGAACTGGTCACGTGGATGGAAGTGTGTCATTGGTCTTGGCGTGGCTCGGCCCTCCTGGTGGCTTTGTTGCCCATTGCTCAACGCGTCTTTGTGAAGTGCTCTGGTCCTTTGGCTAGAGTCTGCGCCTTGCTCCTCGTGCGTGGGATGCAATTTGTGTCCTCATGTGTGTTGGAGTGGTTGCCATGTGTTTCAGGTGTTCTTGCTCGCTCTGATGAGAGCAGCTCCACTCTGCCTTTCGTGCGTCGACGACGAGCTTCTTCCTTTGGCGCACCCCCTTTAGCCCATGTTAGGTCTTTAAGTTGTATTCTTTTTCTTCTTCGGTTGTAGATTTTAGCCTCCTTAGCGTCCTGTATCTGCTGTCTTGGGCAGTGGCGGAGCCAAGGGGGGGCGAGCAGGGGCCTGCCCCCCCCCCCTAATGATCGAACGATGTTGTGTACTTAGCGATAGGAACGCATGTATTCCTCACGCTTATACGTACTTGCCCCCCCCCTATACGGCGTTAATTTAAGGAAAAGGGAGAAGGCCCATGTCAAGCCCACACTAGCGGCCTGGGCTCTGCCTTCTCGCGATCAGCCTGTACGTTTAGCTCCAAAAAATGATTAGCCTGTACGTGAAATAGGCTCATAAAAAAACATGTACGTGGATTAGTCGCCGTTGTTCCAGACCTACTACTCCCGATCCTATTCATACGGCGTAACTGCGACGGCGCGACAAAGGCATGCAGCCTGATTCCAACCAACAGAAACTAGCCAAGGACCCAAGGTTTAGCACATCAGCACATCACATCATGCATCTCTACTAATCTCAATTCTCATCTTGTATCATTAATTGTTGAACATATACATCAGATATTACTAGTTTACATGTTCTGGTTGTCTGACTTGTAATGCTACGATTCTATGAAGAATTCCTATCCTGTACATGTCCTAAATATTATTGTGACCGTGATGCAAATTATCTTGTATGAGTAATTATTTGCGATGCAAATTTTCCCTATGTCAAACTTATCCAATATAGCTAATTGTGACACTACAATTCAGCAGCTATGAAGAGAAAAGCGTTGTCAAACACAGTCCATGTTAATTCATTATTTAAGCAGGTTGCTTTCTAGTTCTCCACTGAAATTGTTGATAAGGCTGATGTGCAAGTTATAAATCTGGTCCAATTGACACTCACGATCAGGATATGCCAGACTTGAAAGTGTTGCAGAACAAGCAAAAACATGTCAAATTGGGAGCTGCCACCAGACAAGCAAGTTCAAGCTCTAAGAAGTGCCTCCAAAATATTGATTTTCTTTTAAGCGCCAAACGAGAGACTTACTTGGGTTAAACGTTGAAAATATTTAACAGGTAAGTTCTCTTCCAGTGAATTTTTTTTGTCATGTTATTGGCAATTGTAAAGGTAAATTTGAACTTATACAACTGTATCAATGTTTTGTACCATTTGGCATATATTACAGTATGATGATTGTTATTTTTTGGTCTAAAAAAAGTTTAGGAACTTGACTTGGCCCCCCCTATACCAAAATCCTGGCTCCGTCCCTGGTCTTGGGGTTGCATCCCCGTTTTTCAATCACATCTTTAGTTTTACATTATGCTTTTGTAGTCTTAGCCGATTGATGCCTTTCTCCAGTCAAAAGTCAGGATGAAAATCGAGACCTAGGGCGTGTTTGGTTGCCTGCATGAGGCCCAACCGGGCGCACGTGGGAAGGAAACGGGCTGTTTAGTTGACTTCATACACTGTTGGGCTTGCATAGCACAAAACTTAAAGCACCTCTGGGCCTGGCTCGCTGGAAACACTCAGATCGGCAGTTTCTTGCGAGCCAGGCCGAGGCGAGCGCAAACGAGCGGGCCCTTGCACGAGTGGAGACGGGAGGGATGCGAGGTAATTACGCGAGGTCTTCTTCAACCTCAAGTAAGCTTCTCTCTAATCTCCTCTCTTCTTGTCCCTCTGATCTACACAACAGTGCTTCGATTCTAGGTAAGCTCTACACGAAAAAGATGCACCTGATGCTACGGTTCCATTCAGGCGATCGATTCGTAGTTTCGTTGGCCGGAAGTTCTTTATAACATTCGTATTGTAAGTTTTTGGTTTCGACGATCGTAGCTTCATCTCTCCTTTAACAGCAGTCTAGTGCACTCACGCCGCCATGTCGAGCTCCTTTGTCCTCTGCTCAGAGCCCTCCTATTCGTCCCTCTCGTCGCCGACGCCCTTCCCCTTGATCTCCTTGCCTAAGTCCTACTACACTAGAGTCGTTTCTGGCGTCACTCATCTCGGCCTACTCTCTGTCGTCAGTCCTCCCATCAGACCTTTGCAGAATGGCGACACATGCTGCTGATTTGCTTGCCGCCGACGGGTCGATCATCTTGGCCTCCTCTCGGCCTCCTCTCTCTCGCCCACCACACTGAAGTCGTTTCCGGCATCAATCATCTCGGCCTACTCTTTCATCCTACTACATGGACGATACCGTAGCGCGAGCACCGCATTCTCCTCCTCTGTCCACTGTCTTTGCGTGAGCACTGCAACTAGTTCGCCGACGGTATCGCTCGCCGTGCTGCCGACGGGGTCGCTCGCCATGACTCCATGCTCATCATGTCGGACACGACGCCACGACCACTATCCACTGCAGCGGCGCACACTGCATTTCTTCTCTCCCTTCCTCTGCTAGCTCTTAACCTTGTGTGCTAAGTGCAATCACTGGCTCTTAATCATACCCCATGCGGGCAACCAAACAGTGTGTAGTTGTATGCGCCGAGACAATGCAGACAACCAAACAACGTGCTAAAGTTGATCCCCTAATGCAGAAAGTCCATATGCAAACAACCAAACAACTTGCAAATATCGCATATGAGATTGTTTTTCTAGAGCCAGGCTGAGTGAAGAAGGGTATGCAACGCAGGTACTGTAGCAACCAAACACACCCCTAGGGATCGGTTCGATCCTTTCATCTAGAAAGAAATGTCACGGATTATTATAAAAAGGAAAAATCACGGGATCCATGGATGCGTCACTTGTTGACTAGGTTGACTCGGACGGAGCCACACCAACCACACACACTTCTTCCCCTCCCGGCGCTCCAGTCCTGTCCGCCTCACTCCCCTCGCGCTTCCTTCTCCTCCTCCGCCTCCTCGACCCGATCCCACTCGCGGCATCCTCCGCCGCCGCGGAGCGATGGCAGCCCGCTCCCCTTACTTCGCTCCCGAGGAAGGCGCCCGGGGCATCCGCCCAGGGGAGTCACCTGCCGAGGCGCTCCGCCGGATCCTGGCGACACCAGGCGCCCACCAGGCGCCCTGCTGCTTCGACGCGCTCGGCGCCCGCCTCGTCGAGCGCGCGGGGTTCCCGATCTGCTTCATGGGCGGTGAGTGATCGCTTTGCTCCCTCTCACGCTTCTCGCATGTTCTTTGTTCCCCCGGCTGTGTTCGTGCGCGGTCGTTGTAGTAAAACCCTTGTGGGGTTTAAGTTTTTGTTGGAACGATCGGCTGGAGAATAGAAGGTCCTTCGTCACCCCGGTAGTAGTAGATCTAACCAACCGTGCACTCCCAAGTGTTCCAGTTAACTCACGGTTTGACATATCCTCCTGGGAAGATGGGAATTACCCTATCCATTGTTGAAATTTTTTGCTCACTGGAAGGAGGGATAGTCCATATATCACCCTTGATTACCAGCATAATAAAGATTTGAATTAAAGTTCATCTGGACGTAACTTGCATTTTGCTAACAATAGTTAAGCTGGCAATTTCTTGTCATGACACATGACAAATATTGTATATAGCTGTGCAAATAATTAAAATTGGACGCAGAGCCGACTTGAAGAGTAACTATGAAAGAACAATTCTAGCTCAGAAAGTTAAAGTGCAAATGTTTTTCCGAGTATTTGTTCTCGGTAAATGCTGCTTGTTTTGGTGTTTAACTAGAACTTTGTGTCCTTAAATGTAGTTATTAATATCTGTTATGCTGATTTGTTTGATGAAATAAACTGCTATGGAAATTAAGAGATTTTAATGGCGTTTTACATACTGAACTTTTCCAGGGTTCTGTGAAAGTAACTTTTGGTGTTTGCTGAAGGTTTTTCATGCATTGGAGTCTTAATATATGTTCTCCATTCAGGTTTCTGTGTTTCTGCCGCACGACTTGGATTGCCAGATGTTGGATTAATCTCCTATGGAGAAATGGTTGATCAAGGGCGTCTAATCACCGAAGCAGTTTCGGTTCCCGTGATTGGTGATGGAGACAATGGTTACGGAAATTCTATGAACATCAAGAGAACTGTAAAAGGATATATTAATGCTGGGTTGGCTGGAATCATGCTTGAAGATCAGGTACTCATAGATTTCCATACATTTTCTCCTCCACTTGTCAAAGTCACTGCTCTTATTTTTCAGATAGATTCGGTAATTATTTTGAATGTTTTGGTGAGTAATCTTATGAGTCTCTCATAATAGGCTGTAACTCCTTAATTTAAAACTGAAATAATTTCGATCTTATTTCTTTCTACTAAAAGTTGCTAGGCATAAGGGCATAAGGCATTAAGAAAAACGTTGTTCCCCAGAACTGCAGCAATTTATCAGTTCCTTGTTTTTTTAATGTGGTATTCAGTGTGTGTCTTTAGAGTGTACAAAACTAAATATAAATAATTGTTTATTTTACATCATATGAACGGGAGGTGTTTTTCTGGCTGATGGCAGTGAGTGATTAGGATTCAGACTCCCACTCCATGGTGCTCAATTATGGGAATGTACTTGTAGGATCCATCCTTAAAAAAATTGACTGAGAACTTTAATCTCATTCATTGGACATGATTCTTACTATGCAAGTTTTTTGAGGCATATTTGGATAGTGCAAGCTAAGATAGTTTTCACTCTTCAGTACTGTATATCATAATGCACATAATAGGCTGTAACTCCTTAATTTGAAACTGAAATAATTTCGATCTTATTTCTTTCTACTAAAAGTTGCTAGGCATAAGGCATTAAAAAAATCGTTGTTCCCCAGAACTGCAGCAATTTATCAGTTCCTTGTTTTTTTAATGTGGTATTCAGTGTGTGTCTTTAGAGTGTACAAAACTAAATATAAATAATTGTTTATTTTACATCATATGAATGGGAGGTGTTCTTCTGGCTGATGGTAGTGAGTGATTAGGATTCAGACTCCCACTCCATGGTGCTCAATTATGGGAATGTACTTGTAGGATCCATCCTTAAAAAAATTGAACTGAGAACTTTAATCTCATTCATTGGACATGATTCTTACAATGCAAGTTTTTTTGGGCATATTTGGATAGTGCAAGGTAAGATAGTTTTCACAAAAATCTCTTCAGTACTGTATATCATAATGCAGGGCAGAAGGGTAAGAAAGTAATGTTTTGGAGTAGCGCTGATTTCCTTTTGTAAGATATTTGCAGCCATTGGAATTCCAAATGAATCATTTGATCCAGTGATAAATACTTCTCTTTATATCTTTGTGTGTTTAAGCAGACATTGATTTCATTTCATTTCAAAGTTTCCTTACTTTCTATATCAAAAAAGATGAACAGAAGGCTTGTGTAATTGATCTTCCGCCTTCTAAAATTTTCATTAATTGATACGATACATAACATATTGAAGGTGGCACCAAAAGCATGTGGACACACTGAAGGAAGGAAAGTCATCTCGAGGGAGGAAGCGGTCATGCACATAAAAGCTGCTATAGATGCTAGGAAGGAGAGTGCCTCTGACATTGTTATTGTGGCGAGGACAGATTCCCGTCAAGCTGTTTCTCTTGATGAAGCATTATGGAGAGTTCAGGCTTTTGCTGATGCTGGAGCAGATGTTCTATTTATTGATGCCCTTGCTTCAATAGAAGAGATGAAGGCATTCTGTGCGGTTGCACCTGGAGTACCAAAGATGGTAAGATGGCCCACCTGTGTTTGTTCGTCATACTCGAGTTAGTCATTCAAGAGTTATGATTGTACTCACATCCATTGAGATCACCTAGGATAACATTTTGATTTATATAGTTTTGGTTCGGTACCCCCCCCCCCCCTCTTTTTTTCCTTAAAAGGTTGCATGAATCTTAAAGTTACTTTAAAAGGGTATCGCCATATTAGCCTACAGGTCAAACGTATTGAGTAGATTTTGGATACAAAAGACTATTATCCTTTTTTATTGAAGGGGTACCTTCTAATCTCCACCTTCAATCTGCATCAAAATCCGTAAACTTTTCTAGGGCGGTGTACCAAAGCAAAGTTCTTATTTATATGCTTGGTGCTAACCTTTCAATCCATTCTGGTATGCCAATGAATTTGATTAGGATACCCAAACAAGAAATGACTTGTTTTAGTATTTTCCTATATTTACCAAGTATGCAAATGTTTACAAACTAGAGGAGTAGGAGGGATGTGTCATCTGTGGCTCTAACTACATTTATGCTTGTGATTACTTCTCTTGCTAATATTTCTGTACGAATGATGTCTGCTTCAGAACGTTCTGTTTTTAATTCGCCTGTGAATTCGTTTTTTCCCCCTCTCTAGTACTTAGATGAGGACATCAGACATTATACCCTGTGCTTTGTTCTGCAGGCAAACATGTTAGAAGGTGGTGGTAAAACTCCCATATTGACCCCTGCTGAACTCAAGGAGATTGGTTTTAGCCTTGTAGTCTATCCGTTGTCCCTAATTGGGGTGGCAATGCGTGCAATGGAGGTTTGTTCTTTACATATGAAGCATGTTCCATGATTTATATACAGCGTTTTCTTTTCAGTTTCTGACGAATTTAAATACATGATGCCATGATGGTAACATCCTCTAATATTGCCTTGAATTATTTTCAATGTTTTTACAACTATTCCAGTTCTATCCAGTAACTTAAGAGATCTATCATGTTGTATACCGTGTTCCTTGAAATTTTGCATAGAACATAAGTGCAAGGACTTGTTTATTGAGAAGCTGCATGCAGATCGTATACTGCACCACAAAGGGAAAATCAGGGACGACCATAGCATCTTTCAATGCATGTAGATATTCTACAACCATGTGAATGCCAGTAACTGCCATAGGTAGCTGTTCAATTTGGAGTGTGAAGTGCTACTTTTTTATTCAAAGCACATGAATATTTGATATGCAGGATGCTCTACTCGCCATAAAAGGTGGTGGTGTACCCTCACCTGCCAGCCTGCCATCTTTTCAGGAGATCAAGGATACTCTAGGGTTCAACCGCTATTACCAGGAAGATAAACAGTACACTGTCCCCCAAGCCCAACCATCGAAGCCAAGTGGTGAGCCATGATGATTTCTACCATTACTCTGTTCAATGTAGACATGACTTGGCAAGCCCTGATGGTTTATTCCATAACCCTCTTCAGTGTAGACATGTTAACCCCAAGTGGTGAGCAGTGCATGGACATGGAAATACGTTATCCATGATTTTTAATGACTAATTTTTTGGCGGCATTTTACAGGTAACCCGTAGAAAGGAGCGGCCCTGTTCAATTCTCAGGAGGCATATGGAAACGGGATCCAGGTGTCCACTGAGCGATCAGTATCCATTTGCTTTCGAGAATTTGAGATTTGTACCTCCGGGCAATGAGGCAGAGCAATCGCGTTTATCTTGAGGCAGACGATTTTAGCAAGTTGTAAATGAGGCGGTGTGACAAAATGTTTGTAAATGTATGCTGCTTTGGTGTCAGCAAACCTGGATTCCTTGTGTTAATTTTCAATTTCAATAAAATAAACCACCTTTGAAGTTGTTGAGAAATGTTTCTCACCAGTGTATGTAGTAAGTCGAAGAAAAATAGTAAAAAATTGCCGGCATGACAGATTTATTTGGCAGCAGGACTCAAGACTTGCATTGGGAATTTTGGAGCATTAAACTGAAAATGTATACAAATTTCATAGACGTTTCCACAAATCCCAAAACTACAAGCATCTTTAAACATATGTGGTATGTAAACACGTTCGCTATAGTGTAATGAAAAGCATGCTGTTACATTGTAATGCCTGTCTGAAAAATGGAGCAATTTCTATTTGGGCCAAAGTAACACAAAATGTTCTTCCTCATCAGTTCACAAAAGCTCCAGCCTGCAGGGGGGATCTTTGTGCCGCATGGAGCCGATGGACTGGAAAACCAACACAATATTTCCATTTGAGACAGTACTTACAAGTACAACAAAACATATAACAGGACCCCGGTGTTACAAGATGGAAGGAACTAAACAGGAATGAGTAATTGCAGTTCATAAGAAGTATTTCATCCTGTTATCTCTTCTCATGGCACGGTATACAGCCTGGACCTGAACAACAATCGAAGTCTCATTAAACAAAATATCTGCAAATCAACATCTAGGTTGCAGACTAGAATACATTTGATGATAGGAAAACAGGGCGTTACCTGCTCACTTGAAGCCACACGTATTGGCCCAATTTTTACAGAAACATATTTTCCCCTAGAAGATATTTTCTGACTTACTTGGCCCTGTACAAACCAAGTTGAGATCTATATTAAGAGTCACAAAAATATCAAGGAGAATATAGCAAAACAAAATATTTGACGAAGTTAAGCATTGATATAATCTAAGCAATGAAATTAGACAGCCCCTAAAGTATGCTAGTAATACATATTATTCCAACATAACAGAACGTGTGAACCAGTTTAATACACTAACCTTTGGAATCGATTCTTGAAGAACCGATTCAACAGCATCAACCATAGAATGGACAAAATCTTCACCTCCAGTACCAATTGCTGTAAATCCTCTGTCCGTGGGATATGTATTCACCTGTCAAGTAAAACGGTAGAGTACTAAGTGATGCCTGAAGTACGATCCAAGGTTTTGGGCCTTATATTGTTCCTTCAATAATCTAGTCCAAAAACCGATAAACCAAAGCGATGCACTTGTACGTCTCTACATAATTAGCATCGACTTTTTCAGAACAGGTCCGACTGGAGTTTGATAAGACCATGGACCCTAGTGAAATTCAGTCTAGGGTTTTTAAAGATATTCTCCATTTTTTCCCTTTCCCCATAAAGTATAATCCCAAGGTTACCTTCAGTTCTGTCCACTATTACGGGTTTGCCTCAAAAAGGAAAACTTATTACGGATAATAAGGCTTTCAGCCGGATAAGGGTTGCCCTCGTTGCGAGACTTAAGCCAACACCTTATGGCATGAGCCGACAAGATGATCCTTTCTCTGTTGAGACGAAAAGGGCCTATGATTTCTCTTTTCTTCCATTAAAAAAGATCTTATAAAAAAACACTGAAAAAGGACAAAGGGGGAGATGCTCTTCAACTTTCTTTCTTCCTCCAACAGGTCAGCGAAGGAACCTTTTCCAGTCTCATGATGGAGCACTCATTATTATGAGCTGCTCACGTAGAAAATGCACGGCTAGCATGGCTATGCTGACTGTAATACAGTAACAAGTCAATCTGGCTTGCCCAAATATATAATTTCATGATACCAAGAGCAAAACCTAGAAATCCAACATTGACATCAAAATAAAACAAAATTTAGATTTATGGACGTTATCTCGACAAAATATCGGTAGAAAATAATTGCACAGAATTTTCCAGGGGCCAGTTGTCCCATGCCAGGCTATTGTAAGTCATCCTGCACTGAACGATAGCACTAAATATGTGATGTTCGATATTAAGAGAATACCTTCTGATCCAGAACAAGCCATTCATCACTTGAATCATCTGTAACAGTGCCACCTATGACCATATTTGTTGTGAGTGCAACCCTTCCTTTAGACTTTGCCACCTCTGCTTAAAAGGGAAAGTTTTGTACGAATTAAAACAAGGTATAACGCTACTAACTCATAATCAAGACAAAACTGTGGGCTCACTGCAAATTACCCTTGAGAAGCAAACAGCAAGGGAAAAGACTGATCTCGGTGATCCTATTATGCAATGTAGCCACATACAGTGGCCTATTATGTAAACTGAAAATGTGATAATTCATACTGTTGCAGAGGCCGGGGAATTCCCCCTTTTCGAAAAATAAAATAAATAGAAGATACTGTAATTTGAACTCGTCCACTTGATTTTGGTGCTAGCCATGCCCTTGTATAATCTGGGAATGACAGTAAACCTCTATATCTTATTATTCTATAGACTGTCATGCACTTTTCCTAGTGCCACTATTTCTGTTATGACCGGCCGGACCTACGGCCGCAGGAGGCCCACCGGGCAATCTTAGCCCGCAAGTTATCTTAGTTTTTATTTCACATCGTGGTTATATATGCAACTTGTAAGACTATTTTGAGATTTAAGCAATAAGACTATTTCTATTGCCCGGCTCCCAGAGGAGCCGGAACCCTAAAACCCTAGCCGCCTCCTTCCTTCGCCGCCGCCACACGTGCCAGGACAGCGCCACGCCGCCGGCCGCCGCGCTCAAGCCCTCGCCCTCCTCCCTCCTTCCCCTACAGCCTACGGCCAAGACCAGGCAGAACCCTAGCTCCTAACACCTTGGTATCAGCTACATGGGTTTCGACCATGTCATCACCACCACCAATCCCGTCGCCACACCCACCGCCGCCGCTGCCCACCAACACCCCCACCGCGGCTGCCACCACCTCCACCACCGCCGCCGCATCCTCGCCGAGCGCCACGGCCTCGCTTGCCCTTCCCTCGGCGCCGATCGCTTCTTACCGGCAAGACGACGCTGGCCAGCCACCGCCCGCCCGTAGTCGCTGCCATCACCATCCACCATGTCGAACCAGTTCTCTCCGGAGGCCATGGCCGGCGTGCTCAATGACTTGGTGGTCGCGGTCCAGGGCATCCGCCTGCATTTGGCCAGCCCGTACGGGCCGCCACCTCCGGTCGTCCCCTCGGGACAACCGGCACTTCCGTGGTACTCCGTCCCCGCGGCCATCGTCGGGGGCTACCCGACGCTACCGTCGCCGCCGCTCAACGCTTCGCCCCATGGCGAAGCCAGCTCCGCGCCGCGCGCCCCAGCGCCGCCGCCGTCCAGGCCCGCGATGGCGGCCGCCGCGCCGCCTTCGCCTCATTGTCCCTACCGGTGCCACGGTGCGAGTTCGCCCGCCGCCCAGCCCTAGCTGGGCGGTCCACGCCAGCGGTCTTCCGATCCAGAGGTCCGTTTCCGTCGTCACCATCTCGCTTCGGTTGGCTCAATGGGACGTCGCCCCCGCCGGTTTACACGGAAGCCAGGGAGCCGTCGGTTCCCCAGTTGCAGCCCGGGGCCTCGTCGGGCTCCACGGGGGCCTACGCCGGCCTTCCCACCCTGGACCGGGCGCCGTCATCAGCGCTTCGCATCGCCGAGTCGGTGGGCCATGGCGCGCCAAACCAGCAGCCGCCCCGATTCGCCAAGATCGACTTCGACGCCCTAACGATGACCTTCGGGCGTCTCGGCCGTCGCGTCCGCTGGGAGGGCATTGGAGGCACCCCGGCGACGCCCCCGCTCCAGCTGGCGGCGGCCACCACCGAGGCCGAGCATCCGCTGTTGGACAACCTCCTGCAGCAGCACCGTGATCTCTTTGAGGAGCCGCAGGGCCTTCCGCCGGCCCGGATCTACGACCACCGTATTCACCTCCTTTCGGGATCGGCCCCTGTGGCCGTACGGCCCTACCAGTGTCCTCAACTGCAGAAGGACGAGTTGGAGCGGCAGTGTGCGCTCATGCTTGCCACGGGCATCATCCGTATCTCCACGTCGCCATTCACGGCGCCGGTCCTCCTCGTTCGCAAGTCGGACGACACGTGGCGTTTCTGCATCAACTACCGCGCCCTTAATGCTCTCACACTGAAGGACAAGTTCCCTATTCCGGTGGTCGATGAGCTTCTCGACGAGTTGCACAGGGCGCGCTTCTTCACCAAGTTGGATCTCCGGTCGGGGTATCATCAGGTGCGCATGCACCCGGACGACATCGCCAAGACGGCGTTTCGGACTCACCACGGCCACTTTGAGTTCTTGGTGATGCCTTTTGGCTTCTCCAACGCCCCGACGACCTTTCAGGCCTTGATGAACGATGTCCTCCGGCCCTACTTACGTCGGTTTGTGCTCGTTTTCTTTGATGACATTCTTATCTACATCGCCTCTTGGGCAGAGCACCTCCAGCATGTGGCCATCGTCTTCAACGAGCTTCAGGCGCATCATCTTCATCTTAAGCGCTCGAAGTGCTCGTTCGGGACGCCTTCTGTCGCTTACCTCGGCCACGTCATCTCGGCCGAGGGGGTGGCCATGGACGCCGACAAGGTGGCGGCCGTCGCCGCCTGGCCGATCCTGCAGTCTCCGCAGGCTCTTCGCGCTTCCTGGGCCTCGCGGGGTACTACCGGAAGTTCATTCGGGAGTTTGGCCTCATCGCGGCCCCGCTCACGCGCCTTCTCCGTCGCGATGCCTTCTCTTGGGATGAGGAGGCCACTACAGCGTTCGAGGCCTTCAAGGGGGCCCTCACGACGGGTCCCGTCCTGCAGATGCCTGATTTCGACCTCCCGTTCACCGTCGACTGCGACGCCTCGGTCAGAGGTTCGAGGCGTCCTTCATCGAGCGATGGACCCTCGCCTTCTTCACCGCCTTTGCCGCCCGCCATCTTAAGCTGGCGGCTTATGAGCGCGAGCTCATTGGGTTGGTGCAGGCAGTGCGCCATTGGCGGCCCTATCTTTGGGGTCGCTCCTTCCGGATCCACACGAACCATTACAGCCTCAAATTCATGCTGGATCAGAGGCTCTCGACCGTGCCGCAGCACCAGTGGATCAGTAAACTCTTCGGGTTTGACTTCACCGTCGAGTACCGCCGGTCGCCTTAACACCGCCGCCGACGCTACTGTCTCGCCGGACGCCGATGTGGACGACAGTGCGGTGAGGGACCTACGCATCATCACGGGCCCTCTTCGCCTCACGCCGACATCCGGCGGGTGACGCAGCCATGGCCGACTCTCTCCTTCAACAAAGAAATGGCGGCGGGAGGCTGGAGGAGCCGTGGCACTCGCCGACGGCTCGCTCTTCCATGGGCGCGGGTCTTCATTCCGCGCACGCGATCTTCGTCATCGGTGTTGCGCCGCCCACTCGGCGGGCCATGAGGTGTGCGAAGACACTCCATCGTCTCGCACCGACTTCTACATTCCGGTGATCGTGCCTGGTTCGTGGATCGGTGCGGTCTTGTGTGACGTGCGGTATGAACAAAGCGGAGACTCTACGGCGGCTGGCTTGCCCGACCTTTGGAGGTGTCGTCCAGTGCAGGCGGACATCTCCATGGACTTCATCGAGGGCCTCCCCAAGGTGGGCAGCAAGTCCGTCATTCTCACGGTGGTCGACCGCTTCTCCAAGTATGCTCACTTCATCGCGCTCGGCCATCCCTACACATCGGCGTCTGTCGCTTGGGCCTTCTTCGATGGCATTGTCCGTCTCCACGGGTTCCCTTCTTCGATCGTCAGTGATCGGGACCCGTGTTCACGGGACATGTGTGGCGCGACCTCTTCCGGCTGGCGGGCATGAAGCTCCTTTGAGCACCGCCTTCCACCCTCGACGGACGGCGACCGAGATCGTTAACAAGGTGATTGCCATGTATTTGCGTTTTATTCTGGTGATCAACCTCGGCGCATGGGTGGATCGCTATCGTGGGCGAGTCTTGCTACAACACCTCTTATCATTCCGCCTCCGTACTCGCCTTTTGAGGTGGTTTATGGCCGCCACCCCGCCGATTCTTCCGGTTGATCCGGCCTTGGCGCGACCGAGGCGGCGGTGCTCTTCGAGGAACCGTGATGAGATCTTTGGCGAAGTCCGCAGCGCCTTCAGCCGAAAGTAGGTTGGCAAACATTACTATGCAGACACCATCGCGGCGGAGTTCGCGGTGGGTGATTGGGTCCGCTGCGTCTACTTCATCGCTTCACGCGATCCTTGGACCCACGCGAAGAGGAAGCCGGGTCCTCACTATGCCGGTCCCTTTGCTATCCAGAACGCATTGGGAAGGTGGCTTACCGTCTTGACTTCCGGCAGCGCGGATCCATGATGTCTTCCATGTGGGGCTGCTCAAGCCCTTCGCGGAGAGAGCCACCAGCGGCCCACGGCCTTCTGCCGGTCACGAACGGCATCTCCTTCTGAGCCGGAGAAGGCGTTGAAGGCTCGGTATGTCGCGGCTCTGATGCGTGTTGATTGATGGTGGGCGCAGAGGAGGACGCTACTTGGGAGCAGCGCGAGGAGTTCCGCCAGCACTACCCCGACTTTCAGCTCGAGGACGAACTGTTTGCAGGCGGGGAGAGATGTTATGACCGGCCGGACCTACGGCCGCAGGAGGCCCACCGGGCAATCTTAGCCCGCAAGTTATCTTAGTTTTTATTTCACATCGTGGTTATATATGCAACTTGTAAGACTATTTTGAGATTTAAGCAATAAGACTATTTCTATTGCCCGGCTCCCAGAGGACCCAGAACCCTAAAACCCTAGCCGCCTCCTTCCTTTGCCGCTGCCACACGCGCCAGGACGGTGCCACGCCGCCGGCCACCGCGCTCAAGCCCTCGCCCTCCTCCCTCCTTCCCCTACAGCCTACGGCCAAGACCAGGCAGAACCCTAGCTCCTAACAATTTCACTAATGAAGTTTTCCTCCTTTTTGTGTTTAATTAAGTCATTTTATCATGAGGTACCACATGGATGACAAATAACAAACCATTGTACCGTAATGCAATATGTGCCTGATACGGCCCTAG
This sequence comes from Aegilops speltoides, assembly GCA_021437245.1. NCBI lineage: Eukaryota > Viridiplantae > Streptophyta > Magnoliopsida > Poales > Poaceae > Aegilops > Aegilops speltoides. The sequence continues at coordinate 335,713,561 of CM038142.1, read as the reverse complement.
TACTGTATCAGCGGACTGAAATTTCCAAACTAAGTAAGAATTTCATAATACCCTGCTGATACTCTTAATGATGCCCCGCTGATAGACCCTTGAAACTTCAAGGCCCCAAATCACTCAAACCGGAACACACAAACAACCCAATCCCCTAAAATAAACAATATGTCCTGCTCTTCTCTTTGCTTGACTCCACCAGGTGTTTCCTCGTCCTCCACCTGCTACTGCCGCCACCTTCGCACTAAAGCCAAACCGATGGCAGCGCTCTTCCTCCTACCACACACCCTTCAACCAGGACGCCGATGAATATGAGGGTGTCATGCCACTGCCGCCTCTCCTGGAATAAAGAGTACACCAACACTGTGCCTCCTACTGATCTGTTCTGTGGTGAGTGTGAAGTAAAACTTTGATTTGTTATGTCCACTGTCCAGGCATAGGTCTTGTTTAGTCATACATTATATCCATTTTATCAACTGAAATACATATATACTTATGGTATTGGCACATCCTTGTTTGTGGAAAATATCATACAACTTAACGTTATAACTCTATCTGCATCGCATGGTGGGGTAACTTAGACTATCAATGTATCAAGAATGCATCCGAAATTATCACAGCAAAAGCCAAGAATTAATTTAATAAACAAAGAGATGTTCTAGAAGGCATGCTCGTTTTCTCTCGTCGCAAGTAAATATTAAGTAAACCACTAGAAAAACTAGGGCAGAGAATTTTTAGCATATCAAACCAAGTCACTGAGATGAATCCATCCAATTCTCATCAAAGAACAACCCCCAATAGTCGTCTAGTTCCATCAGCCCCAGGAATATAACAATCACACAAACAATCCACGGCATTCCAACTCCGATCTTGAACCCGTGAGCACCGAAACGACGACAACCACGAGCCAGCAGGCCATTAACTAGGCAAAAGATAGAGGAACAGAAGGGCGGCATGGGGGGAGCTCTCACTTGAGATGGCCTCGAGCACGGCCTCCTGCGGCGGCTGTCCCTGCTCCCCGGGCCCGCCCCCACTGGAGCTGGAGCAGCAGCGGAGGTTGCGGCGGCGGCGGCGACAAGGAAACGGCGCCGCCGGGGCCGACGCGGCGGCGCGGAGACTCAGGTGGTGGAGGGGGTCGGGGAGCAGCAAGGAGCGGAGCGCGAGGGCTCGGCACGCCATCGTCGCCTTCGATTCCTTCCTTAGTCCGGTCGCCGCGGCCGCGAGCAGCGAGAGAGATTCAGTGGATATTTTTCGCTTGGTTTGGGTTTGCGTCTGCAGCCGGAGTACTCCTATTTTCGTGGAAGGCCGATGAGCCGTTAAAACTTTCATTTCTTTTTTCTCTGCGGCTTTTCGTTCCGTGTTATTTAGCTTGTTTTTTAAGAAGTCACTTAGCAACTCTGGAGTGCCAACTAAAAAAAAACTCTGGAGTAATCTGTTTTTTTTTAGAAACTATGTTTTTTTTTTGTTTGAGAAATGAGAACCTTTTTTTTAGGATCGAGAAATGAGAAACTATGTTTGTTTCTTTCAATGGAATGATAAAGATGGCCCAGACCCAGTATCAGGACACACCTGAGGTACAGCCCACACGGGACTGGACCTCGCTGTAATGGAAGACTGGCCCAGTAAGGCCATTCTCTGCCACAAAGCGAACACCCAAGCGATGATAACTCGGCCAGCCCACTGAGCCTTTTACACGAGCAAGCGACCTGGTTTCGAAATATTCTGGAAGGTTTTTTCGTGTGTTTTTATGAATCGAATATATATAGACATATTTTGTGTGTTTATCCCGTATGTAGTCCATATTAAAATACCCAAAACATCTTATATTTGTGAAAGAGGTAGTATGTTTTTATTTCTTTTATTTTTTATTTTTCAGTAAATGCTTGGAAATTTAAAATTTTCATTTTCTTTATTTTTAAAAAATATTGAATTTCTAAATATTCATTTTTCTAGAAATGTTCATTTTGTCTGCGTTTTAAAAAACGCATTTAAAAAAAAATGATTTCAAAGTGTTCATGCTTTCAAAAAGATATTCAAAATTCCGATATTCCATTTTGAAAAATATATTCCAAGGAAAGGTACTTTTAAAAGAAATGTTGGGAATTTCAAATATTGGAATATTCCAAAAATGTTCATGTTTTTAACAAATAATTGTTTTTTCAAAACAAATCAATAAATGATTATCAAGTTGTTTATGTGTAGTGAGAGTTGGCACAGGACAATAAAGGTGAGCAATCCCTGCATGGAGGAGTTCAAGTGTTCAAGGGTGAAGCATCTATTGAACATATAATCGAAGAGGTAGAAATGCATAAAAAGGTAACTAGTATTATGGCTGCACCGGCACATCCGATGTACAACATGATCCAAATTTTTCTCGTGCCTAACCTCTCTAATACAAACAAACTGACAATTTACTTTCAGTGTTTTACTTTTATTCCATTTACTTCATTCCAACTTCTAGTTACTTGTTTTCCGTCACCGCACTAATCCTTGCGGATACCAAAACAGTTAATTCACACAAGACCTACGACAACTTGTGTGCGACTGAAAAACACTCTCCTACGCTCTTTGTTAGGATATACTATTTTGGGATACTTACTTGAAGGTGCTACATAGCCTTGTGTGTCTTGTAGGCCCAGGGTGCACAACTCCTTTGACAAGGATTTGTCACACTTCCTCTGGTATGCGGTGAACGGGCACCAAAAATACCATATGGTCAAGTATGCGGATATCTGCTTGCCTAAGGACCTGGGGGGCTCTATGTATTCTCACCTCCCATCGCATGAATGTGGCCCTTATGTTGAGATGAGTTTGAGAAATTCTCAAGGAGGATGGTGGTTGTGGCTGTAGCTTATCAAACAAAGTACCTGTAAGGATCGTTTGTGCTCGCTTATGAGGGTAGGAAGGGGTTTTGATTCTGGAAGTTAGTTGAACTGATCAAGCATGAGATTTGACTTGGGCTCTTCGTCTCCGTAAGCAATGGAGATGGGATCCTCTTCCGGCTTTCATGACTGCGCAGATCTCCACTTTGCGTTGTTCATGAACATATTTGCTATCTACTCACACCTAATGATTTTGGTTGCCTCGGCCCTCACAGTTTCTGAGAACCCGGGGCAACCATATGAGGAGGAGGCATTGCCTTTTCTGGATAGTGTTTGGGCAATGACCTGGACAATTTGGATTGCGGGAGCTATATCTTGGTTAGCGCGACTGCTCCTTCCTTCTCACCTAAAGCTTCGCCCCCCCCCCCCACTTCCACCACTCGGCCAGCCCATTTCCTCTATATTTTTTTTCAATTCAGGGGTTTCGTTCAGGTTCGCAGAGTTTCGTTCGTCGGGTTTAGTTCGTGTTTTCTTCTATTTTCATTTGTGTGGGTTTTTCTCCGGTTTTGGCCTATTTTTTGTATTTTTATCTATTCACCGTTTTTCTTGTTTTCTTTTTCTTTCTTTTTTTGGTTTTCTTATGGTTTTTCCTCACTTTTATTTTTTGCAATGTTATTTTCTTCAGTTTTCTTGTTTCCTTGTTCACTTTGATTTTTTGTTCCTTTCTTTGGTTCTTTGATTTCTTTTTATTTATTTTTCTCTGTTTTTTGTTTCTTTCTTAGTTTTCATCAGTTTTATTTGTTTTTCTTTTCTTTGTTTTATTATTTTATTTTTCTTTGTTTCCTGAAGGATTTTCACGGTTTTCTTTGTTCTGTGGTGTTTCTTTTATATCTTTCTTTTGTTTCTTCAGTTTTCATGGTTTTTATTTGTTTTTCTTCAATACATGTCTATATTTTTCATACACATTTGTACATTTTAAGTATACAATAGGAACATGTTTTTGTACACGTTTAATATTTTTTAAATACATGATTACAATTTAAAAAAATTAATGTTTGATGTTTACTTTTTTCAAGTGGATTGTATATTTTTGTTATATATCAGGATAATTTTTAATAGATGTTTAATTTTTTAAGTATATGATTAGTACTTTGTTTTATGCACAATCATCATTTTTTGAAATTTATGTTTTATGCTCATTTTGTTTCTTACATTCTACATCTTTCGTATACATCAGGAATATTTTTTTGTACCCATTTAATATTTTTGAAATAGATGATTAACTTTTTTCATACACAAACAACATTTTTAAAAGTTTATGTTAATTTTTTTAATACATGTTCTACATTTTCGTATACATCATAAAAAATTGTACATGTTTAACATTTTATAAAAAACATATATTTTTGAATATCTACTCTTTTCCAAAAACATTGAACGTTTTTATATACATGTTTAACATTTCCCAAGTAAATGATTAAAGGATTTGAAAACTTATTCTCAACTTTTTTCCATACTCATTGTGCTTTTTTATACATTTTTTTTCTAAACACATTTAACCTTTTTGAGATGCATGATCAACATTTTTCAACAATTTATCTAAAGTATATTTTTGTAATACATACGTTTACAATATTTGTAAGTATAAACAAAAGTTAAAAAGGTTAAACATGAAAAAGAAAACCTGAGGAAGTGGACTCTCGCGCGCCTGGGCCGGCCTAGTATGGCGCTTGCTTGAGGCGTGAATACTATCGAACTCGCGTCGAGCGAGGTATAGGCATGCCCCCCTTTGGATGATTCATTTTTTTTAAAAAAGGGGGGGCTCCCCGGCCTCTGCATCAGGAGTGATGCATACAGCCATCTTATTAAGAAAGCAACATAAAGTGCGTACAAAGTACCAAAGTCTCAATCATAAATGAAAAAACAGCCCACACAGGGCGTAGCAGGCTAGAAACACAATCTAGCCAAAAAGAAAAGGCCACAACCGGCTGGGTAAATAGATAGGAAAACTAATTGCCTATCCTACTACATGACCGCCATCCAAACCGGTTGAAGATATCCCGAGCAACCATTTCCCACCGGATAGACCAAGTAACCAAATGCTCCACGCCTCCATCGGAGTGAGTAAGGACCATGAACGGATCAACGCCAGTAGCTCGGAAGATAACGCAAAAATGAATTCGTGATGCTCTGTTAAAACCAAATCATTTACGCAAAGCCGGATGGTCCACATAAAAGCACAAACCCCAACCCGAATATGTTTTGCTATTGTAGAGTCAATCCCAGATAGCCAATTTCCAAACAAGTCATTTATAGAATTGGCGGAGTAATATTAAAAGCAATGTGGACCGTCGCCATAAAACCTTGGCGATGGGCAATCGAAAAAGAGATGACTAATAGTCTCATCTCGGTCACGAAACTACACCTAGTAGGTCTGTCCAATTACGCTTTAATAAGTTGTCCTTTGTAAGAATAACTTGTTTATGAACAAACCACATAAACACCTTTATTTTCAAAGGAACTTTTACATCCCAAATTTTCTTGGAAGTTGGAATGGAGCTTGTATTAATAACATCAATGTACATTGACGCATTGTAAACACTCGGACTTAGTCAACTTCAACGTAATTTATCCGGTTGGTCGAAGTTGCACCTCCATTAGTCTCCGTACTAATTGGAGCCAAACCTCCCAACGATTGCCCACTAAAGACCGATTTAAACTGAATATTAAGGGGGATAGATTGAAATACTGTTGCCACGAACACCTCACGTCGTCGGGCAATACGATATAAAGACGGATATTGAATGGCCAGTGGTGAGTCGCCCAGCCAGGTGTCTTCCCAGAAACGTGTATTGGCCCCATTACCAATGACTACTTTTGTCCTATTGAACATAAGTTGTTTAACTTTCATGAGGCCTTTCCAGAAAGGCGAATCCATCGGCCTAACTGTTACCTGAGACAACGTCCTAGTCTGGAGATACTTGTTTGTGAATGATTTGCGCCCACATAGCTTCCGCACCACTCGCGAGCTTCCATAACCACTTACTAAGAAGGCATCTGTTCTTAATCTCCAGATTCTCAATGCCAAGCCCACCCTGGTCTTTGGGTCTACAGATAATATCCCACTTAGTAAGCCGGTATTTTCTTTTAAGCTCATCACCCTGCCAAAAGAAACGGGATCGATAGAAGTCCAGTCGTTTCCTCACTCCCACTGGAACCTCAAAAAAAGATAATAGAAACATTGGCATACTTGTGAGGACCGAATTTATCAGCACCAACCGTCCTCCATATGACATTAGCTTGCCCTTCCAGCAGCTAAGTTTCTTTTCAAAGCGATCCTCGATACACTTCCACTCTCTGTTTGTTAGCCTACGATGATGAATCGGAATGCCAAGGTAGGAAAAGGGCAGACTTCCCAACCCGCACCCAAACAACTGCCTATAGGCTTCTTGTTCATCTTTGGCCCTCCCAAAGCAGAACAATTCGCTCTTATGAAAATTGATCTTTAACCCCGATAATTGTTCAAAGAGGCATAACAACAACTTCATATTCCTTGCCTTTGCGAAATCATGCTCCATGAAGATGATGGTATCATCAACAGTATTGAAGGATGGATACACCTCCATCAACGGATGAGGTATTAAACCACCCACTTGACCATGATCCTTAGCCCGTCCGATCAAAATTGCTAACATGTCAACCACGATGTTAAACAATATAGGGACATAGGGTCTCCTTGTGCGAGGCCCTTATGAGTCCGGAAGTAGTGACCTATATCGTCATTGACCTTAATACCCACACTCCTTTTTGCGTAAAGATTCTACGATGGCACCAAGCCTCATGAAATCCTTTCATCGCAGAGCTTCTTGAAGGAACGCCACTTGACCTTATCATCGCCTTCTCAAAATCCACTTTAAAAATTACCCCATCTAATTTTTAGAGTGAATTTCATGGGCGTTCATGAAGGACCACCACTCCTTGAGTATGTTTACATCCGGCATGAAAGCAGTTTGTGATTGTTGCACTACAGAAAGCGCGATTTGTGAAAGCCTGTTTGTCCCGACTTTGGTGAAAATTTTGAAACTAACATTGAGAAGGCAAATTGGCCTGAACTGCTCAATTCGCACCGCCTCAGTTTTTTAGGTAGTAATGTGATAGTTCCAAAATTCAAGCGAAAAAGTTGAAGATGACCATAAAAGATCATGAAACATAGGTAGCAGATCCCCCTTAATAATGTGCCAGCACCTTTTATAGAACTCGGCCGGAAACCCATCCGGACCAGGCGCTTTGTTATTTTCCATTTGTGCGATGGCATCAAACACTTCCTTCTCCGTGAATGGTGCAAGCAAGATATCATTCTCAGCCGTCGACAGTTGAGGAACGTCCTCGATCCGAGACTCATCCAAGGTTACACAATTCTCCTCTGGTGGTCCGAATAGCTGTCTATAATACTCAGTGATATAATTTTTAAGATTATCCTGCCCAACAATAGTACCTTCATCCTGCTCTAGTTGGAAGATTCGTTTCTTGCGGTGCTTGCCATTAGCAATGAGGTGAAAGAATTTAGTGTTCGCATCCCCATGAGTTACCTTGTGGACCTTGGCTCTCAACGCCCACTTCAACTCTTCCTCACGGAGCAGCTCTTTCAACCGCTTTTCAGCCCCATATTTAACTTGGAGCTCAAGAAAATGAGAATCACAGATTCGGCTTTAGTATCTAGGGCTTGTATAATAGAAAGGAGTCTATCCTTCTCAATCTTATACATCCCACTTAAGTGCTTAGCCCACCCCCGTAAGAAGCTTCTTAAGTGCCGTATCTTATTCTGCCAGCGTTGAACCGACGTCAAACCTCCAACCCCCTTTGCCCACTCCCTGGCAACTAGGTCCAAAAACCCTTCACGTTCGAACCATGCCATCTCGAATGAGAAGTTGTTTTTGTTTCCCACATAGTTTGACTCCCCGGAGTCCACAAACAGTGGTGTGTGATCAGATATGCCCCTAGTTAAAGCTTGCACGTGACCAGAGGAACTTCATTCCCATTCTCTGCTGGCTAGAACTCGGTCAAGCTTTTCATAAGTCGGAATAGGCAACGCATTGGCCCAAGTAAACTTTCGACCAGAGAGTTCAATCTCCCTCAGATCCAAACTCTCAATAATAGTATTGAACATAAAGGACCATCTACCGTCAAAGTTATCATTATTCTTCTCCTCTTTCCTCCGAATGATATTGAAATCACCTCCCACCAACAGAGGCAGCTGCTCGGACCCACAAATGCGAACAAGATCCGCGAAACTCCGGTTTAAGTTAGACTCTTGCTGCTCCATACCGCCACCAAAGCCCGGTCGAACCCATCGACTTTGGACTGACCAAACTTAACATAAAATCTCCCATGACCACACTCGACTTCAAGAGAATCGCATCTCACTCCCAAGAGGATGCCCCCCGATCGCCCTCGTGGCGGAAGGCAATGCCAATCGAAGTCAATACCACCGACAAGAGAAGAAAGAAATTGAGGAGCAAAATTATCTCTTCCGGTTTCAGAGAGAGCAATAAAATCTAATCTATGCTCCAAGGACGCCTCAGCAAGAAACCTTCTTTTAGCCAAGTCCTTAAGACCTCTGCTATTCCAGAAGATACCTTTCATAGTTCATCGTGAAATTTTTTAGCCGTACGAATCCTAGCACTTCGACGTACAGCGGATGCTGGATACACCTTCCGCTTCCACTTACGTTTAGGTTTGTCATTGTGCACCATCCGGTCCTCATCACCGGACTGTGGTGGTGGAAGAACCTCAACCTCTACGTTGTCGTCCTCCTCATCTGACTCATTAAAGGATGGTGCTAGGTTTGGATGATTCATAACAAGATGGTTCTTGAGCGGGTCCTTTTGCGGCGGGCCACTGACTCGATATTCAAATTTTGCATCTTTTTGTAACACCAACACCCGCTTTCTAGATAACGGGACGAAAATCTGTTAGGCGACATGATGGATGCGCTGATTGCAGCAGGGCTCCACCTTGCTCCGCCTCCTGGCCATTGATCTGTATGTCACTTAGTGGCTTTCTTTTCTTCTTTGTAGGGCATGTTTGCCTTGTTTCCCAGTTAACTTATCTTTATTTTTCTTGTAATTGAATTTACTATATGAATGTGATGGTTTGCTCTATATATAAAGCGGGACAAAATCCTGTTTCGTGTGCACTGTTGTCACCCTAAAATTCAAGCTACAAATTGGTAAACTGGATTCGTAAAAATCAACAAAAAGCGCCATAAGTTCACCTTGATGACACCCCAAAAATCTAATTAAATTCATTCGGGAAATCATCATGAACCATTTTCTTGGTCCCTTTCTCCGTGAATCCTGCAATAAGAGGATCATTTTATTCCGGGATATTCGTGGTATATCCTCAATCTCTGCTCATCCAGGAAACCCCGGCCAGCTTCATGTGGGCTAGAAAGGTCTATGTAATATTTTGTACTCTAACAAAAAAAAATAGTACCTCGTATTACAGTCGTCCCCCTTCACATTTTGAACAAGGGGATACTGATCATCAAATAATGTATAGCACTGCGACTGCAATGCGTCCGGAGCGGACTGCCCAATGCGATATATGACGAGCCATATTTGACAGATGCTGCCTACTACCTACCCATGGACAGTTCTAGCTAGGTTGAGAGATGCACGAAAAGCCTGAGACAGTGTAAGGTCAGGGACTCCCGATCCTTTTGTATGGCATGAGTACCTCAGCCTGAACCCCTCAAACATTGACAACACATCACCGTGCACACGAACCTATACAGAAATTTTGATGTGCATGTGCCCAAAGCGGTGCCTTTGAAGCAGTGATTTCCCTGAAAGAGGCAAAAGCAAAAGGTGAGGTGAAAGAAAAAGGGAAGGAGGTAAACACTCCAAGATGGAAGTGGAAGTGGGCAAACTCCTTTTTGGCTTAAGAGGTCGATGATGCGGGCATGGTAGCCAAAGCTTCTCCTTCTCTTCTGCTAGGGTTGCTGAAGATGGTTGATATTGCCATCATGCATAGATCATTGCCCTAAAGGAGTTGGTCTTTATTTGCCCCGCTCACACCACACATGTGATCCTCGAGACGTGGATGATTAGATAGTACTGTACTACGTGGCATTATCATTTGGATTTGGAGTAAGTATTTTTTTTTTAGTATTACTAGTGAGTGGAGAGCACAAGGACCAAAAAAAGCTGACCTAAGGTAGAGTTTACATTTACATGCATGCATACATGGTGGGCAGCCTCTGCCTCTGCCTCTGCCCTGACATGCTCCATGTCTCCCAGCCTTTTCTCCCGCATAAAGCAAACCCACACACTCCATGTAGCACTTGGATGCACTTGTTGGATCTTGTGCAATCTTTTTATCTTTACACTTGCTAATTTCTCTCTCCTTTTTTACCATGACGCAGGCAGCAAAAGCTACTGCATAAAAGTCTGATTTTGCGTGCTACTCTCAGTTATCCTCCATAACTCTGTCCAGCTTGTTGGCCCAATCCCAGCGCCCACGGACGAACGACGATGACAGATATATCCGTTTCAGCGACAACTAATATGAAACGGAGGGAGCATGTGGCATGTTTGATCGACTTGATCTCTATAGTGCTCATGCACACCTTGATCGACTTGATCTATATGGTAATCATGCACACCTTTCTCAACACGCACGCGTAACAGCCAACCGATATTTGCGTTGGTCGATTTCGCCGGGAACACTAAAAAGCCACCACATTTCCAATTCCGGATTTGCTACCCCATTTCTTGGGCACTCCAAAAATCTATCTATTTTCTAATTTTCTCCATAAACGTTGATGACTGATTTAGGGAAAATTAATTCATCGTTGACATACCGGGCCCCGTTGGTCAGATCCACATGACACTATATGACACATGCACCAGCTGCCATGGGTTGCCGCCGCCGCAACATGCCGTCAGCGCATACTCTACTGCTTCTTGTCGTCAACTTTCCTCCAGCGACAGGCACGAGGCCACCCGCCACCTGCGTTGCGCATGTGGGCTGCCGAGACGGCGGCACCGCCCCTCTGAGCAGCAGGACCCGAGCTGCTCCGGCAGGCGCTGACGCTCACCATCTCCTGCTGGTGGGAGGTGGAGACGAGGACATGCGGCCGTCCCACCCCTCTCGGTCCCCGCTGCCCCGCATGGCCATGCCCACCCTCCCGTTGCCCCACCCAATCCACGGCGAGGTGGTAACGCACCGACGCACCAGCTAACAGGACAAGGCCACTTCGTCGTCGTCTCACTACTCTTCGCGTGGCTGCGTCGGCCACCCCATGATGCTCCGACGGCCTTCCTGTTGGGGAACGCGATAATTTTAAAATTTGCCTACGATCACGCAAGATCTATCCAGGAGATGCATAACAACAAGAGGGGAGAGTGTGTCCACGTACCCCCGTAGACCGAAAGCGGAAGCGTTATGACAACGCGGTTGATGTAGTCGTACGTCTTCACGATCTGACCGATTCTTGCACCGAAGGTACAACACCTCCGCGATCTGCACATCGTTCGACGGTGGCGCCCCACGAACTCTAGATCCGGTGAGGTCGAGGAGAGTTTCACAAGCCGACGGCGTGTTGACGGTGATGATGAAGTTACCAGTGCAGGGCTTTGCCTAAGCACTACGACGATATGATCGAGGTGTGTAACTGTGGAGGGGGGCACCGCACACGGCTAAAACAATTGTCAACTTGTTTGTCCTAGGGTGCCCCCTGCCCCCGTATATAAAGGAGCAAGGGGGGAGGCCGGCCGGCCCTCATGGGGCACGCCCCAAGTAGGATTCCTACTAGTAATCCTATTCCTAGTAGGTTTCCAACAAGGAAAGAGAGGGGGAAGGAAGGAGAGGGAGAGAGGGAGAAGGAAAGGGGGGTGCCTGTTGGGGAACGTAGTAATTTCAAAAAATTCCTACGCACACGCAAGATCATGGTGATGGCATAGCAACGAGAGGGAGAGTGTTAGTCCACGCACCCTCGTGAGACCCGAAGCGAAGCGTTATGACAACGCGGTTGATGTAGTCATCGTCTTCACGATCCGACCGATCCAAGCACCGAACGTCGACACCTCCGAGTTCAAAGACTGCGTTCATTTCGATGGCGATCTCCGGGCTCCGATCCAAAGCAAAGCTTCGGAGATGAGTTACGTAAGTGCATCTAGTGCCCTTAGTGATTTTGGTGTATTGAAGACTTATAGGTTAAATGGCGATGCGTTTGTGAGTGTACAGGTCTATAAGTCTATGAGGAGTTTGATATTCACAGAGAAAGTCGACCCTAAAAATGAAGTTCTTCGATGAAGACTTTGATATTACGAAGACTTTCAAGACTTTGAAAGTGAAGAAATTGGTGTGACCATGAAGACTTGATATTCATTTGAGGAATATGAGCGTGAAGACTTTTGTTTTCGTAGTTTCATTTTCTCTTTCTTGAGTCATAGGAAACACCGTACTATTAAAGGGGTCGAGGAAATACTAAGGAAAAATTTCCATGTGATGCTCAACTCAAAATCCTACACCTACCAATCCCTTGAGTGAAGCCATTGGAAATCTCATACAGATTCAGTCAAATTCTTGATGTGAGACGCAGTTCTTACAGTCATCGATGACTTTACTGGCCGAGAGTTAGGAATTCGCCAGTCGAATGGCCTACACTGATGAGGAACATGATAGCCTTGAGGACTTTGAAAGTCAAATTTCCGACCGTTCTTTGTCTTTGTGGCCGGCGGACAAAATATCTTATCCACCTAACGGTCATATCATTGAAGGGCATTTATGTCTTATCATGTCGGGCTGCTCCCTAGGCTATAAATAGCCGCCCCTACAACCACTAGCTGGTTGGCTGCTCGAAGAACTTGACACTTGTCATTTGAGAGCAACCCATCCTCAGAGGACTTTGGCGAAAATCATCAAGTGAGGAAAATCCAAAACCAAACCCCACAAAAACCCCAAGTGATTGAGCATCATGAAGAAATTGATCTGCGTGGATCCGACGCTTGTTACCTTTGAAGACTATGCTTCTTCCAGACGGTTAGGCGTCAAGGTCTAGAGCATCCAAGAGGAATTGTGGATCGCCGAGTGACCAAGTCTGTGAAGGTTTGGAAGTCACTGAAGACTTACCACGAGTGATTGGACGAGGCTGCGTGGTCTTAGTTCAAGGAGAATACGGTGAGGACTGGGTGTCTGAGTTGCGGCTCGAGAGGCGGGTGTCAGGGACTGTGTGTCCTCGAGTTTAAATACTCGGCCGCTCCAACAGACGCATAACCGAGACAAGAGTTGAACTGGTCTACCAAATCATTGTCTTCACCAACCGGTGGTTCTATTTCCTCAACTCATTCATTTCCTCATTACATGTTGCATGTTGTTCATATCGTGCTTGAAGACTTTGACTAAAGACTTTCACAAATTCCTCGTTCAATTTCTTGATCTGTTTGTCTTCATCTTGTTATCCTGTGTTTACACTTCCTGTACTCTGTTCTAGTCTTCATTCCATCATGCTGACTATGTGTGTAATCTGTTATGTTTACCTCTTAGTACTTATTCCGCTGCAAATAGTTCTTCGCTAAGGAATTTCCTCACCGGCAAATTCCTCAGTGAAGAATTTCATAAAAATCGCCTATTCACCCCCCCTCTAGTCGATATAACGCACTTTCAATTGGTATCAGTGCAAGGTACTCCCTTGTTACGTGTGATTTTGGTTTAACCACCGAGTTCTAGTTATGTCGACCTTGGTATGATCAAGGTCTCGGTGGGTGTCCTACCTTTGATGGAGCGGACTATCCCTTATTGGAAGAACAAGATGCGGATGCATCTTGAGGCAATTGATAATGATCTACGGTATGTTGTGGAAAATGGTGTCCCCTGTCCTTTGAAACACCGACCGCCTCTTGATGTGAAGAGATTCAAACAACTCGACTCTCAAGCGAAGAATATCATCTGTGGCCATCCGAGCAAAGGACGGTATGGAAGAGTGAGTGCTTTGAAACCGCCAAGCTTATACGGGATAGGCTGTCCAAAGTAAATGAAGGAGTCTCAACTCAGTGTGACTCTCGAGTTGATGTTCTTCGGAATCTCTTCAACCGCTTCAAAAGACTCGACAACGAAAATGTTCAACAAACCTTCGATCGCCTCACTGACATCTCAAATGAGCTTCAAGCCCTCGGTGCCACTGATATCACTGACCATGAAGTGGTGAAGAAACTGCTAAGATCGCTTGATTCTTCATTTGATACTCTGGGACTGATGATACAAGAGCGTGCTGACTACAAATCACTTGATCCTGCTAATATCCTCGAAAGGCTTAACACTCACGAGTTCGACTTCTCAAAAGAGAGATCTCTATGGCTCAAACTATGGCAAACCACGTGCCCTGAAGGCTAAGGTTGTGTCTGACTCTGAATGTGAGGATTCTGGAAGTAGCCTTGGTGATCCTGAAGAACTGAGCCAGGATCTAGCTCTCCTGGTGAAGAAATTCCAGAAATTCATAAGACGTGGTTGCTTTGGAAAACCCTCAAGGGGAAGTGATTCTTCATCCAGTGACTACAAGAGAAGACTTTGCCACAAATGCAAGAAGCCTGGTCACTATATTCAAGATTGTCCTCAGTGGGAAAAGGAAACGAAGAAGAAGAAATACAAGGACTACAGTTCTGATGAAATGAAGAAGAAGAAGAAATCATCAAAATCTTCGTCTTCAAAACCATCAAAGTCTTCATCTCACAAGAAGGGCAGCTCCAAGAAAGCTCGGGCATTCATTGGCAAGGAAATGGACTCGAAGCGAATCTGAGGAAAATGATGAAGAAGAGGAGTCAGAAGAATCTGAGTGCAGTGTGGCGAGTCGGCCGTTACTATTGCTTTCGTCGACAAGTCCATCTTCAACATCAAGAAACTGATTCCACCAACAAGCCACGATGAAGATAATGATGGCTACGCCCCACCTATTGCTTCATGGCAAAAGCAGCTAAGGTACTCAAATACAACTCCTCGATTCTAGTGAAAATGAATCGATGAGGATCTTAAGCCTAGCTACTCTAAACTTGCTAAAATTGCTGTGAAACAACAATGGGCTCTTGAAAAGGTTCAAAACATGCTAGATAAAAGTGATGATATGTTGGGTGAAGAAATGGATCGCACTAAAGCTCGATTGAAAATCTTGAGACTTGGTCTAAGTATGATAACCTTCAAGGTCATCATAACTCCCTCTTGTCGATCATGAGAAACTTTCTTATGAATTTCTTCAAGAAAAGCAAGACAATGAGAAGCTTTCTCTTGAAGCTATTCAAAGAAAGGCAGATCTTGAAAAGCTAAGAGTATGTTATGAAGATCTTGAAGGAGCGCGATTCATTACTAGCTCAACAAATCAACGCTTCTCGGGAAGAATTTGTTCCTCCATGCTTAAAGTGCATTGAGCGTGAATCGCTAATTCTTCACTGAATGTTCAAATGCTTCAAATGTTACAAATTCTTCATCTGCCTCTGCTATCACTAATTCCTCATCGAGGACTTTGCTAGTATCCTTGACAATGCAGGTTGAAGGAATTGTACATGACGAGCATGTACAAAAGCCTCAAAGGGCATCGACACTTTGTGATGTGCTCAAAAGCAGATCCTCAGCGAAACCCTAGGAAAGAGGGTATTGCCTTTGAGAGGCGAATGCCGATGGAACATATTGGAAACCGAGCGGTATCCCAAAACCTCATGGGTTGCTGCAAAGGGACCTCGATTGATCCATCTAACTTATCCGGCTTTACATGTGAATCCCTCATTCTTTCGATGAGTCATTTGACTCCAACTATAAACTGTTCAAAAATCGAATGGTGAAGTATTTGCTAGATATGTTGGCACTAAGCTAGAACGGTTCCCCTATGAAGAAAATCTGGGTTCCCAAAAGCTGTGTTGAAAGTCTTCAGGTGAATGTCCTCATGACACCACCAGTGAAGAACAAGAACCCCAGATCAAATTCTTCATATGGACCAAACTCTTCATATGGATCCAAATCCTCATACGGACCAAATTCTTCACGAGGATCAAATTCCTCAACTGGATCAAAGTCCTCATATGATTATTATCATGCTAACAAATCTGTCTCATGAGGTAAAGCTAAGGGCTATGAATATGTGCATTATTCTTCAAACCATTATGTTCATAAGTCCTCGAAGAATTACTCTGCTTATTCATATGCTTACCCTAACCCCTCCAATGCTAAGCGAAATGGTTTGGCATCTTTGCCACCTTTCTCACATGGTGCTCGCAGGATGATGAACTCTTTGCCACCCCTCCGGATGTGGGTGGTGAAGAAAAGAACTAATCTCTTCTGCAGGTCGGGTCTCGGGCGTGCTCGAGCGTCGAAGAATTTCTTTGGGACGACAAAATGCTCGAAAGGGCCAGGCGAATCATGATGAAATGAACTTTCATTTCACACGTCCTCATCTTGCTATATCATTTCATTGCTTGATGAAATTCATCGATGAACTTGACATCATATTCTTCATCGATGAAGCATATGAGATTGCAAGTTACACTAATTCATCTGCAGGATGATCAACCCAAAACCACCGAATGGGTCCTCGATAGTGGGTGTACAAATCACATGACTGGTGACAAGAATCTATTGATGGATGCTCCTTTATCACCGTCACCTCTGAAGCATATCATATTTGCTGACAAAGGCAAAAGTCAGGTATTGGGTCTTGGTAAGGTTGCTATCTCTAAGGATAAGCACATGGACAAAGTCATGCTTGTTGAATCCTTAGGGTACAATCTCATGTCGATCTCAATGCTTTGTGATCTTGATATGGTTGTTGTCTTTGGCAAATATCATTTGTGTTGTGATTATGGAAGTCGACAATTCCAAAGTCTTGAAGGCTTTAGGAGAGGAGATTTGTATATTGTTGATTTCTCTCTGAGGACCACAACCAGCCATGTGTCTACTTGCAAAAGCCTCAGAAGGCTGGCTATGGCATCGACGACTTGGTCATGCAGGCATGAGGAATTTGAACACGCTTGCGAAGAAGAAGCATGTCATTGGCATTGAGAATGTCAAATTCCTCAAGGATCACTTATGCGGAGCATGTGAAGCCAGAAAAATGACCAAGGCCAAGCATCCAGCGAAGACTATCATGACCACTACTCGTCCATTCGAATTGCTTCACATGGACCTCTTCGGACCTAATCATTATTCAGCGGTCACTAATGATGCATCTCTATATGGTTTTGTCATTGTTGATGATTATTCTCGATATACATGGGTACACATTGTTACTTATAAACATGAAGTGCAGGAAGTCTTTAAACGATTTTCCTCGAGGGCTTCAACCAACTTTGGTGTGAAGATCAAGCATATCAGAAGTGACAATGGAACTGAGTTCAAGAATTCTGGTCTTGATGCCTATCTTGATGAACTTGGTATTACTCATGAATTATCTGCTCCTTATACTCCTCAAAGAAATGGCGTCGTGGAGCGCAAAAACAGAACTCTTGTTGAGATGGCTCGCACTATGCTTGATGAATACAAAACGCCTCGGCGTTTTTGGATTGACGCAATTGATATCTCGCCACATCATCAACAGAGTATATCTTCACAAATTCTTCAAGAAGACTGCATATGAACTCCTCACTGACAAGAAACCCAATGTGAGTTATTTCAAAGTCTTCGGTGCTAAATGTTGGATTAGAGATCCTCACCACAACTCTAAATTTGCACCGAAAGCACATGAAGGTTTTATGCTTGGTTACGAAAAGGACTCGCACACCTACAGAGTCTTCAACACTGTTCTTCACAAGATTGTTGACACTGTAGATGTGCGGTTCGATGAAACTAATGGCTCGCAAAGAGAGCACCCACCTTCTATGTTAGATGAACCAGCACCTGAGGATGCTATCAAGCACAAGGCAACTGAGGATGTCATTCCTACTGAAGAATCTGGTGAAGAATTCATTCCTGTTCGTGAAGAACGACGAGCTGATGCACCTGAAGAACATGATGAGGAAATTGGTGCTGAAGAAAATGCTGATCAAAATCCTCAGCAACAACCAACTCATCCACGTGTTGCAAAAGAAGTGCAAGTGGAGAAGATCATCGATGACATCACAAGACCAGTCCTCTCACCGCTCTAAAGCCTCACACTTATCTAACTTTTGTGGGCACTATGCTTTTGTTTCAATCTCAGAGCCCACTAAGGTAGATGAAGCATTTCTGGAGCCGGAGTGGATTCAGGCTATGCAAGAAGAATTACATCGATTCGAGCTGAACAATGTCAGGAATTGGTCAATCGCCTGGATCCTCGCAAGCATAATATCATTGGCACAAAGTGGATCTACCGCAACAAGCAAGATGAAAATGGCCTTGTTGTGAGGAATAAAACACGACTAGTAGCTCAAGGCTACACACAGTTGAAGGAATTGATTTCGATGAAACTTTTGCACTGTTGCTAGACTTGAAGCTATTCGCATTTTACTTGCCTATGCTAACCATCATGATATCATCTTATATCAAATGGATGTGAAAAGTGCATTCCTCAATGGTAAGCTTTAGGAAGAAGTATATGTTGCTCAACCCCTGGTTTTGAAGATCCCAAGAATCGACAAAGTCTTGAGACTAAATAAGGCTCTCTATGGCCTCAAGCAAGCCCCTCGGGCGTGGTATGATACATGAAGGAATTCTTCAGAAGAATGGCTTCACACCCGTTCACTCGATCCTACTCTATTTACTAAATCATATGATGGTGAACTGTTTGTGTGCCAAATATATGTTGATGATATTATCTTTGGCTGTACTAACCAACGATATAGTGATGAATTTGCCTATATGATGAGTGAGGAATATCAAATGTCTATGATGGGAGAGTTGAAATTCTTCTTAGGTCTTCAAATTCACAAGCCAAAGACACAATGGCATATTCATATCTCAGAGAAATACCTCAAAGATGTCTCGAGGAAATTCGCATGCAAGATTGCAAAGGCGTCAAAATTCCTATGCCCACAAATGGTCATCTATGCCTCGATGAAAATGGTATCGACTTGATCACAAGGTATACCGCTCCATGATTGGTTCTTTATTGTACCTATGTGCATCTAGGCCAGATATAATGCTTAGTGTTTGCATGCGTGCCCGATTTCAAGCTGCACCAAGGAATCACACCATAAGGCTGTGAAGCATATTCTTCGATATCTAGCTCACACACCAACACTAGGATAATGGTACCCCAAGGGCTCTGCTTTTGATCTCATTGGATATTCGACTCGACTATCTTTGGTGATCATGTGGACCGCAAGTCAACATCGGCACTTGTCATTTCCTCGGACGATCTTTGGTCCGTTGGTCCTCAAGAAACAGAATCGTGTATCGCTGTCCTCGCTGAATATATTGCTTCTTTGGGTCATCTTGTGCTCAAGCTGCTTTGGATGAAGCAAACCCTCAAGGACTATGGCGTCAACGTGAAGAATGTGCCTCTCCTCTGCGACAACGAGAGTGCCATCAAGAATTCTCACAACCCAGTTCAGCACTCAAAGACTAAGCACATCCAGATTCGTCATCATTTTCTTCGTGATCATGTGTTGAAGGGCGATATCTCCATCGAGCATGTGAAGACTGAAGAACAGCTAGCCGATATCTTCACCAAGCCCTTGGATGAGAAGAGATTTAGCAAGTTGCGGTGTGAGCTAAATATCTTAGAATCTTCGAATGTTCTGTGAAAAGGACAAACATCCTAACCCTTATGCATAATTGATGACTTAGATGTGCAACACATGAAGAAATGTTGTTCCTCAATCAATGAAGAATAACACTCTAAGTGTGAAGAAATCAATGAAGAATTTGATTCTCAGAACCCTACGACAATTGTACGATTGTGCGAAATCATCATTCTTATATTGGCTACGCCACCACAAAAGTTGAAAATCTTCAATCTGAGTTTTTCCTCATTTTGAAATTCCTCAGTTCTTCAATTTCTTCAACTTTGCAAAATCTTCAGCATTCCGTCGTCTTTCTTCATTGGCTATATATATATATATGTATGAGTTTATGTCCTCTACAACATTCACTTATTGCTAATTCTTCAAGTTGCGATTTCTGCTAAGTGAATGTGATCGGACCCTTCCCCTCTATGCTATACTCAACCCAATCTATTCACAAATTCTTCATGTGCATTACGATTGAAACTCGTTCAAAGTCTTCTCTGGTCCTTGACAACTGAAGAAATTGCGAACGAAACTTTTAAACAAATCTTATCCAAGTTTTTTTTTCGCTTTACCGCTCAAACCGTTCCGCATCCCATGATGTATTAGTTTAATCACCCACGATCTTACACGATCTTATCTGCACAGTACGTGGGTGACACACGTCGCGTGAAGGAGAAAGGGCTGGGGCATGTTCGTCCAAAATCTTCGGGCGAACAGTTTTTCACCGTGACTATAAATACCCCCCTTTACCCTCCTCACTTCATTTACTCCGCTTTCGATCGCTGTCTCTCGCCGAGCTCTCCTCAAACCCTAGCGCCGCCTACTCCATCGCCGCCCGGTGAGGAAAAGCTTCACCGCCTCGACCTCATCGCCGTCGTACTCGCGCCCGGTCATGAAATCTTCACTCCGCCGCCGCCGTAGTTGTCTTCCTCCGCCAAGTTAGGGCGTGGAAGATCTAACGTGACGAACTTCTACAGTTCATCTCTGTTAAATCGTGTTCTTGATTCGGGTAATTAAAAGTCACTTTTATTACTCGCGTTGATTCTCAAATCTTTCTCGAAAATCTTCAAAGGTGTTTTTACTCTTCAAAATCTTCACATATGAACACCTCACACACTATATGTTCTTGATTTATCTCCTAAGCATTCATTTCTTCAAGATTCCTCAATTGTGCGGATTTTCGATCTGTATAACTCGAACCTAAGACAAACGCTTAGTGAAATTCCTCAAGGCTCAAACTGGTCAAATTCCTCAAAACTTGCTTCTTTTGAAAAATCTTACGAGAACGATATGACCTCTCCAAATTCCTCGCACCTACACTCTGTTCACGGTACTCATGTCATTCTTTGAATCACTAGGTTCTCATCAACTTAACTCATTTGCAGCGTTCCTCGAAGAAAAACTGCATACTTCTTGAGTGCTCTATTGTTCAAATTCCTCACCAAGAAAATGGCGAAGGCAAGAGACCGCAGAAGGAGGAAAGAAAGCGGAAGTCATGATTGCTTTTGAAATTCCCGAGGAAATATACACGAGACATCGCTTTTGATGAATCCAAGTTTGGCAAGGAAACCAAGAACCAGCGCAAAGTGCGCATACAGAGAATAGAAAGGAGATGGTGATGTAGGGTGGAACCCTAATTCGTCGATCTTTCACGTTTGGAGTGGATCCTACGAAGAACACGATGAACACGGGGAAGAACGGGGAGAAATCACAAGGGGAAACACTCAAGAACAAGTCCAAATCACACATCCACTAGACAATCAAACACACAAGATCACAAGGTACATGAACAACAAAGGGAAAGATACAAGGTAAGGTTCATCTCCAAGAGGAGGTCTTGATGATATCCTAGATGGATCTTCCCACAAGGGGGTCTTGATGATATCCATGGGATCTTCTCCTAGATGGAGGTCTTGGCCTCCAATGGAGTAGTGGTCTCTCTCTCTCAAGAGTAGAGATAGGTAGGAGCAAAGCTCACCTAAGAATGAGAAGAAAGCTGATTCCACCAACAAGCACGATGAAGATAATGATGGCTACGCTCCCACCTATTGCTTCATGGCAAAAGCAGCTAAGGTACTCAAATACAACTCCTCGATTCTAGTGAAAATGAATCGATGAGGATCTTAAGCCTAGCTACTCTAAACTTGCTAAAATTGCTGTGAAACAACAATGGGCTCTTGAAAAGGTTCAAAACATGCTAGATAAAAGTGATGATATGTTGGGTGAAGAAATGGATCGCACTAAAGCTCATTGAAAATCTTGAGACTTGGTCTAAGTATGATAACCTTCAAGGTCATCATAACTCCCTCTTATCGATCATGAGAAACTTTCTTATGAATTTCTTCAAGAAAAGCAAGACAATGAGAAGCTTTCTCTTGAAGCTATTCAAAGAAAGGCAGATCTTGAAAAGCTAAGAGTATGTTATGAAGATCTTCAGAAGGAGCGCGATTCATTACTAGCTCAACAAATCAACGCTTCTCAGGAAGAATTTGTTCCTCCATGCTTAAAGTGCATTGAACGTGAATCTGCTAATTCTTCACCTGAATGTTCAAATGCTTCAAATGTTACAAATTCTTCATCTGCCTCTGCTATCACTAATTCCTCATCGAGGACTTTGCTAGTATCCTTGACAATGCAATTTGAAGGAATTGTACATGACGAGCATGTACAAAAGCCTCAAAGGGCATCAGACACTTTGTGATGTGCTCAAGCAGATCCTCACGAAACCCTAGGAAAGAGGTATTGCCTTTGAGAGAAGCGAATGCCGATGGAACATATTGGAAAACGGCGGTATCCCAAAACCTCATGGGTTCTGCAAAGGGACCTCGATTGATCCATCTAACTTATCGGCTTTACATGTGAATCCCTCATTCTTCGATGAGTCATTTGACTCAACTATAAACTGTTCAAAAATCGAATGGTGAAGTATTTGCTAGATATGTTGGCACTAAGCTGCGAGAGCGGTTCCCCTATGAAGAAAATCTGGGTTCCCAAAAGCTGTGTTGAAAGTCTTCAGGTGAATGTCCTCATGACACCACCAGTGAAGAACAAGAACCCCAGATCAAATTCTTCATATGGACCAAACTCTTCATATGGATCCAAATCCTCATACGGACCAAATTCTTCACGAGGATCAAATTCCTCAAGCTGGATCAAAGTCCTCATATGATTATTATCATGCTAACAAATCATCTCATGAGGTAAAGCTAAGGGCTATGAATATGTGCATTATTCTTCAAACCATTATGTTCATAAGTCCTCGAAGAATTACTACGCTTATTCATATCTTACCCTAACCCCTCAATGCTAAGCGAAATGGTTTGGCATCTTTGCCACCTTTCTCACATGGTGCTTTCGCGAGGATGATGAACTCTTTGCCACCCCTCCGGATGTGGGTGGTGAAGAAAAGAACTAATCTCTTCTGCGAGGTCAGGTCTCGGGCGTGCTCGAGCGTCGAAGAATTTCTTTGGGGACGACAAAATGCACGAAAGGGCCTTGAGCGAATCATGATGAAATGAACTTTCATTTCACACGTCCTCATCTTGCTATATCTGTTTCTTGCTTGATGAAATTCATCGATGAACTTGATATCATATTCTTCCTTGATGAAGCATATGAGATTGTAAGTTACACTAATTCATCTGCGGGATGATCAACCCAAAACCCTTGAATGGGTCCTCGATAGTGGGTGTACAAATCACATATTGGTGACAAGAATCTATTGATGGATGCTCCTTTATCACCGTCACCTCTGAAGCATATCATATTTCTTGACAAAGGCAAAAGTCGGTATTGGGTCTTGGTAAGGTTGCTATCTCTAAGGATAAGCACATGGACAAAGTCATGCTTGTTGAATCCTTAGGATACAATCTCATGTCGATCTCAATGCTTTGTGATCTTGATATGGTTGTTGTCTTTGGCAAATATCATTTGTGTTGTGATTATGGGGTGACAATTCCAAAGTCTTGAAGGCTTTAGGAGAGGAGATTTGTATATTGTTGATTTCTCTCAGGACCACAACCAGCCATGTGTCTACTTGCAAAAGCCTCGGAAGGCTGGCTATGGCATCGACGACTTGGTCATGCGGGCATGAGGAATTTGAACACGCTTGCGAAGAAGAAGCATGTCATTGGCATTGAGAATGTCAAATTCCTCAAGGATCCTTATGCGGAGCATGTGAAGCGGAAAAATGACCAAGGCCAAGCATCCAGCGAAGACTATCATGACCACTACTCGTCCATTGAATTGCTTCACATGGACCTCTTGGACCTAATCATTATTCAGCGGTCACTAATGATGCATCTCTATATGGTTTTGTCATTGTTGATGATTATTCTCGATATACATGGGTACACATTGTTACTTACAAACATGAAGTGCGGAAGTCTTCAAGCGATTTTCCTCGAGGGCTTGACCAACTTTGGTGTGAAGATCAAGCATATCGAAGTGACAATGGGCCGAGTTCAAGAATTCTGGTCTTGATGCCTATCTTGATGAACTTGGTATTACTCATGAATTATCTGCTCCTTATACTCCTCGGCAAAATGGCGTCGTGGGCGCAAAAACAGAACTCTTGTTGAGATGGCTCGCACTATGCTTGATGAATACAAAAGCGCCTCGGCGTTTTTGGATTGATGCAATTGATCTTGCCTGCCACATCATCAGCAGTATATCTTCACAAATTCTTCAAGAAGGCGCATATGAACTCCTCAGCGACAAGAAACCCAATGTGAGTTATTTCAAAGTCTTGATTGCTAAATGTTGGATTAGAGATCCTCACCACAACTCTAAATTTGCACGAAAGCACATGAAGGTTTTATGCTTGGTTCTGAAAGGACTCGCACACCTCTGAGTCTTCAACATTGTTCTTCACAAGATTGTTGACCTTTGTAGATGTGCGGTTCGATGAAACTAATGGCTGCAAAAAGAGCACCTACCTTCTATGTTAGATGAACCAGCACTGAGGATGCTATCAAGCACAAAGGCAGCGAGGATGTCATTCCTCTTGAAGAATCTGGTGAAGAATTCATTCTGTTAAGTGAAGAACGTCGAGTGATGCACTGAAGAACATGATGAGGAAATTGGTCTTTGAAGAAAATCTGATCAAAATCCTCGGCAACAACCAACTCATCCACGTGTTGCAAAAGAAGTGCAAGTGGAGAAGATCATCGATGACATCGGTGCACGAGTCCTCTCACCGCTCTAAAGCCTCACACTTATCTAACTTTTGTGGGCACTATGCTTTTGTCTCCATCTCGAGCCCACTAAGGTAGATGAAGCATTTCTGGGCAGAGTGGATTAGGGCTATGCAAGAAGAATTACATCGATTCGAGGCTGAACAATGTAAGGGAATTGGTCGATCGCCGGATCCTCGCAAGCATAATATCATTGGCACAAAGTGGATCTACGCAACAAGCAAGATGAAAATGGCCTTGTTGTGAGGAATAAAACACGACTAGTAGCTCAAGGCTACACACGAGTTGAAGGAATTGATTTGATGAAACTTTTGCACTGTTGCTAGACTTGAAGCTATTCGCATTTACTTGCCTATGCTAACCATCATGATATCATCTTATATCAAATGGATGTGAAAAGTGCATTCCTCAATGGTAAGCTTGAGGAAGAAGTATATGTTGCTCAACCCCGGTTTTGAAGATCCCAAGAATCGACAAAGTCTTGAGACTAAATAAGGCTCTCTATGGCCTCAAGCAAGCCCCTCGGGCGTGGTATGATACTTGAAGGAATTCTTCGTGAAGAATGGCTTCACACCAGTTCACTCGATCCTACTCTATTTACTAAATCATATGATGGTGAACTGTTTGTGTGCCAAATATATGTTGATGATATTATCTTTGGCTGTACTAACCAACGATATAGTGATGAATTTGCCTATATGATGAGTGAAGAATATCAAATGTCTATGATGGGAGAGTTGAAATTCTTCTTAGGTCTTCAAATTAAATCGGTGACACAATGGCATATTCATATCTCGGAGAAATACCTCAAAGATGTCTTGAGGAAATTCGGCATGCAAGATTGCAAAAGCGTCAAAATTCCTATGCCCACAAATGGTCATCTATGCCTTGATGAAAATGGTCTTGACTTGATCACAAGGTATACCGCTCCATGATTGGTTCTTTATTGTACCTATGTGCATCTAGGCGGATATAATGCTTAGTGTTTGCATGTGTGCCCGATTTCAAGCTGCAGAAGGAATCACACCATAAGGCTGTGAAGCATATTCTTGATATCTAGCTCACACACCAACACTAGGATTATGGTACCCCAAGGGCTCTGCTTTTGATCTCATTGGATATTCGACTCGACTATCTTTGGTGATCATGTGGACCGCAAGTCAACATCGGCACTTGTCATTTCCTCGGACGATCTTTGGTCTGTTGGTCCTCGAAGAAAGCAGCGTATATCGCTGTCCCTTCTTGAATATATTGCTCTTTGGGTCATCTTGTGCTCAAGCTGCTTTGGATGAAGCAAACCCTCAAGGACTATGGCGTCAGCGTGAAGAATGTGCCTCTCCTCTGCGACAACGAGAGTGCCATCAAGATTCTCACAACCCGATTCAGCACTCAAAGACTAAGCACATCCAGATTCGTCATCATTTTCTTCGTGATCATGTGTTGAAGGCGATATCTCCATCGAGCATGTGAAGGCGAAGAACAGCTAGCGATATCTTCACCAAGCCCTTGGATGAGAAGAGATTTAGCAAGTTGCGGTGTGAGCTAAATATCTTAGAATCTTGAATGTTCTTTGAAAGGACAAACATCCTAACCCTTATGCATAATTGATGACTTAGATGTGCAACACATGAAGAAATGTTGTTCCTCAATCAATGAAGAATAACACTCTAAGTGTGAAGAAATCAATGAAGAATTTGATTCTCGAGAACCCTCGACAATTATGCGCGGTGTCTGAAATCATCATTCTTATACGGTGGGCTACGCCACCACAAAAGTTGAAAATCTTCAATCTGAGTTTTTCCTCATTTTTGAAATTCCTCAGTTCTTCAATTTCTTCAACTTTGCAAAATCTTCAGCATTCCGTCGTCTTTCTTCATTGGCTATATATATATATATGTATGAGTTTATGTCCTCTACAACATTCACTTATTGCTAATTCTTCAAGTTGCGATTTCTGCTAAGTGAATGTGATCGGACCCTTCCCCTCTATGCTATACTCAACCCAATCTATTCACAAATTCTTCATGTGCATTCTGATTGAAACTCGTTCAAAGTCTTCACTGGTCCTTGACAGCTGAAGAAATTGCGAACGAAACTTTTAAACAAATCTTATCCAAGTTTTTTTTTCGCTTTACCGCTCAAACCGTTCCGCATCCCATGATGTATTAGTTTAATCACCCACGATCTTACACGATCTTATCTGCACAGTACGTGGGTGACACACGTCGCGTGAAGGAGAAAGGGCAGGGGCATGTTCGTCCAAAATCTTCGGGCGAACAGTTTTTCACCGTGACTATAAATACCCCCTTTACCCTCCTCACTTCATTTACTCCGCTCGATCGCTGTCTCTCGCTCGAGCTCTCCTCAAACCCTAGCGCCGCCGCTACTCCATCGCCGCCGGTGAGGAAAAGCTTCATTGCCTCGACCTCATCGCCGTCGTACTCGCGCGATCGCGGAAATCTTCACTCCGCCGCCGCCGTAGTTGTCTTCCTCCGCCAAGTTAGGGCGTGGAAGATCTAACGTGACGAACTTCTCTCAGTTCATCTCTGTTAAATCGTGTTCTTGATTCGGGTAATTAAAAGTCACTTTTATTACTCGCGTTGATTCTCAAATCTTTCTGAAAATCTTCAAAGGTGTTTTTACTCTTCAAAATCTTCACATATGAACACCTCACACACTATATGTTCTTGATTTATCTCCCTAAGCATTCATTTCTTCAAGATTCCTCAATTGTGCGGATTTTCGATCTGTACAACTCTGGAACCTAAGGCAAGCAGCTTAGTGAAATTCCTCAAGGCTCAAACTGGTCAAATTCCTCAAAACTTGCTTCTTTTGAAAAATCTTACGAGAAGCATATGACCTCTCCAAATTCCTCGCACCTACACTCTGTTCACGGTACTCATGTCATTCTTTGAATCACTAGGTTCTCATCAACTTAACTCATTTGCAGCGTTCCTCGAAGAAAAACTGCATACTTCTTGAGTGCTCTATTGTTCAAATTCCTCACTGAAGAAAATGGCGAAGGCAAGAGACATGAAGGAGGAAAAAACAGGAAGTCATGATTGCTTTTGAAATTCTGAGGAAATATACAGACTCGCACACTGATGAATCCAAGTTTGGCAAGAAACCAAGAACCGGCGCAAAGTGCTTATCTGAGAGAATAGAAAGGAGATGGTGATGTAGGGTGGAACCCTAATTAAATCGATCTTTCACGTTTGAGTGGATCCTCTGAAGAACACGATGAACACGGGGAAGAGCGGGAGAAATCACAAGGAAACACTCAAGAACAAGTCCAAATCACACATCCACTAGACAATCAAACACACAAGATCACAAGGTACATGAACAACAAAGGGAAAGATACAAGGTAAGGTTCATCTCCAAGAGGAGGTCTTGATGATATCCTAGATGGATCTTCCCACAAGGGGTCTTGATGATATCCCATGGGATCTTCTCCTAGATGGAGGTCTTGGCCTCCAATGGAGTAGTGGTCTCTCTCTCAAGAGTAGAGATAGGTAGGAGCAAAGCTCACCTAAGAATGAGCTATCACTTTGCTAACCCTAGAAAGGAGGTGGAGGAGGTCTATTTATAGCCCAAGGCGAAGGGGTAAGTGAGGGCGAAGGGTACACGGGCTGCGGCCCAAGTCACGCCGCAGCGGGTCCGGATGATCCGGATGGTGGCGGATGATCCGGTGTCGGGGTCGGATGATCCGGCGACCGTCCGGATGATCCGGCTTCGTGGGCAACCATTGTCTTGCGCGGATATCCGGATGATCCGGAGGGACCCGGATGATCCATTTGGTCCGGATGATCCGGACGGCGGTCGGATGTCCGGGCTATCTTCAACCCGCTGCTCCGTCTTCTTCTCCTTTCTTTCGTATTCTCTTCCATGCTTCCCTCGCGGATGGTGTAGAGCGTACACTTGCGCTCGCACTCCTCCTCGACATCCGTGATGTTCGACAATACCTATGCATGCACAGGGAGAAGTGTCAAGTAGTATACCATCCTCGAGAGTGTCAAGTGAGCACGTGTAAAGGAGATGATTCACCTTTGTGTATGTGAAGTAGATGTCGACGTGTCACTTGCCAAGTGGACTCTTGACATGGTGATGTCCGTAGGATGCTCCGCATCGGATGGGCACGAGAATGGCGAGAATACCGCTATGTCACTCCTAAGTACATGAGGAAATTCGCTCTGAATCCTCCATGCCCAAGAGCTCCTCGGCTTTGGCTGTCGTGATCCACCGGCGTCAAGCGTGGTGAGACTTTCTGAAGAATGGTCAGGCGCCAAGCCAAATTGGCAAGACAGGCCAAGGAGGCGGTGAGGAAATTCAATGAGGATCTTGCTGCTGCTGCTGAGCCCTCGGTCAAACCGAGAAATCAATGCCAAAAAAGCCTACGCAAGCCAAGTGCTTCACCGTCGGCGCCCTCACGGCCGGTTCCTCACCGCCCTCACGGCAAATTCCTCAGGCTCTGCTGCTCATTCAAAATCCTCGGCAGCTCCTCCAAGTCCTCAACACTGTGCATCTTGCAACTTGTCAAAGGACTCAAGGATTCTCCATTGCTTACGGTGTTTGACAAGTTCTCGGTGCACCAATGTCCTCAACAGGTCCCACTCTGCTGAAGACAAAAGCAAGCTGCTTGGGACAGCGGTCCTCGGCCAAGTCCAAGAAGAAGCAGTTGCATTCAACGTTCCCTCGATGATGAAGCCTCGATGAAGAACTTGAAGAAATCATCGAGACAGAGTGACCAAGGCCGCTAGAGCCAAAGGAACAAGTGTGCCTCGCTTTTGGATCGAAGAAGATCCTAGACTTCATTGACACATGGCATCGGGATCCACACACTCCTCTTCCGGATCGCCAGCGACTCTGGTCAAAGTCACATGTTGAACCATTTCATCTCTGAAGAGAAATGGAAATTTGAAAAGGCTCATGAATTGAAGAGAGCAAAAGCAAGAAAAGAGAAGCTTCGAGGAAAACATCATAAACTTGACTCTGAAGAACTTCTTAAAGCTCAATCGAAATCAAGCACTCGGCAAGGATTTTGATGCTTACAATCTTGTTGGCAAGGAGCCAAGGTGAGATTCGTCACTCGGCGAAGAGAATGTCAAGCTATTGCAGTTTCATCGCAACAAGAAAATCCTCAGTGAAGAATCTGCTCAGCCTCTTTGAAGAACATGCCAAGACTGCTTGATGACTTTCAGCGTCTTGATGAGAACACAAGTTCAGGCTGATGACTCCATTCCATTCTTGAAGAAATTCCCGGGCATCCACTAGTGGTGCGCTGAAGAATCTGAAGGAAGCAGAACAGCTGCACGGTTGTGCTGAAAAGCTGTACCACAATCCTCGGCTCCTCCTGCACCAACACCAACTCAATTCTTCCATACGCCTATGAAGTGAAGAAGACAAAGGCTCTGAGCGAGCTGCGAAGAAAGAAAAGGAAGGCATCGGCTGCGTGAAATTCTTGGTGCGAAGAAATTGAAGCCAATGACCAGCTCGATTGAAAATCCTATCGATGCCATTCCCATTTCCTCCATGTCATCCAAGGAAATTGTTCCCTTTGGAGAAGAATACACGATCCCAAGCGGATCAGATGAAGAAAATCAATCTGTTGCTACTTGAACAGCTTGATGAAGAAATTGAAGTGGAAGCTTTCCTTGACTCTGTTGCTTTCTCACCCGTGCCTCGGTTCACGGTGAAGAGGCGGTGTTGAGAAAGTGAAAAAGAAGATGAAGATGTGGATATTGGGTGCACTACACCGTAATGAGCGATGACTTTTGGGAAAGTCGGCACCCCAATACTCCTCTCTTCACTCCGCTTCAACAAGTTCCTCGATCACCGACTACTCTTTGTTCAAATGGGCTCTGAAGAAACTCATCCCACATCATCATCAACGAAGAGATTCCAGCCACTAAATTTGAAGAACCAAGCTGCGATCCTCAAACTGCACAAGGAGAGGAACCATAAATTCCTCGACTGAAGAACACGAAATCGCGATTCACGAGGTTGTGCTTCAAATATGAGATATTCCTCTGCCCAAGCCAAAGAATCCGTTTCGAGCAAGCAAAAGTTCAAGGCTGAAGATTTCTTTTACGAGCATGTGTTCTTCATCGCTGCAATCCTTATGACTCTGCTCGAATGAGGAAAAGACGCTTCTGGACTCCAACACAAGCAAATTTCTATTCCTCAGTGCTATTCGACAAGGACAAGATCTTCGACCATGAGCATATTCCTCATGTGGATATGGAATCACTGCCGTGCTTCGATCCAGTACTCCATGTTCTTCACGATGCAGGGCTGCTGAATTTCTGCACCGATATCTGTGACTGGAATGAAGAACTCATTCTTTAGTTCTATGCCACCCTGCACATCACCGGAGATGCTGAAGACATCAACTCATGGGTTCTGGATTGGATGACTGAAAATACTCACTACAAGGCACCAGCAACTGAATTGCTTCGTGTCCTTCCTCTTGATCCTCCCCATGCATCTGCTCGTTGCCTCTACAATGAGCGTGGTATGTCGATCACTTCATGCAAATCTTGATAAACCCTGAAGCGAGGCCAAGCCCTCGAACCAAATTCCTCATCAAGGATTTGCTATATGTGCCTCGGATGTGTACAGAATCTTGGCGAAGACTATGAGTCAATCAAAGGCCACGACTCAAATGATGAAGGCGTCGTTGGCATCATGAAGAACATGCTTTTCAATATCATTCATGGCGTTCGATCAACTTCCATGATTTCTTTATGAGGACTCGGCCAATATTGCAATGTCACCTTTTGATTTGAAGCCATATCGCCTTGGATCATGAGATTCATAAGGGCAAGATCTTCTTTGAACTACAAGGCTAACACTACGAATCATGGCAGCTTCACGCCGCCCATTGAAGTCCTCAAGCGACCAATTTCATCATCGATGACAAGGGCAAGGCAGCAGCGGTGTAATTGATGAAGGCACTCGTCCATTGGATGGTCAATTTCGCAAAGCTGCATCTTACTCCACCAATGGCGATTACGCAGCGCATGATCTTGCCGCAAATACCTCAACCAAGCAACAGACCTCAAGCAAGCGCACCTGGGGTGATGGTGATCGTGAGTTACTCCTCGGTCTTCATCGGAAGGTTGAGCGCAATAAGAAATGGGTGAAGCGCCAATTTGCTGCAATTCTTCACAACATGACCTCAACGCATAATGCGGTGAAGAAAAACCGATACTAACTTCATGAAACCCTCAACCGCACGTGGGCTGTTACGAATCATGTCTACTCAGCGGAAGAATTGAAGACTATGGGTCTTGAGGAAGCTTATGACTGGTGCGCACCACCTCGAAGAAATTCAAGAGAGTCAAAGTTCTGATTTGGTGGCAGCTCTTATTCTTCGTCATGCTAAACCGATGAATATGAAGATTTGGGCGACAACTGCGGCAGGCCCTACTTCAACAACCAACCCCGACAATCTTTGGGCTCCTCCATCAAATTGAATATCTTGAGGCGTTAGTCCTCGGTTTGATCCTTTTGGTCATTTGATGACAAAGGGGAGAAATTTGAGTTAGTCTTCAACGGGTTTATACTATGGGCGTTTTATTAAGTTACAACTCTCGTTCTTCGAAACTTTTATTGGATCGAGTTGTAATCTTAAATCCGATGGTGCCACGATACTTTTGATCGTGCATTGTCTTGACTTTGCATTGTGCTCTAATACTTTTGATCGTGCTGCCGATGCTCGATTTTGATCGTGTTATGCTCGATGCTTTTGAAGCACTAAGCTCTGAATGTGATATTTGAGCTCTGAAACTTTTGGTGTGATATTCGCATGCTCATTCCTAGTTAATACTATTGCATGCATCTTTGAATCTCATCGGCACCATATTTCATCATGCATTTCAAATTCTTCATAGTATATGTATCAAATCGTGTATGAATTACAAGATATAGGGGAGATCTCCATGATTCAAATCTTCAAATGTGCATTGCCTCAAAAGCAAATTCCTCATTATGCACATATTAGGGAGAGTTCTTCTATATCTTGCAATCAAATTCCTCAATATCAGTATTTACACTTCATATGTTTATCCCGTTGAAAACTTAACCTATGTTGTCATCAATCACCAAAAGGGGAGATTGTAAGTGCATCTAGTGCCCTTAGTGATTTTGGTGTATTGAAGACTTATAGGTTAAATAAGCTGATCGTTTGTGAGTGTACACAGGTCTATAAGTCTATGAGGAGTTTGATATTCACAGAGAAAGTCGACCCTAAAATGAAGTTCTTGATGAAGACTTTGATATTACGAAGACTTTACGAAGACTTTGAAAGTGAAGAAATTGGTGTGACCATGAAGACTTGATATTCATTCGAGGAATATGAGCGTGAAGACTTTTGTTTTCGTAGTTTCATTTTCTATTTCTTGAGTCATAGGAAACACCGTCTTTGTTAAAGGGGTCGAGGAAATACTAAGGAAAAATTTCCATGTGATGCTCAACTCAAAATCCTACACCTACCAATCCCTTGAGTGAAGCCATTGGAAATCTCATATAGATTCGGTCAAATTCTTGATGGCGGAGACGCAGTTCTTACAGTCATCGATGACTTTCTACGACCGAGGAGTTAGGAATTCGCCGATCTGAATGGCCTACATAGTGAGGAACATGATAGCCCTGAGGACTTTGAAAGTCAAATTTCCGACCGTTGCTGTGCTGCGCGCCGGTGGACCAAAATATCTTATCCACCTAACGGTCATATCATTGAAGGGCATTTATGTCTTATCATGTCGGGCTGCTCCCTAGGCTACAAATAGCCGCCCCCTACAACCACTAGCTGGTTGGCTGCTCCCTAGGCTATAAATAGCCGCCCCCTACAACCACTAGCTGGTTGGCTGCTCCGAGAGAACTTGACACTTGTCATTTGAGAGCAACCCATCCTCCGAGGACTTTGAGCAAAAATCATCAAGTGAGGAAAATCCAAAACCAAACCCCCACAAAAACCCCAAGTGATTGAGCATCATTGAAGAAATTGATCCTGCGTGGATCCGACGCTTGTTACCTTTGAAGGCGTGCTTCTTCCAGGCGCTTAGGCGTCAAGGTCTAGAGCATCAAGAGGAATTGTGGATCGCCGAGTGACCAAGTCTGTGAAGGTTTGGAAGTCACTGAAGACTTACCACGAGTGATTGGGCCGAGGCCTGCGTGGTCTTAGTTCAAGGAGAATACGGTGAGGACTGGGTGTCTGAGTTGCGGCTCGAGATCGGGTGTCCGGGACTGTGTGTCCTCGAGTTTAAATACTCAGCCGCTCCAACCAGACGTACAACTGAGACAGCAGTTGGAACTGGTCTACCAAATCATTGTCTTCACCAACTGATTGGTTCTATTTCCTCAACTCATTCATTTCCTCATTCTGTGTTGCATGTTGTTCATATCTGTGCTTGAAGACTTTGACTGAAGACTTTCACAAATTCCTCAGTTCAATTTCTTCAGTCTGTTTGTCTTCATCTTGTTATCCTCTGTTTACACTTCCTGTACTCTGTTCTAGTCTTCATTTCATCATGCTGACTATGTGTGTAATCTGTTATGTTTACCTCTGAGTACTTATTCCGCTGCAAATAGTTCTTCGCTAAGGAATTTCCTCACCGGCAAATTCCTCAGTGAAGAATTTCATAAAAATCGCCTATTCACCCCCCTCTAGTCGATATAACGGAGATGAGTTCCAGCAAAGCTTCGAAGATGAGTTCCGTCAGCACGACGGCGTGGTGACGATGATGATGTTATACCGGCGCAGGGCTTCCCCTAAACTCCGCGACGATATGACCGAGGTGGAATATGGTGGAGGGGGGCACCACACACGGCTAAGGAACGATCCGTAGATCAACTTGTGTGTTTCTGGGGTGCCCCCCCGCTCCCGTATATAAAGGAGCAAGGGGGGAGGCCGGCCGGCACCTTGGGGCGCGCCAAGGAGGAGGAATCCTCCTCCTAGTAGGAGTAGGACTCCTCCTTTCCTACTCCTACTAGGAGGGGGAAGGAAGGGGGAGAGGGGGAAGGAAAAGGGGGGCGCCGCCCCCTCCTAGTCCAATTCGGACCAGAGGGGGGAGGGGGCGCGTGGCCCATGCTGGCCGCCCCTCTCTCCTTTCCCCTAAGGCCCATAAGGCCCAATACTCTCCCGGGGGGTTCCAGTAACCCCCCCGGCACTCCGGTTTTCTCCGAAATCACCCGGAACAATTCCGGTGTCCGAATATAGTCGTCCAATATATCAATCTTTATGTCTCGACCATTTCGAGACTCCTCGTCATGTCCGTGATCACATCCGAGACTCCGAACAAACTTCGGTACATCAAAACTTATAAACTCATAATAAAACTGTCATCGTAACGTTAAGCGTGCGGACCCTACGGGTTCGAGAACTATGTAGACATGACCTAGAACTATTCTCGGTCAATAACCAATAGCGGGACCTGGATGCCCATATTGGTTCCTACATATTCTACGAAGATCTTTATCGGTCAAACCGCATAACAACATACACTATTCCCTTTGTCATCGGTATGTTACTTGCCCGAGATTTGATCATCGGTATCCAATACCTAGTTCAATCTCGTTACCGGCAAGTCTCTTTACTCGTTCTGTAATGCATCATCCCGTAACCAACTCATTGTCACATTGCTTGCAAGGCTTATAATGATGTGCATTACCGAGAGGGCCCAGAGATACCTCTCCGACGATCGGAGTGATAATCCCGAAATACGCCAACTCAACATGTACCTTTGGAGACACCTGTAGTACTCTTTTATAATCACCCAGTTACGTTGTGACGTTTGGTAGTACCCAAAGTGTTCCTCCGGTAAACGGGAGTTGCATAATTCTCATAGTTACAGGAACATGTATAAGTCATGAAGAAAGCAATAGTAGTATACTAAACGATCAAGTGCTAGGCTAACGGAATGGGTCATGTCAATCACATCATTCTTCTAATGATGTGATCCCACTAATCAAATGACAACACATGTCTATGGTTAAAAACATAACCATCTTTGATTAATGAGCTAGTTAAGTAGAGGCATACTAGTGACTATATGTTTGTCTATGTATTCACACATGTATCATGTTTCCGGTTAATACAATTCTAGCATGAATAACAAACATTTATCATGATATGAGGAAATAAATAATAACTTTATTATTGCCTCTAGGGCATATTTCCTTCAGTCTCCCACTTGCACTAGAGTCAATAATCTAGATTACATAGTAATGATTCTAACACCCATGGAGTCTTGGTGCTGATCATGTTTTGCTCGTGAGAGAGGCTTAGTCAAGCGGGTGCGCAACATTCAGATCCGTATGTATCTTGCAAATCTCTATGTCTCCCACTTGGACTTGGTCCCGAATGGAATTGAAGCGTCTCTTGATGTGCTTGGTCCTCTTGTGAAATCTGGATTCCTTTGCCAAGGCAATTGCACCAGTATTGTCACAGAAGATCTTCATTGGTCCCGATGCACTAGGTATGACACCTAGATCGGAAATGAACTCCTTCATCCAGACTCCTTCATTTGTTGCTTGAAGCAGCTATGTACTCCGCTTCACATGTAGATCCCGCCACGGCGCTTTGTTTAGAACAGCACCAACTTACAGCTCCACCGTTTAATAAAAACACGTATCCGGTTTGCGATTTAGAATCGTCCGGATCGGTGTCAAAGCTTGCATCGGCGTAACCATTTACGACTAGCTCTTTGTCACCTCCATATCGAGAAACATATCCTTAGTCCTTTTCGGTATTTGGGATGTTCTTGACCGCTGTCGATGATCCACTCTGGATTACTTTGGTACCTTCTGCCAAGCTTATTGCTAAGCATACATCAGTCTGGTACACAGCATTGCATACATGATAGAGCCTATGGCTGAAGCATAGGGAACATCTTTCATTTTCTCTCTATCTTCTGCTGTGGTCGGACATTGAGTTTGACTCAACTTCACACCTTGAAGCACGGGCAAGAACCCTTTCTTTGCCTGATCCATTTTGAACTTTTTCAAAATTTTATCAAGGTATGTGCTTTGTGAAAGTCCTATTAAGCGTCTTGATCTATCTCTATAGATCTTGATGCCCAATATGTAAGCAGCTTCACCGAGGTCTTTCATTGAAAAACTTTTATTCAAGTATCCCTTTATGCTATCCAGAAATTCTATATCATTTCCAATT
The DNA here is from genome assembly GCA_021437245.1 of Aegilops speltoides. NCBI lineage: Eukaryota > Viridiplantae > Streptophyta > Magnoliopsida > Poales > Poaceae > Aegilops > Aegilops speltoides. Next base: position 335,676,687 of record CM038142.1, on the reverse strand, counting down.
AATAATATGTCATCTACATATAATATCGAAATGCTCTGAGCTCCCACTCACTTTCTTGTAAATACATGCTTCTCCAAAAGTCATATAAAACCATATGCTTTGATCACACTATCAAAGCGTTTATTCCAACTCGAGATGCTTGCACCAGTCCATAAATGGAGCGCTGGAGCTTGCACACTTTGTTAGCACCTTTTGGATCAACAAAACCTTCGGCTGCATCATATACAACTCTTCTTCCAGAAATCCATTCAAGAATGCAGTTTTGACATCCATTTGCCAAATTTCATAATCATGAAATGCAGCAATAGCTAACATGATTCAGACAGACTTAAGCATCGCTACGGGTGAGAAAGTCTCATCGTAGTCAACTCCTTGAACTTGTCGAAAACCTTTCGCAACAAGTCGAGCTTTATAGACAGTTACATTACCATCAGCGTCAGTCTTCTTCTTAAAGATCCATTTATTCTCAATGGCTTGCCGATCATCGGAACAAGTCAACCAAAGTCCATACTTTGTTTTCATACATGGATCCCATCTCAGATTTCATGGCCTCTAGCCATTTTGCGGAATCTGGGCTCATCATCGCTTCCTCATAGTTCGTAGGTTCATCATGGTCAAGTAACATGACTTCCGCAATGGATTACCATACCACTCAGTGCGGATCTTACTCTGGTAGACCTATGAGGTTCTGTAGAAACTTGATCTGAAGTTTCATGATCAATATCATTAGCTTCCTCACTAATTGGTGTAATTGTCACAGGAACCGGTTCTTGTGATGAACTACTTTCCAATAAGGGAGTAGATACTGTTATCTCATCAAGTTCTACTTTCCTCCCACTCACTTCTTTCGAGAGAAACTCCTTCTCTAGAAAGGATCCGATTTAGCAACGAAAATCTTGCCCTCGGATCTGTGATAGAAGGTGTACCCAATAGTCTCTTTTGGGTATCCTATGAAGACACATTTCTCGATTTGGGTTTGAGCTTATCGGTTGAAGTTTCTTCACATAAGCATCGCAGCCCCAAACTTTAAGAAACGACAACTTTGGTTTCTTGCCAAACCACAGTTCATAAGGCGTCGTCTTAACGGATTTTGATGGTGCCCTATTTAACGTGAATGCGGCCGTCTCTAAAGCATAACCCCAAAATGATAGCGGTAAATCAGTAAGAGACATCATAGATCGCACCATATCTAGTAAAGTACGATTATGATGTTCGGACACACCATTTCGTTGTGGTGTTCCGGGTGGCGTGAGTTGCTAAACTATTCCGCATTGTTTCAAGTGTAGACCAAACTCGTAACTCAAATATTCTCCTCCACGATCAGATCGTAGAAACTTTATTTTCTTGTTACGATGATTTTCCACTTCACTCTGAAATTCTTTGAACTTTTCAAATGTTTCGGACTTGTGTTTCATCAAGTAGATATACCCATATCTGCTCAAATCATCTGTGAAGGTGAGAAAATAATGATACCCGCCATGAGCCTCAACATTCATTGGACCACACACATCGGTATGTATGATTTCCAACAAATCGGTTGCTCGCTCCATAGTTCGAGACGGCGTTTTAGTCATCTTGCCCATGAGGCACGGTTCGAAGTACCAAGTGATTCATAATCAAGTGATTCCAAAAGCCCATCAGTATGGAGTTTCTTCATGCGCTTTACACCGATATGACCTAAACGGCAGTGCCACAAATAAGTTGCACTATCATTATCAACTCTGCATCTTTTGGTTTCAACACTATGAATATGTGTATCACTACTATCGAGATTCAATAAAAATAGACCATTCTTCAAAGGTGCATGACCATAAAAGATATTACTCATATAAATAGAACAACCATTATTCTCGATTTAAATGAATAACCGTCTCGCATCAAACAAGATCCAGATATAATGTTCATGCTCAACGCTGGCACCAAATAACAATTATTTAGGTCTAAAACTAATCCCGATGGTAGATGTAGAGGTAGCGTGCCGACCGCGATCACATCGACTTTGGAACCATTTCCCACGCGCATCGTCACCTCGTCCTTAGCCAATCTTCGCTTAATCCGTAGTCCCTATTTCGAGTTGCAAATATTAGCAACAGAACCAATATCAAATACCCAGGTGCTACTGCGAGCATTAGTAAGGTACACATCAATAACATGTATATCACATATACCTTTGTTCACTTTGCCATCCTTCTTATCCGCCAAATACTTGGGGCAGTTCCGCTTCAAAGTGTCGATCGCTTTAAAGAGAAGCACTTCGATTTCAGGCTTAGGTCCAGACTTGGGTTTCTTCTCTTGAGCAGCAACTTGCTTGCCGTTCTTTTTGAAGTTCCTTCTTCTTCCCTTGCCCTTTTCTTGAAACTGGTGGTCTTGTTAACCATCAACACTTGATGCTCCTTCTTGATTTCTACCTCCGTAGCTTTTAGCATTGCGAAGAGCTCGGAATAGTCTTGTTCATCCCTTGCATATTATAGTTCATCACGAAGCTCTTGTAGCTTGGTGGCGATGATTGAAGAATTTCATCAATGACACTATCATCGTGAAGATTAACTCCTAGTTGAATCAAGTGATTATTATACCCAGACATTTTGAGTATATGTTCACCGTGAACTATTCTCCTCCATCTTGCAGCTATAGAACTTATTGGAGACTTCATATCTCTCAATCCGGGCATTTGCTTGAAATATTAACTTCAACTCCTGGAACATCTCATATGCTCCATGACGTTCAAAACATCGTTGAAGACCCGATTCTAAGCCGTAAAGCATGGCACATTGAACTATCGAGTAGTCATCAGCTTTGCTCGCCAGACGTTCTTAACGTCGTCGGCCACATCAAGAAGAGGTTCGGCACCTAGCGGTGCTTCGGGGCGTAACTTTTACAGGCAGCAATGAGGATAATCCTCGAGTTACGGACCCGATCCGTGTAATTGCTACCATCATCTTTCAACTTTGCTTTCTCAAGGAACGCATTAAAATTCAACGGAACAACAACACGAGCCATCTATCTACAAACAAACATAGACAAGCAAAATACTATCAGGTACTAAGTTCATGATAAATTTAAGTTCAATTAATCATATTACTTAAGAACTCCCACTTAGACAGACATCTCTCTAGTCATCTAAGTGATCACGTGATCCAAATCAACTAAACCATGTCCGATCATCACGTGAGATGGAGTAGTTTCAATGGTGAACATCACTATGTTGATCATATCTACTATATGATTCACGTTCGACCTTTCGGTCTCTGTGTTCCGAGGCCATATCTGTATATGCTAGGCTCGTCAAGTATGACCTGAGTATTCCGCGTGTGCAACTGTTTTGCACCCGTTGTATTTGAACGTAGAGCCTATCACACCCGATCATCACGTGGTGTCTTAGAACGAAGAACTTTCGCAACGGTGCATACTCAGGGAGAACACTTCTTGATTATTTAGTGAGAGATCATCTTAAAATGCTACCGTCAATCAAAGCAAGATAAGATGCATAAAGGATAAACATCACATGCAATCAATATAAGTGATATGATATGGCCATCATCATCTTGTGCTTGTGATCTCCATCTTCGAAGCACCGTCGTGATCACCATCGTCACCGGCGTGACACCTTGATCTCCATCGTAGCATCGTTGCCGTTATGCCATCTATTGCTTCTATGACTATCGCTACCGCTTAGTGATAAAGTAAAGCAATTACAGGGCGTTTGCATTTCATACAATAAAGCGACAACCATATGGCTCCTGCCAGTTGCCAATAACTTTGGTTACAAAACATGATCATCTCATACAATAAAATATAGCATCACGTCTTGACCATATCACATCACAACATGCCCTGCAAAAACAAGTTAGACGTCCTCTACTTTGTTGTTGCAAATTTTACGTGGCTGCTACGGGCTTAGCAAGAACCATTCTTACCTACACATCAAAACCACAACGATAGTTCGTCAAGTTGGTGCTGTTTTAACCTTCGCAAGGACCGGGCGTAGCCACACTCGATTCAGCTAAAGTGAGAGAGACAGACACCCGCCAGCCACCTTTAAGCACGAGTGCTCGTAACGGTGAAACCAGTCTCGCGTAAGCGTCTGGCGTAATGTCGGTCGGCCGCTTCATCTCACAATACCGCCGAACCAAAGTATGACATGCTGGTAAGCAAGTATGACTTGTATCGCCCACAACTCACTTGTGTTCTACTCGTGCATATAACATCAACGCATAAAACCTAGGCTCGGATGCCTTTGTAGGGGAACGTAGTAATTTCAAAAAATCCTACGCACACGCAAGATCATGGTGATGGCATAGCAACGAGAGGGGAGAGTGTTGTCCACGCACCCTCGTGAGACCGAAGCGAAGCGTTATGACAACGCGGTTGATGTAGTCGACGTCTTCACGATCCGACCGATCCAAGCACCGAACGTCACGGCACCTCCGAGTTCAGCACACGTTTAGCTCGATGGCGATCTCCGGGCTCCGATCCAGCAAAGCTCGGAGATGAGTTCCGTCGAAGACGACGGCGTGGTGGCGATGATGATGTTCTACCGCGCAGGCTTTGCCTAAACTCGCGACGATATGACCGAGGTGGAATATGGTGGAGGGGGCACCGACACGGCTAAGGAACGATCCGTAGATCAACTTGTGTGTTCTAGGGTGCCCCCGCCCCGTATATAAAGGAGCAAGGGGAGGCCGTCCGGCCCTTGGGGCGCTAAGGAGGAGAATCCTCCTCCTAGTAGGAGTAGGACTCCTCCTTTCCTACTCCTACTAGGAGGGGAAGGAAGGGGAGAGGGGGAAGGAAAAGGGGCGCCGCCTCCTAGTCAATTTGGACCAGGAGGGGGGCGCGCGGCCCATGCTGGCCGCCCCTCTCTCCTTTCCCCTAAGGCCAATAAGGCCCAATACTCTCCCGGGGGTTCCGGTAACCCCCCAGCACTCCGGTTTTCTCCGAAATCACCCGGAACAATTCCGGTATCCGAATATAGTCGTCCAATATATCAATCTTTATGTCTCGACCATTTCGAGACTCCTCGTCATGTCCATGATCACATCCGGGACTCTGAACAAACTTCGGTACATCAAAACTTATAAACTCATAATAAAACTGTCATCGTAACGTTAAGCGTGCGGACCCTACGGGTTCGAGAACTATGTAGACATGACCTAGAACTATTCTCGGTCAATAACCAATAGCGGGACCTGGATGCCCATATTGGTTCCTACATATTCTACGAAGATCTTTATCGGTCAAACCGCATAACAACATACGTTATTCCCTTTGTCATCGGTATGTTACTTGCCCGAGATTTGATCGTCGGTATCCAATACCTAGTTCAATCTCGTTACCGGCAAGTCTCTTTACTCGTTCTGTAATGCATCATCCCATAACCAACTCATTGGTCACATTGCTTGCAAGGCTTATAATGATGTGCACTACCGAGAGGGCCCAGAGATACCTCTCCGACGATCGGAGTGACAAAACCTAATCTCGAAATACGCCAACTCAACATGTACCTTCGGAGACACCTGTAGTACTCCTTTATAATCACCCAGTTACGTTGTGACGTTTGGTAGTACCCAAAGTGTTCCTCCGTAAACGGGAGTTGCATAATTCTCATAGTTACAGGAACATGTATAAGTCATGAAGAAAGCAATAGCAGTATACTAAACGATCAAGTGCTAGGCTAACGGAATGGGTCATGTCAATCACATCATTCTTCTAATGATGTGATCCCACTAATCAAATGACAACACATGTCTATGGTTAGGAAACATAACCATCTTTGATTAATGAGCTAGTTAAGTAGAGGCATACTAGTGACTATATGTTTGTCTATGTATTCACACATGTATCATGTTTCCGGTTAATACAATTCTAGCATGAATAACAAACATTTATCATGATATGAGGAAATAAATAATAACTTTATTATTGCCTCTAGGGCATATTTCCTTCAGTGCCGTCCCCCTTCCCTTGTCCTATTCGGACTCAAGGGGCGGCCAGCCCACCCGCGGGCCCTCCTCTCTCTCTCTCTCTCCACTAAGGCCCATCAAGGCCCACTAGTTCCCCGGGGGGTTCCGGTAACCCTCTGGCACTCCGGTTTTATCTGAAACTTCTCTGGAACACTTCTGGTGTCCGAATATAGTCGTCTAATATATATTAATCTTTATGTCTCGACAATTTCGAGACTCCTCGTCATGTTCGTGATCACACCCGGGACTCCAAACAATCTTCGGTACATCATACCACATAAACTCATAATACCAATCATCATCGAACGTTAAGCGTGCGGACCCTACGGGTTCGAGAATTGTGTAGACATGACCGAGACATGTCTCCGGTCAATAACCAATAACAGAACCTGGATGCTCATATTGGTTCCTGCATATTCTACAAAGATCTTTATCGGTCAAACCGCATAACAACATACGTTGTTCCCTTTACTCGTTCCGTAATACTTCATCCTGTAACTAACTCATTAGTCACAATGCTTGCAAGGCTTATAGTGATGGGTATTACCGAGAGGGCCCAGAGATACCTCTCCGAAACATGAAATGACAAATCCTAATCTCGATCTATGCCAACCCAACAAACACCTTCGGAGACACCTGTAGAGCACCTTTATAATCACCCATTTACGTCGTGATGTTTCGTAGCACACAAAGTGTGCCTCCGGTATTCGGGAGTTGCATAATCTCATAGTCTGAGGAACTTGTATAAGTCATGAAGAAAGCAGTAGCAATGAAACTGACACGATCATAATGCTAAGCTAACGGATGGGTCATGTCCATCACATCATTCTCCTAATGATGTGATCCCGTTCATCAAATGACAACACATGTGTATGGTTTGGAAACATAACCATCTTTGATTAACGAGCTAGTCAAGTAGAGGCATACTAGGGACTATATGTTTTGTCTATGTATTCAATTCTAGCATGAACAATAAACATTTATCATGAATTAAGGAAATAAATAATAACTTTATTATTGCTGAGGGAGTCCTGGATTAAGGGGTATCCGGACAGCCGGACTATATACATCATCCGGACTATTGAAGCATGAAGACACAAGACTCAAGACTTCGACCCGTGTCGGGATGGGACTCTTCTTTGCGTGGAAGACAAGCTTGACGATCCGGATATTGTGTTTCCTTCCTTATAACCGACTCCATGTAAACCCTAGCCCCCTCCGGTGTCTATATAAACCGGAGAGGTTGGTCCTTAGAAGGCCGATCACAATTACAATCATACCATCATAGGCTAGCTTCTAGGGTTTAGCCTCTACGGTCTCGTGGTAGATCTACTCTTGTACTACACATATCTTCAATATTAATCAAGCAGGAAGTAGGGTTTTACCTCCATCGAGAGGGCCCGAACCTGAGTAAACATTGTGTCCCTCGCTTCCTGTTACCATCAGCCTAAGACGCACAGATCGGGACCCCCTACCCGAGATCCGCCGGTTTTGACACCGTCATTGGTGCTTTCATTAAGAGTTCCTCTATGTCGTCGCTGCGAGGCTCGATGGCTCGTCTCGTTATCAGGGATAACGTTACCTCCGGGGGAGCTCTGGCTGTAGGCCAAACTCTCCGACTAGGCGGCTTTGTCACGGCTGCCCCATCGGCTGTCGCGCCGACGATGGCCTCTCGGGTCATCACGCATAACCTTCGCATCAATTCGGAACTCGCCGAACAGATGGATCCGATAGAGATCTTGGATCGCGTCGCCGCTTTGGGAGTCGCTACGGACTATGACCGGATCGGGCTCAAACCCGACCAAAGGGACATTAAATCCCCGCCGGCCACCCACGAGATAGCGGTAGTGGAGGAACCACACAAGGATTATCCCTCTATTTTGAGGACAAATTATGTCCGGATCACCGAGCTCCCTGAGCTGGACACCCTCTCAAGGGAAGATATGACCCGGGTCCCGGACTTAGAATCGGGCATTGGGCCGGAGAAATTGGGCGGCCCCCTGGATCCCGAGCTGTCAAACTCGGAAACTCCCATGCCACTGGGTGCTAGATCGGATCCGAATTCGGATTCAGCTATCCCCGCCCACACGGACTTAAACCGTCTCTCTCATATCAGGCAAGAGCCCCAGGAGACAGTGCATCATTACTGGGCCAGATTCTTTCTTACTCTAAACAAGGTCAAGGATTGCCGCGAGGAGGACGTGGTCTCACTTTTCTGCAAAAACTGCATGAACAAAGTAATCCTTAATGCTATAAGTCGCCGTGACATATTACACTTCGCGGACTTGGCAACCATAGTACAGAAGTGTGCGATGGAAAGCGTCTAGAAAACCCAAACCGAATTCTGGGATAGTCCGGCTCTCACCAAAACCTTTGTCCGAACTAAACGGGCGAACTCTTGTAAGTCGGCCGATCCAGTCCCCAAGAAACCAAAGCCCACCCCAGGGGGGGGAACCATATTGGAAGAATGGCTCAATGGACCATGTAAACTCCACAGCACTCCGGACATAACACCAACTCATAGCCTAAGAGCATGTTGGATACTCCGGCAGGTTGCAAAAAGTGGCGAGGATCTTCTTGCAAGCCATAAAGCAGAACAACATCCCGCCAACAAACACAATACGGTATTAACAGTCTTCGAGACTTTCGCCTCAAACAATAGGCGCAAGCGAGCTCATCGAAGCTCCGCTGAAATTTGCCATGTGGCAAAAATAAACCCCTAGAACGACACTGCTATAACTTTCAATGCAAGTGATGAACCTCGATTCCAGACTGTCCGGGCACCGGCCGCTCTAGTCCTTAGCCCAATCATGGACGGCTTTCGGCTCACTAAAGTACTCATGGATAGTGGAAGCGGATTAAACTTGATCTATGAAGAAACGCTCAACAAGATGGAAATTGATAAAGGCCGCATTGAGCAAAGCGGCACCACCTTCAGGGGAATCATTCCTAGTCGGGAAGCGCGGTGTGCGGAAAAAATCACACTCAATGTGGTATTCGGCACCCCGGAAAATTACAGGTCCAAAGAAATCACATTCCGAGTGGCTCCTTTTAGCAGCGGATACCACGCCCTTCTAGGGCGGGACGTGTTTACGAGCTTTCAAGCCATACCCCATTACGGGTACATGAAGCTTAAAATGCCCGGGCCCAATGGAATCATCACTCTGATCCGGATGTTGCACATCACGCCGAAAACAAAACCGTAGCACTAGCCCTGGAAGCATTATCCGAAGCCCTAGCAGCCGAAGAATTAACAACGGTACGGGCCACCGTGGACAGGGACGACGTGATACTCGACAAGCGACCCAAGTCCACCTCATTTAAACCCACGGATGAGATAGTCAAATTCCAAGTCCATCCAACGGACCCCACGAAGACAGCTTCCATCGGGACACAGTTGAGCCCCGTAATGTACGCCACACTACGAGACTTTTTACGCGAGAATTGGGACATTTTCGCCTGGCACCCATCGGACATGCCGGGCATCCTGCGTGGATTGGCCGAACACAACCTTAGCGTACTAATGGGATACAAACCTGTCAAACAAACCCTAAGGCGATTTTCAGAGCCCAAACGACAAGCAATGGGGGAAGAGCTAGCAAGCTACTCGAGGCCGGATTCATCAGAGATATTAAACATCCGGATTGGTTGGCAAACTTGGTAATGGTACCAAAGAAGGACAAATCCTGGCGCCTATGCGTCGACTTCAAAGACCTTAACAAGGCTTGCCCCAAGGATCCATTTCCCCTCCCTCGCATCGATCAAATTATCGATGCCACAGCTGGACACGACTCGCTGTGCTTTCTTGACGCATACTCTGGATACCATCAAATAAAGATGGCAGGATCTGACCAAGCTGTAACAGCTTTCATAACGCCATATGGCCCTTTTTGCTTCAACACTATGCCTTTCGGGCTTAAGAATGCCGGTGCAACCTATCAACGCATGATTCAAACATGCCTGGAAAAACAAATCGGCAAAACAGTGGAAGCATATGTGGACGACGTGGTCATAAAAAAAGACACGTCGAAACCCTAATAGATGACTTGAGGCTTACATTCGATAACCTCCGGACATACGACATCAAGTTGAATCCGGAAAAATGCATTTTCGGCGTCCTATGGGAAACTGCCGGGCTTCATTGTTTCCAATAGTGGAATTGAAGCGAATCCGGCAAAAATCCGAGCTCTATAGAAGTTGGATATACCAACAGACCTCAAGCACATCTAGAAACTAGCTGGATGCGTGGCCGCTTTGAGCCGCTTTATCTCCAGGTTAGGAGAAAATGCATTACCTCTTTACCGGCTCCTTCGGCGCACCGAACACTTCGTGTGGACGGATGCAGCCGAGGCCGGACTCGATGAAATAAAGACCTTACTGGCCAGTAATCCAGTCCTAACAGCGCCAAATATCAGCGAGCCCATGCTACTGTACATAGCGGCAACACATCAAGTTGTAAGTGCAGTGCTCGTCGTTGAACGAGAGGTTGACGGATACAAATTCCCGCTCCAAAAGCCGGTTTATTACGTATCCACAGTACTCACCCCATGCAAATCCCGATACCCACACTATCAAAAAATAGCATACGCGGTCTTCATGGCATCTCGGAAGCTACGACACTACTTTCAAGAGTGTTCAATTATGGTGGCCTCCGAAGTTCCACTCAATGACATAATAAATAACCGCGACGCTATGGGCCGGATTGCTAAATGGGCTATCGAGATCCTTCCGTTCGACATAATATACAAACCACGACAGGCCATCAAGTTGCAAGTACTGGCTGACTTTGTCACCGAATGGACAGAAGCCGAACTCCCTAAAGAGTACGGCGCGTACTCCAACTGGATCATGCACTTCGACGGCTCTAAAATGCTGGCCGGATTGGGAGCAGGTGTAGTCCTGACGTCTCCCACCGGAGACATGGTCTAGTATGTCCTCCAAATATTATACACAGACTCCAACAATGCAGCCGAATATGAGGCTCTGTTGCACGGTCTTCGGATGGCAGTCTCTATAGGCATCCAACACCTGGAAGTGTGCGGGGATTCGAACCTCGCAATATCACAAATAAACGGAGACTTTGATGCCAAGGATCTGAAATGGTGGCCTACCGTAATGCCGTCCTCAAAATGTCAGCTCGGTTCGAGGGGCTCGAATTCCACCATGTGGCTCGAGAAAACAATCACGCGGCTGACGTTCTCGCCCGCATCGGCGCTAAACACGACCCCGCCCACCTAACATATTCCTGGAAAGGTTGTTCAAGCCATTCGTGGTATGGGAAGGGGAGTCCGGCAATACCAGCACAGATCCGAACACACCCCCAGATTCCGAACCATCAGACATAATCGGAGGTTCTGCCACCGAAATAACATCTTTGGCCCGCGAAATCATGGCCGTAGTCGCCCCATGGATCGAGCCTTTCTTGGCCTACCTAAATAGGCAGGAGCTCCGAGAAGACCAAAATGAAGCATGCTGCATCGTCCGACATTCTAAAGCTTACAAAGTCCACGAAGGGGAACTCTACAAGAAAAGTGCCACTGGAGTGCTCCAAAGATGCATCTCCGAGGAGAAAGGGCGGCAGCTCTTGGCAGAAATCCATGCCGGACTAGGCGGGCACCACCCCGCGGCTCGGGCACTAGTCAGCAAGGCTTTCCGTACGGGCTTCTATTAGCCGACGGCCCGAGCAGACGCACAAGACCTTGTCAAACACTACATCGGTTGCCAACTCTTCTCCAATCAGAGTCATATGCCCCCTACCGCCCTCCAAACAATCCCCATAACCTGGCCCTTCGTGGTCTGGGGGCTGGATATGGTCGGACCTCTTAAAGGAGGAAGCCATAAGAAAAAATACTTATTGGTCATGCTGGACAAGTTCACCAAATGGATAGAAGCCAAACCAGTCAAAATGGCTGAATTCGGACCAGTCATAGACTTCATATCCGGGGTCGTACACCGATACGGCGTCCCCCACAGCATCATCGCTAATAACGGCTCCAATTTCACAGCCGATGAGGTGAAAACTTGGTGCGGCAAAATGGGCATTAAGCTCGACTACGCTTCCGTCTACCATCCCCAAACAAACGGCTAGGTCAAACGGGCAAACGGTCTCATCATGAGCGGCATCAAACCCAGACTAGTGCGATCTTTGAAAGAATCAGATACGCACTGGGTCGAGGAGCTCGACTCCGTACTCTGGGGGCTGCGGACCACGCTGAATCGCACCACCGGATATACACCATTTTTCATGGTGTACGGCGCGGAAGCAGTTCTACCGTACGACATAATACATGATTCGCCACACGTACGCATGTACGAAGAGAAGGAAGCCGAGCTAGATCGGCAGGATAACTTGGATGCCCTGGAGGAGGAGCGCGACGTCGCAAAGGCCCGCTCCGCATTCTATCAACAGCAGGCTCGACGATACCAAAGCAGAGAAGTACGGGCCAAAACTTACAATATTGGCGAACTCGTTCTACGCCTACTGGAGAAGAAGAAGGACAAGGTCAAACCCAAGTGAGAAGGTCCCTTTGTCATCGACAAAGTTCTCACCGGAGGAGCATACCGCTTATGTAATGCATCCGATAACAGGCTCGAGCCAAACCCATGGAATGCGGCCAGACTCAGGAGATTCTATGCCTAACGCCGAACTCAATGTTCGTCTCCTTACTCCTTCCCTTTTATTTTATGCTCCATCCCTTCTCCTTTCTCGACTCTTTTTTCTTTCCTCTTTACACAAAGTATTTAATACAGTACGGACTTTCGGATTACTCCGACCGCACTATGTGTGTGAGCAATACCTGGGGGCTTCCTATACGGAAGCTAAAAATAAATACTCTAATGGCTTTTCACCCATCACATATGCATTTCTTTTTCCATATGTGCCTTTTCTTCACCATTATATGCATCGATATGACTTAAGATGTGGCCAAGCTGGGTTGCCTAGCTCTTGTGTTTATGCCCTACATTCCCATTAATTCGGCTAGGGCATAAGGGGAGCACCTCTGCGATTGTTACTGCCGGTTCAGCCAGATGTGTACCTCAGACTGGGTGAAGCCGAAAGCTAGTTTCCTTAAGAGAATATTCGATCGATGAACAAAAGATGTACTCATTTATTACAATGTCAATCCCCAGAAGTTTTGAATCCTGCGCCCTCATTCGCAGGCTGGACATGTGCATCATCGCATGCGTACCCAGGGAAAGGAACCCCTAACGGAACTATTCTCCCTGGAAGATGTTTCTTACTATCCATGTAATATAGCACAACTAGTTGGGTACTTGTCTGTTCAAGCACTTATGACCCCTATGCCTGGTTTCCACGCATACCCCAGTTTTGTATAAGCGGCGGGTATTCGGACACACCCGGATGTAGGATCCGGGGTGAAGTTAAAAGGTCCGCCATGAAAAATGATTTTAATCCGCTAGGGCCACTTATGCCCATTGAATTACACATCACTTGACTGACTATATTCTCCTCTATACCATCCAACAAGCTATCTAGCTTACAATTCGTTGAGAATACTTGGCGGCTAACGCTACCTGGTCATATACTAGACTCACGGGAATTTCTTGCCCATCTGGCCCCGCCGGTCCGACTTCGGCCATATGGTTCGGGTCCAGCTTGGTGTAGCGCGTCTTCAGCATAGCCCAGGCTTCTCTTGCACCTTGCCGGCAGGCTGATATCTTCCACAATCGAAAGCGTCGCCGTGCTCCTTGAAGCATATTCACAAGCTCCCCATGCCATCTGGCAGGAAGCTTGATGGCCACAAGGCCCGAGCAACGCCCTACATCACCTGCCGAGCTCGCTCGTGCAGTTGTGAGAGGTCTTGTAGTAAGTCGCCTGTAGATGAGGGCATCTCCTCCTCAGGGCGACCTGTTGACACTCCTACAAGCAAAATCCTTTAAATATACTTCTGCACCGAACTATACTACAGTTCGTCTAGGCACTTACCATAAATGCCGCGTCGAAGCCTTTTGTTCTCCTTCACGGAGTCCGCTAGCTGAGTGCGGACGTCTTTTAACTCCATGTCTAGCTGGATTTCGGCATCTTGAAGATTGTTCTTCTCCTGCCTAACTTGCATAAGAATGTGCTCGCCAGCCTTTAGCTGCCTTTTGAGATGTGATTCTTCATCTCTTACACCCTCCAGATTCACCCCGGAATTGTCTGCAGAATTTTCTGTTAGGCTAGTCATACCAGCCGTTTACGAACTGGTGCATATTCGTACAATTGAGACAAATGTTACCATATGAGGCCTTCTGGGATTCCTCTAACTTGGCAACCGTGTCCCTCAGCTGGGCCTTGCATTCCTCCAGCTCCCGAGCCAATTGTTCATTCTTCTCTACAAGGACCTGCACATAAATTGATCCTTAAAACAATTGTTTCAACCATTTCAAGTCTCAGGGGCTACTGCTATACATGCTTATCAAAATTTCTTACCCGTATATCTTTGGTATACTAGTCCGTCGCTCGGGCAAGCCCGCCTTGAGATGCTCGGATGTATGCATCCCCCGAATTGAAGGCATTAAATGCCTCTTCAGAAAAGATGTTGTTCCGAAGCACGGCCCTCGCCGGTGATTCATGGCGCTCTCCACTTTGGAGTTCGTGGCCGAAAGCATATCCGCGTCCTCTGTCAGAGAACTACGCGGTACTGGCCCCGTGTCCGCCTCCGCCCTCGAAGCCGGTTCTGGAACCCGGCTGGTGGAGGCGTGATTGGCGGGATCCCCGGATATAGTCCGGCTGCTCCTCTTCCTGCCAGACACAAAGGGCGCTATTGTATTTCAAATACCATAATCGCAGGACAGGTTTTTACTTTACCTCTGCAGCGGTGTGTCGACCCTCACCGCCTTCCTCTTGAGCCTGCCCGATCCGGATGCCCGTGGTCGATGAGTCCCTAGGGGCTCGGCCCCGCGCTCCGACCGCCGTCTCTGCAAACAACACGATGCCTCAAGGGTAAGGCATGAAATCTGAGGGGAGTCCTCTTCGGAGGATAGGGTTTTTAGTTTGGCTTACACGCGACACAGGGAGCAGTCCGGGATAGTCGGCAATAATGGCCACCGAGGCACAATCACATCTCGCTTGATAAAATACCCCGTTGACAAGCTCCATGGTAATATCCGGATCTTCTTCGAGTCCAGTATCTAGGGCCCTTCCGGGGTCCTCTGGCTGTGGGGAGGGGCTGAAGATTCCTTCTACGGCCCTCCTCAGTTCCTGCTCGGAAACATCGATGCGGCTAATCTTAGCAGAGAATGCTAAAGTAAGTGAAGCAGGGAAAGGAATGACGACTTACCCACTCTGGGGGGTTGTACATGGAGAATCCGTCCCGCGGTTTAATGCGAAGGAATTCTTCCTCTTCCCCTTTGTATAAACCAGCAAGATCCTTGCGGAGCAAATGGCGAGTCCGGACCCTTACGGCCGCAACGGGTGGCGTTGTCTTCCCCGTTGAAGTGCCACATGGGTTTCCCCCGATATTGAAGCGGTTGCACTCCCCGCATTATGCATATTGCCATGACCTCGACTATCATCAGTCCGGATTTGGCCAGTAACTTTATCCTGCTCATCAGGAAATGTATTTCCCTGGTTTCCTCCTCTTGGGGGCCCCGGGGGCGCCAACTTAGACGTGCCCTTGGTGGGGCGTTACTGAACTTGGGGAGACCTATCCGGACTGGATCCGGAAGGGGAACGTCATCAATGTAAAACCACTCTGAAGGCCAGTTCTCTGGTGCCTTCTTGGGAGTGTCAGATAGGTATCCGGTCTCGGCAATGCGCCATACTTCGGCCCCGCCCACTTGACATAGGGATTCTCCCTGGGTGCGAGGGACAAGGCAGAACAGCTCCTTCCATAACCCGAAGTGAGGTTTGCAGCCTAAAAATAGCTCGCAAAGGGCAACGTACCCTGCTATGTGTAGTATAGAGGCAGGGGTAAAGTTATGTAGCGGAGGCCGAGAACCTGTGAGCCCATGAAGGAATGGGTGGATGGGAAACCCGACGCCCCTTAGCAGATGCAGGATGAGGCATATTCGCTCCTCTGGAGATGGATTGGGAGATCTCTCCGCTTGCTCCCCGCCATTATAGGTGGCTATTCCGGCTCGGATGGGGACCATGAACGCTGGTGGGATAAACCCTTGGGTTTGTAACTCAATCAAACGGCTATGGGGAACCGAACACTCTTCCCAGTCCCCCGGCTTGGACCGAGGAGAGCGAGCAGAGGAGCTGCGATGACCGGCCATGTTGGGATGGTTTTCCGGAGCGCTCTGTTGGATGCTTGCTCGAGGGGGGAGAGTGAGGTTTGGATCTGAGAATCCCCGTCTCTTCAAATAGGCGGCCAGCCCGAAGGATTGAGGGTGGCAAATGCAAAAAATGCCTTGGCTCCTCGCATTCGCTCGACACGTGGAGATGGTCATTATTGAGGCACTGAAGCCGAGGAGTACAACATTTATGAAGTCTGGGACTTTGCTTGTCATAACAGTACTTTGGAGTATTCGAGATGGAACCCGCCTCGCAATGTCAAGACAAGACTCGCGCCTGACTCATCGTCATTGAAGCCTGGTTCAGAGGGCTACCGAGGAGTCCGGATTAAGGGTATCCGGACAGCCGGACTATATACATCGTCCGGACTATTGAAGCGTGAAGACACAAGACTCAAGACTTCGGCCCGTGTCCGGATGGGACTCTCCTTTGCGTGGAAGACAAGCTTGGCGATCCAGATATTGTGTTTCCTTCCTTGTAACCGACTCCATGTAAACCCTAGCCCCCTCCGGTGTCTATATAAACTGGAGAGGTTGGTCCTTAGAAGGCCGATCACAATTACAATCATACCATCATAGGCTAGCTTCTAAGGTTTAGCCTCTACGATCTCGTGGTAGATCTACTCTTGTACTACACATATCTTCAATATTAATCAAGCATGAAGTAGGGTTTTACCTCCATCGAGAGGGCCCGAACCTGGGTAAACATTGTGTCCCTCGCTTCCTGTTACCATCAGCCTAAGACGCACAGATCGGGACCCCCTACCCGAGATCCGCCGATTTTGACACCGACAATTGCCTCTAGGGCATATTTCCTTCAGTCTCCCACTTGCACTAGAGTCAATAATATAGATTACATAGTAATGATTCTAACACCCATGGAGCTTTGGTGTTGATCATGTTTTGCTCGTGGAAGAGGCTTAGTCAATGGGTCCGCAACATTCAGATCCGTGTGTATCTTGCAAATCTCTATGTCCCCTTCCGACACTTGATGACGGATGGAATTGAAGCGTTTCTTGATGTGCTTGGTTCTCTTGTGAAATTTGGATTCCTTTGCCAAGGCAATTGCACCAGTATTGTCACAAAAGATTTTCATTGGACCCAATGCACTAGGTATGACACCTAGATCGGATATGAACTCCTTCATCCAAACTCCTTCATTTGCTGCTTCCAAAACAGCAATGTACTCCGCTTGACACGTAGATCCCGCCATGACGCTCTGCTCGGAACTGCACCAACTGACAGCTCCTCCATTCAATAAAAATACATATCCGGTTTGCGACTTAGAGTCATCCGGATCAGTGTCAAAGCTTGCATAGATGTAACCGTTTACGACGAGCTCTTTTTCACCTCCAGAAACGAGAAACATATCCTTAGTCCTTTTCGTATTTCAGATGTTCTTGACCCTGCCCGATGCTCCACTCCGGGATTACTTTGGTACCTCCTGCTATGCTTATAGCAATACATACATCAGTCCGGTACACAACATTGCATACATGATAGAACCTATGGTCAAGCATAGGGAATGACTTTCATTTTCTTTCTATCTTCTGCAGTGGTCGGGCATTGAGTCCGACTCAACTTCACACCTTGTAACACGTGCAAGAACCCTTTTTTGGTCGATCCATTTTGAACTTCTTCAAAACTTTATCAAGGTATGTGCTTTGTGAAAGTCCAATTAAGCGTCTTGATCTATCTCTATAGATCTTGATGCCCAATATGTAAGTAGCTTCTCCGAGGTCTTTCATAGAAAAACTCTTATTCAAGTATCCCTTTATGCCACCCAGAAATTCTATATAATTTCCAATCAACAATATGTCATCTACATATAAGATTAGAAATGCTACAGAGCTCCCACTCACTTTCTTGCAAATACAAGCTTCTCCAAAAGTCTGTATAAAACCGTATGTGAGGGAGTCCCTGACTAGGGGGTGTCCGGATAGCCGAACTATCATCTTCGACCGGACTCCTGTACTATGAAGATACAAGATTGAAGACTTCGTCCCGTGTCCGGATGGGACTTTCGTTGGCGTGGAAGGCAAGCTTGGCGATACGGATATGTAGATCTCCTACCATTGTAACCGACTCTGTGTAACCCTAACCCTCTTCGGTGCCTATATAAACCGGAGGGTTTTAGTCATAGGACGAACAACAATCATACCATAGGCTAGCTTCTAGGGTTTAGCCTCTTTGATCTCGTGGTAGATCTACTCTTGTACTACCCATATCATCAATATCAATCAAGCAGGAGTAGGGTTTTACCTCCATCGAGAGGGCCCGAACCTGGGTAAAAACATCGTGTCCCTTGTCTCCTGTTACCATCCGCCTAGACGCACAGTTCGGGACCCCCTACCTGAGATCCGCCGGTTTTGACACCGACATTGGTGCTTTCATTGAGAGTTCCTCTGTGCCGTCACTATCAGGAAGGATGCCTCATCCCGTCTTTAAAGACGGCACTGTTGCTAAAGGAGCTTTGGCTATCGGCCAAACTCTCCGGCTAGGCGGTTTTCTTATGACCGCCTGTCTGGCCGCCATGCCGACGATGACTTCTCGGGTCATCGAAAGCAATCTTCACGTTAGCTCAGAACTCGCCGAGCAGTTGGATACGATGGAGCTCTCTTCCTTAAACGAGCTCTTGGATCGCATCGCCGCCCTGGGAGTTGCTACAGACTATGATCGGATTGGGCCTAAACCCGATCTGAGAGAGATTAACTCTCCCCAGGTTACCCACCACGTTGCTGTGGTAGAGGAACAATACGGTGACCCTTCTTCTATCTTAAGGACTAGCTATGTCCGGATTCCCGATCCCTCCATGCCGGATTCCCGCGGAGGGGAGGATGTTACTCAAGCCCTGAACCTAAAGTGAGGCAGCGGGCTAGACTCATTGGACAACATCCAAGAACCCAAGCTTCCGAGTTCAGAAACTACTTGGCCCCTGAGTTTTAATGTGGACGAGGTTCCGAATTTAATTCCACCCGCCCATCCAAACATAAGCGATCTATCCCAAATCCGGCAAGAGCCCACAGAAACAGTACACCATTACTGGGCCAGATTCCTCCTGGTTATGAACAGGATAAAGGACTACCGCAAGGAGGACGCAATTTCATTCTTCTGCAATAATTGCACGGACAAGGGAATCCTCAATGCCGTAAGTCGTCGTGAAATTACACGCTTCGCTGACTTAGTGTCCATAGTACAAAAGTACTGTGCGATGGAAAGCGCCTGGAAAACCGAAATTAATTTTTGGGACAATCCGGCCCTGAATACAATCCCAGTCCGAAATAAAAGGGTACATCATCGCCAGGCACCTGGGTTAAACACCAAAAAGCAAAAAACCCTCTATAGGGCATGGAACCGCACTAGAAGGATGGCTCAATGGACCCTGCAAAATTCATAGTATAGAGGGTGCCACTCCAACTCACAGCCTTAGAGCATGTTGGATACTACGGCAGGTGGCCAAAAGTGGCGAAGAGCTTCTAACTCCAGAATACCAGTCCAAGGATACCAGTACGGTATTAACAGTCTTCGAGACTTCGCATCAAATAATATATGAAACGAACACTCCGCAGCCTTGCCGAAGTCTACCAAGTAGCAACAATAAAGCCATGGAGTGACACGGGTATTACCTTTAATGCCAGTGATGAACCTAAATTCCGAACAGCCCGAGCACCAGCCGCATTGGTCCTCAGTCCAATAGTGGACGGCTTTCGCCTTACCAAGGTACTCATGGACGGTGGCAGCGGATTGAACCTCATCTATGAGGAAACCCTCCGAAAATGGAAATAGACTAGAGCCACATTGAGCGAAGCAGCACAACCTTTAGAGGAATAATCCCCAGTAGGGAAGCATGTTGTACAGGAAAAATCACACTGGATGTGGTGTTCGGCATGCCGGATAATTACAGGTCCGAAGAGGTCACGTTCCAAGTGGCCCCGTTCAGCAGCGGATATCATGCTCTATTAGGGCGAGAGGCATTCACAATTTTTCTAGCTATACCCCATTACGGGTACATGAAGCTCAAAATGCCCGGGCCCAACGGAATCATCACTCTTGCTAGTGACCCGGACATAGCACTCCGCACTGAAAATAAGACAGACACACACCGGCCCTTGAGGCACTATCCAAGCCCTAGCGGCCGAGGAACTCATCGGCACAAGGCCCACGGTGAATAGGGACGATGTGATACTCGATAAGAGATCCAAGTCCACCTCCTTTAAACCAGCGGAGGAAGTAGTCAAATTCCAAGTCCATCCAACGGACCCTACAAAAACGGCCTCCATTGGGGCACAATTAAACCCTGATGTAGACGCCAGACCACGAGAATTCCTACGAAAATTGGGACATTTTGCTGGCACCTTCGACATGCCAGAATCCCACGCCGGCTGGCCGATCACAGCCTAAACATCCTAAAAGGATTCAAGCCAGTCAAGCAGGCTCTTCGGCGTTTCTCCGAACCCAAGAGACAGGCCATGGGAGAGGAGCTAGCCAAATTATTGGAGGCCGGATTCATCAGAGATATAAAACATTCGGACTGGCTAGCAAACTTGGTGATGGTACCAAAGAAGGATAAATCCTAGCGCCTATGTGTCGATTTTAAGGACCTCAACAAGGCTTGACCAAAGGATCCCTTCCCACTCCCACGCATCGATCAAATTATCGATGCTACCGCAGGACACGACTCATTGTGTTTCCTCGACGCATACTCAGGATACCACCAAATTAAGATGGCAGAGCTCGACTAGGTCAAGAACGGCATTCATCACCCCATACGCCCATTCTCGCTTCAACACAATGCCCTTTGGGCTCAAAAATGCCGCGCAACATATCGGCGCATGATTCGTACATGTCCGGCAAACCAGATCGGCAAAACAAAGGAGGCACACGTAGACGATGTGGTCGTCAAAACCAAGCACGTCGAAACTCTAGTAGACGACTTGAGGCTCACGTTCGATAATCTCCGAACATATGACATTAAGCTTAACCCGAAAAAAATGTGTTTTCGGCGTACCAGCCGGAAAGCTCTTGGGCTTCATTGTATCTGGTAGAGGAATTGAAGCAAACCCAGCCAAGATCCGAGCTCTGTCACAATTGGATATCCCAAAGGACCTCAAACAAATAAAAAAATTGACGGGATGCGTGGCGGCTTTAAGCCACTTTATCTCCCGTTTAGGAGAAAAGGCATTACCCCTTTATCGCCTCCTCCGACGCACCGAAAACTTCGAGTGGACGGATGCCGCCATGACCGGACTCGAAGAAATAAAAGCCATATTGGCAACAAACCCGGTCCTGGCCGTGCCCAACATAGGCGAACCAATGCTATTATATATCGCGGCAACTCATCAAGTGGTGAGCGCGGTGCTCGTTGTCGAACGAGAAACGGACGGACACAAGTCCCCCCCCTTCAAAAGCCAGTTTACTATGTGTCCACTGTCCTGACTCCATGCAAGTCACGGTACCCGCATTATCAGAAGATAGTGTACGCGGTGTTCATGGCATCCCGGAAGCTGCGACACTACTTTCAAGAGTGTTCTATAATAGTAGCCTCCGAAGTTCCTCTTAACGACATTATAAACAACCACGACGCGACGGGCCGGATTGCCAAAGGGGCCATTGAGCTCCTCCTGTTCGACATAACCTATAAGCCACGGCGAGCTATTAAGTCGCAAGTTTTGGCCGACTTCGTCGCCAAATGGACTGAAGCCAAACTCCCTAAAGAGTACGACGCATATTCCAACTGGATAATGCACTTTGATGGCTCCAAAATGTTGGCTGGTCTGGGGGCTGGCGTCGTTTTGACGTCCCCAACCGGAGATACGGTTCAATACGTACTCCAGATAATGTATACGGACTCCAACAACACAGCCGAATACAAGGCCCTTCTACACGGCCTCCGGATGGCAGTCTCCATGAGCATTCAATGCCTAGAGGTGCGCGGGGATTCGAACCTCGCGATATCCCAAATAAATGGAGACTTCAATGCCAAGGATCCGAAAATGGCAGCTTATCGCAACGTCGTTCTAAAAATGTCAGCTCGGTTTGAAGGGCTCGAATTTCACCATATAGCCCAGGATAACAACCAGGCAGCAGACGATTGGCGGCGCAAGATCGGTATAAAAAGCGATGCCATCCCTCCCAACATCTTCCTAGAGAGGCTGTTCAAGCCATCCGTACTATGGGAGGGGGAATCCGGAAATAACAACTCGGACCCAACCGCACTGCCCGACACCGAACATTCTGACACAATTGGTGGTTCTGCCAACAAAGTAACATCTTCAGCCACGTAATAATGGCAGTCATTGCCCCGTGGACGGAACCATTCCTAGCCTACCTAACCAGGCAGGAACTTCCCGAGGACCAAAACGAGGCCCGCTGCATAGTGCGGCGACCTAAAGCCTATAAGGTCCATGAGGGAGAGCTTTACAAGAAAAGCACAACCGGAGTCCTTCAAAGGTGTATCTCCGAAGAGGAAGGGTGGAATCTTCTGGCTGAAATTCATGCCAGACTCGGCGGGCACCACGCTGCAGCCCGGTCCCTTGTAGGCAAGGCCTTCCGCACAGGATTTTATTGGCCAACGGCCCGGGCAGATGCTCAGGACTTAGTCCAACGATGCATCGGTTGCCAACTCTTTGCTAATCAAAGCCACATGCCACCCACCGCCCTCAAAACTATACCCATAACCTGGTCCTTCGCGGTCTGGGGGCTTGACATGGTTGGACCCCTTAAAGGAGGAACCCACAAGCAAAAATACCTACTGGTCATGGTGGATAAATTCACCAAATGGATAGAGGCCAAACCTGTTAAGACGGCCGAATCCGGACCGGTGATAGACTTCATATCAGGGGTCGTACACCGTTACGGCGTCCCCCATAGCATCATCACTGATAACGGCACGAACTTTACAGCCGACGAGGTAAAACTCTGGTGCAAAAACATGGGCATCAAGCTCGACTATGCTTTAGTCTATCACCCTCAAACTAACGGTCAAGTAGAGCGAGCAAATGGTCTAATCATGAGCGGCATCAAACCCAGACTAGTGCGGTCCCTCAAGGAATCTAACACGCACTGGGTAGAGGAGCTCGACCAGACTGGGGCTTCGGACCACTCTGAATCGCACCACCGGATTTACACCATTCTTTATGGTATACGGCGCAGAGGCAGTTCTGCCCTGCGACATAATTCATGACTCACCTCGCGTACGAAGAAAGAGAAGCTGAGCTCGATCGGCAGGACAGTTTGGACATATTGGAGGAGGAGCATGACGTGGCAAAAGCCCGTTCCGCATTCTATCAACAACAAGCTCGAAGATATCAAAGCAAAGAAGTACGGGCCAAAACTTACAATGTTGGCGAGTTAGTTCTACGCCTGCTGGACAAGAAAAAGGACAAACTCAAGCCCAAATGGGAAGGTCCCTTTATCATCGACCAAGTCCTGACTGGAGGAGCGTACCGTCTGCGGGATGCATTGGATAACCGACTCAAGCCGAACCTATGGAACGCAGCCCGTCTCCGAAGATTCTACGCCTAGCGCCGGATTCTGAGTTCGTCTCCTTCCTCCGTCTATACTTTACATATTAACTGTCTTCTGTTTCTCTCCTTCTCCCTCCTTTTCTATTACAGCCTTTGAAAGCTTGTTTGCACATTGTTCGCACACACTTGACGCGCTATCCGCACTCATTATACTTGGGGGCTTCTTTAACAGAAGCTTATTTATACGGGCTTTATGCCCAACACGTGTGTCACACTTCCGCATGTACCTTTTATTCACCATTATATGCATCGATATGGCTTAAGTTTTGGCCAAGCTGGGTTGCCTGGGTCCTGTGCTTACCCCTACGTTCCCGATTGTTCGGCTAGGTGGTAAAGGGATCACCTCTACGATTGTTACTACCGGGTCAGCCGGATGTGTACCTTAGACTGGGTGAAGCCGAAAGCTAGCGTTCTTAAGGGAATATTCGGTCGGTGAACAAAAAGACAATTTAATACCTATTTTTCTGCCCCCAGATGTTTTTCTGCTTTTTTCGCAGTCCGGACATGCACTTTAGGGCATGCCTCCCAGGGAAAGGAACCCCTAACGGAACTATTCTCCCTGGAAGATGTTTCTTACTAACCATGTAATATAACAGAACTAGTTGGGAACTTGTCTGATAAAGCACTAATGACCCCTACGCCTGGTCTCCACGCATGCCCCGGTTCTTATATAACTGTGAGGGTATTCGGACACACTCCGGACTATCGGGTCCCGAGGTTGAGGCGAAAAGGTCCACTATGACAAACGATCTACAATCCGGCTAGAAGGCATTTTTCATGTCATCTTAAATTACATAGTCAATTCGACTGATTGTATTCCTCTTCGATGCCATCTAATAGGCTGTCTAGTTTACAGTCCTGCTGGGAATACTTTATGACAACTCTACGGCCGTACACTAAGCTCACAGGATCTCCTTCCCATCAGCCCCACAGTCCGACCTTGGCCATGTGGTTTGGGTCACCGTGTACAGCGTCTTCACCATGGCCCAGCCTCCCTGGCGCCTTGATGGCAGGCCGATATCTTCCATAATCGGAAGCGTCGCCGCGCTCCCTGAAGCTTCTCCGCAAGCTCTCCAAAGCCTTCAGGCAGGGAGATGGATGGCCACAAGGCCTGGGCGACGTCTTTAATCACCTGCTGAACTCGTTCGTGCAGTTGCAAGAGCTCGGGAAGAAGGTCACCCATAGAACCGGGCATTTCCTCTGCAGGACGACCTGTGAGCATACCTACAGACATAACTCTGTTAGTCGACTTCCTCGCCGAACTCTTTTTCAAAGTTTGTTCAAGCACTTACTAAAAATGTCGCGTCGAAGCTGCCAATTCTCCTTGACGGAGTCCTAAAGCTGGGCACGAAAATCCTTTAGTTCCTCACCCACCTGGGTGTTGGCATCTTGGAGATTATTTTTCTCCTGCCTCACCCTTGTAAGCACATTCTCGCCGGCCTTTAACCGGCGCATGAGCTGTTGCTTGTCCGGATCTATCCCGGCACCATCTGCAATATTATTGTCAGACTTATACACACGCCGCACTTCACAAATTACTTATCTTTTGAAGCATATATTACTAGAGGGGGTCTCTTTGGCTTCCCCTGCTGCGGCTAGTGCGGCCTCAAGTTGGGCTTTGCACTCCTCCAGCTCCTGGGACAGTTGGGTATTCTTTTTGGTAAATCCTGCACAAACAAATGATCCTTAAATCAGTTATTCTAACTATTTCAAGTCTCGGGGGCTACTGGCATATATAACTGTCAAATCTTCTCACCCGTATGTCTTTTACATACTGCTCCGTGCCTCTGGCTAGACCATTTTGAGCGGCACGGAGGTGCGCATCTCCCGAATTAAAGGCATCCAATGCCTCTGGGGAGAAACACGCGTCACGAAGAGCTGTCTGGTGGCGCCTGTGATTCATGGCACTTCCACCTCGAAATTGGTGGCAGATAACTGTCGGCATCCTCATCGGAGGAACATCCGACGACGCCCGTGTTTGCCTTTCGCTTCGACTGGCTTTGGAGCTCGGGCGGCGGAGGATCGATTGGCAACCTCTCCGGATACGATCCGCGGCGCTCTTCTTCCCGAAAAGGCACGAAGTTAGTATGCCTCCCGGGAATAAAGCCGGGGAGTAAGGTGACGCGCCATACCATTGCGCTGGAGTTTTGATCCGGACCGCACTTCTTTTTAGCCTGCTAGGCCGTGGTGCCCCTTGTTGGCCAGCCGCCGTGGGCTCGGCCTTCCGCCTCAAGGGCGCCCCCTGCGAAGCACCATTGGTATACGGTGATTGAAAACACGCATGGATGGGTCATTTTCAAAGTATCGGGACTTCGGTCTCAGTTGCCTGCGAGGCGGGAAGTATTCCGGGGTAATCGGCCGTAATGGCGACCAAGGCATTATGGATGCTCAGTTGATGGAAAACCCCGTCGATCAGCTCGACCGATATGTCCGGATCCTCTTGGGAGGTCGGATTGAGGAACCGTTCCGGATCCTTGGGTTGTGGAGGTGGGCTGTTTGTATCCTTTACGGCCCGGCGCAGTTCCTACGCCAAAATCACAAAATAAGATACTTCATGTGACGCCCGGATAATTAAGCTACAGTAATTCCCTGCTAATGATGCCACATCATCATGTTTACTGTTATTAAACTCGCGATGTTTCAAACCAACCCTTTATTCAAAATTCAAAATCAAGTCATACTCAAAAGTTTTCAAATGTCTAAAATAAAATGTTCATCATGTGGCAAATTTTCATTTTGTTAATACTCGTGGTGGACCAACATTTTTGCAAGTGGTTTGATGCCCTAATCTATATATAGCAGAAATATAAAATGTTTTAAAAAAAGAGAAGAGAGGAGAGAACCCTCCTCCCCCCCACAGGGCTTCGACCCAGCTGGCCCCCCAGCCAGGTCGGCCCACCTCTCCCCGCATAACCCCCCATCACCACCGACAACCCTAGGCCCAATGCCCACTCTCCCCACTTCCCCCGATCCACTTTCCCCCCTCCCCCTCGATCTCTCTCCCCCCTGATCCGATCTGGATCGGGATCGGGCGAGCCGCCCCGTCGCCGGCACCCAACCCCGCCGCCCGCCGCCCGGAGGCCTCTCCTCCCTCGTCGGACCTCCTCCGCAGAGCCCCGCCACGCTGGACGCCCCCGCCACTGGGCTCCGTTACTGGTCGCCGCCCTACCACGCCTTCGTCGTCCCCCCCGCGACGCCACCTTGCCGGAGCCGCCCCACTGCCTTCGCCGGCGTCGCCACGCCCCGCACCGCGTCGGACGCCACCTCTACCGCCTCCTCGCTGGACCTCGCATCCTCGTCCTCCTCCCCGAGCCCGCGTACGCACATCTGCAGCGCCCGGTGAGCCACCACCCCTCCTCCATTTCCTTCCTGCCCGGCGTCGAACACCGCACGCGCGCCCATCCTCGCCCTTGGCCTCACTTCCTGCTCGCCCACCCTAGAGAACGGCCCCGCCATCCCGCTCGTCGCCTCGCCCGTGTGCCGCCCGATCAGTAGCCACCCGCGGCATTGCGAACCCCCGCCGCCGCCATGCGCCGCCTCGCCCGCCACTCCTAGCGCCTCCCCGCTGCCGCCTCGCAAGAGTCCATGAGCCTCAACGGCCATGCCTCTATCATGACCCCTCGGCCGCCGCTCGGGCTCGGCCTCCGCTCAGCGCCAAGACGCCCGGCGCCCAGAATCAAGAAGACCGAATTCCACTATGGCCCTCGGCCGGTGACATGTGGGCCTAGCCCAATAACAATTTTAAAAATAATGATAATAATAATAGTGAAAATGAATAAATTTAATTAATTAACTATATTAATTAACTTAATTAATTATGTTTAGTTAACCTAATTAGCTAATTAACCTAATTAACTATTGTTAATTAACAAAACAGTCAATGACATGCGGGACCCTCATGTCAGTTTGACCCCAGTCAACCACACTGTTGACTGCTGACATCAGCAATTACATCATGATGACGTCACCAGGCGCTGTTCTGGATAATGTTGATTTAAATAATTAAATAAATTTCAGAAAAATGTTTTGAAACTTTGAAAATTAATTTAAAATAAACCGTAGCTCGGATCGAAAAACTTTGTACATGAAAGTTGATCAGAATTTCGAGACGAATCCGGATGCGCTGTCCGTTCGCCTGCCACACATCCCTAGAATAGCAAACATGCAACTTTTTCCCTTCAGTTCATCTATTTGATAGACGTCCGGAACCGGGAATAGTTTCCCGGATGTTTCCCCCTTCGCCAGTATCGCCTAGCACTGCGTTAGAACACGTCCATCTGTCTGTTGTCCTATTATGCACTTGCCTGCTATGTATTTACTATTTCTTCCGCCTCTTCTCTTCGATAGACCCCGAGACCGATGCTGATGTCCCTGTGATCGACTACGTCGACGACGACCCTTCTTGTCTGATGAACCAGGCAAGCCCCCCCTTTGATCATCCCGATATCGCCCATTCTATACTCCCATGCTTGCATTAGATTTTGCTCCTGTTATTGTTTGCTCCTATTCTGATGCATAGCGTGCTTTTGTACCTGCTATTGTTACCTACCTGCTTATCCTAAACTGCTTAGTATAGGTTGGTTAGTGATCCATCAGTGACCCCCACCTTGTCCTTGTTGCCCCTGCTTCATCATCGACGCCTCGATCGACGTGATCGACGACCAGAGCCCGACACCTCACATCACATCACGCCCCTTTTGTTGCTTGACTCTACAGAGCTACTATCGAGTGCCGAGGCTGATCCCTCATAACGCACTCTTGATGATAATTGTGTAGTGTAGCTATTCGGTCGTGGTCATCGAGGGTGATTTCCTCTTTCACCATTCCTGATACGGCTCTGTCGTTCAACACCTCAAATGTGAACCTCGAGGGTGGTCCCTCTTACGTTCACCTTGATGATTACATTGAGTGGAATCCACCGGGGATGATTCCTCGGGTTTTCCCCTTCATGTCTGGACACACAGTTACCTTGACTTTACTTGAGACCTTTGTTGAAGTCGGGCGGGCCCGTTGAGCACCCGCGAGTTGATGAGAAAGTCGGGCGGGCCCGTTGAGCACCCGCGGGTTTTCCACATGGCACGGCTCGGCAGTCTTGGGCCCTTGCCATAAGTCCATGAGACGGGGCGACGGGGTCACATTATCGTGAGTCTCTGCTCGTTTCCGCGAGCCCCCAATGCACTAACAGGTTTGGGTATTTGTTCTGAGTTGGCCTCTGGCCTTTATGCACTAACCACCACGCGAGAATAGATATGGGTCTCGACGTCGTGGTATCAGCCGAAGCTTTGTCAGACGTCCAGTTCAGCAGTGTGGCACGGTCGGATCGTGCTGGCCATCCGAGGCGGTGCTGGTATCCACCCTGCTCACAACGACCCGGAGTGCTGCGGGTGATGGGCCCAAGACCCCGGAGTGCTTAGGATGTAGACCGGCGGGGACCTCTCTGCTGAGCCTAGGTAGGGCTGCTACGTGTTGATCTTCTGAGGGCGGGCATTGACCTCAGAAAGGTGTGTCCGGCCAGAGGGATCGAGCGTGTTGGGTAACGTGGCGCACCCCTGCAGGGAGGATATATATTCGAATATTGTGTCCACGGTAATGGACGTTCAGACTTGTATCCAGATCTTATATAACTAGAAATGGATACTTGAGATATGTGATGGACATGTGGCTCCGGGATTGCTTTCTCGTAGGGAGTCGAGGAAGGATTGATGTTACAACATGTTTGTTAAATATAAACTGCTACTCTTTACTCTTCTACATGCCGCAAGATGCTCGGAGTTGCTTGAAGATGCTAGTCTTCGATAGGCTAGGCCTTCCCCTCTATTTTGGCATTCTGCAGTTCAGTCCACAGATACCACCCTTCCATTTGATACCAATGCATACTTAGTATAGATCTGATGCTTGCGAGTACTTTGGATGAGTACTCACGGTTGCTTTGCTACCCCTTTTCCCCCTTCTTTCTTCTTTCCGGTTGATGCAACCATATGGTGGACCCTTGGAGCCAGATGCCACCGCCGGTGGATGCTACTACAAGAAGACCGCCGACGACTAGGAGTAGTTAGGAGGTCCCAGGCAGGAGGCCTTGCCTCTTCGATCGTGTTGCTTTTGTGCTAGCCTTCTTAAGGCATCCTTGTTTAACTTATGTCTGTACTCAAGTATTGTTTCTTCCGCTGACTCTTGTGTATCGAGCTATGTATTCGAGCCCTCGAGGCCCCTGGCTTGTAATATAAAGCTTGTATTATTTTATTTGTGTCTAGAGTTGTGTTGTGATATCTTTCCGTGAGTCCCTGATCTTGATCGTACACATTTGCGTGTATGATTAGTGTACGATTGAATCGGGGGCGTCACAAGTTGGTATCAGAGCCGACTGCCTGTTGGATCCCCCTTTCCAACTCCTTGGCCGAAGTTGAGTCTAGTCTTTTAAGAAAAAATGTTTTACTAACATGGCTGTGTGGCTTACGGGCCCACGTCACAAATTGGGTGGTATTAGGATCTTTTATTTCTCGTCTATATACTCTGGGAATCTGATCTCTCTTCCATTCAGGTTAAATGGTTTTGCAAACTATAACTCTAGGTTCTCGTAAATACTTCTCCCGGAGAGCCCCTTCATTCCAGATGATGGCCCGCTTCACTAGAAG
Source organism: Aegilops speltoides (assembly GCA_021437245.1). NCBI lineage: Eukaryota > Viridiplantae > Streptophyta > Magnoliopsida > Poales > Poaceae > Aegilops > Aegilops speltoides. The sequence goes on along the minus strand of CM038142.1, from coordinate 335,646,327 downwards.
ATTCTGAAGATACTCTTTGATGCTTCACGAGACCCTTGTGCCATTCGCCGTTGTAATCCCTACCACCGATAAATCCTTATGCGTAACTACCTACATTGTCGTTCATACCTTCATCCCCAGTTGCTCTTGTTATTGAGATGTCCTGAAATACTCCTCAATGTTCCGAGGATCCTTTATGCTTGCTGCCCTATAGTCCTTGCCGCATAAATACCCCTTCGGATAATTACTCGCTCTTATCGAGTATCCATTCACCCCAGTTATTCTTATGCTTCATAAGATACTTGGTAATACAATCCGAGCTTTCAATGACCTCTGTCGCCTATTTCTCTAGAAGGTCTTACCTGCCTACACTCTGGTTAATTCCATATGCCTAGCAGTATCCATTGACGTCCTTTGCCATTATCATCTTGAGTCTTTCGAATTGGTAGGTCTTTGTCGCAATCATCATTTGATCCTTATAGATTATCTTTCCGGCTCAGACGTCTCCCCGGACATGAGCTGGTGTTCAACAAATCAAACCTTAATTGATTGTCGATCTATGTCTATTCTATTTAATTGTCTTTGATCAGAGCCTCTTCTTCTGATCCCCCATTTTGGAAATCATATTTCCGTTGCAGTTGAGCTTTGAATTAGTCAGTTGTTTCTATAATCTGATCTCTTTGCATTCTTTCTTCTTCTGGTTGAGTACTGATACTCACATCAGACCCCTCGTGGACCACCAGATCCTTTGCTGGGTTTTATCCAATAGCGTCCTTCATATTCGATAACCTTGTGAGCCGCCCCTTGGATACATAATGCCTTTGGTAAATGGTATCCTTTGCTTCCTCAACCATGCTCTACTCCCGAGCTTGAGATATTTACTCCTGAAGATTATAGTATATGTTCCTAAGATACCCTGATGGGTTGAACCTATGCCTTCCATAATCCGTATGAACCCGGAAACTTCCACGGGTCATACTCTACTAGTGTTATGCCAGAGAAAATCTCAACACTATGGCTTCGTCTAAAATGAGAAATGAATGAAAAGTTGTGCATTAGAGAAGTGGGAGTCGACCTTGAGCCTTGTGTTCATGCCCATGGATCCGATGTGGAGCTTAACATGGAAGCTTCTTGTTATAATAATAGCCCCCTTGCGATGAGTTCATATTGTATCTATGCTTGGTCCTTAGCAACCGTGGTTCCGACCATGACTGTTATCCTTCGATTGCATTTCCCGGACGAGTTAAAGTACTTGTCTTCTTCAGATCATTTCAACTGTCAAGCCTCTATTCTTCTCTACCCTTGAGTATTACCCTCTAGTATCTCGAGAATATCGCGGAACTACATAACATCTTATGAGTTCTTCATGAACTTTTCATTCTCGCTGATTCCAAGTTTCTACGGGTTCTGAGTTATTAGACACTCGAGAACGCCGATAACTGATTCGATGTCTATACTTTCCTTTCCATTGTTTTGTTTAAATTTTCTTGTAACGTAATATATATGAGCAGTGATAATTCACTACTTATGTAAATGCCTCGATGTACAACTATGTCAGCAAGACCTTGTTACTATTGTTGATGACCTTCCGGTAGCCACCGATGGACGAGAACTTTGCCTATTGGTCCGCCTCGTCTTAACGAGCAAGAAAATGGTTCTCTTCGTCCCTCGCCCTTGGTACCAATGTTGTTGCCAACATAATTGACAGGCTATCCTCTGACCTGCCTTGCTATCATGATCATGCAAAATGATTAGCGTCTTCCTGGTATTAACCCACATGGTGGGCCCATAACCCACAGTTCCACAGGATCGAAACCTAACTCTCATATACATCCCAATTTTCTAAGTTCTTCCTCACACTTGGCTTCGTATGTAAATCTCGAGCCACCTTCATAGCGATCTATTCTGGTATCAGACGCAATACTTTTTCCATTGCTCTGAACCCCTTCATCCCCTGTTTTATGCATCAGCTGGTTGCCTACCTGGTTGAAATTTGTTGAACCTTCTTACAACACTCTCGATACGTTTCCTGGTGCTTCTAAAATCTTCTTCCTTGAGATAACTACCGGATGCTGATCTTTTCAGACATCCATCCTTATAGCTTCCCCCTTATTCCATGCCTTAAATCTCGGGACGAGATTTCTTGTAGTGGAGGAGAATTGTGACGCCCGAATAATTAAGCTACAGTAATTCCCTGCTAATGATGCCACATCATCATGTTTACTGTTATTAAACTCGTGATGTTTCAAACCCACCCTTTATTCAAAATTCAAAATCAAGTCATACTCAAAAGTTTTCAAATGTCTAAAATAAAATGTTCATCATGTGGCAAATTTTCATTTTGTTAATACTCGTGGTGGACCAACATTTTTGCAAGTGGTTGGATGCCCTAATCTATATATAGCAGAAATATAAAAGGTTTTAAAAAAAGAGAAGAGAGGAGAGAACCCTCCTCCCCCCACTGGGCTTCGACCCAGCTGGCCCCCCAGCCAGGCCAGCCCACCTCTCCCCGCATAACCCCCCCATCACCACCGACAACCCTAGGCCCGATGCCCACTCTCCCCACTTCCCCCGATCCACTTTTCCCCCTCCCCCTCGATCTCTCTCCCACCCGATCCGATCTGGATCGGGATCGGGCGAGCCGCCCCGTCGCCGGCACCCAACCCCGTCGCCGCCCGCCGCCTGGAGGCCTCTCCTCCCTCGCCGGACCTCCTCCGCAGAGCCCCGCCTCGCTGGACGCCCCCGCCAGTGGGCTCTGTTACTGGTCGCCACCCTACCACGCCTTCGTCGTCCTCCCCGCGACGCCAGCTCGCTGGAGCCGCCCCACCGTCTTCGTCGGTGTCGCCACGCCCCGCACCGCGTCAGATGCCACCTCGACCGCCTCCTCGCCGGACCTCGCGTCTTCGTCCTCCTCCCCGAGCCCGCGTACGCACATCTGCAGGGCCCGGTGAGTCACCGCCCCTCCTCCATTTCCTCCCTGCCCTGCGTCGAACGCCGCACGCGTGCCCATCCTCGCCCTTGGCCTCACTTCCTACTCGCCTGCCCTGGACAATGGCCCCGCCATCCCGCTCGTCACCTTTCCCGTGTGCCGCCCGACCACGGCCACCCTCGGCGGCAGCTGCGAACCCCCTGCCCCTTCCACTGTGCCCGCCTCTGCCCGCCACTCCTAGCGCCTCCCCTGCCGCTGCCCGCCTCCGCAGCCGGTCCACAGAGCCTCGCGCGGCCGCGGCCTCCATCATGACCCCTCGCTGGCCGCCCGGCTCGGCCTCGCTCAGCGCCAAGACGCCCGGCGCCCAGAATCACAAAGACTAATTCCACTATGGCCCTCGGGCCAGTGACATGTGGGGCCTAGCCCCATAACGATTTTAAAAATAATGATAATAATAATAGTGAAAATAAATAAATTTAATTAATTAATTAATTAACTATATTAATTATGTTTAGTTAACCTAATTAGCTAATTAACCTAATTAACTATTGTTAATTAACTAAACAGTCAATGACATGCGGGACCCTCATGTCAGTTTGACCCCAGTCAACCACACTGTTGACTGCTGACATTAGCAATTACATCATGATGACGTCACCAGGCGCTCTTCTGGATAATGTTGATTTAAATAATTAAATAAATTTCAGAAAAATGTTTTGAAACTTTGAGAATTAATTTAAAATAAACCGTAGCACGGATCGAAAAACTTTGTACATGAAAGTTGCTCAGAATTTTGAGACGAATCCGGATGCGCTGTCCGTTCGCCCGCCACACATCCCTAGCATAGAAAACATGCAACTTTTCCCCTTCGGTTCATCTGTTTGACAGACATCCGGAACCGGGAATACTTTCCCGGATGTTTCCCCCTTCGCCAGTATCGCCTACGCTACGTTAGAACACGTCTATCTGTCTGTTGTCCTGTTATGCACTTGCATGCTATGTATTTACTGTTTCTTCCCCCTCTTCTCTCCGGTAGACCCCGAGACCGATGCTGATGTCCCTATGATCGACTACGTCGACGACGACCCTTCTTGTCTGATGAACCAGGCAAGCCCCCCCCTTTGATCATCCCGATATTGCCCATTCTATACTCTCATGCTTGCATTAGATTTTGTTCCTGTTATTGTTTGCTCCCATTCTGATGCATAGCCTGCTTTTGTACCTGCTATTGTTACCTACCTGCTTATCCTAAACTGCTTAGTATAGGTTGGTTAGTGATCCATCAGTGACCCCCACCTTGTCCTTGTTGCCCCTGCTTCATCATCGACGCCTCGATCGACGTGATCGATGACCAGAGCCCGACACCTCACATCACATACGCCCCTTTTTTTGCTCGACCCCGTAGAGCTACTATCGAGTGGCGAGGCTGATCCCTCATAACGCACTCTTGATGATAATTCTGTAGTGTAGCTATTCGGTCGTGGTCATCGAGGGTGATTTCCTCTTTCACCATTCCTGATACAGCTCTGTCGTTCAACACCTCAAGTGTGAACCTCGAGGGTGGTCCCTCTTACGTTCACCTTGATGATTACATTGAGTGGAATCCACCGGGGGTGATTCCTCGGGTTTTCCCCTTGATGTCTGGACACACAGTTACCTTAACTTTACTTGAGACCTTTGTTGAAGTCGGGCGGGCCCATCGAGCACCCGCGAGTTGATGAGAAAGTCGGGCGGGCCCGTTGAGCACCCGCGAGTTTTCCACATGGCACGACCGGGCAGTCTTTGGCCCTTGCTGTAAGTCCATGAGACGGGGCGATGTGGTCACCTTATCGTGAGTCTATGCTCGTTTCCGCGAGCCCCCAATGCACTAACAGGTTTGGGTATTTGTTCTGAGTTGGCCTCTGGCCTTTACGCACTAACCACCACGCGAGAATAGATATGGGCCTCGACGTCGTGGTATCAGCCGATGCTTTGTCAGACGTCCAGTTTAGCAGTGTGGCACGGTCGGATCGTGCTGGCCATCTGAGGTGGTGCTGGTATCCACCCTGCTCGCAACGACCCGGAGTGCTACGGGCGATGGGCCCAAGACCCCGGAGTGCTTAGGATGTAGACCGGCGGGGACCTCTCTGCTGAGCCTAGGTAGGGCTGCGACATGTTGATCTTCCGAGGGCGGGCATTGACCCCAGAAAGGTGTGTCCGGCCAGAGGGATCGAGCGTGTTGGGTAACGTGGTGCACCCCTGCAGGGAAGATATATATTCGAATACCGTGTCCACGGTAATGGACGTTCAGACTTGTATCCAGATCTTATATAACTAGAATTGGATACTTGAGATATGTGATGGACCTGTGGCTCCGGGATTGCTTTTTCGTAGGGAGTTGAGGAAGGATCTCTGGGCGTTGATGTTACAACATGTTTGTTAAATATAAACTGCTACTCTTTACTCTTCTACATGCTGCAAGATGCTCGGAGTTGCTTGAAGATGCTAGTCTTCGATAGGCTAGGCCTTCCCCTCTATTTTGGCATTCTACAGTTCAGTCCACAGATACAACCCTTCCATTTGATACCAATGCATACTTAGTATAGATCTGATGCTTGTGAGTACTTTGGATGAGTACTCACGGTTGCTTTGCTACCCCTTTTCCCCCTTCTTTCTTCTTTCCGGTTGATGCAACCAGATGGTGGACCCTTGGAACCAGATGCCACCGCAGATGGATGCTACTACAAGAAGACCGCTGACGACCAGGAGTAGTTAGGAGGTCCCAGGCAGGAGGCCTTGCCTCTTCGATCGTGTTGCTTTTGTGCTAGCCTTCTTAAGGCATCCTTGTTTAACTTATGTCTGTACTCAGATATTGTTGCTCTCGCTGACTCTTGTGTATCGAGCTATGTATTCGAGCTCTCGAGGCCCCTGGCTTGTAATATAAAGCTTGTATTATTTTATTTGTGTCTAGAGTTGTGTTGTGATATCTTCCCGTGAGTCCCTGATCTTGATCGTACACATTGCGTGTATGATTAGTGTATGATTGAATCGGGGGCGTCACAAGTTGGTATCAGAGCCGACTGCCTGTAGGATCCCCCTTTCCAACTCCTTGGCCGAAGTTGAGTCTAGTCTTTTAAGAAAAATTGTTTTACTAACATGGCTGTGTGGCTTACGGGCCCACGTCGGCAATTGGGTGGTATTAGGATCTTTTATTTCTCGTCTATATACTCTGGGAATCTGATCTCTATTCCATTTAGGTTAAATGGTTTTGCAAACTATAACTCTAGGTTCTCGTAAATACTTCTCCCGGAGAGCCCCTTCATTCCAGATGATGGCCCGCTTCACTAGAAGATTCTGAAGATACTCTCCGATGCTTCACGAGACCCTTGTGCCATTCACCGTTGTAATCCCTACCACCGATAAATCCTTATGCGTAACTTCCTACGTTGTCGTTCATACCTTCATCCCCAGTTGCTCTTGTTATTGAGATGTCCTGAAATACTCCTCAATGTTCCGAGGATCCTTTATGCTTGCTACCCTGCAGCCCTGCAGTTTTGACATCCATTTGCCAAATTTCATAATCATAAAATGCTGCAATTGCTAACATGATTCGGATAGACTTAAGCATCGCTACGGGTGAGAAAGTCTCATCGTAGTCAACTCCTTGAACTTGTCGAAAACATTTTGCAACAAGTCGAGCTTTGTAAACAGTAACATTACCGTCTGCGTCGATCTTCTTCTTAATGATCCAATTATATTCTATGGCTTGCCGATCATCGGGCAAGTCCACCAAAATCCGAACTTTGTTCTCATACATGGATCCCATCTCATATTTCATGGCCTCAAGTCATTTCATGGAATCTGGGCTCATCATCGCTTCCGCATAGTTCGTAGGTTCACCATGGTCTGGTAACATGACTTCCAGAACAGGATTACCGTACCACTCACAGTGCGGATCTTACTCGAAGACCTCACGGTTCAAGAGTAACTTGATCTGAAGCTTCATGATCATCATCATTAACTTCCTCACTAATTGGTGTAGGAATCATGGGAACTGATTTGAGAAGGTACAATTACCTCATCAAGTTCTACTTTCCTCCCACTCACTTCTTTCGAGAGAAACTTCTTCTCTAGAAAGGATCCATTCTTAGCAAAAAAGATTTTGCCTTCGGATCTGTGATAGAAGGTGTACCCAACAGTTTCCTTTGGGTATCCTATGAAGACACACTTCTCTGATTTGGGTTGAGCTTATCAGGTTGAAGCATTTTCACATAAGCATCGCAGCCCCAAACTTTAAGAAATGACAACTTTGGTTTCTTGCCAAACCATAGTTCATAAGGCGTCGTCTCAACGGATTTTGATGGTGCCCTATTTAAAGTGAATGCAGTCATCTCTAGAGCATAACCCCAAAACGATAGCAGTAAATTAGTAAGAGACATCATAGATCGCACCATATCCAATAAAGTACGGTTACGACGTTCGGACACACCATTTCGCTGTGTTGTTCCAGGTGGCGTTAATTGTGAAACTATCCCATGTTGTTTCAAATGAAGACCAAACTCGTAACTCAAATATTCTCCTCCATGATCAGATCGTAGAAACTTTATTTTCTTGTTACGATGATTTTCCACTTCACTATGAAATTCTTTGAACTTTTCAAATGTTTTAGACTTATACTTTATTAAGTAGATAGAACCATATCTACTCAAATCATCTATGAAGGTAAGAAAATAATGATACCCACCATGAGCCTCAATACTCATTGGACCGCATACATTGGTATGTATTATTTCCAACCAGTCAGTAACTCGTTCCATTGTTCCGGAGAACGGAGTTTTAGTCGTCTTGCCCATAAGGCACGGTTCGCAAGCACCAAGTGATTCATAATCAAATGATTCCAAAAGTCCATCATCATGGAGTTTCTTCATGCGCTTTACACCGATATGACCCAAACGGCAGTGCCATAAATAAGTTGCACTATCATTATTAAACTTAAATCTTTTGGCTTCAACTTTATGAATATGTGTATCACTACTATCGAGATTCAATAAAAATAGACCACTCAGCAGGGGTGCATGACCATAAGAGATATTACATATAGAAATAGAACAACCATTATTCTCTAATTTAAATGAATAACCGTCTCACATTAAACAAGATCCAGATATAATGTTCATGCTCAACGCGGGCACCAAATAACAATTATTCAGGTGTAAAACTAATCCCGAAGGTAGAGGTAGAGGTAGCGTGCCAACTGCCATCACATCGACTTTGGAACCATTTCCTACGCGCATCGTCACCTCGTCCTTAGCCAATCTCCGCGTAATCCGTAGCCCCTGTTTCGAGTTGCAAATATGAGCAACATAACTAGTATCAAATACCCAGGCGCTACTGCAAGCATTAGTTAAGTACACATCAATAACATGTATATCAAATATACCTTTCACTTTGCCATCCTTATTATCCGCCAAATACTTGGGGCAATTCTGTTTCCAGTGACCAGTCCCTTTGTAGTAGAAGCACTCAGTTTCAGGTTTAGGTCCAGACTTGGGTTTCTTCTCTTGAGCAGCAACCTTTTTTCCATTCTTCTTGAAGTTCCCCTTCTTCCCCTTGCCCTTTTTCTTGAAACTAGTGGTCTTGTTGACCATCAACACTTGATGCTCCTTTTTGATTTCTACCTCCACGACCTTTAGCATCGCGAAGAGCTCGGGAATAGTTTTGTTCATCCCTTGCATGTTATAGTTCATCATGAAGCCTTTATAGCTTGGTGGCAGTGATTGAAGAACTCTGTCAATGACACAATCAACTGGAAGATAACCTCCCAGTTGAGTCAAGTGATTATGGTACCCAGACATTCTGAGTATGTGTTCACTGACATAACTATTCTCCTCCATTTTGCTGTTGTAGAACTTGTTGGAGACTTCATATCTCTCAACTCGGGCATTTGCTTGAAATATTAATTTCAACTCTTGGAACATCTCATATGCTCCATGATGTTCAAAATGTCTTTGAAGTCCCGATTCTAAGCCGTAAAGGATGGCACACTGAACTATCAAGTAGTCATCAGCTTTGCTCTGCCAGACGTTCTTAATGTCATCAGTAGCATCTGCAGCAGGCCTGACACCCAATGGTGCTTCCAGGACGTAATTCGTCTGTGCAGCAACGAGGATAATCCTCAAGTTATGGACCTAGTCCGTGTAGTTGCTGCCATCATCTTTCAACTTAGCTTTCTCTAGGAACGCATTAAAATTCAAAGGAACGGTAGCACGGGCCGTTGATATACAACAACATAGACATGCAAATACTATCAGGTACTAAGTTCATGATAAATTGAAGTTCAATTTATCATATTACTTAAGAACTCCCACTTAGATAGACATCCCTCTAATCATCTAAGTGATCACGTGATCCAAATGAACTAAACCATGTCCGATCATCATGCGAGATGGAGTAGTTTTCAATGGTGAACATCAGTATGTTGATCATATCTACTATATGATTCACACTCGACCTTTCGGTCTCAATGTTCCGAGGCCATAAATGCATATGCTAGGCTTGTCAAGTTTAACCCGAGTATTCTGCGTGTGCAAAACTAGCTTGCACCCGCTGTATGTGAACATAGAGCTTATCACACCCTATCATCACATGGTCTCTTGGCACGACGAACTGTAGCAACGGTGCATACTCAGGGAGAACACTTATACTTTAAAATTTAGTAAGGGATCGTCTTGTAATACTACCGACGTTCTAAGCAAAATAAGACATAAAGGATAAACATCACATGCAATCAATATGTGTGACATGATATGGCCATCATCATCTTGTGCTCATGATCTCCATCACCGAAGCATCGTCATGATCTCCAACGTCACCGGCGCGACACCTTGATCTCCATCGTAGCATCATTGTCGTCTCGCCAAGTATTGTTACTACGACTATCGCTACCGCTTAGTGATAAAGTAAAACAATTACATGGAGATTGCATTGCATACAATAAAGCGACAACCATATGGCTCCTGCCAGTTGCCGACAATTTTGTTACAAAACATGATCATCTCATACAACAATTTATATCACATCATGCCTTGACCATATCACATCACAGCAAGCCCTGCAAAAACAAGTTAAACGTCCTCTACTTTGTTGTTGCAAGTTTTACGTGGCTGCTACGGGCTTCTAGCAAGAACAGTTCTTACCTATGCATCAAAACCACAACGATTTTTTGTCAAGTGTGTTGTTTTAACCTTCAACAAGGACCGAGCATAGCCACACTCGATTCAACTAAAGTTGGAGAAACCGACACTCACCAGCCACCTATGTGCGAAGCACGTTGGTAGAACCAGTCTCGCGTAAGCGTACACGTAATGTCGGTCTGAGCCGCTTCATCCAACAATACCGCTGAATCAAAGTATGACATGCTGGTAAGCAGTATGACTATTATCGCCCACAACTCTTTGTGTTCTACTCGTGCATATAACATCTACGCATAGACCTGGCTCGGATGCCACTGTTGGGGAACACGGTAATTTCAAAAAATTTCCTACGGTCACACAAGATCTATCTAGGAGATGCATAACAACGAGAGGGGAGAGTGTGTCCATGTACCCTCGTAGACCGAAATAAAAAGCGTTATGACAACACGGTTGATGTAGTCGTACGTCTTCACGATCCGACCGATCCTAGCACCGAAGGTACGGTACCTCCGGGATCTGCACACGTTCAGCTCGGTGACGTCCCACGAACTCTAGATCCAGCCGAGGTCGAGGGAGAGTTTCGTCAGCAGGACAACGTGGTGAAGGTGATGATGAAGTTACCGGCGCAGGGCTTCGCCTAAGCACTACCACGATATGACCGAGGTGTGTAACTGTGGAGGGGGAGGCACCGCACACAGCTAAAACAATTGTCAACTTGTGTGTCCTAGGGTTCCCCCTGCCCCCGTATATAAAGGAGCAAGGGGGGAGGCCGGCCGGCCCTCATAGGGTGTGCCCCAAGTAGGATTCCTACTAGGAATCCTATTCCTAGTAGGTTTCCAACAAGGAAAGAGAGGGGGAAGGAAGGAGAGGGAGAGAGGGAGAAGGAAAGGGGGGTGCCGCCCCCTTCCCTTGTCCTATTCGGACTCAAGGGGGGCGGGGCGCGCGGCCAACCCTCCTGTGGCCCTCCTCTCTCTCCACTAAGGCCCATCAAGGCCCACTAGTTCCCCCGGGGGGTTCCGGTAAACCTCCGACACTCCGGTTTTATCCGAAACTTCTTCGGAACACTTCCGGTGTCCGAAGATAGTCGTCCAATATATAAATATTTATGTCTCGACCATTTCGAGACTCCGCATCATGTCCGTGATCACATCTGGGACTCCAAAAAATCTTCGGTATACCATATCACATAAACTCATAATACCAATCGTCATCGAACGTTAAGCGTGCGGACCCTACGGGTTTGAGAACTATGTAGACATGACCGAGACACATCTCCGGTCAATAAAATAGCAGAACCTGTCTCATATTGGTTCCTACATATTCTACAAAGATCTTTATTGGTCAAACCGCATAACAACATACGTTGTTCCCTTTGTCATCGGTATGTTACTTGCCCGAGATTCGATCGTCAGTATCTCAATACCTAGTTCAATCTCGTTACCGTCAAGTCTCTTTACTCGTTCCGTAATACTTCATCCCATAACTAACTCATTAGTCACAATGCTTGCAAGGCTTATAGTGGTGAGTATTACCGAGAGGGCCCAGAGATACCTCTCCGAAACACGGAGTAACAAATCCTAATCTCGATCTATGCCAACCCAACAAACACCTTCGGAGACACCTGTAGAGCACCTTTATAATCACCCATTTACATTGTGATGTTTGGTAGCACACAAAGTGTTCCTCCGGTATTCGGGAGTTGCATAATCTCATAGTCTGAGGTACTTGTATAAGTCATGAAGAAAGCAGTAGCAATGAAACTAACACGATCATAATGCTAAGCTAACGGATGGGTCATGTCCATCACATCATTCTCCTAATGATGTGATCCCATTCATCAAATGACAACACATGTCTATGTTTTGGAAACATAACCATCTTTGATTAACGAGCTAGTCAAGTAGAGGCATACTAGGGACTATATGTTTTGTCTATGTATTCACACATGTACTAAGTTTCCGGTTAATACAATTCTAGAATGAACAATAAACATTTATCATGAATTAAGGAAATAAATAGTAACTTTATTATTGCCTCTAGGGCATATTTCCTTCACTTCCCTATCGTCCGACCACCACCTATGCCTATGCACCCGAGGTGTTTGATGGAATGCCCTCAAAGACAAGAAGGAGGTCTGAGAGCGATGACCATGCTGACGGGTGGGCCCTCCGTCCAACTTAACAATCAACAAACACTGCGACCAATCTATGCCATGTTAGCGCTTATGGCGGGCTTGGTAGGGCAGAAAATGGAATTAATTTGCCCCAAAACGGTCATTAGTATTTATTGACAAAATTAGTAAGAAATAGGTAGATATTTTGGGTGCCCAAGAAATGTGGTAGAAAATTTGGAATTAAAGTTAGAATGTTTAGGGTATATATATCACGGAAACTCGCCGGGGCATGCATGCATGTGTGTCATCCATTTTCGTCAAGATTGGTGCACTAGTTTATGTCATTAACCCTTAATAGCTACACTGGGATCCATGTATACCAACTTTTGGCAGAGTTGCATGCATCACCTACCCCACCTCTCATATTTTTTAGTTTCATCTTAAAATTGAATCTATTGTATGTTTTGAACCAAAAGTTCAAATTATGTTTCATTCACATATTTGTGTTAGTTGAAATGAGTCTTTCGAATAAGACAAATTTTGAATACATTTAGACAGCTTTTTAAAAATCTTACCAATTTACAGATATTAAAACATGTTAATCGTAGTACTGAGTTTTACAAACTTATCATTCGTTCTATCAAGTTTTACTAGTTGAAACTTTCGGAAGTTTTTAAAAACTTGTCAAAACGTTGGACCCCACATGGGTTTAAGTTTTAGTTAAAAGTTTCAACTATTAAAACTTAGCAAAATTTTAAAGTGTGTCAAATGTATTCAAATTTTCTCTTCTAATAATGTGTTCAAAATTGGTCTTATTTCGAACTCTAGTCAAAGGGAACACGATTATTGGAAACGTAATATAAATTAGACTCTCGATTCAAAAGATATTAGAAAAAAATAGATAGGTGGGGTGGGTGAGGACATACACTCTTTGCAAGTTATACCAAAAGCTACATGCATGCAGTAATTAAGCTCTAACCATAAAACCACTTCTTGAAACTTCGCGTAATCATACAACTACATGCATGTGTGCTTGATGACCCCAGCCTAGTGAGACGGACTGAGGGCCCCATGTTTGTTTGCCCTGAGCCAGTTAGGACAACCCATGATGATTACAAGGGAGAACCGGATGACTTGATGTATATTCCAAGATGACGGATCCCTGGAGGACTCTACCTCCCTGTACGACTAGGATCCTGTAATCATAGGACCCCCCGGTACTTATATAAATCAAGGGGTCCGACTCGTAGACAACACACTACAATCTCATGGTGGATTACCTATACGTTGTACACCCCAACATAATAATGCAATCAGAGCAAGACATACGGTATTATCTTCTCGGAGAACTCAAACCTGGGTTAAATGTTGTGTCTTTGTTACCCTCGTTCCAAGACATCTTGCTTAGGATCCCCTACCTCGACATCTGCCAGATTTAACTCCGTCGATGGTGGCCCATGCAAGTCTTGTTGGGTGATCATCATGGATCAACGGGAGTCAAGATCAACGAGCGCGTCAGGGCCAGAGACACCTTTGTTCCCAGCCACATATTTGCCTTCGATGGCGTCGCCAACTCGTATGGCCACCTCAGCCAAGTTGAGTCACTTGCTCCGGGCCAGACCATCAGGTTTTGCAACATGAAGTGCACAGCGGATTGCAGTGCTGAGCTGATCTTTACAAACTAGGCGTTGTGCCAAGCCGAGTAGCAGCGCGAGCCACTTGACCCAATCCCAATGTTAGATCAGGGTTAGGATGAATGTGAGCAACCTTCTCTCGGGTTCGACCTTAGATCTAACCCCGAAGCCGCTCCCCATGGCCTATATGTTAGATCAGGTTATGGCTGAGCACGAGGACAATGCCAGATCAGATCTTGGAGATGTTTCTCTCGGTCGTGATTTTGGATCAAGGTCCGGAGGAACGTTTGGATTCTTTTCCAAGGCCAATGTTAGATCAGACCTTGAAGCAACCCCCCTTATCTCCGCATCAGGCCAAGGTTAGGAAGAGCGTGAGAAACTTCTTCTAAACGAAATCTTGGATTGTTGCCCTCAACATTGAAGGACCCGACCTCGGTGTATGATCGGATCTAGGAGTCTAGGAAGAGGTCGTTGGACCACCCACCACCCATCTTGTTGCTAACATCGAAAACCTAGCCACGCCCTCGAAGGTGCCACCGACGAGAGTGAGGACATGGAAGAGGAAGTCGGTGAATCCACTAACAGCCCGCCAATAGCAACCACGCCTTCTGGCAGATGGAAGCGACCTTGACCTACAACATATATATGGTGGACACGCCCCACTACGGTAACACTGGAAGAGGTAGAGATGACAGTCATGGCCACGTCAACGACAACTGAAATGGCACTAATGGTAACGACAACGGTGCCAATGGCAACAACAACCCTGACCCTCCACATGATAATTCGTCTGGAAGCGATCTCGGCCCCTCCCACGAGGACATAGTCAATTAGTCGCTCAGCAGCCCGCATCATGATGCATTAAGGGCTTGTTTAGCTAGGTAGTGTGGCCGTTTTATGCAAGTATTTGCTCGACTTTCCTTTAATGAACCGAGTTTGTATCGGTTTCTGACCGATTTTCCTTATGAACCAGTCTACTTCTCCTTAATGAATAAGTAAAGCTCCTGCTGGATGCTAAAAATAGTCGGTAAGATTATATCTTGTAAAGCCTTTTTTGACGTCTAACTTTGCATTTACTTTTAATTAAGAAAACTTCATCTAGTCTTACTTGTTTTTTTCGCCGGAGAAGATTATATCCATGTTAGAGCATCTACCGTCGGACTTGGCAAATACGGCCCCATATACGTCTGCAAATGCACCCGGGCACGTCCCTCATATGTCGTGCCCGGCAACAACACAACTCAAATTCGAACTCTCAAATTCATAAAAATCCAGGCACGTTCATCATACACGTGAATGCCGCACATGAATAAAAAATGTTGGTAGCAAAAATACATAGTTCAAACATAAAATTTATTTTAAGTGCACAAACCTTAGTTCTTTGGTTTCCATTGTCGGT
The DNA here is from genome assembly GCA_021437245.1 of Aegilops speltoides. Classification (NCBI taxonomy): domain Eukaryota; kingdom Viridiplantae; phylum Streptophyta; class Magnoliopsida; order Poales; family Poaceae; genus Aegilops; species Aegilops speltoides. The sequence continues at coordinate 335,631,101 of CM038142.1, read as the reverse complement.
CCACATATGCTACATAAGATCACTGAGTAGCTGCGTGTGCACGTGAAGATCTCAAAGGTTCTGATGCATCTGTAGAAAATTTATAAGATGATCTGTTTCTTGTTGTTTTGAAATGTGCAGTTGTTCTCCAGGCACCTCGAAATCATTGGTTTGGGCTACCCCGTCACCCTCGTCCTCGACACATATCATTAGCTGCCACAAAGTCTATGATTCCCACATCATTGCAGCTCCACGAACAATTCTCCAACGAGCTTGGAGCACTCTGAATACCCTCTCCACATACTTCCTAGCTACCTAATGTGTTGTTGCAAAGTGGCTTTGTTTGTTGCCTTGTGGTTTGGATATGGTCCTCACAAACGCCGCCCACTGACGATAGATAACATCGGCAAGATAGTACCCCATGTTGTAGTCACGACCATTGACAATGTAGTTGCATGATGACGGTTTCCCATTAGAAAGTCTCCTGAACATGGAAGATCGCTGAAGCAGATTGATGTCGTCGTGAGAACCAGACATTCCAAAGAATGCATACCAAATCCACAAGCCATGTGATGCTACTGCTTCCAATATGATGGTGTCATCTTTGGTGTGACCTTGGTACTTCCCGTGCAAACCTTTAGGGTAGTTCTTTCATTGCCGAAGCGTGCAATCATTTGAACTGAGCATACCTGAAAAACCTCTTGCCTCTTCAATAGCCAACAACTTTTCTGTATCCTACACATTCGGTTCTCTCAGATACTCTGGTCCAAACACTTGCACCATGGTGTGGGAAAACTGGACAGTGATCTTCAGGCATGTGCTCTCCCCCATCTGGACCATCTCACCAACGGTATTGGCGGCGGTACCAAGTGCAAGTATCCTCAGAGCAGCCATGCATTTCTCCGCAACAATCCCTGGTGAGCTTGAAGCAGGGATTGTGTGACTCCACTCCCTCCACCATGCTCAAGAATAATGGTTTGCACATACATACCGTTGATGAAACCATGGTTCATAGGGGAAAGTTGGGTTGAGAGCAAAGTAGTAGTTGTAGAGTAGTCGTGCTCTAGAGACCCTATCACGGTTCATAACTCTTCTCCCTTCGATCGAGCCCTTGAAGTTGAGAATGTCCTCCACCTCTTGATCCATTTCCTGTTGGATGGTCATGATCATGGTCATCTCGGCTTCTTCATCCGAATCCGAAGAATCGAAGTACTCATTTTGAATCATCTCATCAAGCTTTGTCTGTCCATACTCCTCATCCGACGAACCATCTGAATCCATCGTTTTTTCCTGTGGAATAATAATAAAAACTCTTCGGACAATGTGTTGAACACATAGAGGGCAAGGTGCAGTCCGAGAGTCACTGGACGTACCGCGGTGGCGTTCGGGCTAGTAATGATGTCCGCGGCAGCGAGAACGGATGGGAGGACCGTTGGGGTGGTATTGGCGGCTCAGTGCGGCGGCGGAGCATGGGTGGCAGCGGAGCTTGGGAAGGGTCGATGCGGAGGAAGGAGAAGAGAGGAGAGGAATAATTCGAATCGGCTAGCTCACGAGGGGGGATTTGGTGCAATTTAGGATAAGGTCCGTGTGTCTGGTCCGACTTTCCTACTCGCTCAGACCTCCTCCCCATATCCGCCCCTGATTGGGCTGGATATGAGGGATTTCGGTCAACCCGGTCGTTTAGGGCCGGTATGAGGAGCCCGTTCGGATCGGTTTTTTTTTGGCCGATCAGTGACCGAGCCGTCCGCCCCGGCGTATATAAGATGGGTTTGAGGCGCCCGGCGGTAGATGCTCTTATGTTGTTTTGTTATTTCTATGCTTAGAAAATGCCACGCATGAAAGGCCATAGGTTAATGCAAGTTAACACGAGACTGAAGAAATCCGAAGCGTGCATGCGCATCCCTTGTGACTTTGTGAGCTACACATCCTCTAGGCCAGAACACGTGCGGTGCGCGCATGGCTCCTAACATCAGGATCTCGCAGATATCCGATCACTGACAAGCCTGCATATGGTGATGTCATCTCCTCCCCAAAAGCGGGCATGCAGCTTTAGGCCTTTACCCCATCCTATGCATGCAGATTGCAGACGCGCGCGCGCGCGACGCGATGATCTCATGCGGTGGCGCAGTCCGGCCGTTAGCTAGTGATTCTTTCGGCCGGGGTCACCTCACGTAGTCCCCATCTTTTTCTCGCCACTATGGTATGTTTCTCTAGGAGAACGCAAGGCCGGCGCGCAGAGATCCCCAGGAAACATCAAAATCACGCATCTATTTTTTGCTGCGCCTCTGCTTCTCTGCCCTGCGAGGGGTCAAATGTTTCCGCTTCCATCGATGGAAAACTAGCTGAGTGTGAGTGAGTGAGTGACTTAACAGCTTGAGGCAATGTAATCTCTACCAGTTTGGGTAACAACATACTACTACATTACTCCCATATGCCTCCTATAAAATACCTTAATTTTCCCCCCGCAAAAAATACCTCAATTTTTAATCTAAAATGCTTCAGGTGCACCAACTTAACCGAAAGGCTTGACATGAAAATTCATGTGTTTGGATCCAAAAGGTAGCTAATTTTCACATTCTTGAAATCTTCATATGTTCCTATGAAATTTAACAAGACCAATATTTTTTTATTTCACTATTAGATTTTGGTGCATACAGCGCCTTAGGATACGTAATCCACTAGTATAAAAAACCTCCATATCCATACTGAGGATAGATCAGATGGTTAGCTTCCTTGTGGTGGAACCAGCCCATTAGGGTTTAAATCCTACACTTTTGACACTTGTGCTCGCATTTTTCTGGATTTATTTCAAGCTCTTCGGCGATGTCCGTTTGATGGGAGGAGACATCCCCGCCGACCACGAGACGCCTATGATGACTTCGTCAATCTTCAGATGTTGTGCCGGCTCAGTATCTCGAAAGTACTCATAGATATAGGGTGTGCGTGCATGCGTTCATAGGAGTGAGTGTATGTGACTATCTGCGATTGCATGGTGTTAAAAAAGTTTTAAAAAAAATCCATGTGAGACGTATTCTGAGACGGTTTGGTTAACCTTCACAGAAAGATAGTAGTGGATGGCTATAATCTTTTTAAGACAGTTTTGCTAACCACCTCGGATGGAGGCCTATCCTCAAACTACATTGGATAGGGGACTATATGTCATATTTTTGACAAGTATTCTCTCTGTCTCAAAGTAAGTGTCTAAACTTTGTATTAACATTAATATAAAGTTATATTGAAGTTGAGACATTTATTTTGGTGTAGAGGGGGTAGTTCCTAAAATAAGTCCAATTTATTGTAATTGCTAGAGAAACAAGTTTTAGTAGGATTTGCCTAGTAGAGAATTGCGAGGCCCAAGGAGGTTGAGGCACGAGTAGGCATATCAAGGGATGAGAGGAAAGCTATCTTCGAAATCAACCACATCAAACATTATCTTCTCTGTCCATAAATCATTGACGGTTTCACATGCTTGAAACCGTCATATGTGTAGCGATCTGACCTCAGATGGTCAAGTCTCTGTGCTTAAGTGTCATCCCTGGATCGGTATGCTGACATACACAGTACTCGAGGATTTATAACAGAGGTAAATCACATGTATAAAGTAACGTAAATACTATTACCTCAATCCAAATAGCGGAAGTAACAAGGTTGTGGATTCCCATCAACACCAACAGCAAAGTTGAGTGTAGAAATCGTAACCCTAACGCATCACTTACTCGTCGTAAGATCCTGCAACATGAGACGTTGCAGCCACAAAGGGTCAGTACATTGAATGTACTGGCAAATTCACACCATAGAGCAATGATGAATAAAGGCTATCACTACATGCATATTTGGCTGGTGGAGGCTCTATGGTTATAATGTTTTTTGCGAAAAGCCAATTTTTCCCTACTGCAAAGGAATAAATTTTATTTAACTATCATGATGGTTGTTAAACATTGAGAATGGTTGACAACATTCTCAATCCCAATTAAGTAACATCATCATTAAAAACCCAACAATATTAATTATAGTAACATGATGAGATTCACATGATAATCCAAGTACTAGATACTCAAGATGTCCATAACCGGGGACACGGCTAACCATGATTAATTTATACACTCTGCAGAGGTTTGCGCACTTTTCCCCACAAGACTCGATCTCCTCCGTTGGGATTCTCGCACTACATGGTGTTTGAGAAATGGATGACCGAGACATAGTCTTTCAGAAGCGCTAGCACCTTACGATCGGGTAGACAGTACCAACCTACATCCCCTATATATGCTAGTCTACCACTGTAAGAGTTCGCACAACTTAGTCAACTATGCTAGAGCCCATAGTAGCTTGTGGCTGCACACGTAGGTTTCTAGCATGAATAATCTCATGATCCCTTTGAGCCTGGGTGGCGGTCCATAAAGAAAAACAGGCAATCGCTGGAATACCCAGGTGCCTCAATCCACCCAGATGTGTATTAAAGTTGCCACCTTAAAAAAACCAATAAATTAACAATCTCACACCTGTCATGGATACACTCACCCAATCCACGTCTACTAGCATAGCATGGTGCTATGTCTTGAGCTTGTGTTGGTTTTCCTCGAAGAGGAGAGGGTGATGCAGCAAAGTGTAGCGTAAGTATTTCCCTTCGTTTTGAGAACCAAGGTATCAATCCAGTAGGAGGCTCCTCAAAAGTCCCACGCACCAACACAAACAAACTGAGAACTCGCAACCAACGCAATAAAGGGGTTATCAATCCCTTCACGACCACTTGCGAAAGTGAGATCTAATAAAGATAGTATGATAGGATAAATATATTTTTGGTATTTTTGATATAGATGCAAAAAGTAAAGATGCAAATAAAGGTAGATGGAAAGCAAATATAATAAGAGATAGGCCCGGGGGCCATAGGTTTCACTAGAGGCTTCTCTCAAGATAGCATAAGTATTACGGTGGGCGAACAAATTACTGTTGAGCAATTGATAGAAAAGCGCATAGTTATGAGATTATCTAGGCATGATCTTGTATATAGGCATCACGTCCATAACAAGTAGACCGACTCCTGCCTGCATCTACTACTATTACTCCACACATCGACCGACTCCTGCCTGCATCTAGAGTATTAAGTTCATAAGAACAGAGTAACGCATTAAGCAAGATGACATGATGTAGAGGGATAAATACATGCAATATGATATAAACCCCATCTTGTTATCCTCAATGGCAACAATACAATACGTGTCTTGCAACCCTTTCTGTCACTAGGTAAGAACACCGCAAGGTTGAACCCAAAGCTAAACACTTCTCCCATGGCAAGAAAGATCAATCTAGTAAGCCAAACCAAACTGATAATTCGAAGAGACTTGCAAAGATAACTCAATCATACATAAAAGAATTCAGAGAAGATTCAAATATTATTCATAGATAAACTTGATCATAAACCCACAATTCATCAGATCTCGACAAACATACCGCAAAAAGAGATTACATCAAATATATCTCCACAAGAGAGGGGGAGAACATTGTATTGAGATCCAAAAAGAGAGAAGAAGCCATCTATCTAATAACTATGGACCCGTAGGTCTGTGGTAAACTACTCACAACTCATCGGAGGGGCAAGGATGTTGATGTAGAGGCCCTCCGTGGTTGCTTCCCCCTCCGGTAGAGTGCCGGCAAGGGCTCCAAGATGGGATCTCATGGATCTGAAGGTTACTGCGGTGGAAATTGTGTTTCGTGGTGCTCTGGATGTTTTCGGTGCGTGAGGTATATATAGGAGGAAGAAGTACGTTGGTGGCCGCCCGAGGGGCCCACGAGACAGGGGGGCGCGCCCTACAGGGGGGCGCCCTCCTATATCGTGGGGCCCTCGGAGCCTTCTTGGCTTGCACTCCAAGCTCTCTGGATCAGATTTGTTCCAAAAATAACGCTCTCGAAGGTTTCATTCCGTTTGGACTCCGTTTGATATTCCTTTTCTTCGAAATACTGAAATAGGCAAAAAAAACAGCAATATGGGCTGGGCCTCCGGTTAGTAGGTTAGTCCCAAAAATGATATAAATGTGTAAAATAAAGCCCATAAACATCCAAAAGAGGTAATATAATAGCATGGAACAATAAAAAATTATAGATATGTTGGAGACGTATCAAGCATCCCCAAGCTTAATTCCTGCTTGTCCTCGAGTAGGTAAATGATAAAAAGAGAATTTTTGATGTGGAATGCTACCTAGCATAATTCATAATGTAATTTTATTTATTGTGGCATGAATGTTCAGATACAAATGAATACAAAATAAAAGTTCATATTGACATAAGAAATAGTAATACTTCAAGCATACTAATCAAAGTAATCATGTCTTCTCAAAATAACATGGCTAAAGAAAGTTATCCCTACAAAATCATATAGTCTGGCCGTGCTCTATCTTCATCACACAAAGTATTTAATCATGCACAACCCCGATGACAAGCCAAGCAATTGTTTCATACTTTAATAATCTCAAACTTTTTCAACTTTCACACAATACATGAGCGTGAGCCATGGACATAGCACTATATGTGGAATAGAAGGGTGGTTGTGGAGAAGACAAAAAGGAGAAGATAGTCTCACATCAACTAGGCGTATCAACGGGCTATGAAGATGCCCATTCATAGATATCAATGTGAGTGAGTAGGGATTGCCATGCAACAGATGCACTAGAGCTATAAATATATGAAAGCTCAACAAAAGAAACTAAGTGGGGTGCATCCAACTCGCTTGCTCACGAAGACCTAGGGCACTTTTGAGGAGGCCCATCATTGGAATATACAAGCCAAGTTCTATAATGAAAAATTCCCACTAGTATATGAAAGTGACAACATATGAGACTCTCTATCATGAAGATCATGGTGCTATTTTGAAGCACAAGTGTGGAAAAAGAGATAGTAGCATTTTCCCTTCTCACTTTTTCTCTCATTTTTATTTTTTTCTTTCTTCTTTTTTTTCTTTGGCCTATCTTTTTTTCTTTTTGGCATTTTTCTTTTTTTCTTTTTTTTCTTTTTATAAAGTCCGAAGTCTCATCCCGACTTGTGAGGGAATCATAGTCTTCATCATCCTTTCCTCACTAGGACAATGCTCTAATAATGAAGATCATCACACTTTTATGGATTTACAACTCAAAGCTAGAATAAGATATGACTCTATATGAATGCCTCCATGTGTGCGGGATATGCAATGAATCAAGAGCGACATGTATGAAAATTATGAAGGTGGCCTTGCCACAAATACAATGTCAACTACATGATCATGCAAAAAGCAATATGACAAAAGTAATGCGTGTCATATGAACGGAACGGTGGAAAGTTGCATGGCAATATATCTCGGAATGGCTATGGAAATGCCATAATAGGTAGGTATGGTGGCTGTTTTGAGGAAGGAGTATGGTGGGTGTATGGTACCGGCAAAAATTGCACGGTACAAGAGAGGCTAGCAATGGTGGAAGGGTGAAAGAGTGCGTATAATCCATGGACTCAACATTAATCAAAGGAACTCATATACTTGTTGCAAAAATTTAGAAGTCATCAAAAACCAAAGTACTACGCACATGCTCCTAGGGGGATAGATTGGTAGGAAAAGACCATCGCTCGTCTCCGACCGCCACTCATAAGGAAGACAATCAATAAATAAAATTATGCTCCAACTTCATCACAAAGCGGTTCACCATACGTGCATGCTACGGGAATCACAAGCTTCAACACAAGCATTCTTTAAATTCATAATCACCCAACTAGCATGACTTTAATATCACTACCTTCATATCTCAAAACAATTATCCAGCATCAAATTGATCATAGCATCCAATTCACTTTTCTATGATAGTTTTTATTATACCCAACTTGGATGCTCATCATTCTAGGACCAACTTTATGATCATAGCAAATACCATGATGTTCTAAAAGACTCTCAAAATAATATAAGTGAAGCATGAGAGACTAGCAATTTCTTCAAAATTAAGACACCACCGTGCTCTAAAAGATATAAGTGAAGCATTAGAGCAAAAACTATCAAGCTCAAAAGATATAAGTGAAGCACATAGAGTATTCTAGCAAATTCTAATCAAATAGGCTTCTCCCAAAAGGTGTGTACAGAAAGGATGATTGTGGTAAAATAAAAAACAAAGACTAATATAATACACGACGCTCCAAGCAAAACACATATCATGTGGCGAATAAAAATATAGCTCCAAGTAAAGTTACCAATGGACGAAGACGAAAGAGGGGATGCCTTCCCGGGGCATCCCCAAGCTTAGGCTTTTGGCTATTCTTGAATATATTGGGGTGCCATGGGCATCCCCAAGCTTAGGCTCTTGCCATTCCTTATTCCATAGTCCATAAAAGCGTTACCCAAAACTTGAAAACTTCACAACACAAAACTCAATAGGAAATCTTATAAGCTCCGTTAGTGAAAGAAAACAAAACCACCACATAAGGTACTCCCATGAACTCATTATTTATTTAATTTGGTGTTAAACCTACTGTATTCCAACTTCTTTATGGTTTATAAACTAATTTACTAGCCATAGATGCATTGAAATAAGCAAACAACACACGAAAAGCAGAATCTGTCAAAAACAGAACAGTCTGTAGGAATCTGTAACTAACGCAAACTTCTGGAACTCTAAAAATCCTAAAAAAATAGGAAGTCCTGGAAAATTTGTCTATTCAACAGCAGCAAAAATAATAAACGCAAAATCACGTTCCTGTGATTTAAAAAAATTATATTCGTGCGTGCAAAGTTTCTGTTTTTCAGCAGAATCAAATCAACTATCATCGTAGGTTATCCTATAGGTTCTACTTGGCACAAACACTAATTAAAAGATAAAAACACATCTAACCAGAAGGTAGATGCAAAATTTATTACTAAACAGGAGCAAAAACAAAAAACCATAAAGAAAAATTGGGTTGCCTCCCAACTAGCGCTATTGTTTAACGCCCCTAGCTAGGCATAAAAACAAAGATAGATCTAACGAGTGCCATCTTTGGCACTAAATTCATAAGTAGCACGCATGATAGATTCATAAGGTAATTTGACTTTCTTTCTTGGAAAGTGCTCCATGCCTTTCTTTAATGGAAATTGGAATCTAATATTCCCTTCCTTCATATCAATAATCGCACCAATCGTTCTAAGGAAAGGTCTACCAAATATAGCAGGGCAAGAAAAATTGCAATCTATATCAAGAACGATAAAATCTACGGACACCAAATTTCTATTTGCAACAATGAGAACATCATTGATCCTTCCCATAGGCTTTTTAACGGTGGAATCCGCAAGGTGCAAATTTAAAGAGCAATCATCAAGATCATGGAAACCTAGAATATCACATAAAGTTTTCGGAATCGTGGAAACACTAGCACCCAAATCACACAAAGGAAAACACTCATAATCTTTAATTTTAATCTTTATAGTAGGTTTCCACTCATCATTAAGTTTTCTAGGTATAGAAACTTCCAAATTAAGTTTTTCATCATAAGATTGCATCAAGGCATCAACGATATGTTTGGTAAAAGCTTTGTTTTGACTATAAGCATGAGGAGAATTAACAACGGATTGCAACAAGGAAATACACCATTTTAAAGAACAATTATCATAATCAAATTCCTTGAAACCCGAGATAGTAAGTTTGTTGAGGATTCTCCAATCTCACTTTTACCAAATTTAACATCAAGATCTAAAGACTCCGAATTTTTGGGACGCCTTCTAGGCAAAGTTGATTCATCATCACTCCCATAATCATCAAAATTCATATTGCAAAACATAGGTCTAATCGGAGACGTATCAATAACTTTAAGATCCTCATCATTATTTTTATGAAGACTAGAAGAACACGCTTTTATAAAGCTTTCTTTTTTAGCACGCAATCTAGCGGTTCTTTCCTTGCACTCGTCAATGGAAATTCTCATTAGTTTGAGGGACTCATTGATATCATGCTTAGGATAAGAAGATCCAAGTTTAAGAGAATTAACATCAAGCGAAAGTCTATCAACGTTCCTAGCCAAATATCAACTTTAAGCAATTTTTCTTCAAGCAAGGCATTAAAATTCTTTTGATAAATCATAAATTCTTTCACACTATTCTCAAAATCAGAGGGCATCTTATTAAAATTATCATAAGAATTATTGTAGGAATTTCCATAATTATTAGAGGGATTACTAGGGAACGGTCTAGCATTAAAATTTCCTCTATAAGCATTGTTTCCAAAACTATTCCTACCAACAAAATTCACATCCATAGATTCATTATTATTCTCAATCAAGGAAGACAAAGGCATATCATTGGGATCAAGAGGAGTATTTTTAGTAGCAAACATCTTCATAAGTTCATCCATCTTTCCACTCAAAACATTAATTTCTTCTATAGCATGTACTTCTTTACTAGAAGATCTTTCGGTGTGCCATTGAGAATAATTAGCCATAATATTATCAAGCAATTTTGTAGCATCTCCTAACGTGATTTCCATAAAGGTGCCTCCCGCGGCCGAGTCTAAGAGATTTCTAGAAGCAAAGTTCAAACCGGCATAAATTTTTTGTATGATCATCCATAAATCCAAACCATGAGTAGGGCAATTGCGAAGCATCAATTTCATTCTTTCCCAAGATTGGGCAACATGCTCATGATCAAGTTGTTTAAAATTCATAATATCGTTCCTAAGAGTGATGATCTTAGTGGGAGGAAAATACTTAGAGATAAAAACATCTTTGCACTTGTTCCAAGAATCAATACTATTTTTAGGCAAAGACGAGAACCAAACTTTAGCACGATCTCTAAGTGAAAACGGGAATAACTTCAATTTGACAATATTGTTATCCGTATCTTTCTTCTTTTGCATATCACACAAATCAACGAAATTGTTTAGATGAGTAGCGGCATCTTCACTAGGAAGGCCGGCGAATTGATCTTTCATAACAAGATTCAACAAAGCGGTATTGATTTCACAAGACTCAATGTCATTAAGAGGAGCAATCGGAGTACTCAGGAAATCATTATTATTGGTATTCGAGAAGTCACACAACTTGGTATTATCTTGTGCCATGGCAACAAGTAATCCAACACACAAGCAAACAGAAAAATGGCAAGCGAAAAGAGAGGAGGAGATTGAGAAAGAGAGGGCGAATAAAACGGCAAGGGTGAAGTGGGGGAGAGGAAAACGAGAGGCAAATGGCAAATAATGTAAATGCGAGGAGATGGGTTTGTGATGGGTACTTGGTATGTCTTGACTTGAGCGAAGACCTCCCGACAACGGCGCCGTAAATCCTTCTTGCTACGTCTTGAGCTTGTGTTGGTTTTCCTCAAGAGAAAGGGTGATGCAACAAAGTGTAGCGTAAGTATTTCCCTCAGCTTTTGAGAACCAAGGTATCAATCCAAAGAGGAGGCTCCCAAAAGTCCCACGCACCTACACAAACAAACTGAGAACTCACAACCAACGCAATAAAGGGGTTGTCAATCCCTTCACAGCCACTTGCTAAAGTGATATCTAATAAAGATAGTATGATAAGATAAATATATTTTTAGTATTTTTGATATAGATGCAAAAAGTAAAGATGCAAATAAAGGTAGATGGAAAGCAAATATAATAAGAGATAGACCCGGGGGCCATAGGTTTCACTAGAGGCTTCTCTCAAGATAGCATAAGTATTACGGTGGGTGAACAAATTACTGTCGAGCAATTGATAGAAAAGCACATAGTTATGAGATTATCTAGGCATGATCTTGTATATAGGCATCACGTCCATAACAAGTAGACCGACTCCTGCCTGCATCTACTACTATTACTCCACACATCGACCGACTCCTGCCTGCATCTAGAGTATTAAGTTCATAAGAACAGAGTAACGCATTAAGCAAGATGACATGATGTAGAGGGATAAACACATGCAATATGATATAAACCCCATCTTGTTATCCTCGATGGCAACAATACAATACGTGTCTTGCAACCCTTTTTGTCACTGGGTAAGAACACCGCAAGATTGAACCCAAAGCTAAACACTTCTCCCATGGCAAGAAAGATTAATCTAGTAAGCCAAACCAAACTGATAATTCGAAGAGACTTGCAAAGATAACTCAATCATACATAAAAGAATTCAGAGAAGATTCAAATATTATTCATAGATAAACTTGATCATAAACCCACAATTCATCAGATCTCGACAAACATATCGCAAAAAGAGATTACATCGAATAGATCTCCACAAGAGAGGGGGAGAACATTGTATTGAGATCCAAAAAGAGAGAAGAAGCCATCTAGCTAATAACTATGGACCCGTAGGTCTGTGGTAAACTGCTCACAACTCATCGGAGGGGCAAGGATGTTGATGTAGAGGCCCTCCGTGGTTGCTTCCCCCTCCGGCAGAGTGCCGGCAAGGGCTCCAAGATGGGATCTCGCGATCTGAAGGTTCTGGCGGTGGAAATTGTGTTTAGCGGTGCTCCTGGATGTTTTCGGGGTACGTAGGTATATATAGGAGGAAGAAGTACGTCGGTGGCCGCCCGAGGGGCCCAGGAGACAGGGGGCGCGCCCTACCGGGGGGGGGCGCCCTCCTATCTCGTGGGGCCCTTGGAGGATTCTTGGCTTCCACTTCAAACTCTCCGGATTAGATTTGTTCCAAAAATAACGCTCCCGAAGGTTTCATTCCGTTTGGACTCCGTTTCATATTCCTTTTCTTCGAAATACTGAAATAGGCAAAAAAACAACAATATGGGCTGGGCCTTCGTTTAGTAGGTTAGTCCCAAAAATGATATAAATGTGTAAAATAAAGCCCATAAACATCCAAAAGAGGTAATATAATAGCGTGGAACAATCAAAAGTTATAGATACGTTGGAGACGTATCACATGACAATATAAGCAAACGTAGAAGTAACTCCCAAGGGTTTGATAATAAACAGGTAATAGGTACTACCTCATCTACTACTTCCCAAACCCACATGTTAAGAGATCCTATTCATGCAATGTTTGAGGATTGAAACTAATGCATAAAAACTGGGTATGAAAAGGGATATGATCAAAGTGTGAACTTGCCTATACTGATGATGAAGATGATTCGCACTCAACTCCTGATAGTACTATTCATAGTACTATTCATCACACTCCGTTCAATCTATCGTAAACAAGCAATAGTAACCACACATAAGCAATCACTCAAAAGATCGGAAAGAATGAAGAAAACAATTCGGAAAACTTCGAACCAAGCAAATGTGTCGGCGTTCTGGGAACGGGGGTACCCAGACTTGCCCGCCTGCGGCCTGCGGCGTGGCTCATGGAGTGGCCCAGTACGGCTCATCTCCATCAACACATGCTCAAGACCCTCGCGAGGGGCCAAGCCTCGCGGGGCGGACGACAGGAGGCTTCCTCGGGCACAGCCTCGTCAGGCTAGCTCGCGAGGAGGCGGAGAGATCAAGGCGGGGTACCTCACGAGGTGCCTGTGACGCAAGCCATGAAGACTGATGCCAGGCGGGCGCCGGCCTGCTCAGAGTCCTTGTTTCCTCTTTGGTGCAAAGGGGGCAAGCGCGGGCAAGAGTATCAGGCAAAGGCAACCATTTCAGTGCAACAAGACCAAGACCAGCAGAACGGCAGGATGGAGGTCATCGTGGAGCCCAAGCCGGCGTCACCATTAGAGTCTATGGCAGGCAAGGACCGACTTTAGTCAGGATAAGTGTACTAGATGTTCCCCTTCAAAATGGCCAATTGTTGGCGCCCTTCCCGCTCAATATTTGGGAAGAGGCCCAGGGCCTCCCTCTATAAATAGGACTAGCCACCACAGCAGAAGGGAGGGGATAGAGGGCCACCCTGCAGCTAGAGATAAAATAGGCATCCAAGAGGCGACTGAACTGACCCAAGCAGTTCATCGCACCAGACAAGAACAGACCCTTGCGAGGCTGTTCTTCCCTTGTATTATTCATCATCAGCCCCCTTAGGCAATCCACCACACAACAAACTAGAGTAGGATATTACACCACAATGGTGGCCCAAACTAGTATAAACCTCGTGTCCCTTGTGTTGTTCTTCGTGTAGTTTAGATCCTTGCGAGGCGACGACATGTGGGTAGGCAGGAGGTGTGATCTCCGCGTGCACCCCAGAGTTCGAACCTTGAGGGTCTGCCGGAACCCGAAATCCGACAATTGGCGTGCCAGGTAGCGGTGCGCTGGAATCCTTCTCCCGCCACCTCGCGTACCATCGCATCGTCGTCATCATGTCCGGCGACCCAACGGGCAATTCTGATCCCTGGGCGGCCTGGCCCGCCCGTGCAGAGCCGCTTTCCCAGGGCGACCTCAACCCCGTGCCCCAGGCAGCCCGCGGTCCGCAGGGCGCTGCAGGCCGCGGGCGACGCGGTCAGGCGGCGCCAGCTCTCACGCCGCGGCAGATGCGGTCGGCAGCAAGGGCTTCGAGCCACACCGTGGCCACGGCGCCGTACACCCGACGGGAGCAGGAGAACTCAAGGGCCGCGCTCATGGTAGCCCGAGAGCTACTACAATGCAGGCTGCTGGAGGGCGGCCACGACGTGCTACTGGAGCGGGTGGCAGAGCTCCTGGGCTCCGCCGCCTCGGGGGCTCACCCCTTTTGCACCCAGCCGCCGCCTCAGGCCCAAGGCGGACAGACGGGGCCCCAAGCGCCAGAGCTCGGCGGATTCGGGGCCACTCCAACGCCAACCTGGCCGTCGGCGCCTGGCTACCAACAGCGCCGCCTCCGCCTCCGACCAGTGAAGGGGGATTCACTACAGCCCACGGTCCTCGTGGGCCGCCGCGTTGCCACTCCCAGGTTGGCACCTCGAGCGGGACTGCGTGGCACACGGGGCACTACAGCGAGGCATTCGGGGCGGCGGCCCCGGAAGCGTATGTGCCTCACATGGTGGATCAAGGGCACGCGCAGGAGGAAGACCATGGCTCGTTCCTCGGCCCAGGCTGGGGGGAAGAGATACCCGAAGCTGAGCTCTTTCAGGAGCCCAGGGAAGGCCTCGTCGACCGTGCCGGAGGCAGCGACTATTGGGTACCGCTGATTCCTCAGGAACAGGCATACGCTAACCATGGATCATAGGAGGTACAGGTCGTCACGGCGGATGGCTGTCCCAATCCAGCAGCTTCCTACCCCTCAGGACGAGGGCACCGGGGACTGCAGGAGAGGGGCCAAGATCCGCCCTCACCCACGCGGCGCTCGGAGCAAGGCGTCCTCAGGATGTAGGCCCTCTGCCGGGGAGGTGCCTCAAGGCCTACCCCCGGCAGAGGACCCGTGGTCGTCGGGGGAACCGCTGGCGACCGCTCTACCCCATCGGCGGCGTCCTCAGTCTCCGGCCGTCGTCGATGGAGATAGAGTGTGGCGCAAGGAGGGGCCCTCTTCTGGCGATATGAAGCAAGGCCAGTACCTGTGAAGAAGGCCCAGTGCCTGTGAAGCTCGCCACCCCGTGACACTCTCACGTAATAATGAGTGGGGCTGTACACGCCCCAGAGTCTCTGGAGAGCCGCCCTCGGGCCTCGGGGGCTCCCGCCCACGCCCAGTGGCAGCACTTAGCTCCGCGCTGGTGAGAAGACGTCGAAGACTAGACTAGGTGCCGGATGCGGCCTTTCTGCTTTTTTTTCCTTTCCCTTGGTTGTCGTTTTTTCCCCTGTTTGGATTTAAGTTGGATTTGAGCTCGAGACTTGCGTGTGTTCGGGGAAGGGGTGTTTAGTCTCGTTCGAGCAATCGTTCGCGTTACCGCTACCGCTGCGCCCATCCAGCTTCAGCTGCCTCCCCTCGTGAGCCCCTCGCGAGCCGGGCCAGGCCCCGCATGCGCGCAGCCCGGACTACCGTCGCGACGCCCTCTCAGGAGGTTCTCATTACAGGTTCAATGGGCTCGTTCAGAAGGCACTCAGGACATCACAGCCCCCCGCAGGCTCGCTCAGGGCCCACGCAGGTCAAAGGTAAACAAGCCAATTGACTCGTCACAAAACCAGTCGCTCGGCATAAGCATGCGGGCAATATCATGTCTACAAACATGCAAACTGCAAGTTTTTACACGAGGGGCTCCCCATCCCAAAATGCTCTTACAACCTTCAGGGCCAAGCCCGAACTCTCTCTGCGCAGGGTAAAAAGCAGGAATAGCGCGCGCTCAATCGGATAAATCCCCCAATGCATCCTCAGGGGCACCTCCGGAGTCGTCACTGGCATCGCTGGCCTCGCCATCGCCTTCTACATCGCCGTCATCAGCACCTGGGCCATTCACCACGCTGCCCTCATCAGCAACCACGACCACACTGTTGTCATCGGCGGTGAAGGCCCTAACAAGGGCGTCCATGTTGTCTTCCACCCAATGCGCCAGATCGCCCCGGATGGCTAGGGGTACAGGAGCGATGGCGGCATCGAGGTCAAAGTAGGGGTCCATGTTCTGAAGATGACTGAAGACGTGAGAAAAAGCACGCCCAAGTAGGGCACGACTCCTTCCTCCACCAACCTGTCGGCTCTGCCCGACCGGGTGTCTAGCTGCGTCACCACATCAGTGAAGAACTGAAGGTTACCAGCATAGTTGACCTCATGAGGCTCCCCAATGGCTGCCTCGCAGATGTTGCCCAAGGCCGTGTTAGCTCTTTCCCGGAGCGTGCGGAGCATAGGGCCATGCATGTGCTCCAAGGTCTGCCGCTGGCGTATCTCGTCCTTGCTCTGCCGCGCGACGGCCTCAGCCGCGTCAACCCTTTGACGGAGAAGAAGCACCTCGGCGCGGGAGGAAGCCAGCTCCACCTGTGCCGTACCAAGGGTGGCCCCGGCAGCGTCCGCACGCCGCGTCACTTCATCCAGCTTGGCCTTCAGGGCGGCGGTCCTGCCCTCTGCTTCAACCCTGGTCAACTCCAGCCTTTCCTCGTATTCACGCTCGAGGTTCCAGCGGGCCACCGCCACCCGGCGGGCAACCTCTTCTAGGGCTCGGGCTTCCCGTGCGGCAACGTCATCCTCCGCCTGCGCCACCAGGCGCTCTCTCGTCTCCAACTGGTCGAGGTCTAGGGTGCGCTCGGTGGCCTCTAGTGTCAGTGCCTCCTCACATCTCTGGAGCTCCGCCCGGTCGACCGAGGCCCCCTTCATTGACGCAAGGGCCGCCTCATGCAACTCCACCTGCTGCTCCAGGGAGCTACTCTAGGCCCGGAGCTCCCACGCCCGCTCCTCTGCAGCCCTGCGCCGCTGGTCAGCCTCCCGGGCCTCCTCGACAGCCTGGGAGCAGGCCTCCTGAGAAGCCGCCAGCAACGCCTCGGCCTTCTCATTGTCGAGGTCACGCTGGTGGCGCGCAAGGGCAACGGCCACCTTCAGCTTGCGCCTCTCCTCAGCTAGGCGCAGGCCCTCGGCCTCAAGGCGCGCGTCCTCGCCGGCAAGCTCTACACCGAGCTGGCTCACTGCGTCAGCCGCCCTCTGGAGAATCCCTTGGCGAAGGGCGCAGCGCTCCCGAGCGCGTTCGAGCAAGTCTTCCGTGTCGTCCTCCACCCCAGGCGCGCGCGGAGGGCCACGAACCAGCACTCCCCCTCTGGGCAGGGGGCTGGGGGCTGGCGCCCTCGCGATGGCCGGGCGTGCCCCGCCAGAAGCCTGCCCAGAGCCGGTTCGTCCTCCAAGGAAGGATGCGAGACCAACCTCAGCCAGTCGCTGTTCACGACCAAGCGAAGAGCCCGGGGCAGGCTGGCTGTGCCCCGAGAGGGCTCGCGAAGGAGGGTCGCAAGGTGCACAGAATCAGGATGCATCACAGGATGGCTCACCTCTCCAACCGGCCTCACCACAAGGGTAGTGCTCGAGCTCGGGGCGCTTGAGGACAGTGGAGAGGGCGAGGCCTGGGGAGATGGCTCCTCAGCCATCTCCGCGAACTCGGTAGGAAGGGCCCTGCAGGGCAATGGTCAGCTGAAGCAACGGGAAAGTAAGGGACTAAGAATGGAGGAGGCTTACTCATCAATGGCGAAGTACTTCCTGCGCTTCAAGGCGGCAAGGGTAATCATCACCCAAGGCCTCCTTTCTCTTTCGCAGAGCCTCGAAGTCCATGCAGAAGCCGCCTAGGAGCTCTGCGCAAGGGTCAGCCTGCGACGAGGAAGAAGCGCCAAGGTGACCGGCGTCAGGGGCATTGCCCTGGTGCACGCCGCCAGATGCCAACCCGTGAAGGGTGGCCGGGGCCTCGGGAGCCTCTGCCACAGAAGCCGTGGGCTGCGGCTCAACACCTTCGGCTGCCGCAGGGCAGGCCTCAGAAGCTGCCACCTCAGGAGTCCCGCGTGGCGTCGTCATCCCGACGGCAGCCCCCTCAGCCCCCGGCGGCCCTTGCCTCCCAGCTCCACCACTCGAGGAAGGACCGCCGCGGGCAACCGGGAAGGCAACCACCGCAACTGGGTTCTCACGAGGTCCCATGAGGCCTGCTGGGCACAGCCCCCATTCGTCGAAGCTGGGCATCTGCTTCACAAAATCAGCCCTGCTTGAGCAAAGGTACAACAAGGCACCCCCTTGCCGGAGGCTGCCAGGGGAAGGATCCCCAGTCAGAATCATGAGAACCTTCCCCAGCACTTCAGGCGCCAGATATTCCTTCTGGAGCCTCATGCGGTCTTCACACCCCCCGAAAGTTCACATCCGGCGGGAATGGCGCTGGAGAGGGGCAATGCAGCACAGGAGGAACTCCTTCACTGCCTTGGGTGCCGTCACACTGAGCGCCCTCAAGTTCACGAAGCGACGCCAGACAAAGACGAGCCGGGGTCTCGTGAGCGTCTCATGGCCCCAGCCCGAATTGGGGACAGCGGGCAAGGTTGGCTCCGAGAGCAGGGGGCTGGGCACTCCGACATCCACGTACAGCCACCGCTCTCGGAACCCAGTCACAGGCGGAGGAAGGCTGAAATCAATCCCCGAGGCTGCTATTTCTGGTGCGGCGAGGAAGCTCACGCACCCCAAGAATTGTGTGGGGTCTCTCAGGCGCAAAGAGAAGAAGTGATGCAGCAAGGCGACTGAAGGAGGAATGCCCACCATTGCCTCGCAAACAAAAGCGAAAACGGCAAGGAGAGCAATGGATTCGGGACCCAAACGCATCATGTGGATATGGTAATGGGAAAGTACGGCGTTGAAGAAATCGGAAAAGGGGGGAACCTGTCCCGCCCACAGGGCGTCGGCGAAGTACCTAGCCTCGGTGACTATTCTGTCAATGGAGAAGTGAGACTCGGGCCAGACCCTCATCCTCCTGCACTCGTTGAAGATGGTGGCGAGGGTGGAACTGACCTTGTCCAAGGCTTCCAGGTTGAGTATGATAGACTGATCGACAGCGGGAGCCGCCGACGGCGGCGAGCGGGGCGAGGGCACATGATTCTTCCCTTTCCCCTTCTTCATTGGCGCCATGGCGATAGGAAGGGGGAGGTTCGAGATTGGATTGGAAGCGGAGGTTGGAGCTCAAGGAGAGGAAGAGCAGGGGACACACGAGCGGCGAGAAGAGGGATGACTGTGTGCAATCGCGGGTCCACCTAGCTGGGCGCAAAATTAGTAGCCATGGGGAAACAAGGACGCCCACATCTAATCAACCGCCATGCGTCGCCTAAGGCCGCAGGCTGTTGGGGCCTGTGGCGCTTCAGACTTGCTCCTTCACTTCTATGCTAAGCCAAGTCCAGGCGCGCCTTGGGCCCGGGGGCTACTGCCGGCGTTCTGGGAATGGGGGTACCCAGACTTGCCTGCCTGTGGCCTGCGGCGTGGCTCAGGGAGTGGCCCAGTACGACCCACCTCTATCAACATCAACACATGCTCAAGACCCTCGCGAAGGGCCAAGCCTCGCGGGGCGGACGACAGGAGGCTTCCTCGGGCACAACCTCGTCAGGCTGGCTCGCGAGGAGGCGGAGAGATCAAGGCGGGGTACCTCACGAGGTGCCCATGACGCAAGCCATGGCGACTAAAGCCAGGCGGGCGCCAGGCGGGCGCCGGCCTGCGCAGAGTCCTTGTTTCCTCTTTGGTGCAAAGGGGGCAAGCGCGGGCAAGAGTATCAAGCAAAGGCAACCATTTCGGTGCAACAAGACCAAGACCAGCAGAACGGCAGGATGGAGGTCATCGTGGAGCCCAAGCCGGCATCACCGTCAGAGTCTTTGGCAGGCGAGGACCGACTTTAGTCAGGATAAGTGTACTAGATGTTCCCCTTCAAAATGGCAAATGTTGGCGCCCTTCCCGCTCAATATTTGGGAAGAGGCCCAGGGCCTCCCTCTATAAATAGGACTAGCCACCACGGCAGAAGGGAGGGGATAGAAGGCCACCCCACAGCTAGAGATAAAATAGGCATCCAAGAGGCGACTGAACTAACCCAAGCAGTTCATCGCACCAGCCAAGAACAGACCCTCGCGAGGCTGTTCTTCCCTTGTATTATTCATCATCAGCCCCCTGAGGCAATCCACCACACCACAAACTAGAGTAGGGTATTACACCACAATGGTGGCCCGAACTAGTATAAACGTCATGTCCCTTGTGTTCTTCTTCGTGTAGTTTAGATCCTTGCGAGGCGACAGACGTGGGTAGGCAGGAGGTGTGATCTCCGCGTGCACCCCAGAGTTCGAACCTTGAGGGTCTGCCGGAACCCGAAATCCGACAAAATGACTCTTGCAACAGAAAACAATTTCTAACAGTATCAAAATTAATTTAATTTGGCCTTGTCAGAAAGTTTAGGTCAAGAGCTTCGATTTGCAAAAAGAAACACTCAAATCGGAGTTATAAAACTCAAGTTACGATCAAACGAACTTCAAATACTAAACTGTTTGAATTCAAATTTTAAAACTTCCAAAAACATGTTTAATTTGATTATCTGGATAGAGGGAATCATAATGAAGAAGTGGGCGTTGGTTTTGTTGGATTTGGACAAACGAGTAAAAAGTGGTGAGTGTTTGAAGTCCAGGGGCCTTATCTATAATTAAAATATTCACAGAAGGGTCCCTGGCCGAAAATAACAGAAAAAGAAAAGAAACTAAGAAGCGAACGTTCGTTAAAGAATGCTAACGAACGAACAGTTCACTAGATAAAAAAACGGATGAATCTAATCCGCTGGATCTGAATCCAATGGACGTGAGGCGAGGAGGAGTACCGCAGCGGCGGGCGACGTTGGCGGCGAGGAAGACGGCGGCGGCGGTGTCGGCTGCAAGCGGGGAGGCGGCTCTGGTCGCTCTCTAGTTTCGGCGGGACCACGGGGAGGCGCGGCTCGTCGAGGTGAAGGCGATGGCGGCGTCGACGGTGGTCGAGGGGGGCGGAACGGAGTGGGGCGGCGACGGTGGATGTCGCCGCCGGCGGCGGGATGCGGCGCGACAGGAGAGAGAGGGGGATCTGCGGCGGTATAAATAGGAGGAGGGGAGGCGGTGCGATGCGTGGATGAGGCGGTAGGGCAAGGCGGCGGCGGCGTCGGGCTGGGGCACGGACGCCGACGCGGTTTGGCGGCGTGAGGTGGGAGGAATCCCGCTTGGGGTCGGGATGACGCTACTGGTGGGCTGGCTCACAGGGCGGCCCATCTTGATTATGAGCATTTTTTTTAAAATAAACAGACAGTCAAAGAAATAAACAAAATAAATAAAAACAGAAATATAATATAGGCATATTATATATCAAAATTTCAGAAAAAGATTTCCTACGAGATGAACATTATTCTAGCTTAAAATAAAATACACAAAAATTCAAATGAATCAAAGAATGCTACTGCTGTAATAAAATCCAATAAAAATCATTTTAAAAATACCAAAATAATTTCAAATTAATTTCTCTCCAATATTCTACTGTAGGGAATCATGTTACCCTATTTTCTATATATTTTATTTTTGGAGAAAAATAATTTGAATAAAACTCAAATAACTCCAAATTGAAAATAAATTCAAAAAGGACTTTAAATTTGATCTTTGAAACTCCCATCTCCTATTTCATAATTTGAAGAAGTCATTTTATCTTCTCTCATGAAAATCATTGAGTTGCATAAAGTTTCTGAATTGGAAAAATATTTCGAAATGGAATTCAAATATTTTTCAAACACCCTTTTCATTTATTTAAATGGAAGAAGTCATGTCATCTTCTCTCTAGGGTTTTGTATTTGAAAAGAATTTTGAATTCACGAAGATCATAAAAACAAAAATGAAAGTTTGGGAAAGTCCTTTTATTCCCTCTCATTTAACTTTCAAAAAGTTTCAAATTTCACTCAATTTCACTCAATCAATCAAACAATCAATGGAACCTATATATTATAACATTCCAAAATTTAGAATTTTGGGATGTTACAAACCTACCACCCTTAAAATGAATCTCGTCCTCGAGATTCGGAGAGGCTAGAAAGAAATAGGTTAGGGTCGGGGTCTTCTCAAAATCCATCGATCATCTCCGGAGGTCTGGGGTGCTACCACCCTTAGAAACATGGTTACGGTTCCATCAAAACTTATATACTTCATCCTTTTTGTTGACAGGGTCAGTCTTCTCAGATTCTCGGGAAAATTCCTTCTCTGGGCTCTTCCGGTGGTGGCATAACCTTTTCCTCATTTCCTCTGTCCTTTCATCTTGATAAGGTTATTCCATGACTGGGTCTTCTTAGTTGACGGGTCTGGCGCCAATGCTAAACAACTATCGATATCTCATGGTGGTCATCAATTTGTGGTTTCTCCCGCAGGAAATGGGTCTGGGCTTCATTCTCACCGTATGACCTACGTTTGGCAACAACTTGCTTGTACAAGGGAAAACTATCATACCATTCTAAGGTTTAAACAAGGTTTTGATCATCGTCACTCTACTATAGGCAAGTCACTCAGATTTACCATCCCATATAGCAAAGGCGAATAATAAGAGTAATTCGGTATGGTGATCAATCCATCCCGCACCCAAATCATTACCTTGTATATAATTTAGCGAATCTCGCATTCTAACACTCGGTCATCCTCACAAGCATTGCAGAATTTCTCTTGTCGATGAACCAAGTTCAGATAAACCCATTGATTCTGCAAGCCAAACAAACATCTATCATTCCTTAACAAATCTGAGGTTTTGCGTAAACTCCTATAGGATCGTCTGTCGATAAAATGGTAACTCTTTCTAGATTTTTTTCCTTTAGCAAGAGTGTGCTTGCTTCTTGGCAGGTCCTGGGGCCTGTGGGTTATGGCCCATCTCATCTCTTGTAAACCTTGAACTCATCCTCGGGGCAACTGATCGTTATTCCAACATTCAACTTCCAGCTTCCTAGCATACTTAAAATCCATCCAATTGTAATGTCTTTCTTCCTTCCATTTGTACCAAACTAAGACGTGATTACTCAGACTCATCATGGAATTTCCATTGATCCATATTTCCAACATCATGCCTCCTTTATATCCAATAGTAATTCATCTCTTCATCCTCGTGGGATATCCCACATACCGGGATAAAAACTTATACTTATGAAGTCCATACTCCACTTCGTGGAACATCTTTATCCTTTCCAGGGTCAAGCATCCTTACAGGGGAATATTGGCCATCTCTACATGGCACTTCTTCAACTGGGAAACGTGAAACACATCATGAACTCCCGACAGTCCTTCGGGTGACTCCGACTTGTTGGCCACTTCTCCCATACGCTCCAAAACTCGGTATGGTCCTACAAATCTCGGGGCTAACTTTCCCTTAACTCCAAATAGTTTAACTCCTCGCAGAGGGGACACACGAAGACATGCTTTGTCTCCAATTTCATAGACTACCTCCTTGCGTTTTTGAGTCTGCATAACTCTTCTGCTTGGACTGAGCTACCTTCAGTCTATCTCGAAGCAACTTAACGTTCTCTTCTGACTCCTTGATCACATTTGGTCCAAACAACTGACGGTCTCCAACTTCATCCCACATCAACGGTGTCTGGCTCCTTCTCCCATACAAAGCTTTAAAAGGGGCCATCTTCAAACTAGCTTGGTAACTGTTGTTGTATGAGAACTCAGCGTAAGGTAGATTATCATCCCTACTAGATCCATAATCTAGCGCACACGCTCTCAACATGTCCTCCAGAATCTGATTGACTTTTTCGGTCTATCCATCTGTCTGCGGATGAAAGGTTGTACCGAACTCTAGCCTAGTACCCAAAGTCTGGTGCAACTGATTCCAAAGCTTTGAGGTAAACTTTGTTCCTCTATCTGATACGATGGCCCTCAGAACTCCATGCAGACATACAATTCTGGTCAAATATATCTTGGCCAACTTCGCACTTGTATAGGTGGTTTTCACTGGGATAAAGTGAGCCACTTTGGTCAAGCGAATCAACTACTACCCAGATAGAATCATATCCCGTTCGGGTTCTGGGAAATTCGGTAATGAAATCCATGCCAAGCTTATCCCACTTCCATTCGGGTATCAGCATAGGCTGTATTAATCCTGCTAGCTTCTGATGCTCTCCTTTTACTCTCTCTGGCATACATCACCTACGACTACATACTCCGCAATATCCTTCTTCATACCAGTCCACCAGAAACACTCCTTCAAATCCAAATACATCTTTGTGTTTCCAGGGCGAATCGACTATGGTGAGTCATGAGCCTCCTGAAGTATTTACTTCCCGATCTTTGCATTATTGGGAACATATACACGGTCTTTGAACCATAAGATGTCATGCTCATCCTTACGAAAATCTTTGGCTTTTCCTTTGCTCATTTTCTCCTTTACCTCAACAATCTCTTTGTCATACTTCTGAGCTTCACAGATCTTTCCCAACAATGTAGGCTGAACTTCCATTGCTACAACAAAACCTTTGGGAACAATCTCCAACCAAAGTTCCCTAAAAATCCTCGGCTAACTCCTTTGGTAATCCTCCGCTTATGAGGGTATTCGTCCTTGTTTTCTTTATGGTTGTGTCCTATTTCTCCACAAAGCTTGTATGCAGAATATTTCTTCATATCATTTCCATAAGGCTTCAACTTCTGGGACACAAACCGAGATCTTTGCAGAGTCAACTTAAATTCTTCCCAAGTGGTTACTCCTTGCCATCCATTGATGGTTTGGTACATCCTCCACCAAGTAGCAGCACCTCTTTCAAAGCACTGAAGAGCATGCTGGGTCATATCCTTTCCGGCTATAGGGTCATTCTTCATGTGATCCTCCATGTTATGAATCCATCGGTCCGTCTCCAATTGACTCATCGATCCAGATAATATGAGCTCATCTCCATTCATCCTCTATTGGGTCCATGGGTTTGGGGTGGGATAATAGAGATCGAGAGGGATGCACACAGTACAAACAATAGTTTTGAAAAGACAGGTTTTATTGTGGTTTTCGGAAAAACAACAAACAAATGACAGCTCACAAATGTCGCATCAAACGTTTGTACAATGGGGTTTGGTCTGCTAAAGGTCAATAAATCTTCAAAGTCATCAAACTCTTCAAGTCTTGTTCATGTCTCTGATAGCTTCTTCCGATCATGCTTGTCCTTCTCAAGTTCTTTCGCCAGATCATCTCTATTGATGAGAAGTCTCTCGTGACGTCCTTTAATATTTCTAGAGTTGCATTCCAAACTTCTGGTTTCAACATCCTTGACATGATCCATGGTCCTACTGTCCTTCAGTTCCTGACGAATCTTTGATGTCTCAAGGTTTGGCTCCTCTAGCTTGGCTACTTTCAGCTTATAGGTCCTGAGTTCTTCACGAAACGCTTCCTTATCAAATACTGCTTTTTGTAGGTCCATCTTAACTTCTTGATGTAACACTCCAGATCCTGGTGATACACCGGCTAAGGTTAAAACTTCATCTTGCTGATAGATGTTGCATCAGCCTTCTACCATCCAATTTTTTCATGCATATGCATGCTTAACTCAGCATGGTGACAATAGCATAAGAGGGTGATAACATCTTGGATAGCCATGCTTCTGCTCTTGTCATTTCCATGAGCTATCATTCCATAGTTGATATCTCCTACCTTAGGGTTTTTTGACAAAAACTTTGAGTTCTAATGCTCTTTGTTCCAGTCTTTCTCCAATACACCTTGATCTTTGTAGTGACAGCTTTCATAAGGGTAGCCTTCCTAGGTCATAAAAATCTGGGAATTCTTTAGAGCCTTCAAATTCTCCTAGTCTTCGGAGTCTTCATCCGTCGTAGTTTCCATTATTATAATGCTCGGTAAAATCCTCTTCATTCTGAAGTGGTCTTGGTTGTCCGGTATCTTGTACTTCTTGGAGTGGACTCATCAGTCGAATCTTCGAGTGGTCAAAAGGAGAAAGGGATATGGTCTCACTAAAAGGGAATAATTGAATAAGCTCAGAAGAGAAGAGAGGTAAAATATTCTTTTGAAAAGAAAGTTGTAGAGAATATCTTTCCTATGGGCTTGCCAGTTTCTAGGGTCACGTCCTACAGTCAACATGTGCTTTGATACCATCTTGTAGCGACCCGACCTCAGATGGTCAAGTCTCTGTGCTTAAGTGTCATCCCTGGATCGGTATGCTGACACACACAATACTCGAGGATTTATAACAGAGGTAAATCACATGTATAAAGTAACGTAAATACTATTACCTCAATCCAAATAGCGGAAGTAACAAGGTTGTGGATTCCCATCAACACCAACGGCAAAGTTGAGTGTAGAAATTGTAACCCTAACGTATCACTTACTCGTCGTAAGATCCTGCAACATGAGACGTTGCAACCACAAAGGGTCAGTATATTGAATGTACTGGCAAATCCACACCATAGAGCAATGATGAATAAAGGCTATCACTACATGCATATTTGGCTGGTGGAGGCTCTATGGTTATAATGTTTTTGCGAAAAGCCAATTTTTCCCTACTGCAAAGGAGTAAATTTTATTTAACTATCATGGTGGTTGTTAAACACTGAGAATGGTTGACGGCATTCTCAATCCCAATTAAGTAACATCATCATTAAAAACCCAACAATATTAATTATAGTAACATGATGAGATTCACATGATAATCCAAGTACTAGATACTCAAGATGTCCATAATCGGGGACACGGCTAACCATGATTAGTTTATACACTCTGCAGAGGTTTGCGCACTTTTCCCCACAAGACTCGAT
Organism: Aegilops speltoides; assembly: GCA_021437245.1. Classification (NCBI taxonomy): domain Eukaryota; kingdom Viridiplantae; phylum Streptophyta; class Magnoliopsida; order Poales; family Poaceae; genus Aegilops; species Aegilops speltoides. The sequence goes on along the minus strand of CM038142.1, from coordinate 335,604,186 downwards.
CTCCTCCGTTGGGATTCTCACACTACATGGTGTTTGAGAAACGGATGACCGAGACATAGTCTTTTAGAAGCGCTAGCACCTTACGATCAGGTAGACAGTACCAACCTACATCCCCTACATCTACTAGTCTACCATTGTAAGAGTTCGCACAACTTAGTCAACTATGCTAGAGCCCATAGTAGCTTGTGGATCTAGCATGAATAAGCTCATGATCCCTTTGAGCCTGGGTGGCGGTCCATAAAGAAAAACATGCAATCGCCGGAATACCCAGGTGCCTCAATCCTCCCAGATGTGTATTAAAGTTGCCACCTTAAATAAACCATTAAATTAACAATCTCACATCTGTCATGGATACACTCACCCAATCCACGTCTACTAGCATAACATGGCAATATAAGCAACGTAGAAGTAACTCCCAAGGGTTTGATAATAATCAGGTAATAGGTACTACCTCATGTACTACTTCCCAAACCCACATGTTAAGATATCCTATTCATGCAATGTTTGGGATTGAAACTAATGCATAAAAACGGGGTATGAAAAGGGATATGATCAAAGTGTGAACTTGCCTATACTGATGATGAAGATGATTCGCATTCAACTCCTGATAGTACTATTTGTCACACTCCGTTCAATTTATCGTAAGCAAGCAATAGTAACCACACATAAGCAATCACTCAAAAGATCGGAAAGAATGAAGAATTTTTTTTGGAAAACTTCGAAACCAAGCAAATGAATCTTGCAATAGAAAATAATTTCTAACAGTATCAAAATTAAGTAAATTTGGCCTTATCAGAAAGTTTAGGTCAAGAGCTTCAATTTGCAAAAAGAAACACTCAAATCGGAGTTATAAAACTCAAGTTACGATCAAACGAACTTCAAATACTAAACTGTTTGAAGTAAAATTTTAAAACTTTCAAAAATATGTTTAAGTTGATTATCTGGATAGAGGGAATCATAACAAAGAAGTGGGCGTTGGTTTCGTTGGATTTGGACAAACGAGTAAAAAGTTGTGTGTGTTTGAAGTCCAGGGGCTAATTTGTAATTAAAAAATTCACAGAAGGTTCCCTGGCCGAAAATAACAGAAAAAGAAAAGAAACTAAGAAGCGAACGTTCGTTAAGGAATGCTAACGAACAAACAGTTCGCTATATAAAAAAAACGGATGGATCTAATCCGTTGGATCTGAATCCAACGGACGAGAGGCGAGGAGTACCGCGCGGCAGGCGACGTCGGCGGCGGCGGCGTCGGCTGCGAGCAAGGAGGCGGCTCCGGTCGCTCTCTAGTTTCGGCGGGACCACCGGGAGGCGTGGCTCGTCGAGGTGAAGGCGATGGCGGCGTCGGCGATGGTCGAGGGGGCGGAACGAAGCGGGGATGCGACGCAAGGGCGGCGACGCGAGAGGAGAGAGCGGGGGATTTGGGGCGGTATAAATAGGAGGAGAGGAGGCGGCGCGATGCATGGAGGAGGGGACAGGGCAAGGCGGCGGTGTCCGGCTGGGCACGGACGCCGAGGCGGTGCGGCGGCATGAGGCGGGAGGAATCCCGCCGAGGTCGGGACGGCACTGGCTGGGCTGGCTCACTGGCCGCCCGATCTTGGGAAAGGGCGACTTTGTTTTTTTTAAAATAAACAGACAGTCAAAAAAAATAAACAAAAGAAATAAAAACAGAAATATAATATAGGCATATTATATATCAAAATTTCAGAAAAAGATTTCCTACGAGATGAAAATTATTCTAGCTTAAAATAAAATACACAAAAATTCAAATAAATCAAACAATGCTACTGCTCTAATAAAATCCAATAAAAATCATTTTAAAAATACCAAAATAATTTCAAATTAATTTCTCTCCGATATTCTACTTTAGGGAATCATGTTACCTATTTTCTATATATTTTATTTTTGGAGAAAAATAATTTGAATAAAACTGAAATAACTCCAACAACAAGAACAACAAAGCCTTTAGTCCCAAACAAGTTGGGGTAGGCTAGAGGTGAAACCCATAAGATCTCGCAACCAACTCATTGCTCTGGCACGTGGATAGCAAGCTTCCACGCACCCCTGTCCATAGCTAGCTCTTTGTCGATACTCCAATCCTTCAGGTCTCTCTTAACGGACTCCTCCCATGTCAAATTCGGTCGACCCCACCCTCTCTTGACATTCTCCGCACGCTTTAGCCGTCTGCTATGCACTAGAGCTTCTGGAGGCCTGCGTTGAATATGCCCAAACCATCTCAGACGATGTTGGACAAGCTTCTCCTCAATTGGTGCTACCCCAACTCTATCTCGTATATCATCATTCCGGACTCGATCCTTCCTCGTGTGGCCACACATCCATCGCAACATACGCATCTCCGCCACACCTAACTGTTGAACATGTCGCCTTTTAGTCGGCCAACACTCCGCGCCATACAACATTGCGAGTCGAACCGTCGTCCTGTAGAACTTGCCTTTTAGATTTTGTGGCACTCTCTTGTCACAGAGAATACTAGAAGCTTGGCGCCACTTCATCCATCCGGCTTTGATTCGATGGGAAAAAAGAGTCACTGACGTGGGATTCGATCCCACGACGCTGGCTTAAACATACAACGCTAATAGCCATCTGTCTTTCGATTGTTGCCTACTGAAATAACCCCAAATTGAAAATAAATTCAAAAAGGACTCTAAATTTGATCTTGAAACTCCCATCTCCTATTTCATAATTTGAAGAAGTCATTTTATATTCTCTCGTGAAAATCATTAAGTTGCATAAAGTTTCTGAATTGGAAAAATATTTCCAAATGGAATTCAAATATTTTTCAAACACCCTTTTCATTTATTTAAATGGAAGAAGTCATGTCATCTTCTCTCTAGGGTTTTGTATTTGAAAAGAATTTTGAATTCATGAAGATCATAAAAGCAAAAATGAAAGTTGGGGAAAGTCCTTTTATTCCCTCTCATTTAACTTTCAAAAAGTTTCAAATTTCACTCAATTTCACTCAATCAATCAAACAATCAATCAAATCTATCTATTATAACATTCCAAAATTTAGAATATTGGGATGTTACAATATGTGCCCCGGAAATTCGATAAGACTGACTTCTTATTTTGCTATTAGATTTTGTTGCACATAAACCCTTAGGTTACGTAATCCATTAGTATAATAAACCCATTAGAACCAATGTTTTAAGATAGTTTGGTTAACCTCCATGAAAAAGATAGTAGCTAAAGGCTACAACCTTTTCAAGACAGTTTTGCTAACTGTCGGGGTTGAATCCGGCGGATCTTGGGTATGGGGGCCCGAGCTGTGGATCCTAGCTTGATGGTAATAGGACAGAAGAGGGACACGATGTTTACTGAGGTTCAGGCCCACTTGAAGAGGTAAAATCCCACATCCTGCTTTGAATGTATTGATATGATGGGGTACAAAATACAAGATAATCTACCTTGAGATCATATGAGAATGTCTCTAAGCTTCTACCCTATGGATTAAACCCCTTGACTTATATAGGGACCCGGGGTACTTAGGGTTACATGTAGGTCGGCTTCATCTAGGGATAATCTTGCCGATGATTTGAACATGCCATGAAGTGTACGCCAAGTCTTTGAAGGATTTCATCTTGAGTACGTCGTGGTTCATGGCAAACGTGGCCCATTCTTCGGTTGTTCGTGGATCCTTAGCCCAACCCATGACAGATAGGCTGACGTGATGTGCGCCCCATAGTCCAGGACACCGTCAGTAGCCCCTAAACTAGACTTTAAGGTGAGGAACTGATTAGCTCCTCGGAGTGACTTCGACTTTGGTCTTCGACTTCGTAAGCGAATTCAACAAACTTGATGCTTCAAAGTTAATGTCATGTCCGAGGACACCTTTGGATCTGGAGTCCTTGCAACTTGGTTTATTTTATCTTTTTTCAGTGCCTTCCTCTACTGCAACCATGCTTTAATCTGAGAAGTAATATACTTTGGACGTGCGAGGAGCTTCAACAAAGCTTTCTCCAAAGTGTTTTGATTTTCATTGGATCCAAAGACCCTATTAATGCCTCCGTAGCTTAACGACAAAGTTCTGTTGTGCTGGCGTAGTGGGTTGATTGGGCTGCGTTCTGACAGCTTTTGACCAAAAACCAAACCACCACCATGTACTGTAGAACTGAAAGGTCCCGTCAATGGTAATTACAACAAGTTTATCGTGGCTCAGGGCCATTGCCATTGGCATGTCCCATCAGTAAAGGGATCATGCTCCAGATTTTCCCAGCATCATCAACAAAATCCCTCAACTCACACACGCACATGATGCTCGTCATGTTCAGAAGCGACGAAATTACCGTGCGGTATCGTACCCCTTGGTATTTTTTACTGGCTTATAAAGGGAGGTGGACAAATCCACTCCATTCCATGCCTTCCCCCATTGCTTCCAGTGCTTGAATCTCCCAGGCTCAAGCGCCCAGAGAACAGAGCAAAATCCCACCTTTCACCTCCTTCCCACTCCTTTCCGTCCCTCAACAATGGTTGACAAGGGAAAGGGCACAGCCGCTGCGATGGCGGGGGAGAAGGCTGAAAGCAAGAGGGGGTTGTGTATGCCCTCCACCATTACCACCGGCAACATTGTTGAGCTTTAGGTGAGAGACTACCTTATGTCACCAGACGAGGTCAAATGTCGTTCACCCCTCAGAGGGGACGAGATCTGTGTTGCGTTCATCTCCCACCTCGTCCGAGCTTTGGGTTTTCCGGTCCACCACTTCCTCCAGGGCCTCCTGTATTTCTACGAGATCCATTTCCACCACCTTGCACCCAACTCCATCCTCCATATTAGCTCATACATCATCTTCTGTGAGCCATTCCTCCACATAGAGCCTCACTTTGGGCTTTGGCTCAAATTGTTTTCTATCAAACCACAAACCAATGGCCGTTAGATTACAGAGTGCAGAGGATCCATGACAAGCAAGCTTCACAATGTCAAGTGACTACGTCAAAAATTCATTGAGACGGTGAAACAATTGTGAGATGAGTGGTTCTACATGGCCGACATGCCCTTTGGGGGACAAGGAGGGAGTCCTGCCTTCTCGGTCGTATGCTTGAAGAGGTTGCATTCCTGGACCACCAAGAGCCTCAATTGGGGGAACCAGGGGGAAGTCATGACACTCCAGGAGCGGGTAACGGTCCTTATCGACAATGGTGTCACCCTGGTGGATGTGATCCATGTCATGCTCTAATGCAAGGTCTAGCCCCTCCAGGCCTGAGCATCCTCTCGATGGACGTATGAACCAGACAGTGAGGCTTCCGTGATCTGAAGCTACTATAGAGGGAACGACCTCAGTGTGCTGCTGACGGTCCTCTTCAAACCCTCGGCCAAGGAGAACACTTCCTGGACCGAGGGGATGACATTGGCCGTAGACAAGCAAGCTCGGCTGCCGAGGTTTGCCTCATATCCATCTTTAATTCGTGGATTTTACCTCGTTTTCATTTTTAACTAACTGATTGAATTTAATTGACCTAATTGAAGGATTGACATACCTTCACCAGATCGGTTAGATCATTGGTGCCTCAATGGGGAGAACCCCTGAGCGCCGAGCTAGAACATTTGTGACCGAGGACCCGTACGTGGTCACAGTCAAGTTGAAGAAGACCAAAGGGCCCAAGAAGACTAGTGCAAAGCATCCGGTCATTTGGGATGACGTTCCTGAGCTCCCTATTGGGAGCTAACTGGTCTCAGACTCCAACTCCAGCTCCGAGAAGTAGGAGTCTAGTGAGGCTCCATCTTCTCAAGGTGGGAAGAGGGAGCAGATGGAGTCGGCAGACGATGAAGCGTTGCTTCCCCCAGGCTCCTAAGCATCCGAGGAGATACAAGGCTTAGGCGACAAGCCACTCCCCATCGACAATTTCTCATGACATTAGTTGGGACTCCTCCGAAGAGTCCCGGCCACCTGGCTGTCCCCACCGCGTGCATCCTGCTCCCCATAGGTGAGTTTATGAAAAACACTAATTTTACAGGGTGATGTGAGCTCTAGGCTCTTATTGTTTTCTCTTTGTGTAGGAAGCAGTACAGTTCGGTGGATGAGGACTCCCATGGTTTCCCAGGGAGCTCGCTTGCAGTGAGCTCCTCGGAGATGGAGGTCGACCCCTCCCTCGCTCATGCCCGAGGTAGCCGAGGCCACGTCACACCCTCCTTCCCCGGTGCCTCATGTCGGGGAGGGAGCCCACACCTCCATGGTTGAGGATCAAACCTTGGGCATGGAGAGTCAAGCCGAGGACTAGGGAGTGAAGCCCCCCTATGGTCATGAAGAACTAGCAATTGCTCTCCCGACGTTTCCGTCTCAGGGTCACATGACCGACAAGTGAACCTCCTCCTCCACCAGCCATCGGTGGAACGCTGGGCACTTCATTTACATTCCTCCTCCAAGGAGGGCCAAGCTAGAGGAGCATCGGCGTGCGGTAGAGGTGGCTTTGATAAGTCCCTCTCTCCTACCCGAGTAGCATGCCCTTCTCGGCACTGCTGTGAACCAGTTTTGGTCCACTGAGGGTGGTGTCAACATGCAATTTGAATTTTGCTTTTAATACTAAGTACCATAAGTATACCCAGTAGCCCTTAAGGAGGATGTCCAAACATCATCCAAGGAAATTAGCAAAAAAGCTTTCTTTTTAACAAAGACTGCACTACTTTAGAACTTTTTTGAATCACAATTACAGTAGCCCCTGAGCCTTGGGTCAGTTTATAAAACTGGCTTGAGGGTCGAATTATAGCTTGACACCTAGTTTGAAATAATGCGAATATGCAGTAGCCTCCGAGACTCATGTTGGTTATACAAGGAACCAACAGGAGGATAGAATTGAATCTTTTAATGGGTGCCACTTTATATCTCTCTCTCTCTCTCTCTCTCTGTGTGTGTGTGTGTGTGTGTCATATTTTAAACAAACGTCTACCTTGTACACCTCAGCCAACTGTTCGGAGCTGGAAGAGGTGAAACACCGGCTTTCTCAAGTCACGAAGGAGACTCTTTAGCTGAGATAAAATACCGAGAAGGCACAATAAGGATGTTCTAACTCATCCCCTATAATATGTTACTAGTTTAGCAAGTAGTTATGTACTAAACTCGGTTTTTTAGTTATGAAGCGGCTGAGAAGCGCCTAGCTGATGTGCGGGCCGAGCTTGAAAGGGCTCGAACCGAGGCCGAGTAGTTAAAGGCATTGGTGTACAAAAGCAACGAGTTGCTGGATAAAGAGCAGAAAATCCACAAAGTTGTCCAGGCGCGCATAACTGAGGTGGAAGGGAATATTTTGTCCATTGTCACTGAAAGTGACGCGCCGAAGACCGCCTAGGGGAAATACATAGCAAAGCTTAAGCGACTCATGTGGGAGCGTAAGGACGCTGCCTCCCGAGCTGACGCCGCAAAGGAGAAACTGCGGCACGCGATGGAGATAGTCTTGTGTAAGCCCTTTATTGGAGTGTGTCTTCTGCAACCAAGCATTCTCCAAGATGATGCAACTTTGGTGTGTGTCATGCGCATTCTTGGATATCCCGTAGAGCCTGGAGGAGGTCTGTCAGTACTTTGACGTGTGTGTTGATATGGCCGATGATATGTGTCCAACGTATCTATTACTTCTGATTGTTCCATGATACGTCTCCAACGCATCTATAATTTTTTATTGTTTCATACTAGTATAATATCAATCTTGGATGTTTTATATGCATTTATATTCTATTTACATCATTTTTTGGGACTAACCTATTAACTCAGTGCCTAGTGCCAGTTGTTGTTTTCTACTTGTTTTTGGTTTTCCAGAAAATCAGTACCAAACAGAGTTGAAACGCTACAAAACTTTTTGATAATTTTTTTCTGGACATAAGAGACACTGGAAGCTTCGGGAGGAGACCAGAGGATGTACGAGGAGATGTCAAGGCAACTTGGCGTGCCTTGGGGGGGGGGTAACCTGTTGCCTTGTGGGCCCCTCAAGGTTCTACCTGACCTAATTCCACTTCTATAAATTCTGAAATATTGGGAAATGCTACTTCTTGAGCTTGCGTTGTTTTTTCCTTGAATAGGAAAGGGTGATGCAGCAAAGTAGAGATAAGTATTTCCATCAGTTTGAGAACCAAGGTATCAATAGTAGGAGGTACAAACAACTCTCCAATCTATGCACCTGCACAAACAATCAAACACTTGCACCCAACGCGATAAAGGGGCTGTCAATCCCTTCATGGTCACTTGCAAGGATAAGATCTGATAGAGATAGATATAAAAGATTACTAAAACGTAAAACAAAATAAAAGTAAATAAATTGCAACAAGGTATTTTTCGGGTTTTGGTTTTATAGATCTGAAAATATGTGATGGTAAATAGACCCCGGGGCCATAGGTTTCACTAGAGGCTTCTCTCTTGAAAGAAAACATACGGTGGGTGAACAAATTACTGTGGAGCAATTGATAGAAAAGCGCAAAGTTATGACGACATCCAAGGCAATTATTGTGAATATAGGCATCACATCCGTGTTAAGTAGACCGAAATGATTCTGCATCTACTATTATTACTCCACACATCGACCGCTATCCAGCATGCATCTAGAGTATTAAGTTCACAAGAACGGAGTAACGCCTTAAGTAAGATGACATGATGTAGAGGGATAAACTCAAGCAATATCATATAAACCCCATATTTTTACCCTTGACGACAACAATACAATACATGCCTTGCGACCCCTACTTTGTCACTCGGTGAGGACACCGCAAGATTGAACCCAAAACTAAGCACCTCTCCCATTGCAAAAAGATTCAATCTAGTTGGCCAAACCAAACCAATAATTTGAAGAGAAATACAAAGATATTGAATCATGCATATAAGAATTCAGAGAAGATTTAAATAATATTCATAGATAATCTGATCATAAATCCACAATTCATCGGATCTCGACAAACAAACCGCAAAAGAATATTACATCGGATAGAACTCCAAGAACATCGAGGAGAACATGGTATTGAATATAAAAGAGAGAGAAGAAGCCATCTAGCTACTAGCTATGGACCCGTAGGTCTATGGTAAACTACTCACGCTTCATCGATAGGGCAATAGAGTTGATGTAGATGCCCTCCGTGATCGAATCCCCCTCCGGTAGATCGCCGGAAAAGGCCCCAAGATGGGATCTCACGGGAACAAAGGCTTGCGGTGGCGGAAAAGTATTTTCGTGGATGCTTATGTTGTTGGGGGAATATTTGGGAATTTATAGAGCTGAGAGGGAGGTCGGTGGACTCCCGGCGGGGCCACAAGCCAGGGGCACCCCCCAGGGCGCGCCCCCCTAGGGTGCACCCTGAGGGCTTGTGGAGCCATCGGGACTCTTCTGACTTCATATCCAAGTTGCGTGGTTGTCTTCTGGTCCAAGAAAATCATCGCAAAAGTTCTATTCCGTTTGGACTTGGTTTGATATTCTTTTTCTATAAAACTCAAAAACAAGGAAAAAACTAGAAACCGACGCTGGGCTCTAGGTTAATAGGTTAGTCCCAAAAATAATATAAAATAGCATATTAATGCATATAAAACATCCAAAATAGATAATATAATAGCATGGAACAATCAAAAATTATAGATACGTTGGAGACGTGTCAAGCATCCCCAAGCTTAATTCCAGCTAGTCCTCGAGTAGGTAAATTATAAAAACAGAATTTTTAATGTGGAATTCTACCTAACATATTTATCCATGTAATTTTCTTTATTGTGGCATGAATGTTCAGATCCATAAGATTCAAAACAAAAGTTTAATATTGACATAAAACAATAATACTTCAAGCATACTAATAAAGCAATCGTGTCTTCTCAAAATGCCATGGCCAAGGAAAGTTATCCCTACAAAATTATATAGTCTGGCTATGCTCCATCTTCATGACACAAAATATTTCAATCATGCACAACTCCGGTATTGGCCAAGCAATTGTTTCATACTTTAGTATTCTCAGCAATACATGAGTGTGAGCCATGGATATAGCACTATAGGTGGAATAGAATATGGTGATTGTGGAGAAGACAAAAAGAAGGAGAAAGTCTCACATCAACTAGGCGTATCAATGAGCTATGGAGATGCACATCTATAGATATCAATGTGAGTGAGTAGGGATTGCCATGCAACGAAGGCACTTGAGCTATAAGTGTATCAAAGCTCAAAAAGAAACTAAGTGGGTGTGCATCCAACTCGCTTGCTCACGAAGACCTAGGGAAATTTTGAGGAAGTCCATCTTTGGAATATACAAGTCAAGTTCTATAATGAAAAATTCCCACTAGTATATGAAAGTGAGAAAATAGGAGACTCTCTATCATGAAGATCATGGTGCTACTTTGAAGCACAAGTGTGGAAAAATGATAATAACATTGTCTCTTCTCTCTTTTTCTCTCATTTTTTCGTGGGCTTCTTTGACCTCTTTTATTTTTCATAAAGTTCGGAGACTCATCCCAACTTGTGAGGGAATCATAGATTCCATCATCCTTTCCTCACTTGGGACAATGATCTAATAATGATGATCATCACACTTTTATTTACTTACAACTCAAGAATTACAACTCGATTCTAAAACAAAGTATGCTCTATATGAATGCCTCCGGCGGTGTACCGTGATGTGCAATGATCAAGAGTGACATGTAGAAAAAATATGAATGGTGGCCTTGCCACAAATACTATATCAACTACATGATCATGCAAAGCAATATGAAATGATGGTGTGTGTTATAATAAATGGAACGGTGGAAGTTGCATAGCAATATATCTCGGAATGGCTATGGAAATGCTATAATAGGTAGGTATGGTGGCTATTTTGAGGAAGTTATATGGTGGGTGTAATGCACCATCGAGAATTGCGCGGTACTAGAGAGGCTAGCAATGGTGGAAGGGTGAGAGTGCGTATAAGCCATGAACTCAACCTTAGTCATAAAGAACTCACATATTTATTGCAAAAGTCTATAAGCTATTAAAGCAAAGTACTACACGCATGCCCCTAGGGGAAGGGTTGGTAGGAGTTAACCATCACGTGATCCCAACCTCCGCACAAGGGATGGCAATCAAAAAATAACTCATGCTCCGACTTCATCACATAACGGTTCACCATACGTGCATGCTACGGGAATTACAAACTTTAACACAAGTATTTATACCAATCCATAATTACTCACTAGCATGTCTCTAATATCACAATCTTTATATCTCAAAACAAATGCAAGGAATCAAACTTCTCATAGTGTTCAATGCTGTTTATATGAAAGTTTTTATTATATCCCTTTTGAATGCCCATCATATTAGAACTCAATTCATAACCTAAGAAAATTACCATGCTGTTTAGAGACTCTCAAAATAATATAAGTTAAGCATGAGAGTTCAACAATTTCTATAAAATAAAACCACCACCGTGCTCTAAAAAGATATAAGTGAAGCACTAGAGCAAATTGCCTAGCTCAAAAGATATAAGTGAAGCACAAAGAGTATTCTAATAAATTCACGATTCACGCGTGTCCCTCTCAAAAGTTGTGTACAACATGTATGATTGTGGCAAACTAAAAAAATCAAAGACTCATATCATACAAGGCACTCCAAGAAAAACACATATCATGTGGTCAATAAAAATATCGCCTCAAGTAAATTTACCGATGGATTAAAGACAAAAGAGGGGATGCCATCTGGGGCATCCCCAAGCTTAGATGCTTGGTTGTCCTTGAATATTACCTTGGGGTGCCTTGGGCATCCCCAAGCTAGGCTTATTCCACTCCTTATCGCATAGTCCATCAAATCTTTACCCAAAACTTGAAAACTTCACAACACAAAACTCAACAGAAAACTCATGAGATCCGTTAGTATAAGAAAACAAATCACCACTTCTGGTACTGTTGTGCACTCATTCTTTATTTATATTGGTGTAATATCTACTGTATTCGAACTTCTCCATGGTTCGTACCCCCGATACTACCCATAGATTCTTCAAAATAAGCAAACAACACATAGAAAACATAATCTGTCAAAAACAGAACAATCTCTAGTAATCTAGAAACTTCATATACTTCTGTAACTGCAAAAAATCTGAAAACTAGGACAATAGAGGAAATTCATATACCAATCTTGTGTAGAAAAATCAGGATTTTATCACGCTTCTGAAATTTTAAACAATTTTGATACTAGGCGCAAAAGTTTCTGTTTTTCAGCAAGATCAAATCAACGGTATACCAAAGTATCCCAAAGGATTTACGTGGATCAAGCACTAATTAAAAACACCAAAATACAATTAACAACGGTAATAATGTGTATTCTCATAAAAACATAATGGAAAAAAATTGGGTTGTCTTCCAACAAGCGCTTTTCTTTAAAGCCTTTTAGCTAGGCAGTGAGATTTCGATGATGCTCACATGAAAGGTAGCAATTGAAACACGAAGAGAGCATCATATAGCATTTGAAAAGCAAGTTTAAGTCTAACATACTTCCTATGCATAGACATTTTATAAGAAAACAAATTATCAAGACAAGCAAATAGCATATGCAAGGAAGAAGAAAGAAACAATAGCAATCTCAACATAACGAGAGGTAATTTAGTGACATGAAAATTTCTACAACCATATTTTCTTCTCTCATAATAATTACATGTGGGATCATATTCAAATTCAACAATATAGCTATCGCATAACATATTCTCTACATGTTCCACATGCATGCAAAGTTGACACTCTTCCAAAATAGTGGGATTATCATCAAATAAAGTCATGACCTCTCTAAGCCCACTTATAATTTCATAGGACTGCTAATTCTCCAAAGTAGTGGGATCATTATTTCCTAGAGTTGACACTCTTCCAAACCCATTTTCAATATTATCGGAAACATATTCATCATGAGGCTTAAATAAATTTGCAAGATCATAAGAAACATTATCATCCCAATCATGATCATTGCAATAAGTAGTGGACATAACAAAATCATCATCCCCAAGCTTGTAGTGAGGGAGTCCTGGACTAGGGGGTGTCCGGACAGCCTGACTATCATCGTCCGCCGGACTCCAAGACTACGAAGATACAAGATTGAAGACTCCGTCCCGTGTCCGGATGGGACTTTCCTTGGCGTGGAAGGCAAGCTTGGCGATACAGATATGTAGATATCCTACCATTGTAACCGACTCTGTGTAACCCTAGCCTCCTCCGGTGTCTATATAAACCGGAGGGCTTTAGTCCGTAGGGGACAACATACATTACAACAATCATACCATAGGCTAGCTTCTAGGGTTTAGCCTCCTTGATCTCGTGGTAGATCCACTCTTGTACTACCCATATCATCAATATTAATCAAGCAGACGTGGGTTTTACCTCCATCGAGAGGGCCCGAACCTGGGTAAAAACATTGTGTCCCTCGTTCCTGTTACCATCCGCCTAGACGCACAGTTTGGGACCCCCTACCCGAGATCCGCCGGTTTTGACACCGACATTGGTGCTTTCATTGAGAGTTCCTCTGTGTCGTCACCGATAGGGCGGATGCCTCCACCCGTCTTCAAAGACGGTGTTTTTGCCGAAGGGGCCTTGGCCGCCGGCCAAACTATCCGGCTAGGTGGTTTCCTTATGACCGCCTGTCCGACCGCCGCTTCGACAATGACTTCTCAAGTCGTCAGAAGCAATCTTCGCGTCAGCCCGAAAGCTGCCGAACAGTTGGATCCAATAGAGCTCTCGTCTATTAACGAGCTCTTGGATCACATCGCCGGCCTGGGAGTCGCTACGGACTACAACCAGATTCGGCTTAAAACCGATCTGAGAGAGATTAACTCTCCCCAGGCTACCCACCACGTCGTAGTGGTAGAGGAGCAATACGGCAACTCTTCAACTGTATTAAAAACTATTCATGTCTGGATTCCCGAACCCTCCATGCCGGATTTCCGCGGAGGGACGGACTTCGATCGAGCATGGAACTTAAAACCATGCATCGCTCTGGACTCGCTGGATTGTGTCCAGCAAACCAAGCTTCCAAATTCGGAAACTCCTCGGCCTTTGAGCCCCAAGATGGGCAGGGATCCGGACTTTAGTCCACCCACCCGCCCAGACATATGCGATCTATCTCTAATACGACAAGAGCCCGCTGAAACAGGACACCATTATTGGGCCGATTCCTCCGGTTATGGGCGGGATAAAGGACTGCCGAGAGGAAAACATAATCTCAATCTTCTCGCAATAATTGCACGGACAAGGAATATTGAACGCCATCGATCGTCGCAAAATTACAAGTTTCACGATCAAGGCCCATAGTACTGAAAAAAGTATCAGGCGATGGAGAGTTTCCGGAAAACCGAAAACCAGTTTTGGGATAATCCGGCCCCAGCCCCAGTCCGCCACAAAAGGGTACCTCATGCTCGGGCCCCAGATGCAAAAAAGAAAAAGCAAAAACCCAATAAGGGGCACGGAACCGTACTGGAGGGATGACTCAATGGACCCTATAAGTTTCATAGTACAGAGGGAGCCGTCCCAACACATAGCCTTCGAGCATGTTGGATATTACGACAGGTGGCCAAAAGTGGCGAGGAGCTTCTAGCTCCGGGAAACCACTCCAACAATACCAGTACGGTATCAACAGTCTTCGAGACCTTTGCATCAAACAATATGCGAAAGCGAACAATCCGCGGACTTGCCGAAGTCTACCAAGTAGCAATAGCAAATCCATGGAGCGACACAGCTATTACCTTCAACGCCAGCGACGAGCCCAAATTCCGAACAGCCAGAGCACCAGCTGCACTGGTACTTAGTCCCATAGTGGACGGCTTTCGACTGACAAAAGTCCTCATGGATGGCGGCAGCGGACTAAACCTCATTTACGAGGAAACTCTGCGAAAAATGGAAATCGATTGAGCCAGATTGAGCGAAGCAGCACAACCTTCAGAGGAATAATCCCACCGAAGCGCGCTGACTTTGGAAAAATCACACTCGATGTGGTGTTCGCTCACGGACAATTACAGATCCGAAGAAGTCACGTTCCAAGTGGCCCCGTTCAGCAGTGGATATCACGCCATATTAGGACGAGAGGCATTCACAATCTTTCAAGCGGTACCTCATTACGGGTACATGAAGCTCAAAATGCCTGGGCCCAGCAGAATAATCACTCTCGTTAGTGATCCGGACATAGCACTCCGCGCCGAAAACAAGACAGCCGCACTAGCCCTCGAGGCACTATCCGAAGCCTTAGCGGCAGAAGAACTCACCGCGCTGCGCTCCACGGTGAACAGGGACGATGTGATACTCAATAAAAGATCCAAGTCCACCTCCTTCAAACTAGCAAATGAAATAACAAAATTCCAGGTCCATCCAACGGACCCAATAAAGACGACCTCCATTGGGGCACAATTGAACCCCGAAGAAGACGCCGCACTACGCGAATTCGCCGGGAAAATCGACATTTTACTGGCATCCTTCGGATATGCCGGAATCCCATGCAGATTAGCGAACACAGCCTAAACATCCTAAAGGATTTAAGCCGACCAAATAGGTTCTTCGACGATTTTCCAACCCAAAAGACAGGCAATGGGAGAAGAGCTAGCCAAACTATTGGAAGCGGATTCATCAAAGATATCAAACATCCGGATGGCTAGCAAATCTAGTAATGGTACTAAAGAAGGACAGATCCCGCGCCTCGGTCGATTTTAAAGACCTCAATAAGGCTTGCCCAAAGGATCCTTCCTCTCCCCCGATCGACCAAATTATCGATGCTACCGCAACACGATTCATTGTGTTTCCTCGACGATACTCGCTACCATCAAATCAAGATGGCAGAAGCAGACCAAGCCGCCACGACATTCATCACCCCTTACGGACCATTCTGCTTCAACACGATGCCCTTCGGACTTAAAAACACCGGCGCAACATATCAGCGCATGATTCAAACATGTCTGGCTACCCAGATCGGCAAAACAGTCGAGGCATACGTAGACGACGTAGTCGTCAAAACAAAACACGTCAAAACTCTAGTAGACGATTTGAGGCTAACGTTCGGCAACCTCAGAGCATACGACATCAAGTTGAATCCGGAAAAATGTGTCTTCGGCGTACCAGCCGGAAAGCTGCTGGGCTTCATCGTGTCGATGAGAGGAATCAAGCAAACCGGCTAAAATCCGAGCTCATCACGCTTGGACATTCCAAAAGACCTCAAACAAATACAAAAATTAACAGGATGCGTGGCAGCTCTAAGCCGCTTTATCTCCCGCCTAGGAGAAAAGGCGTTGCCCTTATATCGCCTCCTCAGGCGCACCGAACATTTCGAATGGATGGATGCCGCCACGGCCGGACTCGAAGACATAAAGGCCATATTGGCAACAAATCCGGTCCTGGCTGCGCCCAACCTGGGCGAACCAATGTTATTATACATCACAGCAATGCATCAAGTTGTAAGCGCGGTCCTCGTCGTCGAATGAGAGACAGAAGGGCACAAATTCCCTCTGCAAAAACCAGTGTACTATGTATCCACTGTGTTAACCCCCTGCAAATCCCGTTACCCGCACTATCAGAAGATAGCATATGCGGTGTTCATGGCGTCCCGCAAGCTCCGGCACTACTTTCAAGAGTGTTCGATAACAGTGGCCTCTGAAGTACCACTCAATGACATTATAAATAACCGCGACGCAATGGGCAGGATTGCAAAATGGGCCATTGAGCTCTTACCATTCGATATAACTTACAAACCTCGGCGAGCTATAAAGTCACAAGTTTTGGCTGACTTCATCGCCGAATGGACCGAAGCCGAACTCCCTAAAGAGTACGGCGATACTCAACCGGACTATGCATTTCGACGGCTCTAAAATGTTGGCGGATGGGGGCTGGCGTCGATTGACGTCCCCAACCGGAGATCACCCGAAGATGTACTTCAAATAATGTACACGGACTCCAACAATGCGGCGAATACGAGGCCTGTTACATGGTCTCCGGATGGCGTCTCCATGGGCATTCAACGCCTAGAGGTGCGCGATTCAAACCTTGCAATATCCCAAATAAACGGAGACTTTGACGCCAAGGATCGAAAATGGCAGCATATCGCAACGCTGTCCTCAAAATGTCATTTCGGTTTGAAGGACTTGAATTCCATCACATAGCCCGAGACAATAACCAAGCGGCCGACGTAATGGCACGCATCGGTGCGAAACGTGATGCTATCCTCCAAATATCTTCCGAACGACTCTTCAAGCCATCCGTACTATGGGAAGAGGAGTCGGAAGTGACAAACCGAGAAAACCGCGCCAATCGGGCGATTCAGCCGATGACATAACACCTTCATTACGTTATAATGGCGAATCGCCCGTGGATGTAACCTTTCCTAGCCTACCCGCTTAGGCAGGAACTTCCAAGACCAAAACGAGGCCCATTGCATAGTCCGCGATCGAAAGCCTACAAGGTCCATGAGGGAGAACTTTATAAGAAAAGTACAACCGGAGTCCTTCAAAGGTGTATCTCCAAAGAGGAAGGGCGAAGCCTCCTGGCGGAAATTCACGCCGGACTAGGCGGACACCACGCAGCAGCCCGGGCCCTTGTAGGAAAGGCATTCCGTACAGGATTTTATTGGCCGACGGCCCGGGCAAATGCTCAGGACTTAGTCCAGAAATGCGTCGGCTGTCAGCTCTTTGCTAAGCAGAGCCACATGCCGCCCACCGCCCTCAAAACTATACCCATTACCTGGCCGTCATGGTCAGGGGCTTGATATGGTTGGACCCCTAAAAGGGGGAACCCACAAGCAAAGATACCTATTGGTCATGGTGGATAAATTCACCAAATGGATAGAGGCCAAACCGGTCAAAACGGCAGATTTCGGACTAGTGATAGACTTTATATCCGGGGTAGTACACCGCTACGGAGTCCCCCACAGCATCATCACCAACAACAGCACGAACTTCACAGCCGACGAGGTCAAGTCATTGTGCAAAAATATGGGCATCAAGCTCGACTACGCTTCAGTCTATCACCCTCAAACCAACGGTCAAGTGGAACGGGCAAATGGTCTAATAATGAGCGGCATTAAACCCAGACTAGTGCGGTCACTTACTAAATCTGACACGCACTGGGTCGAGGAGCTCGACTCCGTACTATGGGGGCTGCGGACAACGCCTAACCGTAGTACCGGATTCACACCATTTTTTATGGTATGCGGCGCAGAGGCAGTTTTGCCCTGTGACATTATTCATGACTCACCTCGAGTGCGCATGTATGAGGAAAGAGAGGCCGAGCTTGATCGGCAGGACAGCTTGGACACATTGGAGGAAGAACGTGACGTCGCAAAGGCTCGTTCCGCATTTTATCAGCAACAGGCCCGAAGATATCAAAGCAGAGAAGTACGGGCCAAGACTTACAACGTTGGTGAACTAGTTCTCGCTGCGGACAAGAAAAAGGACAAGCTCAAGCCCAAATGGGAGGGCCCTTCATTATTGATCAAGTCGACCGCGGAGCATACCGTCACTTAAATGCGTCGGATAACCGACTCGAGCGAACCCATGGAACGCAGCCCGCCTCGAGCGATTCTATGCCTAGTGCCGACTAAGAGTTCGTCCCTTCCCCGCCCAAACTTTTACACTTCGCTGTCTTTTGTTACTCTTTTTATGCCTTTTATTTAAAAGCCCTTACGGGCCTATTTTCGCATTTTTCAGATACACATGATGTGCCATCCGCACTCATCATTCTGGGGCTTCTTTTACGTAAGCTCAATCATAAGGGTTTCATACCCAGCACATGTGTCAAGCTTCCACATGTACCTTTTACTCGCCATTATATGCATCGATATGACTTAAGTTTTGGCCAAGCTGGGTTGCTGGCTCTGTGCTTACCCCACGTTCCCGATTGTTCGGCTAGGAGGTAAAGGAGCACCTCTGCGATTGTTCTTGCGGGTCACAGGATGTGTACCTCGACCGGGTGAAGCCGAAGCTAGCGTTCTTAAGGGAATATTCAAAGGTGACTTAAAAGATGACTTTTACCTATTTATCTATCCACCCCGGATGTTTTTCTCGCTTTCTTTGCAGTCAGGACATGCACTTTAGGGCATGTCTCCTGTGAAAGGAACCCTTAATGAAACTATTCTCCTGGAAGATGTTTCTTACTAACCATGTAATATAACATAACTAGTTGGGCACTTGTCTGATAAAGCACTAATGATCCCTACGCCTGGTCTCCATGCATACCACGGTTGTTTCGTAACCAAAATGGTATTCGGATACACTCCGGACTCTAGGGTCCCGAGGCTGAAGCGAAAAGGTCGGCAAAGACAAACGATCTACAATCCGGCTAGAAGGCATTTCACATGTCATTTTAAAGGAAAACATACATTGTCAAATTTACTGATTGTATTCCTCCTCAATCCCGTCTAACAGGCTGTCTAACTTATAGTCCCGTTGGGAAAAATTTAGCAGCCAACTCTACTTGGCTGTATACTAAACTCACAGGGATCTCCTTCCCATCAGGCCCCACCGGCCCAACTTCGGCCATGTGGTTGGGATCCGCCTTCTTGTAACGCGTCTTCACCATGGCCCAAGCCTCCCTGGCACCTTGGCGGCAGACCGAAATCTTCCACAAACGAAAGCGCTGCCACACTCCCTGCAGCTTCTCCGCAAGCTCCCCGAGGCCCTCGGGTAGGGTGAGGGCTGGCCATAAAGCCTGGACGACGCCGCTCATTGCCTGCCGAACCCATTCGAGCAGTTGCAGCAGCTCGGGAAGTTGATCACCCGTTGATACGGGCATCTCCTCCGCAGGGCGACCTGTGAGTATACCTACAAGACATACCATGTCAATTTGCTTCTTCGCCGAACTCTTCTTTTAAAACGAGTTCGCTCAAGCACTTACTATAAATGCCGCGACGAAGCCGCGAATTCTCCTTAACGGAGCCGGACAGCTCGGCTCGAGCGCCTTTCAGCTCTTCTCCGAGCTTGGCATTGGCAACCTAGAGCTTGTTCCTTTCTTGCTGCACCCTATTCAGCACACTCTCGCCGGCCTTCAGCTGGCGCAGCAATGCTTGCCTGTCCGGATCTTGTCCGGCGACACCTGCAATGTCACTATTAGACTTGCGTGCACGCCGCACAGCGCTTATATTTATTAATGAAAATGTGTTACCAGGAGGGGTCTCTGCATCTCCTCTGCTGGCAGCAAGTGCGACCTCAAGTTGGGCCTTGCAATCTTGCAGCTCCCGAGACATTGGGCATTCTTCTTGGTAAGAGCTGCGTTCTCAAATGATCCTTAAATCAGTTAACATAACTACTTTAAGTCTCGGGGGCTACTGGTATATATAACCATTAAAATTCCTTTACCCGTATGTCTTTCACATACTGCTCCGTGGCTCTGGTAAAACCATCTTGAGCGGCACGGAGATGCGCGTCCCCCGCGTTAAAGGCGTCTAATGCCTCAGGGGAGAAGCATGCTTCACGAAATACTGTCCGGCGGCGCCTATGGTTCATGGCGCTCTCCACCTCAGACTTGGTGGCGGACAGTCTGTCGGTATCCTCCGTTGGAGAAGGATCGGGCTCGCGTCTTGCGCTTGCCTCCCCCTCCAGGCCGGGCGCTGGAGCCTGGCCGGGGTGGGTTGGATCAGCAACTTCCGCACCCGCAGTTCGGCGAGCGTTTTTTCTCCAATAAAGATCATGAGCACTCAGACGTTTCCTAGGAACGTCGCTCTGAAAATTCGAATACGAGCTATACCTTTGCGATGACGTTTCTGTCCGCACCGCGCTCCTTTTCCGCCTGCTGGTCCGGGCTAACCTCTGTAGGTCAGCCGCCGCGGGCTCGGCTTCCCGCCGTGAAGGCGCTTCCTGCAAAATACCATCGTTCGCGAAGGTCAGAAATGGGCAAGGAAGGGATAATGGTGTCTGGACTTTGGCCGCAGTCACCTAGGAAGTCGGACACAGTCCGGGGTAGTCCGCCGTAATGGCAACCAAAGCATTGTCCATGCTGAGCTGGTGAAATACCCCGTCGATCAGCTCCAGCTCGATGTCCGGATCCTCTTCGGAGGCCGGATCTAGGGATCTTCCCGGATCCTCGGGTTGCGGAGCAGGACTTACCATGTCCTCCACAGTCCGGCGTAGACCCTGCACCGAAGACATAATGTAAGAAGCCTAAACTTTGAAAGCATGGGTTGAGCCCTTAAGGGTGTTCACTTACCCATCCTCTAGGGTTGTTCATGGAAAACCCATTTAAGGGGTTCGTTCGAAGGAAGTCCTCCTTCTCCCCCTTGTACAGACCGGACAGGATCTTCACTAGGTCCTCGGTCGAGTCCGGCCCTTTGCGGCCATGACGGGTGGCATCATCTTCCCCGTTTAAATCCCACATAGGGTGGCCTCTTTATTGCAATGGTTGTACCCCCCGCATGATGCATGTCACCATGACTTCGATCATGGTCAACCCAGAGTGGGCCAGCAATCTTTTTCGGCCCATCAAGTAATGGACGCTCTTGTCTTCCTCCAATCGGGGGCTCCGTGGGCGCCAGCTTAGGCGTTTCTTCAGGAGAGCAACACTAAACTCCGGGAGGCCAATCCGGACTGGGTCTGGCAGCGGAGCGTCTCCTATGTAAAACCACTCTGAAGGCCAGTCTTCGGACGCCTTCTTGGGAGTACCGGATGGGTATCCGGTCCCGGCAATGCGCCATATTTCGGCGCCGCCTACTTGATATATGGACCCCTCATGAGAACGGGGTACGAGGCAGAACAGCCTCTTCCACAATGCAAAATGGGGCTCAATGCCCAGGAACAGCTTGCAAAGAGCTACGTAGCCCGTGATATGCAGCACAGAGGCGGGTGTGAGGTGGTGGAGCTGGAGTCCATAGAACTCCAAGAGCCCGCGGAGGAACGAATGTATTGGGAATCCGAGTCCCCTTATCAGATAGGGGACGAAGCATACTCGCTCCCCCTTATTGGGGCTTGGGGTAGCCTCTGCTTGCCTCCCACCTTGATAAGTAACCAGCCCGGCTCGAACCGGGATCATGAAGGCGGAGGAGATATCCCCGCTTGGAGCTTCACTAGCTCGCAGCGGAATGAGCACCTCCTCCAATCCCTGGCGGTGGGCTGGGCCGCGAGAAGAAGAGCCGCGTCGACGGTCCATGATGGAATGGATTTTAGGTCAAAGGCGCTTCGATGAAGTATTCGCGGAAGGAAGGCGGTGTGGTTTGGATCTGGATTCTTTCCTCTTTTGTAGGCGGACGACTTCGCACAACTAGGGGTGAAACGTAAAGACACCACGGCTTTTCGCATTCGTGCGGCGATGTGGAAAAAGGGCCATTATTTGGCGTAGAAGCCGAGGAACACAGTATTCAAGATGAAGCCGGACATTGTTCGGCAGATACATGGAATTTGAAGGGAGAACCCACCTTGCAACGCCGAAGACTATAAACGCGCTGGGCTTATCGTCATTGAAGCCTGGTTCGGGGGCTACTAAGGGAGTCCTGGACTAGGGGGTGTCCGGACAGCCGGACTATCATCGTCCGCCGGACTCCAAGACTACGAAGATACAAGATTGAAGACTCCGTCTCATGTCCGGATGGGACTTTCCTTGGCGTGGAAGGCAAGCTTGGTGATACGGATATGTAGATCTCCTACCATTGTAACCGACTCTGTGTAACCCTAGCCTCCTCCGGTGTCTATATAAACCGGAGGGCTTTAGTCCGTAGGGGACAACGTACATTACAACAATCATACCATAGGCTAGCTTCTAGGGTTTAGCCTCCTTGATCTCGTGGTAGATCCACTCTTGTACTACCCATATCATCAATATTAATCAAGCAGGACGTAGGGTTTTACCTCCATCGAGAGGGCCCGAACCTGGGTAAAAACATCATGTCCCTCGTTCCTGTTACCATCCGCCTAGACGCACAGTTTGGGACCCCCTACCCGAGATCCGCCGGTTTTGACACCGACATGTAGATTTGCATATCATTAGCACAATTTTCATTCATATAATTTATAATAACGTCATTATAATCATGCATTTTATTCAAGGAACTACCAAGTATGGGTGCAATAACAATAATTTCATGTTTAACATAAGGAACTATAGCAAATTCATCTCCATAAGCATTATTAATATTGGCATCATGGCCATAATAATAGCAAGAATATTTCAAGCAAATGAATAGAATAATAATTATCTATAGATTCATGCATATCATTATTTTCTTCCAAAGTAGCGGACATTCTCTTAGTAAATTCTTTAACGTAGGCATTAGAAGCATAGTTTTCATAGCAATATTTATGTATGTCAAAATTTTCAGATTTGTAGAGAGTAATATCATACTTTTCAATGAAAGAGGCAACTTCATAAGAACCCTTAAAAGCAACATATTCTTTAATTTGTTCGATATCATAGTAACTATAAAGACCCTTGGCATAAGAAGATAGGATTTCATTATCATTAAACTCACATAGGTAGGGAGGGTGTTTTTTAGGGTCCTCCGAGCAAGAAGGTGTGTGGTAAACTACTCACGCTTCATCGGTAGGGCAATAGAGTTGATGTACATGCCCTCCGTGATCGAATCCCCCTCCAGCGGATCACTGGAAAAGGCCCCAAGATGGGATCTCATGGGAATAGAGGCTTGCGGAGGTGGAAAAGTATTTTTGTGGATGCTTCTGATGTTGGGGAATATTTGGGAATTTATAGAGCTGAGAGGGAGGTCGGTGGACTCCCCGGGGGCCCACAAGCCAGTGGGCGTGCCCCCTAGGGCGTGCTCTGAGGGCTTGTGGAGCCCTCGGGACTCTTTTGACTTTAGCTCCAAGTTCCATGGATGTCTTCTGGTCCGAGAGAAATCATCGCCAAAGTTTTATTCCGTTTGGACTCCGTTTGATATTCCTTTTCTGTAAAACTCAAAAACAAGGAAAAAATAGAAACTGGCACTGGGCTCTAGGTTAATATGTTAGTCCCAAAAATAATATAAAATAGCATATTAATGCATATAAAACATCCAGAACAGATAATATAATAACATGGAACAATATAAAATTATAGATACGTTGGAGACGTATCAGGCAACCAAGAGGGAGCCACTCGAAACACTTTTTCCGCCGCCGCAAGTCTCTGTTCTTCCACGATCCTATCTAGAGGCCTTTTTCGGTATTCTGTTGGAGGGGGAATCAATCACGGAGGGCTTCTACATTATCCTTGCTGCCTTCTGATGATGTGTGAATAGTTTACCATAGACCTTCGGGGTCCATAACTAGTAGCTAGATGACTTCTTCTCTCTCTTTGACCTTCAATACCATGTTCTACTCAGTGTTCTTGGAGTTCTATCCGATGTAATTTTCTTTTGCATTGTGTTTGTTGGTATCCGATGAATTGTAGGTTTATGATCTGAATATTCATGAGAAGTAATTGAGTCTTTTCTGAACTTTATTATGCATGATTGTTATCGCTTTGTATTTCTCTCTGATCTATCCATTTGGTTGGGCAACTAGAATGATTTATCTTCAGTGGGAGAGGTGCTTCGTGATGGGTTCAATCTTGCGGTGCTCTATCCCAGTGGCATAAAGGGACAAGACACGCATTTATATGGTTGCCATTAAGGGTAAAATGTCGGGGTTTATTCATATTGATTGAGTTTACTTTGTCTACATCATGTTGTTGGAAATATGCCCTAGAGGCAATAATAAAATGGTTATTATCATATTTCCCGTTTGTCGTGGGTGAACACGATCCCCTATGGGGCCATTGGCTCCTTATGGTTCGGCAAGGGGGAAGGTCACATTGCACAAAGAGTGGAGGCAATGAAACAACACGACGGTGGTGGCACTAGTAATTTTTACCCAGGTTCGGGCCGTTAGAAAGCGTAAAGCCCTACTCCTGCTTTGGTGAATCGGATGGAGGAACACAATGAACATGCAACACTCAAGCCCGACAAGGTGGCCTCGGGAAGAGCATCTACGCGCGTACAAGTGTACAAGGGTCTGAATCATGATCTAAGTAGCCATGGTTCTCCTTTTATAGCTTAAGGGGTAGCCACCATGGCAAAACAGTCTTTATCTGGTGATTAGATAGCTAACAATGCTATCATACCTAACCCTAGCAGTTAGCACAAAGTGCATTAAATGCACTCCTAGGTGTCGTGCTGAGGGTGAAGCCCGACAAGCTTGCCGTGCCGCTTAATCATCTTCTGCTTATCTGTTTGACACACCTCTGGACGGGTGTCATATGAGGGTAATCTGTCTTCCAATGGGCTACCACGTACTTAGGGAAAGCCACTTAATCACTTGGGGGCTCGACACCGCATTGATAAGTGATTTGCGTTGTGGTGCGATGGAGCGGTGGTGTCTTGGCGGGAATCCTCGCCTTTGGCTGACCCAGCAAGCCTGCCGGGGAAACCTTGGACTTGTCCCTGGGGCGGCCTCGACCTGGCTATGCTCTCCTGCCCAGCAAGGGAGGCTTTTCCAAGGTGATGCTCTGCTGTTTTGTTTGACTTGGTCTTCTTGATCTGCTCCTTGATCTCATGAAGAGCGGTT
This sequence comes from Aegilops speltoides, assembly GCA_021437245.1. Lineage (NCBI taxonomy): Eukaryota > Viridiplantae > Streptophyta > Magnoliopsida > Poales > Poaceae > Aegilops > Aegilops speltoides. The sequence continues at coordinate 335,578,787 of CM038142.1, read as the reverse complement.
CTTCTGGCTTGGCCTTGTTTTGCAGTTATCGACATGCTCTGGCTGCTAGGGCGGGGGTTCTTCGTCCGTGCACAAGTCAGGGTGAATAAAAACCCCTGTTTGTGTACCCCGACAGAAGCCCCCGGGCATGAGCCATACGTGTCGCTGGGCACATTTGTTTAGGCCCGAAACAATGCATGGACATGCATCGAAGATATGCTGCCCATGCAGTGGTTGTCATGATGACCAGTCAATCCAACGTCCACTCCATGTAATTACCACAGGTCGTGGGGTTGTGGAACAGTAGTAGTTAATGGGGAATGCGCCTGCAAAAATGGTAATTTCCTGAGAAAAGGTAGCGAAGAGCCAGCCCCCGCACCTGTTCCCAATAAAAAGGCAACGCGAAGGGGCACTTCTCATTCGCATCTGTTTCTCCTCTCATCTTCTTATTCCTCAAGCCAAGCAACCGCTCCCATTGCCAACATATGCCCCTAGAGCTCTGCTAGATCTTGCGTCCATCCCGCGAGCCCAAGAGATGGGGCGAAAGACAGTTGGTTCGAAGGGGAAGCGGGCAGCCACCACAAAATATGCAGCAGCAGAGGGGAGGAAGAAGAGGGCGACGGAGCTAGACAGGAAGCGACATGAAGGTGTGGTTTTCCTTCCGTCGAATTTGGACGGGAACGCCCTGATCGCGAAGTGTGCATATATGTGGGGGAGGGAAGTTCCAAAGGGGCATGGAGCGCCCGTGGTCTTGCCGGAGGGAAGCAAGGTTCCATCGAACCCGTACCGCTTCTTCTGCGTGTACTTCCTCTGCGGCCTCACCTCCCCCTTCTCCGATTTCTTCTATGCTATGATGATGGTGTATGGATTCCATCTTATGGATATCACGCCCAATGTTGTGGCATGTATGGCAATCTTCGCCCATCTGTGCGAGAATTTCATCGGAGTTGCCTCAAATGTGGATTTGTTCAGGCACTTTTTCATCTCGCGGGTAGAAGACAAATCTCACCTCTCAGGGAATATAAGCTGGATTCCCCAGTGCAAGAAGGATGAATCGACTTATCTCTCTGGCCAGTAGCGCAGCATGTGGGAGGAATGGAGGGCGGATTGGTGTTGGATTCAAGACTAGGATGCTACCGAGTTCTGTGCGAGGTGGACTGAATGCGTCACACGCGGCAGCGAGTGGAGTAAGCCAGGCCTCACCAATGACAGGCTTCGTCCAAAGCTGAACAAGATCGCCCGTCTCAATGCTGTCGGGCTAACCATCAAGCATGTGGGGGCTGATTTCCTCCGGCACCGCATTGCACCGCTGCAGAAAAGGGGTAGATTTGCATGGGAGTATGGGGCCTATACGAACATGCGTCTGTACCCAGGCCTTGTCAACAATCTGTCGATATACGACCATGGTTGGCTGTGTTAACAGTTATTCGACAGCCTTGGGCCATTTCACTTGCCGGCAAGGGTCGTTCTACTGCATATCAACTCCGCACGGGATCAAATTCTGAAATGGATGCCCGATTGCAACGCTTATGGAGTTGCGGCTGACTGGCAACTGCCTAAGCTGGATGTAGAGATAGAGTGGGTATCTGGTCTGGGAGAAAGGGCTTCCAGGGTGGAGACTGACATGGTCAAGCGCACCTCCAAGCAGAGGCAGAATTCATTAGGAAGTGGATTGCAGAGGATAGAGCGCATCGGGCTGCTAGAGGAGTAAGGCCCGAAGAGGAGGAGGATGATGCTAAAGGCGAGGGATCTTCAGATGAGGGGAGGGAGTGAGGAGCACACTGCGAAGGAGGTTGCCAAGCTCAACCCTATCGGGGCTGGAATTCTTCATGCCGCAGCAGCAGACACTACAAAAAAGACACATCCGTGACATTTTGGGACGAACGGAATTTTTTCTGTCATACTTATGACACTTCTATGACAATAATTGTGACAAAACCCGGTTGTAGGATCGAAAGTATGTCTAGAGGGGGGGGGGGTGATTAGACTACTTGACCAACTAAAAATCTATCCTTTTCCCAATTTTAGTTCTTGGAAGATTTTAGCAACTCAGCACAAGTCAAGCAATCAATCTACACATGCAATTCTAAGAGTATAGTAGCGGAATGTAAAACAATGCATATGAAGGTAAAGGGGAGGAGTTTGGAGGGAGTAAATGCAATGTAGACAAGGAGATTTTTGGCATGGTTCCGATAGGTGGTGCTATCGTACATCCACATTGATGGAGACTTCAACCCACGAAGGGTAACGGCTGCGCAAGTCCACTGAGGGCTCCACCCACAAAGGGTTTACGAAGAAGCAACCTTGTCTATCCCACCATGGCCATCGCCCACGAAGGACTTGCCTCACTAGGGTAAATCTTCACAAAGTAGGCGATCTCCTTGCCCGTACAAACTCCTTGGTTCAACTCCACAATCTTGATCGAGGCTCCCAAGTGACACCTAACCAATCTAGTAGACACCACTCTCCAAAATGTAATATATGGTGTGTTGATGATGAACGCCTTGCTCTTGTGCTTCAAATGATAGTCTCCCCAACACTCAACTCTCTCTCATAGGATTGTATTTAGTGGAAAGATGATTTGAGTTGAAAGCAACTTCGGGAAGGCTAGAGATCAATATTCATATGGTTGGATTGGAATATCTTGGCCTCAACACATTAGTTGGTGGTTCTCTCTTAGAAAATGAATGCTGGAAGTGTAGTCATGTTCTGATGGCTTTCCTTATGAATGAGGAGAGGGTGGAGGGGTATATATAGCCTCCACACATATCTAACCATTACACACAATTTACCAAACTCGGTGGGACCGAATCATAAAACTTGGTCAGACCGATTTAGTTCATAATGTGACCGTTAGGCATTTCGGTGGGACCGACACGTCAACTCGGTGGGACCGATTTTGTTAGGGTTAGTGCATAACGTAATCTCGGTTGGACCGATTACACCAACTCGGTGGGACCGACTTTGGTAATAAGCTAACCAGAGAGTTGGTCAGGCAAACTCGGTGGGACCGTTTTGCTCATCTTGGTGGGACCGAAATGTTACGAAAGGGAAACTGGGAGTTTGCATTGCGAACTCGGTGGGACCGATTGCTCATCTCGGTTAGACCGAAATGTTATGAAGGGAAATAGAGAGTTTGCAATCCCATCTCGATGAGATTGAGATCCCTATCGGTGAGACCGAAGTGACTAGGGTTTCCGGCAGTGGCTAAGTCAAATGAACTTGGTGGCGCCGGATGGATCAAATCGGTGGGGCCGAGTTTGACTTTTGGTTTGGAACATATGTGGATATGAGAAAGTGGTTGAGGGTTTTTGGAGCATATCACTAAGCATTTTGAGCAAGCAAGCCATTAAGCAAAACCTCATTCCCTTTTAATAGTATTGGCTTTCCTATAGACTCAACGCGATCCTGGACCACTAAAAGTAAAATGTAGAGTCTTGAGCTTTTAGAGCTTGAGACAATCCTTTGTCCTTAGCATTTTGAGGGGTCCACAATCCTAATCCATGCCATGCCAATCATTGAACTTTCCTGCAATATTCATCTTGAAATAGCGTTAGTTCAATGAGCTATATGTTTATAATCATTACCAAAACCACCCAGGGATAGTAGCACTTTCAATCTCCCCCTTTTTGGTAATTGATGACAACATATAGATAAAAGCTTCGACAAATGATAATAAGATTGAAATACATCGTCACTTTGAGAAGTATGTGATAAGTAAGAGCTCCCCCTAAATTTGTGCATTATTTAAGATTTGCTTTTGAATGCAAATGCACAATCGATTAGTGTCATGGGTTACTCTTCCATGTCACATACATCTTGGTGGAGCGCTTAAAATGATGACAATTAAAAGTATGCACTCATCACCAAGAAAAGTGAATGATCATATATGGATATAAGAGATAATGTCATTCAAGTACACATTAAAGTAGCATATGATCAAACACATGATCATCCAAGTATCTCACAAAGGACATAATGTATCAAGCAGACACACATAAAAGTTCAACCAAATAAAGTGCAAGAGAGAAAAAAGCAACACACTCTCTCTCGAAGACTATGATCTATACATATTTCTCCCCCTTTGGCAACAAGTTACCAAAAAGTTCAAATATGCATAGTGCTATGCGTCTCTCAGGCTTGGTCTCCGTGAGGTGGGGTAGTGATGACTCCAAGGACGAAGGTTTCAGTTGATGTAGCTAGAGCTGGTGAAGTGGCTGCTGGAGGTGGCACTGAAGCTGTGGCTGCTGGTGCAGATGTAGTAGCTCGAGTATTTGGAACTGGCACTGCAGCAGACCTCTAAACTCTTGGCACATACTGAAAAGCTTCTGTAGTTGCCTTGCCTTTCTTCTCCTCTGCTTCCTCCTGGAGCTGCTCAACTACTGTCTGTATCTTAGTGACTTTCAGATCAAGATCATAGAATTTTTGTTCATGATCCTCTCCAAACTCTCCTGCTTCTGAGTCAGGGTGGCCAAGCCCTTCTCAATCGTCAAAGTGGATTGGATCCGAAATCCAAGTTGATCTTGTTTGCTCTTCAAGAACACCGGAGATGCCTCTTCAGCACTTGGCATCTTTGCAGCTTTCTCTGCCCTTGCCTTTGCTCTGTTCTCATGTGCTTGCACTGATGAAGGTTCATTCTCATCCATCACAACTGTATTATCTTCAAAATCTGTCTTGAGAGGTAAGTGCTCCTTGTCCAACAAGTAAGTGCCTGTGCCCATCTTTGAATTGATGAGCACCTGAATTTGTGGAGCATACCCACAAGACCTTTTCTGATCAGCAGCTGTCCTCTTGATTGTCTCTACAATCAGACTCATGACCTTGAATTTTTGAGGGACATAAAAAATGTGCAGCAAGTTGATTGAATGTCCTCTTATCATCATGTGATCTCCAGACTTGGGCAAAAGAGTATGCCTCAAGATGGTGTTGATGGTAGGCAGACTAGATAGCAAGTATTTCACAGAGCCCAACTTGTGAGTTTCCAGGGCTTCATCAGGAATTTCCTTGTACATACTTGCCATGGAGTTGTGGTCTTTCTTCTTCTTGGCATACACATCCAAGTCATCCTCATGAGCTTCTGGAGCATTTATCAACTTGGCCCATTCATCAATAGTTGATTGTTACCTTGTACCTTCAGACATCCATACTATCCTTCCATCAGGATAGAAATGAGCAGTGGAGTAGAATTGCATGATCAGCTCATCATTCCACTTGGTGAGCTTTTGTCCAACAAACTTGTCAACTCCACATGCCTTGAAGCTGTCATATACACCTGGGAAGTGATCTTTATTTTCTCTGATGTAGGTCCAATCAACCCATCTCATGTCATAGACAATTGGCTTCTTGTCAAGCTGAATGGTCTCATAGAAGTCTTGTTGTTCTTTAGTGTGGAACCTGTAATCCACTGCAGTTTTTCTTCTCACAGCATAAGGATCACTTTTCCTCCAAAGTCTCAGACCTGCATCCTTCCTGATGCTCATGTCCTCTGCCACTGGATGAGTGTCATTATGGTCTGGGATCTTTGGTTTGAGCTTTCTCAACACTTGGGCTTCAACATCTTCTTCTTCAACTTTAGGCACTGGGGCCTTGTTCTTCTCTTCAGCAGGGATATTTCTTGTGCTTCTCTTGGGTGCAGACTTGGTGGCTTGAGCAGCAGCTTTGGGAGCAAATTTGGGCTTAGGAGCAGCCCCTGACTTGATTGCATCTCCCATAAGCTTTTGGGAATTGGGTGTTGGTGCAGCATCCTCTTCCTCTTCCTCTTCAGAATCTCTCACCATAGTTGACTTTCCAAGAACTTTTGCAGTAGTGGTTCTTGCCCTCTTCTACTTCTTGCCATCACCAGCTGCCTCACCATCTTATGATTCTAGAGTGAATTTCATGGTTTCTCCTGTGGCAACTTTTCTTGGCTTGGATGTTGGCACTCTCCTTGCTTGTGCTTTCTTGTTCAAACCAGGCTTTGTGGAAGCAGCACTGCCATACTCCTTCTTCATCACCTTCTTCTTTGAGGTGGCCGCATCCTCAACTGCAACATAATCCTCATCCTCAGAGTCAAAAGTTCTCTTCTTCCTTGTTCTAGTGGCTGTCTTGGGCAAGTTACTAGGTGTGCTCCTGCTGTCGTCATCATAGCTGCTTGAGGTACTAGTGCCCTCACTCATTTGCACTTGCTCTTCAGACTTATTCTGACTATCACTCTGGTCAGACATATTGGCAGGCAAACTGATAGCAAACCCTGTGAATAGATATAGATGAGGTAGAGTAGATGAGCATCACAAAGTACAGAAATTTTTGCAAACCAAATGAGTCAAAAAACTTAGTTTTAATTTTCTACAGAAATGGTCTCGGAGCTACCGAATTGATAAACTCGGTGATACCGAAGCAACTTTTGGAACCTAAACTAGTGAACTCTGTCAGACTGAGTCACAGTTCGGTGGCACCGAGATTACTAGGGTTTCACAGAGCATTGAACTCGGTCACACCGATTTGCATTTTTTGGTCAGACCGAAAAGTGCATGTGCAAGCCAAATCGGTGAGACCGATTTCTATGATTCGGTCGGTCCGAGATGAGTTCTGCGGAGAGCTAACCCTAAAATTTTCGAATCAAACGAAGCCTAAGGAAGTTTTTGCTGGATGGATTGATTTCATTTGTGGCAAGAAACATGGCATTGTCCTCGTGCTTAGGATCGGAGGTGAATAGAGAGCACAAGGGGTCAAACACATACCCTAGTTCGGCAGGTGTTCGCTACGGCAGCGACGACGAAGTAGATTCTGTTGACGGCGGCAGAAACCAACAGCGGGAGGTCGTTGGCGGCGAGGAGGCGATCCGAAGACCCGAGGAGGCAGAGCAGGACACGCGCGGGCTGAGGGGTTTTGAAGAAATTTCCAAAATCTCACTCGTGGGTATATATATCCCGACCCTATCGGTGTGACCGAGTGGAACAACTCGGTGGCACCGAGATTGCAGAATCGCAAGCGGTTACTGCAAATCGGTGTGACCAAAGTGTTCAAATCGGTTGCATCGAGATGAAAACCTAGATCAACTTAGTGAACTCGGTTTGACTGAAATGGATGACTCAGTCAGACCGAAATGCACAAAGAGGTTTGGAAGTTTAAGTCTATGACAATCAGGGACTCAGAGTGCTCCTCACACAGAGTGCTTCGAATTTGACTTGATCAAACTTTGTGATGTAGCATGAATAGAGTTTGAGACAAGAAAAGCATAGATAGCTAGAGAAGGTTCTTAGGCATTCTTGTCCATCCACTTGGCGAAAGAGAAAGAGCCAAACAATCAAAACAACAAGTGGATGTCCTCAAATGAGTAAAGTATGCAATCTCCACTAGATGTGATACCCCCCTAAGAGGGATGAACTAACCTTGGGGTTTGTCGATGATGACTTCATGTAGGTGTTGAAGATGTGGATGCTCAATGTTGATGTAGATCATTCGGAGCAATCCATTGGAGTGAGTTGCACTTTCAATACCTACACGGGTTAGTCCCACAAGGAACAAACAAGGATATCCATAGACATAGAGTGATGTACACACAAGATGATGTCCATGAAAGCATTAGGTTACCCTTTCCCTTGTCTTACCAACAAGAGGGTTTGTGACTCCTTGAACTGGTGCAAGATGTGGTTTTTTTTTGCAGTTGTTCTTGCCAAAATGATATGAGTGAAGTGTGTTGGCGGAGTCACCCTCAAGAACTCTCTAGTTCTTCTTCTTCGGGATCCACATCATCTTGATGGGAATCCTTGGAGTTGTAGCTGTACTTGATGAAGTAGAACTTGATGTGGTCTTGGGAACCCACTTGACCAAGGCCTTGGGAGCTTCTTCAATTGCATCAATCTCCTCTTGAAGCTTATCCTTGCCTTTTTGCTTGTGGTCTTGTGGTGGAATATCATCTTGAGGTTGTGTCCCTTAGAAAGAAGTAGGATCATACTTCTCTTGTTGAGGAACAAAGTTCGTCTTGGGGTATTGATCTTCTTCCCACTCAACTCCATTGGCATTGAACTTTCATTCAAAACCAACACCTTGATTCTTCCGGTGCCTTCCTTGCTTATGCATAATTTCTCAAATTGCTTACTTCCGCAAGGCTCTTGTAAACACCTTTCACTATAATTCCCTTCAATAAGCTATTTTCTTGCTCAAGTGTAACTTGGCTAAGAGAATCATTAGTGGAACCAAGAGAACTACTAGAAGCAACAACATTGGATTTAGCATGATTATTGTTACTACTAGAAGAATAATCTTTCTTACTTTTGTTGCTAGATTTAACTTGTGGCATGTAAGTAGACAAGAGTAAACGCTTGGCAATGTAAGAAGAGCTTTTCTTGCGAAGATCATCATTGATTGCCTTTGAAAACTCATTGAGGGAGTCCTGGACTAGGGGGTGCCCGGACAGCCGGACTATCATCGTCAGCCGGACTCCAAGACTATGAAGATACAAGATTGAAGACTTCGTCCCGTGTCCGGATGGGACTTTCCTTGGCGTGGAAGGCAAGCTTGGCGATACAGATATGTAGATCTCCTACCATTGTAACCGACTCTGTGTAACCCTAGCCCTCTCCGGTGTCTATATAAACCGGAGGGTTTTAGTCCGTAGGACAACAACCATTACAACAATCATACCATAGGCTAGCTTCTAGGGTTTAGCCTCCTTGATCTCGTGGTAGATCCACTCTTGTACTACCCATATCATCAATATCAATCAAGCAGGAGTAGGGTTTTACCTCCATCGAGAGGGCCCGAACCTGGGTAAAAACATCGTGTCCCTTGTCTCCTGTTACCATCCGCCTAGACGCACAATTCGGGACCCCCTACCCGAGATCCGCCGGTTTTGACACCGACATTGGTGCTTTCATTGAGAGTTCCTCTGTGTCGTCACCGATAGGCTTGATGGCTTCTTCAATCAACAACAACGCAGTCCTGGGTGAGACTTTTCACCCCGGACAGATCTTCGTATTCGGCGGCTTCGCACTGCGGGCCAATTCACTTGGCCATCTGGAGCAGATCGAAAGCTACGCCCCTGGCCATCAGGTCAGATTTTTAAGCCTAAACTTCATGGCGGATATCCGCGGAGACTTGATCTTCGATGGATCCAAGCCGCAGCTGAGCGTGCCGCACTGTCACGATGGGCATGATCTAACTCTGCCGCCGGACAATACCTTGGAGGCCGCACGCGAATCCGCTCCGACCCATAGTCTGGAGCCGATTGCGCAGATCGAGGACGGGTGGCTGGACACCGCCTTAGGAGCTGCAACTTCCACGGTGATGGAGTTGAACACTGACCTCGTCCCTTATAAAGATCGTGACTCCGAGGTGCCGGATTCCCTGCCGGACTCCGAACCTCCTACGCCCCTGCCAATCGAATCCGATTGGGCGCCGATCATGGAGTTCACCGCTGCGGACATCTTTCAGCACTCACCCTTTGGCGACATCCTAAATTCGCTAAAGCATCTCTCGCTATCCGGAGAGCCCTGGCCGGACTACGGCCAGGATGGTTGGGATGCGGACGACGAAGAAATTCAAAGCCCACCCACCACCCATTTTGTAGCCACTGTCGACGATCTAACCGACATGCTAGACTACGACCCCGAAGACATCGACGGTATGGACGACGATGCCGGAGACGATCAAGAACCAGCGCTCACTGAGCACTGGAAGGCCACCCCAACACATGACGTATATATGGTGGACACCCCAAAAGAAAGCGATAACGAGGAACAACGGGGCGCGGCAAAAGATAATCCCGCCGACAAACAACCAAAACGGCGACGCAGACGCCACCCTATGTCCCGCCTCGACAAAAACAGCATTCCTAATGACCCAGTAATAGAGCAGGACAAACCAGTGTTCGACGAACATGCAACCAAGCAACCGTCCGAACAGGATGAATCGGATAATCAATCCATGCCCGGCGAAACCAACAGTCCAGACGACCTCACGCCGGACACACCACCGGAGCATAAGAACCTTCACAAACGACTCGTCGCCACTGCAAGAAGTCTGAAGAAGGAAAAACGGAAGCTCAAAACAGCGGAAGATATACTCAGAATGAGGTGGAGCAAAGTACTCAAGACCGCAGACAAATATGGCGATGGCCACCAAACAAAGAGCTACCCGAAGCGCAAGCTGCTGCCAGAATTTGACGAGGAAGCCATAGAGCCCCCACAGTCAAAAAACAAAGAGGCCGCCTGGCCGGATAGACGGCCAGGCGACAGGACAAAAGTGACAAGCGGCACCGCACACAAGCCGACTCATGATCCGGGAAACAGATGGCCCAGCCAGGTCTATTTACGGGCCAAAAAAGAGGGCCCCAGGAAGCAACACAACACACCAAGTGTTCGAAGACAGCGGCACACCCAAATACAGGGGCACCGCACACCCACTATGTTTCACCGACGAGGTGCTGGATCACGAATTTCCAGCAGGGTTCAAACCCATAAACATAGAGGCATACGACGGAACAACAGACCCTGGAGTCTGGATAGAGGATTACATACTACACATACACATGGCTAGAGGAGATGATCTCCACGCCATAAAATATCTACCCCTCAAGCTCAAAGGGCCAGCTCGGCATTGGCTCAAAAGCCTCCCAGAAAACACTGTTGGAAGTTGGGAAGAGCTTGAGGACGCGTTTAGAGCAAATTTTCAAGGGACTTATGTCCGCCCTCCGGATGCAGACGATCTAAGTCATATAACTCAACAGCCCGGAGAGTCAGCGTGCAAATTCTGGAACAGGTTCCTTACCAAAAAGAACCAAATAGTTGACTGTCCGGACACTGAAGCCCTAGCAGCTTTTAAACACAACGTCCGAGACGAATGGCTCGCCAGACAGCTCGGCCAAGAGAAGCCGAGGACAATGACCGCGCTAACAAACCTCATGACCCGCTTTTGCGCGGGGGAAGACAGCTGGCTAGCAAGATGCAGCACCAGCGACCCGAGTACATCCGAGATCAGAGATGGAAACGGAAAATCACGGCGCAGAAAGGATCAGCGCCGGAATAAAGCAAAAAGCCCAAAAAACACGGCGGTCAACGCCGGATTGAAAAGCTCGCAGCCAAACAATAAAATATTGCCTCTTAAGGACAACGGTGACGAGCTATCCAACTTAAAAAAAATTTGGATCGGATATGTCAAATCCACAGCACCTCCGGAAGGCCTGCAAACCACACCCACCGAGATTGTTGGGTTTTTCAACAGTCAGGTAGACTCAACGCCGAACACAAGGGGCTCGACGCGCCAAGCGAGGACGATGACGAACCCCACCAGCAAAGCACCGGAAGACAAAAGACTTTCCCACAAGAAGTCAAAGCAGTAAACTCACTTCATGTGATAGCACGGAAAAACAATGCGGCACCCGCTAAGATAGGTGTCGCACGGTCCACCCCAGCGGAACCTCGAGACTGGATGTCAAAACCAATCACTTTTGACCACCGGGATTATTCCAGAAGTATTCGAAACGCAGGATGGACTGCTCTGATATTGGATCCTATAATCGATGGATTGCAATTTACACAAGTCCTGATGGACGGCGAAAGCGATTTAAACCTGCTATATCCGGACACAATCCGCAAGTTGGGGATAGACCTTACTAAAATTCGACATAGCCGCACTTCCTTCAAAGGAGTGGCGCCAGGCCCTTACGCCAAGTGCACAGGCTCCTTACTACTAGAAGTTGTGTTTGGGTCACCCGACAACTTCCGACGCGCAAAGCTAATCTTTCATGTCGCCCCATTTAAAAGTAGCTATCAAGCACTATTGGGATGTGAAGCTTTTGTTCACTTTAACGCAATACCACATTACGCGTCTCTTACACTTAAAATGCCCGGTCCACATGGCATCATTTCATTAAAAGGGTCATTCAAAGACCCCAGACACGGCTAGACGAGTCCGGCATAAATAAGCTAGGGGCTCCCTAGCCGCACACCCCTTCACAAGGGGCTGTGCGCATAAGCAATAATGAGCTAACATAAGCTCAGCTTTATTCATTTATTAATATTTCGATTTTTAACTTTTCGCATGATTTCCTTTCAAACTACGTTCCTCTCTTTTAACAGATGAACAACGTGCACACCCATCCAGGATACGGCACAACGGAGACACAAAGTAGCGAGCGCAAGAGGGACCCGTTGCAAGGATTCTTTTCAGATTAAGACCCTGCGTAACCTTTTTTACTGTCTCTTGTTGCTATAATCCCCTGGTTTCTCATGATAACCAGAGAGGAGACTGACGTTTTGGCATCGGCCGCGTCAGAGGACCTCGCCCGTACCTGGACACTAGGGGCTTAGGGCAATGTTCTGCCCGTTATTATAAAGACCGAACACCTTAGGGAGTGTTCGGCGTCTCGAGTTAGGCCTTATATGCATCAGCTCCGAATCATGTCTTTGGTCAAATGTTGGGTTTGCCCGGCCACGTGTTTTGCTGCCTTACGTTCAGTATCATCGGCTAACGCGAACCAGGAGAACTATCGCGATTGTGCCCCGGTTAATTTGGCGAGCACCTTAGTAGAGAAAGCCAAACCGACCGTCATGATCTACGAGAGACCTGGTCAACCACTCGATCGACCCCTTGGAATGTTTAGAATTCCTCTGCTTTGACGAAGGACCGTTTCGGTCAGCACATCTGGCGCCCGAATTCGGAGAGCGCGGTGTTCTGTGGGCTATATCGTAGCCCCACCTCGAACTCCCATGGCTAAGTGAAAGTGATAAAGCATTATAGTCCGGTTGCCTCGTTTGCTACGCTACCACCTCCTTCACAGGACCGAGACGTCGGATTAAGTGTGAAAATGCGCTATTTTTGCGAACACCCCCGCACTTTGTGCGTGGGGGCTGAAGCCGATGACTGCCATCTTTCAGGTTATACACACGTATACTTAAACGGCCGCACAGGAGATACTTCAATACTTGAACGCACAAGTATAAAAAGCGACTACATCATAAACACTATTTTACAAAATAAAACGTTCATTTGAACGTGACATTTTTTGAGCACTGCGACTCTATTACGCGAGCACTACGCAGAACCTCCCCGAAATAGTGCTCGACAGGTAACCGGCTCTCGTCCGAACCCTGGGTCGCAACAGCGGTGGCATCCATCTCCGTCCAATGTGTCTTCACACGGGTGAGGGCCATCCGTGCACCCTCTATGCAGGCCGACCGCTTCATCGCCTTGATATGCGGCACCGCCCCAAGAAACTGCTGCAATAAGCCAAAATAGCTCTTCGGCTTGGGCCTATCCGGCCAGACATGAGTCACGATATCCGTCATGGCAAGTCCCGACAACCTATTCAGCTCAGCCCACTCGGCCAACCGATCGGTCAGCGGAAGCGAACGCTCCGGACTATGGAATTGAGACCAAAACAACTTTTCCGTCTTGTGGTCCTTCTGACTTCGGAAGTGCACAATGGCATCCGCCGCACTTGCCGCTAAGTACATATAAGGATCCTACAGACCCAACAGCTGGCCAAGTTGAGCATACTTTGGATCCATAAACCTCCGGCGCAGCAGAAAGGGCTTGCCAGCCACAATGTCTCCGGCTTGACGCAGCTCCTCCTTTATAGCCTGCATTGCAGAACGGGCATCCTTGGCTTCAGCGGTGGCCTTCCCCAGGTCTTCTTCCTCCGCTAGGCGCTCCTTTTCAAGAACCTCATTGCGGTCGGTAGCATCTTTTAAAATCACAGCCATTTCGGCCATCTCCTCCCTGCTTCGGCAGTGTGCAGCCTTTCGGCTTCTAACTCCTCGGCCGCCCTCGAGGCCGCCACATTACTCCTTCTGGCTTGCTCCTTGGCTGGAGCAAGTTCGGCCCGAAGGCTCTCCACAGCAGCGGCACCATCTGCATTTCACGCACATGTTGTAAGGAGTGGGCTTCGGCTCCCTTACTAAATGACCGCCAAGAAACACTTACCTTGCGACTCATCAAGTCACCTGTTGACTAGCGCGATGTCCGCATCCGCAACATCGAGTTGCCGCTTTAGTTCAACAACTCCATCAGTCCGGCTGGCCCCCGGACGATCCGCCACCTGTACAGGAACGGCGAAAATTGAAACCTGCGATTTTGATCCTCGAAGACGCTGTCGCTTCGACAACCTACCGAGTCCTGTGGGCTACTATCTATACAGTAGGCGACGTTATGTGTAAAACTGTCAAAAGGTGTGTCATTTTACGTACCTCAAACCCCGCCATAGAACTCGACGGCATTATGCAATCCGCCGGCGGACGAAATCCTTCCAATCACCATACTCATCAATGCATGGTGATCTTACGAGATGGACGCCCTCTCAAGCAGATCCTTCAGCTCCCCGGCCGAACACCGATCGGCGCCAGATTCTTCGGCTCTGCGGGCTCGGGATAATCTCGGTGATGACACTTCAGGCTCGTCCGCCCTATCCGGCGGCGCAAGTGACGGAGGCGTCTCGCTCTCCACCATCTCCGGACGAAGGTCCCCGAAAGTGCAACTAATCCCGGTGGTTTTGGTAATTAATAACAACATATATATCATTGAACTAATCATTTCTTGAGAATATTTGAGAAAGTTCAGTGATATGGGAATGGCAATGACCGATGATGTGGACCCTCAAAATGCTAAGGAAAACATTGGCAAAAGCTCAAGACTCCATTTTTGGTTTAGTGATCCAAGATCACATTGAGTCCATAGGAAAGCCAATACTATTAAAAGGGGTGAGGTTATGATGATGATCTGGTTGCTCTAAAGTGCTTAGTGATTTATCTCTCAAACAATCAGCAATCTTTCATTCCAACATAAACCCATAAGTAATCTCGGTCCCACCGATTCCAAACTCACCACACCGAGATGAACCACCTCACCATATAGCCAAACCCTAAGAATCTCGGATTTTCCGATTCCAAACTCGGTCATTCGAAATTGGTGTTGCCAAGCTTCAGAACATTCAGACTCAAATCGGTGTCACCGAGATGAGAAAGTCGGTCCCACCGAGATTGGCAAACCCTAGACTTTGGAAGAATCGGTCTAACCGAGATTGTATTTTCGGTCCCACGAAAATCCCAACGCTCACAAGATTTGAACTTTCGGTCCGACCGAGTTGTCAACTTCGGTCCGACCGAGATTGGTCAAATGTGTGTAACGGTTGGATTTTGTGTGGAGGCTATAAATACCCTCCACCTCCTCTTCATTCGTGGAGAGAGCCATCGAAAGAACTACCACTCCTACCTTACATTTACGAGAAGAAAACTACCTACCCTTGTGTTGAGATCAAGTTGCTCCACTCCCACCATATGACACTTGATTTCTAGTCTTTCCAAGTTGCTTTCCACTCAATCCCTTCCTCCACCACAGCCAAATCGGTGAGGAGAGTTGAGTGTTGGGGAGATTATCATTTGAAGCACAAGAGCAAGGAGTTCATCATCACCAACCCCATCTATTACCTTTTGGAGGTGGTGCCTCCTAGATTGGTTAGGTGTCGCTTGGGAGCCTCCGTCATGATGTGGAGTTGAACCAAGGAGTTTGTAAGGGCAAGGAGATCGCCTACTTCGTGAAGATCTACCCCGAGTAAGGCTAGTCCTCCGTGGGCGTAAGCCATGATGGCATAGACAAGGTTGCTTCTTCGTGGACCCTTCGTGGGTGGAGCCCTCCGTGGACTCATGCAGCCGTTACCCTCCGTGGGTTGAAGTCTCCATCAACGTGGATTGACGATAGCACCACCTATCGGAACCACGTGAAAAATCTCCGTGTCTCCATTATGCTTGCTCTTCTCCTCCTCTCATTTACTATACATGCAATTTACTTTCCGCTGCCATAACTCTAGAATTGCATGTGTAGGGTGATACTTGACTTGGTTATCATTGTGAACTTGCTAAGAAACTACTCCAATCAAAAGGCAAAATTTTTAAGTTGTCAAGTAGTCTAATCACCCCCTCTAGACATACTTCCGATCCTACAAGTGGTATCGAGCTTTGGTCTCCATTGGATTGGTTTCATTGCATTGACTCCATAAGCTTGGTTTCACAACCTAGGAGAGTATGGCGTCTAGTGAGGGTAATTTTCAGAGAGGTCCTTACTTTGATGGTTCAAACTTTGCTAGTTGGAAGCATAAAATGAAAATGCATATTCTTGGACATAACCCTGCCGCATGGGGCATTATTTGTGTTGGCTTGCAAGGTGAGTTCTTCAAGAAGGAAAAGTTCGGATCATGAAGCTCTGCGGATGAGTTGCGGATGTTCTGTAACAATGCTCAAGCTTGTGACATTCTCTTCAATGCTTTGTGTCCCGAGGAGTTCAACAAGATCAGCCGCCTTGAGAATGCAAAAGAGATTTGGGATACTTTGGTGAAATGCACGAAGGTACCGAGTCCGTGAAGGAATCAAAGCTAGATGTTCTTCAAGGTCAGCTTGACAAGTTCAAGATGAAGGAAGGTGAAGGTGTCGCTGAAATGTACTCTAGGCTTGCTCTCATCACAAATGAGATGGCAGGCTTAGGAAGCGAAGAAATGACCGACCGATTCATCATCAAGAAGATTCTCAGAGCTTTGGATGGAAAGTATGACACCGTGTGCACTTTGATCCAAATGATGCCAAACTACAAAGATCTCAAGCCTACCGAAGTCATTGGAAGGATTGTTGCTCATGAGATGACACTTAAAGATAAGGAAGAGCTTCACAACAAGTCAAGTGGTGCTTACAAAGCTGCAGTTGAAGCTCCCACATCCTCAAGTGACAAGCTAGTTTCCAATGAAGAGATAAGCCTAATGGTGAAGAACTTCAACAAATTCTACAAGAGTAGAAGCAAGGAAAGAAGCTCAAAGTCTAGATCATATGATGAAAGGAGATCCTCTAGTCGTGATCGAAACTGCTATAATTGTGGAAGACCCGGACACTACTCAAATGAGTGTTCGACTCCTCACAAGAGAAGAGAAGAATCTCCAAGAAGAAGAAGCTCAAGAGAAGAGTCGCCTAAAAGAGAGAAGGAGTAGAGATGATCGTTATGAACGAAGATCCTCTCGGAGAAGCAAGGATTAGGAAAGGAAAGACAAGTCATCAAGGAGCTACACAAGAAGAAAACATCAAGCTCATGTTGGTGAATGGGTTTCCGCTCCGACTCCGACAATCACTCCGAAAGAAGCTATCACTCCAACTCGAATACTGATCAAGATGAAGGTGTTGCGGTCTTGCTCTCAGATCCTCCAACTCCAACTCCTATGACATATTTGATTCACCAAATGAGGGAATTGGAAGATGCTTCATGGCAAAAGGCCCCAAGGTATCACATCCTGAGTTTATTGACTTTGATAGTGATGAGGATGACTTGCTTGGTGAAGATGAGCTCTTACATGATAAATCTAGTGAGCTTAGTAATGATGAACATGCTAGTAGTCTTTATAGTCGAGATGAGTCGAATGACAATGCTATGAAGGAGATTGAGCGCCTAACTAAAGAACTAAACACTCTTAAGTTAGCTCATGAAACAACTCAAGAAGATCATAGAGAGCTCCTAAGATCTCATGAGAAGCTACGCTCGAGAAGCTCAATCTAGAGCAAGAACATGAGTTTCTAAAAGCTATCAATGACGATCTTCAAAGAAGAGTTCTTCATATCTTGCCAAACGACTTCTCTTGTCTAATTTCTTGCCACCTATCAAAACTAAGCATGACAAGCATAAGAAAAATTCTTCATCTAGTAGTAACAATAATCATGTTAAATCAAATGTTGTTACTTCTAGTAATTCTCTTGATTCCACTAACAATGTTTCAAGCCAAGTTTCACTTGAGCAAGAAAATAGTCTATTGAAAGGGATTATAGAGAAAGGTGTCTACAAGAGTCTTGCGGAAGCAAGAGCTTTGAGGAAATTGTTCGCAAACAAGGAAGACACCGAAGAATCAAGGAATTGGTTTTGAGCGAAAGTTCAACGCCGAGGGTGTTGAATGGGAAGAAGGTCAATATCCCACTCCAAAGTTCGTCTCTCAAGAGGAGAAGTATGATCCTACTTCTTCCAATGAGGAACAAGCTCAAGATGACCTTCCACCACAAGACCACAAGCTAAAAGGCAAGGACAAGCTTCAAGAGGAGATTGATGCATTCATTGAAGCACCCAAGGCCATGGTCAAGTGGGTTCCCAAGGAAACTTCAAGTTCTACTTCAACAAGCTCAACTACTACCCCAAGGATTCCCATCAAGATGATGTGGATCCCGAAGAAGAAGAACTAGAGAGTTCTTGAGGGTGACTCCGCCAATATACTTCACTCATATTCATTTTGGCAAGGACTTGTGCAATCAACTTCCACATCTTGCACTAGTTCATGGAGTCACAAACCCTCATGATGGTAAGTCAAGGGACAAGGTAATCATTGCTTTCATGGACATCATCTATTGTGAACTTCAATTTATGTCCGTGGATATTCTTGTTTGTTCCTTGTGGGACTAACCCATGTAGGTATTGAAAGTGCCCGAATCCAAAGGATTGCTCCCTACTCTTGATGATCTTCATCAACATTGAGCATCCACATCTTCAACATCTACATGAAGTCTTCAACGACAACCCAAGGTTAGTTTGACCCTTTAAAAGGGGTTCTCACATCAAGGGGGAGCTTTGCTCTAAAGAAATGAGCTAAAGCATCTTCTAATGATGTGAACACATTAATGCTTTATGGAAAAGTGGTAACCCCACTTGTGCTTAAAAGATGAGTATGACCTATGATCAAATGTTCTCATTTGACTCCTAAGTCAATATACTCATATATAGATGACCTAGTCATCGCCAAATTGTGTGCTAGCTGTTAGTGTTTTGTTTGTGCATGTTTGACACATATTTCATTTGCTATCTTATTGTGTGAGCATGTTGGATGCATGATTTTATCCATTCGAGGACATCCATTTGTTGCTTTGGTCTTTTGGTTTTCTTTCTTTTTGACCAAATGGATGGACAAGAATGCCTAAGTTCCTCCCCTAGCTATCTATGCTTTCTTGTCTCAAACTCTATTCATGCTTATATCACAAACTTTGAACAAGACTTTTTGGACAGATCGAGTGAGGAGCACTTGAGCCACCGATCCATCAAAAGCCTAACTTCCAAAACCTTCTAAGTACTTTCGGTCAAACCGATATACTCAAATCGGATGCATCAAATCACTTGGATTGATCTAGGTTTTCACCTCGGTGAAACCGAAGTTTCAAATTCGGCGTGACGAAGTGTGTAATCGCACGCATTAACCATCTCGGTCCCACCGAAGTTTTCAAACTTCGGTCCCACCGACACCGAAGGTATATATACTCGAGGACGAGCGCGTTGATTACTTCTTCAAACGCTTCGCCCTCAAACCCTCATTCTTGTCGCCTTGGTCTCCGGATCGTCTCCGCCGTCGCAGGCGCCCTCGCCATGAGATTCCATCGCCGTCAGCGGACTTTCTCATCGCGCCGTTGCCGCCAGTGAAGCTCCACCGCATTGGGTGAGTTTCATCCTCTCGTGTTCAATCGCTGATTCTATGCACGATAGGCGTTGCCATGTTTCTTGCCAAGATTGAGATCTCCTATCCAGCCGTTTAGGTCATAGAACAAATTTCGAGTGAAAATTTTAGGGTTAGGTTTCACGAACACATCTCGGTGTGACCGATTTCGCATTTTCGGATCGACCGATTTGGCCTCTGGCCATTGACCGCACTTTCGGTGAAACCGAAGTTGTGCAAATCGGTAAGACCGAAATGAAGATTTAGTGAAACCCTAAGCTCTCGGCCAGATCGAAACCCATTTCGTCCAACCGAAAGTGGTGTATGTGGTCTGTTTAGGCATTTCGGTTTCACGAATTGATAGACTCGGTCGACCGACATGTATTACGTGAAAACCTAAAACTAAAGTTTGAACTCATTCTTCTTGCAAAATCCTCTGCAGTTTGTGATAACTCTTCTATTCTGCCTATACCCACTCTATTCACAGGTTGTCAGACATGTCTGAAGGAAGTGACAGTCAGAACAGGTCTGAGATGCCAGTTGAGATTCCAGAGGCAGCTACAAGTCCAGAATCAAGCAGCTTTTCAGATGATGGAGAGAGAAGCACTCCAAGTGGACTGCCTGCAGCTGCCACCAGGGCCAGGAGGAAGAGAAATTCAGATGAGGAAGATTCAGATTTCATTGCTGATGAGGAAATAACCTCAAAGCCTAAAAGGCAAGTGGTTGCCAAGAGCTATCAAGGGAAAGATTCAAAGAAAGGCACAAGCAAGGTGAAGAAATCCTCTGTTGCACAGAAGCTCAGCATGGAAGAAACCTCCAGCAAAATCAAGAAGACTTCCAAGAGGAAGAGGAAAGTTCATGAAGAGACTGCTGCTGATGATGATGATTCTGATGAGGAAGCACCTCAGCCTCCTTAGAAGCAGAAGTTGATGGGTGATGCCATCAGGGCAGGAGCACCTACAAAAGCTAAGCCTTCAGCTCCAGCAAAGGCAGCCCAAGCCAAACCAGCTGCCAAGCCCAAGAAAACTGTGAGGAACATACCTGCGTCAGAAAAGAAGAAGGACAATGTGCCACCTGCAGAATCAGATGATGATGCTCATGTTTTGCTCAAGCTC
The DNA here is from genome assembly GCA_021437245.1 of Aegilops speltoides. Classification (NCBI taxonomy): domain Eukaryota; kingdom Viridiplantae; phylum Streptophyta; class Magnoliopsida; order Poales; family Poaceae; genus Aegilops; species Aegilops speltoides. Next base: position 335,558,279 of record CM038142.1, on the reverse strand, counting down.
GATGTAAACTGCCAGTTCATAATGAAGCTCATCCTCGAGCTGAAAATATGAAGGAGAGAAAGGACAAAGGTCTCGAGCTATGGAGGCAAACAGATCCATATGCGGCCAGGAGAAGAACAGCGATTGACTCAAGATTCCACACAAGAGAGCAACAAGACTTTTATGAGGCAGTGCTCATGGACAAGAAGCCAATTATTCTTGACACGAATCGTTGATGGAAATACATCGATAGTGAAGAGCACAGAGACTTTTTCCCACATGTGCATGAAAGCTTCACTGCTTGTGGGATTGCAGATTTCGTTGGTCAGAAATTGACTGCCTGGAACGATGAGATGATCATGCAATTCTATGCCACCGCACACTTCTATCCAGATGGCAGGATTGTATGGATGACAGAAGGGCAGAGATTCCATTCTACTGTTGAGGAATGGAGAGCATTGCTGAACGCACCAGTTTCAAGGGAAGATGATATTGATGTGTATGGCATTCCGAAGAAAAATCACGAGTCAATGAAGAACATGTATAATGAGGTTGATGAGAAGGATGTAGAGATATGGAAGCTTGGATCAGTCTACTACCTTCAGGCAGGTCTCCCAACCACCAACACCATTCTGAGGCATACATTGATGCCTAAGTCAGGGGACCACCGCATGATAAGAGGGTACTCTATCAACATGCTGCACATTCTAGATCGAGAAGACACCTTTTAAGGTGATGGACACGATAGTTGAGACTATCAAGAGGACAAGAAGTGACCGTAAGAGGTCGTGTGGGTTTGCTCCGCATATTCAGATGCTCATCAATGCCAAGTTTGGCACGGACACCTACCGTTGGATAGACCCCACTTGCCACCGCAGCTGAACATGAGGACAACGAGGTTGTGATGGTGAGAATGCTCCCACATCGTAGAAGGACATGCTAAGTCTGAAGCTGCTAAACAAGCTAAAGCCGAGAAGGAAGCAGCAGCAAAGCCCAAGAGCGTTGCAGAACAACTTCTTGAAGCCACTCGGAGAATTGAGCTACGCTGGCCAAGATAGTGCAATCTCGGAGAGCCTTGAGAGGATCGTTGAGGATAAGTTCCATGCTCGACGGCGTCAAGGATGAAGTGCAGTCACCGTCAACAAGCTTGATGCGATATCGAGGAAGCTAAGAGGAGAAGGCGAGAACTCATGAAGGAGATGGAAGGTGACATGGTCGGGATGACTATGAGCAGCTGCTGCAGTGCCCACAAAGCCCAGATCATTTGCTATTCGATTGTCGATCCGGGGCTACTACATCAGCACCTCCTACAGCTCCGTCGGCCCAAAGACCAGCTCCAAGTATCCACTCCTCCAGCTCCACAGACTTCAGTGAAGCTTTGCAGATGCAGCTATCTCCACTCCATCGACGCAGACAGAGCCGCCGGCAGAGTCCCGAGTGACGATTAGCTCTATACCTTCGAACTTTTGGTAACTTGTTGCCAAAGGGGAGAAATTGTATAGATCATAGGGCTTCGAGAGAGAGTGCTCGTTTTGCTCTTTCGTTTGCGGTTTTCCTTGAGATACTTTTGAGTTCTTTGAGATACTTCGTGTGTTTGATACTACGTTTGTTTCTATCTTGATGAGTGCTTGATCATACTGTGCTTAATGTGTGCTTGATGCTTATCATATTCCATTCATATCTTGTATGATCATTTACTCATGTCTTGGTGATTGGGTGCATGCTATTCATTCTTATCATTTTGTGCGCTCCACCAAGATGTATGTGACATGGAAGAGTAACCCATGATCCTAATCGATTGTGCATTTGCATTCAAATGCAAATCTTAAATAATGCACAAATTTAGGGGGAGCTCTTGCTTATCACATACTTCTCAAAGCGATTTATGTTATTCATTGATTATATCATTTGTCGAAGCTTTGATCTATATGTTGTCATCAATTACCAAAAGGGGAGATTGAAAGTGCAACTAATCCCCAGGTGGTTTTGGTAATTAATAACAACATATATATCATTGAACTAATCATTTCTTGAGAATATTTCAGAAAGTTCAGTGATATGGGAATGGCAATGACTGATGATGTGGACCCCTCAAAATGCTAAGGAAAACATTGGCAAAAGCTCAAGACTCCATTTTTGGTTTAGTGATCCAAGATCACATTGAGTCCATAGGAAAGCCAATACTATTAAAAGGGGGTGAGGTTATGATGATGATCTGGTTGCTCTAAAGTGCTTAGTGATTTATCTCTCAAACAATCAGCAATCTTTCATTCCAACATAAACCCATAAGTAATCTCGGTCCCACCGATTCCAAACTCACCACACCGAGATGAACCACCTCACCATATAGCCAAACCCTAAGAATCTCGGATTTTCCGATTCCAAACTCGGTCATTCGAAATTGGTGTTGCCAAGCTTACAGAACCTACGTACTCAAATCGGTGTCACCGAGATGAGAAAGTCGGTCCCACCGAGATTGGCAAACCCTAGACTTTGGAAGAATCGGTCTAACCGAGATTGTATTTTCGGTCCCACGAAAATCCCAACGTTCACAAGATTTGAACTTTCGGTCCGACCGAGTTGTCAACTTCGGTCCGACCGAGATTGGTCAAATGTGTGTAGCAGTTGGATTTTGTGTGGAGGCTATAAATACCCTCCACCTCCTCTTCATTCGTGGAGAGAGCCATCGAAAGAACTACCACTCCTACCTTACATTTACGAGAAGAAAACTACCTACCCTTGTGTTGAGATCAAGTTGCTCCACTCCCACCATATGACACTTGATTTCTAGTCTTTCCAAGTTGCTTTCCACTCAATCCCTTCCTCCACCACAGCCAAATCAGTGAGGAGAGTTGAGTGTTGGGGAGATTATCATTTGAAGCACAAGAGCAAGGAGTTCATCATCACCAACCCCATCTATTACCTTTTGGAGGTGGTGCCTCCTAGATTGGTTAGGTGTCGCTTGGGAGCCTCCGTCATGATGTGGAGTTGAACCAAGGAGTTTGTAAGGGCAAGGAGATCGCCTACTTCGTGAAGATCTACCCCGAGTAAGGCTAGTCCTCCGTGGGCGTAAGCCATGATGGCATAGACAAGGTTGCTTCTTCGTGGACCCTTCGTGGGTGGAGCCCTCCGTGGACTCGCATGGCCGTTACCCTCCGTGGGTTGAAGTCTCCATCAACGTGGATTGACGATAGCACCACCTATCGGAACCACGTGAAAAAATCTCCGTGTCTCCATTGCGTTTGCTCTTCTCCTCCTCTCATTTACTATACATGCAATTTACTTTCCGCTGCCATAACTCTAGAATTGCATGTGTAGGGTGATACTTGACTTGGTTATCATTGTGAACTTGCTAAGAAACTACTCCAATCAAAAGGCAAAATTTTTAAGTTGTCAAGTAGTCTAATCACCCCCCCTCTAGACATACTTCCGATCCTACAGTCCCCCGAAGACGAGCTCATCTGAGAAGGTCGGAGATCCGAACTACAAGGTAAAAACTTCGGTTATCCTCAGAAGCACAAATAGGGATGTCTCTTATTACCGAACTCCCTTTTTTCTACTTACGGCTCGCTGGAGGGCTGATCCTTTAGGGGAGACTGTGCGGCCGGGGCCTCCCCGGACGCAGGACCCTCTGGTGAAGATTTTTTCCCCTGCTTAGGGGCTTTAGCCCCCGGGTCCTCGGAGGCGGTCCTCTTCTCCCCTTGGAGGGAGGGATTCTCGATCCCCCCTCTTTCAAGAGCCTCCTTGGGCGAGGCGGTAGCTCCTCTATTTTCCCCTTCGCCTTCCTATGAAGGCGCGACCTCCAACATCTCGACCAAAGACGGATCCGCGCGGTCTCTGGGAGGGGGGCCGGACACCGTATCAGTTTTGCTTGCACTATCCACTCCTGGTTAGAAGGAAATCGGTCAAAAGGCGAATCATAGAAAGGCAAACAAATGGTATGTCTGGACTCGGAGCTACTTACTTGTGTATCCGGGTGATTGCAGCTTAGGCCGGCGTCCTCGGTCAATTCCGGACACGCCTCTCGTGATCCGAAGAATAATTTGTACATCTCCACGGGTGTCATACCCATGAAGTGTTGAAGAATCCGTGGTCCCTCCAGGTTAAACTCCCACAGCCGGAGAGGGTGCGTTTGCAGGGCAAGAGACGCCTAATCAGCATGACCTGCATTACCACAACCAGATCGATCTCCCTCACTTGGAGGTCTCGAATCCGGCCTTGTAGTAGGGGCACGTCCTTTGAGGGCTCCCAGTTGAGCCCTTGGTTGACCCACGACATCAACCGTCGTGGAGGTCCCGAGCGGAATAAGGGCGGCGGCTTCTGCCTGCTGCCCTTCGGAGCGGTGATATAGAACCACTCCTGCTGCCACAAGCCGAGCTCCTCTTGGAAGGAGCCCTCGGGCCACGGGGCATCGGCCCTCCTGCTTACGGCCGCCCCGCCGCACTCTGCTTGATGCCCCTCGATCATCTTCGGCTCCACATTGAAGGTCTTTAGCCACAGGCCGAAGTGGGGGGTGACGGGGAGGAAGGCTTCGCAGACGACAATAAATGCGGAAATATGGAGGATGGACTCCAGAGCCAAGTCGTGGAATTCCAACCCATAGTAAAACATGAGCCCTCTCACAAAAGGATCCATCGGGAAGCCTAAACCCCGACGAAGGTGGGATACAAAAACAACATACTCGCTGGGCTCGGGGGTGGGGATGGCCTGCCCTTCGGCGGGCAACCTGTGCGAAATCTCGTAAGACAGATACTTGGCCTCTCGCAGCTTTAGCACGTCCTCCTCCGTGACGGAGGAGGGCATCCATCGGCCCTGAAGGTCGGAGCCGGACATTGTTGAAGGTCCGAAGCGCTCGAATCTGGGGCTCTGGGTGTTGGAACTTGGAGCAAGGAGAAGATTCGATGGAGGATTGAAGAAAAGAAACGAGCCTTGGTCCTATTATAAAGAGGGAGAATACCAAGAGCTGTCTCTATGACCATTCGGGACTCGCCTTCGATAGAGGGGGCGTGGCGACGGGCGCGGTTGGGTTACCCACGTCCGTATTGATGAGAATCCCAGAATAAGGGGAACACGATCTCTGCTTCGACAAGACGTGCCAAGGAAACCGCTTCGCTAAACGCGCTGAGGTGGTATAATAAGAAACGATTCTATTAAAGGCTTGGTAGTGGTGTGACATCATGCTACGAAATACGTCAGCAGATTGAACTTGTGTACGTAATATTCTCTCTACGGGGAAATGTGGAAATTATTTTGCAGAGCCTGACACTATCCTGGTGTTCACAATCTTCTATGAATCATTCGGAGGAGGAACCCGCCTTGCAATGCCGAACAATATGCGCGTAGACTCATCGTCATTGAAGCCTGGTTCAGGGGCTACTGAGGGAGTCCTGGTCTAGGGGGTGTCCGGACAGCCGGACTATCATCGTCAGCCGGACTCCAAGACTATGAAGATATAAGATTGAAGACTTCATCCCATGTCCGGATGGGACTTTCCTTGGCATGGAAGGTAAGCTTGGCGATACGAATATGTAGATCTCCTACCATTGTAACCGACTCTGTGTAACCCTAGCCCTCTCCGGTGTCTATATAAACCGGAGGGTTTTAGTCCGTAGGACAACAACCATTACAACAATCATACCATAGGCTAGCTTCTAGGGTTTAGCCTCCTTGATCTCGTGGTAGATCCACTCCTGTACTACCCATATCATCAATATCAATCAAGCAGGAGTATGGTTTTACCTCCATCGAGAGGGCCTGAACCTGGGTAAAAACATCGTGTCCCTTGTCTCCTGTTACCATCCGCCTAGACACACAATTCGGGACCCCCTACCCAAGATCTGCCGGTTTTGACACCGACACTCATGCTCTTGCTCTAGGTTGAGCTTTCCAAAGCGTAACTTCTAATGAGTCTTTAAAAGTTCTCGATGATCTTCCAAGGTAGTTTCATGAGCTAACTTGAGAGTATTTAGCTCTTTAGTTAGACGCTCAATCTTATCCTTATCATTGTCATTCGTTTTATCTTGATTAGCATGATTAATTGACATTTCATCATAGTATTCATCACTAGAGTTGTCAACAAGTAAATCATCATCACCTAACAAATCGTCTTCATCACTATTGAAATCAACATACTCGGGGTGTGATACCTTTAGGCCTTTATCCATGAAGCATCTTCCAATTCCTTCATTTGGTGAGTCAAATATGTCATAGAAGTTGGTTAACACAAGTGCTAGACCAGCAACACCTTCATCTTGAGTATATTCGGAGTCAGAGTGATAACTTCTTTCGGAGTGATGGTCAGAGTCAGAGCCGGATACCCATTCACCAACGTGAGCTTGATGTCTTCACTTTGTGTAGCTCTTTGATGATTTGTCCTTCCTTTCCAAATCCTTGCTTCTCCGGGAGGTTCTTCGTTCATAACAATCATCTCTAATCCTTCTCTCTCTTGGTGGTGATTCCTCTCTTCTACTTCTTCTTTTAGGAGAATCTTCTCTCCTTTAGTAGGAAGCCATACACTCATTGGAGTAGTGTCCGGGTCTTCCACAATTGTAGTAATTACATTCACGACTCGAAGATCTTTTGTCATTGTAGGACCTTGACTTGGAACTTCTTTCCTTGCTTCTACTTTTGTAAAACTTGTTGAAGTTCTTCACCATTAGGCTCAATTCTTCATTGAAGGTTTGTTTCTCACTTGATTATGTGGGAGCATCACATGAGGCTTTGTAAGCACCACTTGACTTGTTGTGAAGTTCCTATTTATCCTTGAGTGACATCTCATGAGCAACAATCCTTCCAATGACTTCCATTGACTTGAGATCTTTGTAATTGGGCATCATTTGGATCAATGTGCACACGATATCATATTTTCCATCCAAGGCTCTTAGAATCTTCTTGATGATGAATCTATCGGTCATCTCTTCACTTCCTAAGCCGGCAATCTCATTTGTGATGAGAACAAGCCTAGAGTACATTTCAGTGACACCTTCACCATCCTTCATTTTGAACTTGTCAAGTTGACTTTGAAGCACATCGAATTTGGATTCCTTGACGGAGTCGGTACCTTCATGCATATCAATCAAAGTATCCCAAATTTCCTTTGCATTCTCAAGGCAGCTAATTTTTTTGAATTCTTCGGGGCACAATCCGTTGAAGAGGATATCAGAAGCTTGAGCGTTGTATTGCAACATCTTCAACTCTTCCGCGGTAGCTTCACGGTCTGATTCTCTCCCATTGAAGAATTCACCTTGCAAGCCAATACACACAACAGCCCAAACGGCGGGGTTATTTCCAAGAATATGCATTTTCATCTTATGCTTCCAACTAGCAAAATTAGTACCATCAAAGTAGGGACCTCTACGGTGGTAATTTCCCTCGCTAGACGCCATACTCTCCTAGGTTGTGAAACCAAGGCTATCTTCACCAAAAGCCATGGAAATCAAGGCAAATGGAGACCGTAGCTCTGAAACCACTTGTAGGATCGAAAGTATGTCTAGAGGGGGGGGGGGGTGATTAGACTACTTGACCAAATAAAAATCTATCCTTTTCCCAATTTTAGTTCTTGGCAGATTTTAGCAACATAGCACAAGTCAAGCAATCAACCTACACATACAATTCTAAGAGTATAGCAGCGGAATGTAAATCATTGCATATGAAGGTAAAGGGGAGGAGTTTGGAGGGAGTAAACGCAATGTTGACATGAAGATGGCATGGTTCTGATAGGTGGTACTATCGTACATCCACGTTGATGGAGACTTCAACCCACGAAGGGTAACGGCTGCACGAGTCCACGAAGGGCTCCACCCACGAAGGTTCCATGAAGAATCAACCTTGTCTATCCCACCATGGTCATCGCCCACTAAGGACTTGCCTCACTAGGGTAGATCTTCACAAAGTAGGCGATTTCCTTGCCCGTACAAACTCCTTGGTTAAACTCCACAATCTTGACGGAGGCTCCCAAGTGACAGCTAACCAATCCAGGAGACACCACTCTCCAAAAGGTAATCAATGGTGTGTTGATGATGAACTCCTTGCTCTTGTTCTTAAAATGATAGTCTCCACAACACTCAACTCTCTCTCATAGGATTGGATTTGGTGGAAAGATAATTTGAGTGGAAAGCAACTTGGGGAAGGCTAGATATCAAGATTCATATGGTTGGATTGGAATATCTTGGCCTCAACACATGAGTAGGTGGTTCTCTCTCAGAAAATGAATGCTGGAAGTGTAGGCATGTTCTGATGGCTTTCCTCACGAATGACGAGAGGGTGGAGGGGTATATATAGCCTCCACACAAAATCTAGCCGTTACACACAATTTACCAAACTCTGTGAGACCGAATCATAAAACTCAGTTAGACCGATTTAGTTCATAATGTGACTGTTAGGCATTTCGGTGGGACCGACACATCAACTCAGTGGGACCGATTTTGTTAGGGTTAGGGCATAATTATTCTCGGTCGGACCGATTACACAAACTAGGTGGGACCGACTTTGGTAATAAGCTAACCAGAATGTTTGTCAGGCAAACTCGATGGGACCGATTCGCTCATCTCGATGGGACCGAAATGTTACGAAAGGGAAATAGGGAGTTTGCATTGCGAACTCGGTGGGACCGATCGCTCATCTCGGTTAGACCGAAACGTTACGAAGGGAACCAAAGAGTTTGCAATCCCATCTCGGTGAGACCGAGATCCCTATCAGTGAGACCGAAGTGACTAGGGTTTCTGGCAGTGGCTATGTCAAATGAACTCGGTGGCGCCAGATGGATCAAATCGGTGGGGCCGAGTTTGACTTTTGGTTTAGAACATATGTGGATATGATAAAGTGGTTGAGGTTTTTTGGAGCATATCACTAAGCATTTTGAGCAAGCAAGCCATTAAGCTACACTTCATCCCCTTTTAATAGTATTGGCTTTCCTAAAGACTCAATGTGATCTTGGATCACTAAAAGTAAAATGTAGAGTCTTGAGCTTTTAGAGCTTGAGCCAATCCTTTGTCCTTAGCATTTTGAGGGGTCCACAATCCTAATCCATGCCATGCCAATCATTGAACTTTCCTGAAATATTCATGTTGAAATAGCATTAGTTCAATGAGCTATATGTTGTTAATCATTACCAAAACCACCCAGGGATAGTTGCACTTTCACCGGTATCATCATAGATGAGGTGAGCTCCTACTTCTATGACAAAAAATCAGGACATAAAATGGGCTTTTCGTCCTGGGCGGGCCGGAGACGCAGCTACATGACATTCTTTGGGCCGTCCATGACAGAAAAAACCATGGTAGAAGCGAGGGCGAGGAAAATATCGGGGATTTCCCGGTTACGGTGGGTGGTCGGGGCCGAGCGATGCGTGTTTCTCTCGTACACATATGCGCGTGGGTGCGAGGCATTGGGCTCTAACTGAATCCGAGCGAGGCATTCGCCTAACTGAACCTGAGCGATTGCATTGCAGGCTACGCATTACTAAACCCGAGCGATCGAGCCATTCCTTTACTACTGCTGCTAATTGAAGCCGATCGATGCTGCCTCTAGATGAACAGTGAGAGTTTCTAGGGGGGTTTGGATGAACAGTTCCCGGTGGGGGTGGATGAACAGGACCCCATGGTGTTGCCTCTGGATGAACAGGACCCCGATCGAGCCGGTTGGGGCTAGATGAACAAGACGACCCCGTGGAGGGCTGGTTGAACAGTAGACGGTGGAGGGCTGGATGAACAGTAGCCCGTGGAGGGGTGGTTCAATAGGACCCCGCGGAGAGGGCTGGTTGAACAGTCGCCGGTGGAGGAGTGTGCGGTGGAGGCTGGATGAACAGGAGCCCGTGGATGAACAGTCGCAGGTGGAGGCTGGCGGAGGTCGACGGTGGATGAACAGTAGCCCGTGGGCTGGAGGAGGTCCACAGTGGAGATGAACAGTGTCCCGTGGAGTCCCGATTTGCGGTACGCCACACCCCTCCCAATGAACAGGACCCCCATTTTGACCGTAGCGCTCCAACACAAGTCCGTTTCCTCCATTTTGCGGTACGCTACACCCCTCCCGATCAACAGGACCCTGTTTCGACCGTAGGAGGTCCAACAGAAATCAGTTTCCTCTGTTTTGCGGTACGCCAGACCCCTCCCGATGAACAAGATTCCGTTTTGACCGTGGCCGGTCGAACACAAGGCCGTTTCCTCTGTTCTGCAGTATGCCAGGCCTTGTTTCCATCGGTTGTTCCGTCCAAGCCGGTTGGCTCCCACTCGTTCCATTGCCTCCCGATGAACAAAACACATTCCATTGCCTCCCCATGAACATGATGACGACACAGTTTCTCCATTCCAACCCAGCCATGTACACCAGCTCTAGCCGTACGTATGCGTGAGTAGGCGTTCGAGACCCTGCCCGTATGTACGTATGTGGTCGTATTTACTTTCTTGCACCCTGGCCATTGTATGTACGTGTACATGCTACGTGCGCGCCTATACTACGACACGTGCACGTCTCTACATCGACCAGTATGTATGTACATGTTCGCGACCAGAATGACAATGCTATGTATGCTTCGACCAGGTGGGTCCCGACTGTTAGGAACTTCCTTGCATGCCAAGATGTAGCTGGTAGGTCCCAGCAGTCGGGGGGGGGGGGGCGAAGTGTTTTCTTTTGCCCGTAATATGGACACACTTCCTTGCATGCGAAGATGTAGCTGGTGGGTCCCAGCAGTCAGGGGGAAATGTTTTTTTCGTGAAATACGATGGCCCGTCCGGTGGGTCCCTGCTGTCAAGTGGAGGAATAATTGTTTTGCGCGTAATAAGGAGGCACTTCCTTGCGGCTGCCATGGACCCAGCTGTCAGCCTCTCCACGTACAGTACTCTTCCGATGGAAGTCGTTCCTTGACCATGTTGACCACGCCGCGCCGAGAGCACCAGGGCGATGGACGACGGCGAGGCCTAGGAAGGGGACGTCGCGGAGCCAGGGAAGAAGCGACAGTGGAAGCCCGCGCGGAGAGGAGTACGAGGGTTCATTAGTTCGGTTGCGGTGTGAGGTTGCCGTCGCCGCAGAATAACAGGGGGTGTGGGTGAGTAGAGGGATGGCCTGGCCATCGGTGGGAGTAGTGGGGGGCGGTGAGGCCTCCGCAGCATCACAGCCGGCCATGGGAGGCAGGAGCACGCGGCACGACCGACGCTACTTTGGGCGGCTGGAGCAAGAAGACCAGAGGTTGAAGAAGCACTTAGCCATTGAATGGACATCGTACGGTCACTGCAGCTAGAATCGTTTATATTGACTAAGTTGACAAAGCCCTTGGTATACGTCCACTTAGTAGGCCCACAGGCCAGCCTCCGACACGGTGCGCCCCAGATGTTAGGGGGAGGAATCATTTTTTGGGCGGCTGAAGCAAGAATATCTGAGATTGAAGAAGAAGCATGACATCCGTTGGATGGACATCCAACAGCCACAACTACTAGAACCGTGTTTGTTGACAAAGCCTTGCATACGTGTCAACTTAGTTTTTTAGGGGATGCGTCAACTTAGAAGGCCCACAAGTGTGTGGCAGAGAACATATAGCCCATCTGCGATTTGTAAGAATGTACAACCCATTTTTTAATTCTAATGGAATTTACTACAACCCATTTACACTTTGTTAAAAGTACAACCCATTTTCTAGCTAGGACAACGATTAATAATTTCAACCAACCGCTCAAAACAGAATTCAAATTTTTTTCTCACATTTTGATGGGATACGAAATATTTTTATCCTAAATTTCTAGTCAGATTAAATATAATTTCAAAATAAAGTTGTATTACATTAAAATCCAACGAAATATTGCACGCGCAACAAGTAATGAAATTAAAATTTTCAAATTCCAAAAATAATATATTTTTTAAACTAATTACGCGTTTGGTGCATTTTTTATAGTTACTGCCCAGTTATTATAATTACATCCCATTTATTATTTCCTAAAGTCCATTTTCTTGTTAAGCCTAATGCATACCTCCTAGGAAAGTTTGCAACCCAGCGGGGCGGAGAATAACTAGTTGACCCAGATATTGTGTACAACTGTCGGCCTAGTTGCATTGCTGATGTTGAAAAAAGGCCCGTGTAGTACATTACAACCTAACATGGATACTCAGCCCACGTTCAGCGATGCTGGAAAGGCTCAAACATGGCTTCTATACAACTTTTTGAAGTCACTGAGCTCAATTAATAACTTAAGAAAAAAGTTAGATTACAGTGGAACCTAATTAAAAGCTGTCACGAGCAAAGAAATAATTCAACAGGTCCCACTTGTGCATGTGTTCGTGTGTGTGTGTGTGTGTGTGTGTGTGAGAGAGAGAGAGAGAGAGAGAGAGAGAGACCCATCATTTGATGCTCGTAAATACATCTTTCAGCCATATGCATTGTTGATGCTCAGTAAAAACTTATATAGTTGACACAATCATATAGAACATCATAGCACATTGAACTTGCATACAAAAATTTCATGTAGGCGGCACAATCGGGATGGAAGCAGTGGATCGCTACGGGTAGGGCTATGTTGAAACCAACAAACTCGTACATAACGGTTCATCGTCTTTATCAATGACGAGGAAATATCTTGAATGTTGTGCAAAGAAAACAGATAGACAACACAATAAGTTCTGCTAGCACATTAAGTCGACGTACAACCCTTTCTAAAAACAGTTCAGGTACAAAATTAGAACATGGCACAATCAAATGTATTGGCACATCAGTGCTTCACACCCATAGCCAACCCTGCCTCTTCTCCCAAAGAAGTAGTGGCCTCCGCCGCGCGATGGAGTAGGCCCTGTGTCATCCATCATTCCGAGCAACACGGGGAAAGTCTGACATTGACTCCTGTAACGGACGTCGTCGACGGACCCTGGCACCAGCGGCGGCGGTAGGACTTCGATTGATGGATTGACCACTTCTTCGACATGCACGAACACTCGATACAGGTACATCCCTAACGTGGTCCGCAACGGCCTTGGTGGCGACAAATAGTACAACCCCGGTTCGTGCACCGGTATCTCAACACCAATCACCTTTGGTATGGTGGACGACTTCTTCATCCATGCCATAACCGTTAGAGCCCAGCCGTCTAGAGGAAGAAACATGCTTACGAGCTCACCTCCAAGGTCGTTGATAAGCTCATTCATGATCTCACTGTTCCAAGCACGTCGAGGCATGTCGTAGAAGGTAAGCTTTGTTAAAAACTCAAGCTCAGAGGGCACCGAGCCCCATCCTGGGTGCCACCGATCAAAGCTCACCAGTGTGCCGTCGCAGAACAAACACCGAGAAGATTCGAACATACGACTGCAGTCAAAAGTTGTCTGGAACCTGACAAAGAAATCAGCCAGTGGCAGACAGACTTTGACGAGCAAGTCACTTATTTGGATGATGTGCGCAATGCCAAGAGCTTTGACAAGGTCGTCTGGCGAGACGGGAGGCCGGTCGCGGTTGATGGTTACCATCAACACTTTATCGGCAAGCGGGTCGTCAACCGCCACCATGTCACTGTTGAGCGATGGTTACCATCAGCACTTTACCGGCAAGCGGTTCATCAAGCGCCACCATGTCACTGTTGAGCGACAACACGCAGCGACCGAAGGCATGATGGATCTCAGGATCTCCGGCTCGGAGATCCGCGTTGACCAGCGACATGATAGTGCGCTTGAGTACAGAGAGTACAGGAGGGGGATTTGGGGGAACTGGAGTAGGAATCGAGATTCCAGAGTTGGGGGAGGGGCGGGAGATTGGGGATGAAAAGGTAGCATGAATTTCAAACACGCGCCAATATGCTCTTGGCACGCAAGCGCACGAAAACACCGGTGGCGCCCATGTGTCGGCCTAAGAGTCTTTATTCTTTCTTTTTTGGAGAGCCCAGCCTTTTTTTAGGATATTTTGAGAGCCCGGCCTGAGAGTCATAATTGACCCGTTTGGCATTGCGTTACTACTCAGCCCATATTCAACGACACCTCACTGGCCCAAACAAGTGTACATCATCGAAAAGACACTGAGCTCAAATTATATAACTTAAAAAAAGGAGATATACTCTGAACATTGGAGAATAGTGATGCCCTCATTTAGCCCACCAATAGTTCGAGACAATAAACAGTTCGAAACAACGATATATACAACATTCAAACACTGACTAGTGACTACTACTGACATAAACATCAAGACATGATAGCTCATAAGAAGTCTTGCTACACCACCAAAACGCACCCATCTGCAGCGCTCAGACTCTCGTGATCCAGAAGAGAATGACATTCTAAACAGAGGCAACTATTACATAGTAAGAGTGACATAGACGAGGATGACCAAATGACAAGGAATACAAAAAAAGAACTACCCATCCAGAACAAGCAGCAAAGACAACAAGGTCATTGAAAGAGATGATCCAACACCATCATAATTTGCAGCCCTGCTTTAGCGACCAGTGATTGGAGACACTAGTACTCCACCCTTTCGACGCAATAGCCCAATTACCTATCAACCTGAAGGCTTGAACCACATCACTGCCTGTCGTAATTGAGACATCCAAGGACCAAAGTTAATCCGGATGCCTTTGTCATTTTCACCTTCTTTTGGCTGCAGGCTGTATCGTTGACAATCAGGGGAGTTTGCTCCCAAACTCCTAGGGCTCGCCTTGTAGACACAATTTTCCATAGCAAACAGAGCCTCTCTTCCATGAAGGTACTTGCCAACGATGATCTCCTGGTTAATCGGATAATTGAGTCTGAGAAACAGAGAGTATGAACCAAGGCTTTTTACCCGCCTCCAACTAAAAAATCCTGAAGGCCCCAACAAGCTAGTATCCTGCTCATAGACGTAACAACCATTGTCCAGATACTAATGTATTTCATGGTGCTTGTATATAGTGGGGTTTTTGCAATATAACTTTTTCGGCTCATGTGTCCGATCATCAGTCTTTTGCCGTCGTCTGATCGAGCGAGGAACCAGTTGTGCTTCCCTGTTTTTGGCAAAGGTGGTGTGATTACAAAGGGCAGTAACTATAGGTACACTGCATCATATCAAAAAGGACAGGCAATGTTAATGTAAGATCAGCATTGTTCAGAGTATGAGTAGGATAATGCAAGAAACAACATTGATATGTCCCTATTGGAACTGGGAGGAAAATACAGGGAAATGTATACTAGGTTTGAAAATATAGAAGTGCCATGCATGGTTATACTCATGTTATCTCGCAATCGATTCTTCACAAGAAACTACCATGTCATGCATGTTATGTAATCATGTTCTATCCTCACAAACAAATTCTTCAAGGTGACTAACATATCATGCATTGTTATATACTCGTGTTTCATGGGAAAATTGTTTGTGAGGATATTATTCTAGCCATTGATTGCTAAAGGGCGAATATAGGTATGTCTCCATATGCACATATAATTCCCTAATGTATGGTTAGATGAAACCAACGGTGTGGTGCATGTTTCTACATCATGAAAATGAGGAAACTAACATGGCCATTGATACACATTCATATTTAGTAGTAGTATATAGATTACTGTAAAATAAGGAGAATATCCATATATTCCTAACCGTTTGATTATTCAGGGGTACAAATTGGCTGCAATGACATGGTCACAATCACATGAATTAACTCATTCCAAATATAGCTGATTTACGACGTCTCTTATACATTGCCATAGTTCTACTCAAGTTCTGCTCAAACAAGGACATGCCAATCATCACAAAAAGTTCAAACAGTGTCATGGTGTCATCATTAACATGAGATTGAAACAACTTACATGCGCCGTCCCAGCAATATGTGGTGCCATCTGCTTTGTTGATCGCGTGTATTATGCCATTGTGTTCGGTAACATCACAGAAGTGTGTGCCAGCTTTGACGATGATTCACTACGAGCTGGGTTGTCTCCAGCTAAAGAAGGCACCGACGTAAAGATAGGCGGGTCTGCGGTCGAACAAGGCAATTAGCTTGAAGTCTGCATAATTCGCATGTCGTGTGGGCACTTGGCAGATTACAATCTTCTACAAAACAAGGTCCGTCCAACTGACATGGTAATCTAGATGACTTGGACCAGGATGGTAAAACTCTATATAATCCACCGGAGGAAGGATAATCTCATGGGAGGTCTGGAATTTCACGAGCACCAAGTTTTTACCGTCTTCTCTGAAGGCAGCCATCAAGCGGGAGTTCATGCCGACCCAGTACATACCTGCCAAGAAGTTTCGGGCGATGGTGATCGGATCGAAGTCAAGGGAAATGATGTACGGCGACCCACTACATACCTGCAAAGAAGTTTCGGCTAATGGGGATCGGATTGAAGTCGAGGGGCATCATGTACGCCTCCGTATCATGCTGAGCAAATCTCGCAAGACCAGATAGCAGCAAGCAGGGTGTCTTGAAAAGCTTAGGCCTCACTTCGATGATGGTCGTGTGCATGTCCCTCGAGCATGCAGCCAGCCGCCGGGCGCTCAACATATCCATACACGAACAACAGAGGTCGAGGATGTCACTGGGGAGGTTGCTCCAATCGCGGCTCATATGGATGTTGCGCGGTTCGCGTTCGGCCATGGTGGAGTTTGGAAGGTGGGGTTTTTGGGGGGCTTGATTTATGGGGGAGAAGGCTGTCGGTGCTGGAGCGGCTAGCGAGGGAATAGTGGTACTGGGGGAGGCGAGCGAGGCGACGATACATGGGGGCACAGTGAGATGGAGCGGAGATGGATATGGAGATGGAGACGGAGTGGTGCTATGGGAGGGGAGAGGGAGACGAGGCGAGGCATGCTAATGTGCTGTACATCGGCGGTGACAGACTGCATAGTGCATAGGGTGAGGCTGACTTTGGTAACCCAAAGACACCACCTGGACTAGTATCAGGCGCAGGGTCTTGTCACTTCACTGTGAGGACCAGATGAATAGTATTTTGACCATCAAGTGTACCACAGTTGTACTACTACTACTACTACTACTACTACTACTACTACTACTAGTAGTAGTAGTAGTAGTAATAATAATAATAATAATAATAGTAGTAGTAGTAGTAGTAGTAGTAGTAGTAGTAGTAGTAGTAGTAGTAGTAGTAGTAGTAGTAGTAGTAGTAGTAGTAGTAGTAGTAGTAGTAGTAGGAACATAAGTACTCTAGTACTGTAAGCGGAAATAGGTCTCCTGTGCTAGCATGCCTATTCACTTCATCCTCCAGGTATCATCCATATTGCAAGCAGAACATAATTCTCGTGCAAGCGGAAGCGCGAAGATGGGCCTTTTCGTTTTTGAGGATAACCGTGTATTCCTTAACCAGAGAATGTTGTGTCTTCCACGCACGCACCAATATCCATCTGAACCAGCTACAACACATTTTTTATCTCTTTGCATAGGTCCCACCTATCAGGAAGGATGGGAACGTACACGAACAGGTACGACTCCTCAGTCTACCCGCATAGCCTTTTCGTTTAGTCTACCTAGCCGTCTAATAACCTGCCTGCACGCCACTTCTCCAATTTACTTCTCCATCGGGAACCGATTTTCCTCGGCTTCTTCACCTCCCCTTCATCTTCATTTGCATCCAAACCCCACTGTGTTCACATTGTTTTAACCTCTTCACATTCTCCCGGAGTAATTCTGAAGCCCCTTTAAATAATCATCTACTTCAGTTAGACTAGCCATCTAATCCTAATTCTCCAAACCATAGCCCTCCGTTCCAGCGGTTCCAAATGGCGAAAGAGATCGAGATGCAGGTTTTTAGCGTCCAACATGTCCTCGTCGAAGGCTCGTTGAGCATAGTTGCCACCGTCACCATCCACCCAAGGGTTGTTCGGAAGTGGATCAACAATGTATCCAACTCCCTCAAAAAGGTAGAGATGAGGGTCATCGGTCTCGACGCAACGTCCACGGAGCGTGCCACTAGGAAGATCCAACGCGTCGCCGTCCTTCAGCTGTGCCTCGAAGATGATGTTTTGGTGTACCACATCATACACGCGCCCTCCATACCAAGTGAGCTTCACGATTTCTTGTCTCGAGAGGACATATACTTCTATGGGGCAGCCATCGAAGGGGACAAACAGAAGCTGGAGCCGTACAACCTTGATTTGAAAAGCATGGCTGACCTACAAACCAGAATCAAAATTCCTGTAGAAGATTGTGATAAACAGACACCATCCATATTCGACGTAGCAAATTTTGTGCTCGGTACAAATCTTCAGAAGGGTGACAAGACGCTGGCATTAAGGTTGTCTGGATAGGAGAATTATCCCTTGATGTACGAGCGGATAAAATATGCTGCCCTCGATGCCCGTGTGAGTTTTGAGATAGCTGCAAGATCCAAAGAGCTTGTTGTGAAGCTGTCTCCCATAGAAGAAGAAGATCCCATGTGATTCCTATGACACCGCTCGAACCCATGACACCACACGTCCCACGACCTGCGGCTCACCCCTCTTGGCACCACTGCCCCTCTGCCTTCAGGAGCATTACATGTGGACCAGCCACCTATTGGGTCCACATGTTATTGACTCAAAGGCAGGTGTAGTATATGGCAAGCTCACCCCGAGGGCCCCGAGAGGAAATGTAACTCTGCGCCAGCCTTGTGGTGCTACCATCGCATCTAACTCGTGCCAAACTCGAGATTTGTTTCTTTACTATACATGAACGCAACAATTTAATGGACATTGTAATCTCAACATGTGATGGGGAGCTCTAAATTTGAATTTGAAAATTATAAGACAAAAAGATTCAAAACAAATAAACTGGGAGAGAGGGACTATATCGTATGATGTGTCCCATACGAAACAAGTCCCCTGGTTTGTCACCACAAAGATGCGGTTAGAAAGGAGCACAACATCTTCGTACTCGTACGGCAACAAATCGGCCGCAGACAGCATGGTCCACCTTTGACCGCCATGTGCAAGGTTTGTGCTATCTTCTTCAATCGCATCGTGGTTCCATCGTACCAATTCATGCGATGGCCTATTGCATGGCTGATCCCAATGTTGGACAAAGGTTGTACGGGAACGGTGTCACCGTTGTAAATGTTGTGCAAATTGATGTTGGTACCCTCCCGTACATATGCAAGCCAATCTCCACTCGCACCGAGCCTAACCTGTGAAACAGTGGGCATGGGAGAATTAGGAAATGGACAGGGAAGTAGTCTTTCGAATGCATTTACTACGTGATCAAACTCATCTTACCTGCTCATCGGAGGAAATCCGAGTGCCCCTCAACGTCGGCATCTCAAGGGGCGTCAACTTGCAACTACAGCCATGCTGCGCTAGAGAGACCCCCAAGGAAACATCCTCGTGTGTTCCACGGAACATCAAGATGCATTTGTATGAGTAGTTTATCTTGTGAGAGAAAAGGATGAATGAGGGAAGGCCTCTAGAGATAGAGATAGAGACTACTACTACCAATGTGCTAGCTCGTGCGTTGCAATGGATCCAAAGTAGTAGAATAATACTTGTTCACGTGCTTGAAATATAAACACTCTAGTTTTGATATACATGTGTCAGCAAACATGACAGCTTGTCCATGGAAGTTGAAACACGGCAACCATCATGTTTCTTGTTTCTACCACTTCCACACCCACACGCGATTCCCAGGACGCCGCTCCAACCCACGACACGACGTCCCCCGACGTGGACATGGATCCTCTGACGTGGCTATCAGTGCCTTATCCTGTCTTTCCTTTGCTGACAGGTGGGACCCACGCTTGGGGGGACCCACATGTTAGTGACAGAATGGTACAATTGTTCACGTCACGGGATCCTCATCCCCCCGACGTGCGCCTCATCCCTCTCAGCCCCACCGCTCCTCTGCCTTTGTGTGGATGACATGCGGGCCAGCTGAACTATGGCGATCATCAACTTTCTACCACAGCCACACCCGATTGGACGCGGTTTGCCTGCTCCGCTGCTGTGCTCCGATCCGTACTCCCGCACCATCGAATTTTCATCCAGCGGCTGTGACACATTTCATCCCGGGCATCAATCCTCAGCTGGAGTACTTCTGTACTATATGTAGTACCCGCCGGTGTGGCCATCTACGCCTCATAACGCCCCGATGCCCAGCTGTGGCACCCTTGCCACGGCCACGCCACCACCGGCCGGTTCATCTCGAACAAGTGAGTGGCGAACCACACCACCACCATGACATTGACATGTGGTCCAGCCGCATTTAAGGTCCGCATGTCATTGACTCATAGGCCAGTGCACTAAGCCACTGAAGCTCGGTCCCGTGGGCCCCGAGAGGGAAATGTAGCTCCTACGGCATGCCTTGTGGTGCTCCCGCAGTACGAGCTCGTGCCAAACCTGGAATTTGTTTCTTACTACTACCAACTAGTAAGGTACACGTGCATTGCACGCATGAGATTCTGGTGGTTTGTGCATTATGCTTAAGGGCCTATTCGGTTTGCAGCCTAAGGTTGCCACGCCTAAGCTTAGGCGTGCCACAATATCTTAGGCATGTGTTTGGTTCATTGCCACACTTGTGGCTTGCCACACTTTTCTAGCTACATGGTCCACATGTCATAGACTCAACTTCTTGCCAAATCTTGCCACACTTGGCCATTTTATTAGCCACACTTTTTGTGGCAGACACACTTTGCCTAAGCTTAGTTGTGGCAAAGTTAGTCATGAACGAAACAGTCCCTAAGTTCAACCATGGAGTCTTATAGATTCTACATGTGGCAGAATCTGGTGGAATGTAGATGATATCCAACGGCCAGTAGTGCTCGGATTTGCCATCTTTGTACCGTTGGATTGGCTTCATCCAACGACCAACTTTCAAAGTTATTCACACACTATATAGGGGTATAGATGTTTGGTTTGCAGCCTAAGGTTGCCACGCCTAAGCTTAGGCGTGCCACAATATCTTAGGCATGTGTTTGGTTCATTGCTACACTTGTGGCTTGCCACACTTATCTAGCTAGATGGTCCACATGTCATAGACTCAACTTCTTGCCAATTCTTGCCAAACTTGTGGTGGCCATTTTGTTAGCCACATTTTTTGTGGCAAACACACTTTGCCAAAGCTTAGTTGTGGCAAACATAGTCATGAACCAAACAGACCCTAAGTTCAACCATGGAGTATTCTAGATTCTACATGTGGCAGAATCTGGTGGAATGTAGATGATATCCAACAGCCAGTAGTGCTCTGATTTGCCATCTTTGTACCGTAGGATTGGCTTCATCCAACGACCAACTTTCAGAGTTATTCACACACTATATAGGGGGTATAGATATAGATGTGCCTGCTGACGAGGACATGTATTAGGGGTAGGGTAACAGGCCTGACCTAAAGACCCTACCCATGGACACCGTACACTTTGTACTGGGCCCCTGGGCCAGATCGCCGTCCAGATGTACCGCAACTTGAAAGTCACTCGGACGGCAACAACCACTCAAAGCACGGCACTCCACTCGACAAGCTCATTCCACTCGGCTGGGTAGCTCACTCGGATATGCGAAGACCAATAGTCAGCATAACGGTTTTGTAGTGGCCAGGTATTATGGCATTGATACTCCACTTTGTAACATAGGAGGTGAGGGGGTGCCACACTCTATATAAGCCACCCCCACCACTAGACTAAGGGGGTCTTTTCTTCCACCTCTCTCTCTTTTCACCATTAGTCTCAGGACTTAGCTCAGGCATAGGGATCTATTCCTCTCTCTCTCACACACATTGTAATCTCGGGATATATACTCAGATAAAACAAAGCCTCTCCAGAGCACGAGACGTAGGGTTGTTATCTCCACCGTGAGAGGCCCGAACTCACTAAAACCACCGTGTCACCCATATGCATCTCGATAGATCATGCTACGTTATCCTACCCCTCTTTTACTGTCGGAGTCGTTCCCACGACAGTTGGCACCCACCGTGGGGCATGGCGTCTATCGAACCATGGTGCATATGGTTTTTTCTTCAATCTTCAACAGCGGATCAACTACCAGCAGCAGAGAAATTGGCCACTAGAGCTCTGGTTATCGCGTCATTCGTACAAATAAAAGGATCAGGGAGTTGCTCATCTCAACTTCGTCCTCTTTACAATCAAACATTGCAATGATTTAACTATGGTTTGTTCTTTTCCTGTATGCACACGAGCTCATACGAAGGACGCCTCCCTTTGATCCGATTGGTGACTCGGCTCCCTAACGATGAAGCGCCGTCGTCCGCCCATCATCATCTCGCGCACTCATCGATGATGCCATCGCCGAGCGCCCACACACGCGCAGCCGCTAAACGCTCGGACCTGGTTCCCCAGCCGGTTGAACATGTCGACCGGTGGTCCGGTCAACCCGGCTCCTCGGGCGACAAGGCCTAGCTGACGGCACTCGACCCAGCTCCACACGCGTCGAAGCACGACTCTGACATGTGCCAACTCCGGTTCCCCGGGCAGCGAAACGCAACCACCAGCGCTCGCGCCGGCCTAAATCCTTGATCGCGCGGCCCGCGGATCGACCGCGGAGCTGCTCATCCTCCTCATCGCCACATCTCGGCTGCCGTCCGGTTCCGACCAGACCGGCCGTTTCTGCCGCAGCGGAGCTCTCCTCCGGCGTCCACACCAGGTCGTAATCTCTCTCTCCTCCTCTAATTAATACCAATCCATACGCATCAATGCATACAAAATATTTTCTTCCATCCTCACGGCTGCATGTAGTACACGGGATCGGTTAGGCTCCCGAGCCCTTAACTGCGTACATAATGCAGCACCCGATACACGCCGTAATTGCAGCCACTGGATCGGTTAGGCTCCCATACCATTAACTCTGTATATAACGCATCAGCCCATGCATGTCGTAAGTACAACCAGCACTAAATGGGGACTTGATTGGTAGCATGCAAAACCGAAGCATGCAGCCATCATTGCATGCTACTAATACCATTTACTATTGCCACACTTTCAAAACTCACGTAATTAACATTAATGCTTGGCCATGACCTCCGAGTTTCACGGACCAGTTGAACTGAGTATTTGCAGGTCTCATGCGTATTTTTCACTCGGTCTGGCTGAGACACACCACTCGGACATGCATGACGTACATGTCCTGCTCTATGCGTATTTTTCACTCGGACTGGCTGAGACACACCACTCGGACATGCGTGACGTACAGGTCCTGCTCTATGCAGTCGGACGAGCGTTGGATAACTCAGACGCCCCGCGCGACGCAACTCCGCAGGACACGTCTACATCATTTAGGCAGTTGTGTGTCGTCGCTCTGCGGGACGCGTCTACTTCACCCTAACGCCTTGCGCGTCATCACTCCGCGGGACGCGTCTACATCACTCGGACGCCTCGCACGTCATCACACCGCGAGACGCGTCTACTTCAGCCGGATGCCCCGCGCATCGCCACTCCGCGGGACACGTCTACTTCACTCGGACGCCCCGCGCTTCGTCACCCCGCCGGATGCATCTACTCCACTCGGCCGCCCCGCGCGTTGCCATCGGTTGGTCACCTCATCACCACTCGGCCGCTCCGCGCATTGCCACTCGGTTGGTCACCTCATCACCACTGAGCCGCTCCGCGCGTCGCCACTCAGTTGGTCACCTCATCACCACTGGGCCGCTCCGCGCGTCGCCACATGGTTGGTCACCTCATCACCACTGGGCGCCCGCGCGCCGCCACTCGGTTGGTCACCTCATCACCACTCGGCCGATCCGCGCGTCGCCACTCGGTTGGTCACCTCATCACCACTGGGCCGCTCCGCCGCCACACGGTTGGTCACCTCATCACCACAGGGCGCTCCGCGTCGCCACTCGGTTGGTCACCTCATCACCACTCGGCCGCTCGCGCGTCGCCACTCGGTTGGTCACCTCATCACCACTCAGCCGCTCCGCGCCGCCACTCGGTTGGTCACCTCATCACCACTGGCCGCTCCCGCCGCCACTCGGTTGGTCACCTCATCACCACTCGGCGCGCTCCGCGCGTCGCCACTTGGTTGGTCATCTCATCACCACTCGGCCGCTCCGCGCATGGCCACACTCGGTTGGTCACCTCATCACCACTCGGCCGCTCCGCGCGTTGCCACTCGGTTGGTCACCTCATCACCACTCGGCCGCTCCGCGCGTTGCCACTCGGTTGGTCACCTCATCACCACTCGGCCGCTCCGCGCATCGCCGCTCAGTTGGTCGCCTCATCACCACTCGGCCACTCACGCACCTTCAGACAGCTAAGTCATTTTACATTCTGTTATTTCCGAGTATCCCATAATTCACACATCACCTTCACTCGAAGGCCGCACCACCGAGTGTACCTCTACGCTCGGCTGCTTATTTTCACATACTTGCTTAGTACTGGTTATGTGACTCCCGATTCCAGATTACATTTTTTCGCATACATCATTCATGAACACCATGTGTCATTCTTAATTTTGAGTTTGCATCGGTCCTCCGGGGCTGCAACTTAGTCGAAACAGTACACTTCCATTTTATTTGAGCCAATATTCCAATGAGTTTAGTCGGATCCATCGCTTCGACAAGTTCGAACTGATCCTTCGCTCTTTCAGACTCGTGTTGGTTAACCAGCAAGCCCCTTGCACTCCCAGCGGGTGTCTATGGGTGTTATTCACACAAATCATTTGAGAACACACCGAATTTCCTCGAGAAATTATTTCGTTGGCTTGTGACATTTTTTACACAAGTTACGTGATCACTTGATGGCCCTATGCGCCAACTTCATCGCCGCTCGGACTCGGTCACTGTACCGGTCCTAGTGCACCACAACACCTACCTTGTCGCTCTGTTGACTTCAAACACATCCGGCCAACCCCTCTGGTGAATCCTCTTCATCGTATCAATGATATAGACCTCGTCAGGCATGAGACAGATAAGTCCCTTTTATAATCAAATTTCACACTTCACTCTTTTGCGAGTTTGCCTCTTTCGAGCATCACTTGAAAGATTCTCCTCATCTTTACCCGAGTCTAACTCGATGAATTGCAAATCATCCATTCAAAACTATATTTCTCGTGTTCCGATATGTCCGTTGTCAAAGCCTGTAGTATGCTCGGGGGCTACGCCGCACTCGGGGGCTGCATCTCATTTGGAATGACACTTTCCTGAGTGGTCGACTACTTCATCACCTGGCAGATCCTTCACTTCAAGAAATGCATCCGATCCGCCACTTCGACAAGTTTAGTAATCACCCAAACGCTCTGCACGCCATCTTCATTCCTACTCAGAATCAGTTGGCACACCGGTCTTCTCGCGCCGCAACCACGTTACACTGACCTTGTCACTACATAAGCTTCAAAAGCATTCGACTAAGTCCTCCGAGGACCATTTTCGCCGTCCGGTGGCACACGACTTCGCCTTAGCCGCCTCGCGCGCCGCCACTCGGTTGTGCACGTCTTCACCACTCGGCTGCCCTGCGCATCTTCACTTGGCTAGATATGTAGTCCTACATTCGACCACTTCACACGTCATCACCATTCGGTCGCTCCACACGTCGCCACTCGGTTGGGCACGTCTTCACCACTCGACCGCTCTGCGCGTCGCCACTCGGTTGCACGCGTCTTCACCACTCGACCGCCCCGCGCATCGTCACTCGGTTGTACACATCATCGCCCCTCTGCCGCCTCGCGCGTCACCATCAGTTGGACATGTCTTTACCTCTACACCCCAGCACGGGAACGACTAACTTACTCATATGGTCAAACCTCATATCACACTCTATAGCAAGATTACCTCCTTCGAGCATCACTTGGGGGCTACGCACGACAGTTGGCCATGTCACCCTCAGGGGTTATGCCCATTTGGTCAACCTATTGATCACATCAGGAATATTCTTCTCACCATAATTACTCGACCTCCGAGTCAGAGAAGAACAAGTTCGATCAGTACCAGCTAAGAAGATTTTTAGTTCTCTCAGACCCCCGCCGACTGCCCGCAGTCGATGATGGTCTCGGGGACTACACCCAGTGGGTGCACTCAGCGTGCCCCCACTGGAGTAATCTCCACTCGGAACGGTCCGACCGGTCCGAGTGACGTCCAAACAACAACAAAAAGACAGGCTCTAAGACTCCCGCCGACTGTTGGTACCCACTTGGAACGGTCCGACCGGTCCAAGTGACGGCCAAACAACAACAAAAAAGACAAGCTCTAAGACTCCCACCGACTGCCCGCAGTCGACGGCAGTCTCGGGGACTACACCCAGTGGGTGTACTCAGCGTGCCCCCACTGGAATGGTATCCACTCGGAACGGTCCACCCGGTCCGAGTGACGGCCAAACAACAAAAAAAGACACGTTCCAAGCATGAAGAAATTCCGAGTAACCAGTTACTCGATGCAGGACTAGCTCCAAATCACTCAAAAAAATTGCTATAAGGTGAGTTCAACGCTCCTCCGCGGACCTGTTTGAGCTCATTTCACTCGGGCACCATGTAGACTGGAATCCGTCAAGGCAACAAGCGAAGATAAGACCGCCGGGTGACCAAAGGAAGTTCATAAGTGCCTCCGTAGCACTCGAGTCATCTGGGAATTCACCTCGACTCGACCTGCTCAACCTCGACTGATTCGGGGGCTAATGACGAGGACATGTATTAGGGGTAGGGTAACATGCCTGACCTAAAGACCCTACCCATGGACACCGTACACTTTGTACTGGGCCCCTGGGCCAGATCGCCGTCCAGATGTACCGCAACTTGAAAGTCACTCGGACGGCAACAACCACTCAAAGCACGGCACTCCACTCGACAAGCTCATTCCACTCGGCCGGGTAGCTCACTCGGATATTCGAAGACCAATAGTCAGCATAACGGTTTTGTAGTGGCCAGGTATTATGGCATTGATACTCCACTTTGTAACATAGGAGGTGAGGGGGTGGCGCACTCTATATAAGCCACCCCCACCACTAGACTAAGGGGGGTCTTTTCTTCCACCTCTCTCTCTTTTCACCATTAGTCTCAGGACTTAGCTCAGGCATGGGGATCTATTCCTCTCTCTCTCTCACACATTGTAATCTTCGGATATATACTCAGATAAAACAAAGCCTCTTCGGAGCACGAGACGTAGGGTTGTTATCTCCACCGTGAGATGCCCGAACTCGCTAAAACCACCGTGTCACCCATATGCATCTCGATAGATCATGCTACGTTATCCTACCCCTCTTTTACTGTCGGAGTCGTTCCCACGACACCTGCCCGTTGCAATGGATCCAAAGTATATCTATTTAGTGGAGTGCACTCTAAACACATTATCTATTTATTTTTCTCTAACCTTTCGTAGCCATGCAACCTAGCTACATAAGCTTCATGGGTGCCCCCCACATCATATTATTCATACTATGTTGACTGGAAAAAGATAAATCACCCAAAACAAGATCTTCCCATTTTTTGTTCCTACGATGTTGTACCGTGCACGTACCTACTAGTTGTATAGTGGTAGTACTAGTTCTATAGTACAAACTTGGTACTAGTAGGAGTAGTAGTATAGAATGCTCCTACTCTATCAACGAGCCCCATCTAACACAAAATTTCTTGGCTTCCGTGCTACAGCTAGATCTTCCCCTCATTTTTATTTTCCAACCCGGCGGCGGGCAGGGTGCGGATTGCCGATAGTCGGTTTTCTCAATGGCGGTCCCACATGAAAGTGAAAATGCTAGGCAACACACCTTCCCTAAGCTTTGTGTCATGCCGGACGGGCCGTGAAGTACTCCCGATTCCTGGGCATGTGGGGGTGCGACGCAAACGCGCCAGGCCTTTTTCTTTTACTAGCAATGTGCCTGTGCGTTGCGACGGATCCAAAGTAGTAGAATAGTAGTACTTGTTCACAAACTTGAAATAAATCACTCTTGTTTCGATATTCTCCTAATATATTACTTTTCACCCAAAATATATTTCTCAGGCTGTTTTGATGAGGTGAGGGAGGGATGTGGTTGCTTTCAAGATAATAAGGGGTTTTCTGCAAATTGGAGTAGAGAAGTAGGCTATTGTTGCAAAAATGTCACAACTTACCTCACAACTGTTAGATGCAGATCTAATGGTCAGAAACGACAGATGGCAGACACACCACCATCACCAACTGAGTCTTTTATAGGAGTAGGAGTAGAGAAACATGTATAATTTGTAACATTTGGTTATGCTCCTTGGCATGATCGAGAGATATAAATAACGATTGGAAACGCTATGGCGGGACTATTTCCGCTAGATAAGCAGGGTACGTAGTAGCTAGGTTGGCGCATCGTCGGTTTTGTCACATGCGGTCCGACTTTTTCTAGTGTTTCTAGCAAGATGCCCGCGCGTTGCACGAAGTTGTTGGAAAAGCTAAGCACAACTTATAAATTGACGGATGGAGTACTAGTTATAGTGATGCATATAATTAAGCAAAGGGATCGCACATGTCGGTATTGACTGGAACGAGAATGCAACATCACAATAAGAATTAAGGCCATGATGATGTGATCGCAGTGGTGGTTACAGGAGGCAAGAAGAAAGATGCATCCATCAATGTACGACCTCCTCCTCCTCAACTTAGTGTGTCGGGCCACCGACCGGTAGCTAAGAAGCGGTGGCTTTTGTGGCGAGGTCAAGGTGCTTCTCAGCACAGGCATCCAAGGCTTCCAGCCGGTTGAGGAAGGCCAACATCGTTGCGTCCTCACTGGCCTTGTAGATACATATGTACACGATTTCACACACGTGGATGTGTAGGTCGACGAATTCTTGCAGGGCGAGGCGCCTCGCGGCGAGCGCGACCTCCAGGTGGACATTCTTCGTGGTGTCGGCGGGCAGTCGCAGGGCCACCAGTGCTTGAAATAGGTTCTGGCCATGGTGGCTGATTAGGGTGGCAAGCAATGAGGAGCCCGGGCACACGGGCTGGAGGAGCACGGTGATGTCGTTCGCGAGCTTCTTGAGGACGGTGAACTTGTTGGTGGTGGCAACTATCATCTAGTCCAACTGAGAGTCGTAGTTGGCGTCGATGACAACCATCAACCAGCCGGTCTCCAACACCGTCTGGAGACGATCCTCGGCGCCATGCCGCAGGCCGGCATCGTGGACCATCTGGCACAACCGTTGGCGGCCCGCGCACATCGCCGCCATGTGTCTGGAGTGAGCACTTTTGCGCTTAGTGTAGGTGCTTAGGCAAATGCTTAGGTGCGTAATATGTGGTAGATGCATTGGAATGGAGGGGCGCCTTTATATGAGGGCAAACTGCGTTGCATTCACATCGTGCAACCTCTTTTCCCAGTCCTCCTCCCATTACTTCCCTCATGCATTAATTGAAGGAGGATGCATTGGCTGTTCAACATTTCGGGAACCACTACTCCCTCCCTCGTCTGCATTAAAGCCGTATCGGGAACTGCACCACCCACTGTCAAATTGAATAGTACTGCGTCGCCCACTGCACGCTCGGCTGAACACACCTCCTTGCCTCCATCAAACCCCTCCGTTAAACCCGCATGCAAACCGAGAAACCTACTCCGGCCAAACGTCCGTTCATGAGTGGGCCGTAATTAAATAGAACACCGGCCGAGCTCCTCCCATCCGCCCTCAGTTTAAACGAGGCCAGACGCCGGCCAAGCCTACCATATGCCATGTATTTAAACGAGGCCAGACAGACATCGGGCAAGAATCGCACCCCTCAGCCGCCCCCCCATCTCCTCCTTCACCATTTTCTCCACTCTGCCGATGGCTTCCGAGGAGCCGTTCTCCAACATACTACCCGGCTGGGTGGCCCGCTGAGCCCTCCGGATACGGGCGAGGCCCCTAAGTGCTTCACCAACCTCGCTTGGCCCGACAAAGCCAGTTGCCATCCCAAGCAGGCGTGTGGTTCAGCAACCTGCAGCTCCAGTTCAGCGCGATGAGGAGTGGCGAGTTGCTCCACACCGGCACGGCGGCGAGCACGTTGGTATGGGCGTCGTCCCTGCCGCGTCGTACTGCGCCACCAGTGTCCGCGGTGGCCGCGCCTCCCGTGCCTGCGGCACCGCCATGCAGGCAGAGACACAAGCTGGGAGCGTAGAGAGCGACGAGTCGGTGGCCAGCTTCTCCGTGTCCGCCACCATCATCGAGGAGAAGTAGAATATTGGAGGCCGCCGCCACTTGGGTCCCACGAAGGCCACCGCCGAGGCGACGACTGCACATTCAGGTGGTTTCTTTGCTGCTTCATCTCTTCCGAGGACCTTCGTCGACCCCGCAAGTGTGTGTCAGACATGAGGAAGACAAAGGAATCCACGGGTGGCCATTTAGATTATGTACTCCCTCTCCAGCTGGCGGGAAATATTTGTTCTAAGGATGGATAAATTGTATGTATCTATAACTAAAATAAGTCTAGATACATCCATTTCTAGGACATGTATTTCCGGACGGAGGGAGTATTAATTATACCAAGAGAGCCGCATTAGCACCGCTTAGTTCATGTAAATGTAATGAAATCCATCATGTTTATATGAAGATCCGACTTTTTTATATGAAATCCTTCAGGCTTATATGAAATCAGTCCATGTTTGCACGAATTTCATCTGGTTGGTTAGAGTTGTGAAAATGTATGCCGCTTGCGTTTGATGTCATCCTCCACGGAAGGAAGCGGGTGGAAATTTGCCGGCTGCCGTTGGACATGCGCTTATGCTGGAAATAATAGAGTGACATCCAATCCATTTGAGTTAATTGTGTGTATGACTGTCCCTCTATAAAAAGTTAATTGCATGTACAGTGTACATGTGACTTGCTGGGTGGCTACAACTTCGTATAGAAAGTTAAAAAGAAACAAGTCCATCCTTAATCTTGTATTCTAAGTACTCTGTGGGTTCCACTATCAGTACAATAGCGAAAGAAGTATAAATTAAATAAGTAATGTATAATATAAAAATCTAAAGTTAAAGACAGAATTCAAACTAATATCATCGCGTTGCAAGCATCCGACGCTAACCAGTCCAGCACATTTTTGTTGTAGACCATGCTGGAGATATATCTCCATGTCTACTCTTATACTCCATCCATTCCTAAATATTTTTCTTTTTTAGATTTCAAATGGACTACCACATACAGATGTATGTAGACATATTTTAGAGTGTAGATTCACTCATTTTGCTCCGTATGTAGTCACTTGTTGAAATCTCTAAAAAGACAAATATTTAGGAATAGAGGGAGTAGAAAACAGACTTGGTGATGATGGTGTGCGTGCCATCCTGCAATATAGGCCGTCGGATTTATATCTAATGGATAGGAAGAAAACTATGGCAATTTTGCAAAAATATACCCACACCCCTCTCCATGTTCGCAAATAAGGCCTTCCCTCGTTCATCCTTTTCTCTCACAAGATAAACTACTCATACAAATGCATCTTGATGTTCCGTGCAACGCACGGGCATCTAGCTAGTTTCTTTTAAAATAGTTACTGCGATAATTGGGTTGAAGTGATATATTTTATGTCTACCCCGAATGATTTCAGATTCACTAGTAGTAACAAAGAAAAGGTTGCCTTGTTAATTAACAGAAAACAGGGTGAAAACTATCACATGAGGCCGGTAAAATGAGGCACACTGGGTTCAACGTCATCGTCACTACAGCTGTGTGCGTGCAGGAAGTCTACATCTCGAGGGGGCTACTGAGTGAGGCACAGAGACACAATGTTTGAGAGAGAAACCAATTGACAGATTACGATCAGATCGAGTTGTCACCCTTCTGCTGTCATTGTTGGGGTGGGGGGGGAGGGGGATGGTGAGAAAGACGTATCGAGAGTGTGCGCGGTAGGCACAGAGGCACAACTAGTGAGAGTGTGTGTATGTGTGTGTGTGTTGGAAAGAGGAGTAGATAGATTACTATCAAGATCGAGGTGCCACCCTACTCCTTCGGTCTCGGATAGTGTGTGTGTGTGTGTGTGTGTTGTGTGTGTGTGTGTTTGAGAGAGAAGCCAGTCGATAGATTAGTATCAAGATCGAGGTGTCACCCTACTCCTTCAGTGTTGGGAAGTGTGTGTGTGGGTCTGTGGGTGTGTGTGTGGGTGTGTGGGTGTGGGGGGGGGGCAGTGACACTTACATATCTCTACTCTTATAAAAAACAGAGTTGGTGATGATGGTGTTCCTGCCATCCTGCAATATAGGCCATCCGATTTATATCCGACGGATAGGAAGGAAACTATGATAATTTTGCAAAAAGATACCCACACCCCTCTCCACATTTGCAAATAAGGCATTGCCTCGTTCATTCATTTCTCCCACAAGATAAACTACTCATACACATGCATCTTGATGTTCCGTGCAATGCATGGGCATGTTGCTAGTAGGGAGAAGGAGTTTGTGTGAGACATATCTAGCTATATCAAGGGATAGGTAGATAGCATGTGTGCGAGGCATACTGAAAGCATCACGAAGATAAACAAATGGTGTGCATGCAAGTGCCGGAAAAAATGAAGCAAGAAACAATGTGTACGCCCGTGCGCGCGGGTGTGAGTGAGTGTGTGTGTGTGAGTGAGTGTGTGTGTGTGTGTGTGTGTGAGAGAGAGAGAGAGAGAGAGAGAAATTTCAAAACAAAAGGTGCTCTGCTGGAATCCCATTGTATGTATTCATATGGTTCCGGAACTCGAGTTAACCTTAGGCATATGTGTGAGAGACATAATTATACTTTGAGACATTAGTGGCTATGGGTGGGCGGAATTAAAGGGGTGGGCGTGTTCGACAGAGAGAGCATGTGTGTTTCTGTGTGAGAGACTTGTAGGACGGGGTAGAAAGACGAATTCTAACCTTGACGGAGGGGGACAAATACATGAAGTGCGCGTGTGTGATTCCGATGCCCACAGGGAAATGAGATATGTATGCCTGTGAGAGAGATTGCACAATTCATTCACGTATCACTATCTAGCGATCGTGGACGTGCATCGCTTGAACATAAATCAATATCTACTTCATATCGTGGCCAAAGGTACAATATTGATTCAACGCTATAAAGATTGGACACTCACATATCACATTTTTTCTATCTAAATAAACCTTTTCAGTTGTGCATGCCAAAGTTACAGTGATGTTTCTTCAAACAACCAATGTATCTGTCGGCGTTCTGGGAACGGGGGTCCCCAGACTTGGCTGCCTGCGGCCTGCGGCGTGGCTCGGTGGTGGCCCGGTACGGCCCGTCTTCATCAACCCAAGTTCAAGACCTCGAGAGGGGCCAAGCCTCACGGGGCGGACGACCCAAGGCTTCCTCAAGGGCAGCCTCACCAGTGTAACGCCCTCGATGCGGCTATATCTCCCACGTGTCGAAGCACGACTTAGAGGCATAACCGCATTGAAAGCAATGTCGCAAGTGAGGTAATCTTCACACAACCCATGTAATACATAAGGGAAAGAGATACATAGTTGGCTTACAATCGCCACTTCACACAATTACATGAATAAAGCATTACATCATACAGATACAATCAAGGTCCGACTACGGAACCAAAATAAAAGAAGAACCCCAAATGCGATAAAGGTCCCCGATCGACCCTAACTGGGCTGCACTCTCGATCAACTAGAACGAAACAACACAAAGGGCAAGATCTTCATCGAGCTCCTCCTTGAGCTTGGTTCGTCACACCTTTCGGTAACATAGGCACCTACAAACTGGTTTTGGAAGTATCTGGTGAGCCACGAGGACTCAGCAATCCCATTACCATGGGTATCAAGGCTAGCAAAGCTTAATGGGTAAAGAAGGGGTAAAGTGGTGAGGTTGCAGCAGCGGCTAAGCATGATATGGTGGCTAACATACGCAAATAAGAGTGAGAAGAGAACAAGCGGAACGGTCGTGAAGCTAGCAATGATCAAGAGGTGATCCTGAACACCTACTTACGTCAAACATAACCCAGAAACCGTGTTCACTTCCGGGACTCCGCCGAGAAGAGACCATCACGGCTACACACGCGGTTGATGCGTTTTAATTCAGATCAAGTGTCAAGTTATCTACAAGCGGACATTAACAAATTCCCATCTGCCACATAACCGCGGGCACGGCTCTCGAAAGTTTATACCCTGCAGGGGTGTCTCAACTTAGCCCATGACAAGCTCTCACGATCATCGAAGGAATAGACCTTCACCCAGGAAGACCCGATCAGTCTCGGAATCCCGGTACATCAAGACATTTCGACAATGGTAAAACAAGACCAGCAAATCCTCCCGCTGTGCCAACAAATCCCAATAGGAGCTGCACATATCTCGTTCTCAGGGCACACCGGATGAGCAAGACGTCGGGTTGGCATAGACCACAGTTGCCAGGGGCGCCGGACATCGCTCGGTTTGGACCAGCACTTAGACAAGCATCGCCCGGGGCTAAAATAAAGATGACCCTCGGGTTGGCCGACCCAAGGAAAGGGATAGGTGGTGGTGAGGCAAATGGTAAAACCAAGGTTGGGCCTTGCTGGACAAGTTTTATTCAAAGCGAACTCGTCGGGGGTCCCATAAATCACCCGACCGCGTTAGGAACGCAAAAATCCGGGAACATAACACCGGTATGACGGAAACTAGGGCGGCAAGAGTGGAACAAAACACCAGGCATAAGGCCGAGCCTTCCACCCTTTACCAAATATATAGATGCATTAATAATATAAGAGATATTGTGATATCCCAACATAACCCTGTCCACCATGGAGAAATCTTCAACTTCACCTGCAACTAGCAACGCTATAAGAGGGGCTGAGCAAAGCGGTAACATAGCCAAACAGTGGTTTGCATAGGAAAGGTCTCAAAGGTTAGAGGTTCATGGCAATTTGGGATGGCTTGATAAACAGGTGATAGGTAGCGCAGCATAGCGATAGAACGAAACAACTAGCCTAGCAATGATAGTAGTGAGATCCAGGGTAGCGGTCATCTTGCCTGAAATCCCGCTAGGAAGAAGAACGAGTCCATGAAGAAGACAAACGGATGTAGTCGAACGAATCCTCACAATCGCAACATTACCGAAACTAAGAAGCAACACCGGAAAGAAACAAACAACATGGTAAACACACAAGCATAAACATGGCATGATGCACAAACAAGTATGATGCATGTCCGGTTTAATGAGGCATGGCATGGCAAAGTGCAACACACAACACTACAAGTTAAGTGGAGCTCAATATGCAACGAGTTGCATATTGACGAAACACCACATCCGAGTTATTTAGTTCGATCTCGTTTAGGTACACAACAATGTTAAATGTTGTTAAACATGGCAAGGAGTGAAGCATAAGTAAACTAACTATTTAGGCAAGTTTAAATGAGGCCGGAACAACAAACAACATTTCCGGAAAAACCTCATATGCAATATATGAATTTGGTACTGTTCTGCCCTAAAACATATTTTAAAGTTGTTAAACAGGAAAATAAAGTGGACCATGCTAAACTAGGCATTTTTCCACCCCATTTACATATAAAGTTTGTTTAAAACCGAGCTACGGTTATTTAGTTATGAAATAAAGCATTTTAATATGGCATAGGAGCAAATTAATGCAAACAACATTTTAAACATATTAACAAGGGATGAAAGTGGCATATTGTGAAACTAGATAAAATTCTAAGCATTTTACATGTATAAATTATTTTAATCCGATGCACGGTTGTGAGTTATTAAATGCATGAACTCTAGGGACTTTTCTGTAAAACTGTTAATACAATGGATAATGTTAAATTCGCAGCAGTAAAAAAAAACACATGCGGGCTGAATTAGAGCACAGGCCGAAACAGGACATGGGCGCTGGGGGAGGTTCTCACCATGGGCCTCGGCCCAGCTGGTGGAGAGGCCTGGCAGGCCGGTGGATCTAGCAAAGAGGAGCTGGGCCTTGGCACGGGCGTCTTGGAGTTGGTCCACGTTGGCACGGTCAACGCTCGAGGATGAGCGGGCGGGGCAGAGTCGAGGCGTATTGGGCGCGAGCGTCCTCCTATGCTCGAAGAAGAGGCCGGACCGGGTGTTGACGGCGCACAGGAAGAAGACGACGAGGAGGAGCAGCGGGGATGGGGCTCTGGCGACGGGATCCGAAGGGGAACGCCGGTGAATGGACGGAGGGCCTCGGGCCGGTCGAACCTGAAGGGCGCCGGCGCTTGAGCTCCGGCGAAGGGATGAGTTACGAAGAAGAGGGAGAGAGAGTTGAGGCGGAGAGAGAGAGAGGGAAAAGAGAGAAGGAAAACAGGGAAGGAGAGGGCGACGGGACGGGAAGGAAGAGGCACGGCGGCAACCGTTCCTCTCACGGAAGAGACGAGCGAGCCCTGCAGTGCTGGCGGAGGCGAGAGGAGGCAGGCGAGGCGACCCGATCCGGCGACACGAACGGCAAGGACGGGAAGGACACCCATGGCGGCTCCGTTCACCGGCGGCCATGGCAGCAGGGGCTAGCCCCGTTCGTTTCCTGGCAGGAAGAAAAACAAACGAGGAAGGGAGAGAGATTAGAGGAGGAAGGAGAAAGGCAGGCAGCGAAAGGGTCTCCCGGGGACTCATCTCCGGCGAGGAGCTGCAGGCGCAGGCGACGAGGTGGTGGCTCGGGGCTCCGGTGGCGCGGTGAGGAGCTCGGGCAGGGGGAATCGGGTCCGGGTTGGTGGGGATGGATCGAAGGTGGTTGGCCAATGGGGATCTGGGAGGATCCCAAGGAAGAAAAAAAACCAGAGGAGCGGCGGCGGCTAGGAGGATCCCTAGAAATTAGGGATTGGTCCTATGATTGCACTGCTATTTATAGTAGGTGGGTGTGGGTTAAATTAGGGGCTAACTCGTCCCTTCGATTAAAATCGAACGGTTAGAAACAATAGGCTAGGGAGCTCAAATAAGAAAACGGTGATGTTTTGTAGACGTTTGGGGATGATCCGGACACGACGGTAATGACTGCCCGGGTCGGGTTCAGGGGAGTTTTCGGACGCACGCAAGAGGGGCTGCGAGCTGGCAAGAGAGGTTAGGTGGTCGGACAAAAGGGAAACGAAAACACAGTTGGTCTCGGGGCGGTCAACAAAAGAAAGGGGGGGACGCGGCAACTACGAACGGGTGCAGGTTTTATGAAAACGATGCCGATGCAATGCGAATGATGACATGAGACGAGATGCATAAAAAGAACAAAATGCAAAACAACGGACCAAAAACCCAACCACGAAGGAAAAATAAATCACATAGCCGGAAATGGCAAGAGTCGGAGTTACGAATATGGAAAGTTGCATCCGGAGCGTTACAACACTCCACCACTACGAGAGGATCTCGTCCCGAGATCTAGGATGGCACCGGAGGGAAAAGGAAGAGGAAGATAAGCGGTAAAACTAAGTTGCTTCTTTGACGAACGAGTGAAACCACAAACCTTGAGAGGTTGAACAAAATGAAAGAAAGAAAACAACGAATATGAACAAAGTTGAAAGCACTCTGTTAGAAAAGAGGAACATGGGATACGACGAGAACCAGGAGGTTTAGTGATAAGATAGATATTGAAACCACTCTGGTTAAAACTAGATAGAGGAGGAATAAGATTGATATAATTTGGGCAGCACTCCGACTGTAAATGGAAGGAATTGAACATGAACTTGACAAGATGAGATGATACATGATGAAATCAACAACACTTTGCATCCGAATTGAAAGAATGGCACAAGGGTAAGAAACATTTGAGACAGCACTCGGTTAAATGGATAATCAAGAAAAGAACATGATCCTCACAAAACGAGGTGATGAGTGAAGAGCACAACATCACAATGTCTCCGTAATGAAAGGATAGAAGTTAGACCGTTGTGATAAAAGGACGGAGAAGGAAATGATAACTTCTACCACAATTGAATTTGGAAAGCATCCTTGCAAAGAAGAATCGAACAGAGTTGTTGGAAAATCAACAACGAGAAGCACAAGCTTGTTGTGGGCTTATGGCAAACGTCTCAAAATTATGAGGTGAGCTTCTGCCACCAACGAAAACAAATGATTGGATTGATAACAACAAGGAGACGAGAAACTTATTTCACCGGGAGGACAAATGAAGAACTTGGGTCATTTATAAGCACCATAAATAGCAACAATCCTTAGGGAAAGCTTTAGGTGAAATATAACCCAAGATAACTCCAATGAAGAGACTGATGGATTTAAAATACCTCATTCTTGACAACAATATGAATCATGAAACATGAAGGAAATTGTCAAGAGTGACATAACACCATCTCAAAAGATAAGATAGAAGGAATTGCACTTTGACTGCAAGACGGAGAATACTTGAGCTCCTCAAAACAAAACATGTGTTGAGCACCATGTTTATTTTAGAGTATAGCTTGGCGGGTCATAACTTCGAGAGAAATCTTGAAGAACAGTTGAAGAGTGAAAAGAATCCTTGAGGAACCACCATGTAGAGCCTCCATGAAGAACTCCGGTAATAAAAGGATGATAAAAAGAAAGAGAACTTGAAAGCACAAGGTGAAGCCTTGCGATGATTTAGAAGGACCTTCGCGACGAGATAAAGCAGAAAACTAGAAACTCCGGAAAAAGAATAGATGAAACACTAGAACCGAGAATCACTTCATCATGAACAATCTTCGGAAGAAAAGAATTGAATCACCTCGAGGAAATAAAAATAAGATTTATTGTATGCTTATCCTTCATCAAATTTAGTTGATGACAAACTACGGATTTTGCATATTACTTATTCTCGTAGAAAGGATTAAGATAGATATGGCGCAAGCTTGGGAAGGTCTTCAACGAACCACCTGTAGGATTGGAAAGAACGAATGAATTAAATGATAACGAAGGAGGTGAAATCTTGAACGAACCACCGTAAGAATTGAAAATGAACGTAGCAAAGGCACAATTCACCGGGAAGAATTGGAAAACGAATGAAGATATTTGAGGGGATTTAGATACATGAGAACGAAGAGAACATGAACTGATTAGAGGATATTTGAACGAATCACCGGTAAGATTTGGAGAACGGTAGCTACACGCTGAGAATGAAGAATTATGACATGATGGCCTTCGGAGGAAAGAAATGGAAAGAACTCATGAAATGCTCCGGATGGTAAGAAAAGAGTTGTCTCAATCGAAAGCAATTATGAGAGGATGGCATCAAGCTAGGACCATGTATCTTTGGAAGAACTGGTAAGGATTTAAGAGGAACTCTTCTTCGGTCTTCAAATGATGAGAATGACAACGAGAAACACCACCAAGAATTATTGAGGCACACCGGAAGAATCAAAAGCGAAGAGGTTGAGCCAACTATGAAAAGAATTTGAAAGATCTTGGAGAAAAGCATTTGACTGATGATAACTCATTCTTACATCAAACTTGGAGAAGAATTTAGGATAGCTCTGGGAAAATAGAAGAGTCAGGTAAGATCCTGGGAAAAGACATGTGGGTTAGGGCCCACTCAAAAGAACACCGTTGAAAAGATTTAAAAGAGATGTTGCACCGGTTGAATTAAATGACTTGAATGAGATACCAATCTCGAAAGAGCTTGAACGAATGTAGAGTGGAAACACAAATCTTCGAGATATCTTGAGCACTCCGGAATAACAAATAGCGAGAAGTAGAATGATAATGAGGTGCACCGGTATGAGAAGAAATTGAAATGAGGAAAAAGGTATGATCAACAAAACTTGACTTGAATCCACCGGAGAAGAGAAAGGAATGAGGGATGACGAACTAGTAGAACATCTTCTTGAGAACCACCGGGTAAGAACATTGATGGAAAAGAATGGAGAAACTTCACATGAATAAATGGATACTTGGTAAAGAAATCTTAGTCCTTGAGGAAAAAGGGTGGGTGGGCGGGAAAAAACAAAGGCAACTTGGAGACGGATGAAACAAACACCGTTGAGAAGAAATGATAATTGGACTTGCTGATGTTGAAGTGATCGGATCCACTTGAAGAGAAACACGCCGGTTGAAAAGGATAGACATGACAATCTCGATTGTAGAGAAGGATTGGTATTCACATCGGAGTATGAGAACACCATTTCGGAAAGGTATGGAATCAACACTTGACATTGAAGCAACTCGAATA
The DNA here is from genome assembly GCA_021437245.1 of Aegilops speltoides. NCBI lineage: Eukaryota > Viridiplantae > Streptophyta > Magnoliopsida > Poales > Poaceae > Aegilops > Aegilops speltoides. Next base: position 335,518,482 of record CM038142.1, on the reverse strand, counting down.
CCACAACTCAAAACAAAAACAAAGGACTGACTTGCAGAATAAGCCGGAACAAACATATGATAGAGATTTACCCAATCCCATATCATGCATCTGTCGAAAAGATATTCTAGGAGCTACATGAATTCCCACCTATAAACTCCCGAAATTTTCTGGTTATGCAATCTGGTGTTGGGGATACAGGGGAAGCAATATATCTCACCCAAACTAACAATCCCTACATCCAGCTGTATCCATCCTTCAACACATAACCAAGAAACCTTTGGAAATCGGCTACCTCAACCTTCGAAAAGCATCCGTTATACAAGTCATGGCAATACTCCGTACTCACCTTAATCTTCGGGTTAACGGGTTATCTCACCAACAAGCGCATAAAAGAGATTTTCGATGTCGGCGTACTAAACTCAGGTATTCGAACTGCAACGATAAAATTATGGCGACAACACCTTAGAGCTCAACTCCCGGGACACTTCCACTAAACCCTGACGGGAGGCACCAAGACAATGTTCTCATCATAAAACCATCGAACGATTCCAAGATACCCGCGTGATCCTAAAAAATTTTTAGTGAAATTTGAGAAGAGAAGAGTCAAAACTCTACGTCGGGATGCCTTACAGAGTGATGAAGAGACTGGGAGTAAAAAGAATTCCTAACTCTCCGATATATATAATCCTAAATGACTCAAAACATTTTTCTAGACACAACTCGCCGCTAAAAACGATCAGCGGTGGGGCTCCTAAGGTCGGGAAGGCTCGATTACCAACTTGTAGCGCCCTCGATGCGGCTATATCTCCCACGTGTCGAAGCACGACTTAGAGGCATAACCGCATTGAAAGCAATGTCGCAAGTGAGGTAATCTTCACACAACCCATGTAATACATAAGGGAAAGAGATACATAGTTGGCTTACAATCGCCACTTCACACAATTACATGAATAAAGCATTACATCATCCAGATACAATCAAGGTCCGACTACGGAACCAAAATAAAAGAAGAACCCCAAATGCGACAAAGGTCCCCGATCGACCCAAACTGGGCTCCACTACTGATCAACTAGAACGAAACAACACAAAGGGCAAGATCTTCATCGAGCTCCTCCTTGAGCTTGGTTGCGTCACCTTCTCGGTAACATAGGCACCTACAAACTGGTTTTGGAAGTATCTGGTGAGCCACGAGGACTCAGCAATCCCATTACCATGGGTATCAAGACTAGCAAAGCTTAATGGGTAAAGAAGGGGTAAAGTGGTGAGGTTGAAGCAGCGGCTAAGCATGATATGGTGGCTAACATACGCAAATAAGAGGGAGAAGAGAACAAGCGGAACGGTCGTGAAACTAGCAATGATCAAGAGGTGATCCTGAACACCTACTTACGTCAAACATAACCCAGAAACCGTGTTCACTTCCCGGACTCCGCCGAGAAGAGACCATCACGGCTACACACGCGGTTGATGCATTTTAATTCAGATCAAGTGTCAAGTTATCTACAACCGGACATTAACAAATTCCCATCTGCCACATAACCACAGGCACGACTCTCGAAAGTTTATACCCTGCAGGGGTGTCCCAACTTAGCCCATGACAAGCTCTCGCGATCATCGAAGAATAGACCTTCACCCAGAAGACCCGATCGGTCTCGGAATCCGGTACATCAAGACATTTCGACAATGGTAAAACAAGACCAGCAAAGCCTCCCTGTGCCAACAAATCCCAATAGGAGCTGCACATATCTCGTTCTCGGGGCACACCGGATGAGCAAGGCGTCGGGTTGGCATAGACCCTGGTTGCCAGGGGCCGGACATCGCTTCGGTTTGGACCAGCACTTAGACAAGCACGGCCCGGGGGCTAAAATAAAGATGACCCTCGGGTTGGGTGACCCAAGGAAAGGGATAGGTGGTGGTGAGGCAAATGGTAAAACCAAGGTTGGGCCTTTTGGACAAGTTTTATTCAAAGCGAACTGTCGGGGGTCCCATAAATCACTCGACCGCGTTAGGACGCATAAAATCCGGGAACATAACACGGTATGACGGAAACTAGGCGGCAAGAGTGGAACAAAACACTGCATAAGGCCGAGCCTTCCACCCTTTACCAAATATATAGATGCATTAATAATATAAGAGATATTGTGATATCCCAACATAACCACATCCACCATGGAGAAATCTTCAACTTCACCGCAACTAGCAACGCTATAAGAGGGCTGAGCAAAGTGGTAACATAGCCAAACAATGGTTTGCATAGGAAAGGTCTCAAAGGTTAGAGGTTCATGGCAATTTGGGATGGCTTGATAAACAGGTGATAGGTAGCGCAGCATAGCGATAGAACGAAACAACTAGCCTAGCAATGATAGTAGTGAGATCCAGGGTAGCGGTCATCTTGCCTGAAATCCCGCTAGGAAGAAGAACGAGTCCATGAAGAAGACAAACGGATGTAGTCGAGCGAATCCTCACAATCGCAACATTACGAAACTAAGAAGCAACACCGGAAAGAAACAAACAACATGGTAAACACACAAGCATAAACATGGCATGATGCACAAACAAGTATGATGCATGTCCGGTTTAATGAGGCATGGCATGGCAAAGTGCAACACACAACACTACAAGTTAAGTGGAGCTCAATATGCAACGAGTTGCATATTGACGAAACACCACATCCGAGTTATTTAGTTCGATCTCGTTTAGGTACACAACAATGTTAAATGTTGTTAAACATGGCAAGGAGTGAAGCATAAGTAAACTAACTATTTAGGCAAGTTTAAATGAGGCCGGAACAACAAACAACATTTCCGGAAAAACCTCATATGCAATATATGAATTTGGTACTGTTCTGCCCTAAAACATATTTTAAAGTTGTTAAACAGGAAAATAAAGTGGACCATGTTAAACTAGGCATTTTTCCACCCCATTTACATATAAAGTTTGTTTAAAACCGAGCTACGGTTATGTAGTTATGAAATAAAGCATTTTAATATGGCATAGGAGAAAATTAATGCAAACAACATTTTAAACATATTAACAAGGGATGAAAGTGGCATATTGTGAAACTAGATAAAATTCTAAGCATTTTACATGTATAAATTATTTTAATCCGATGCACGGTTGTGAGTTATTAAATGCATGAACTCTAGGGACTTTTTTGTAAAACTGTTAATATAATGGATAATGTTAAATTCGCAGCAGTAAAAAAAACACATGCAGGCTGAATTAGAGCACAGGCCGAAACAGGACATGGGCGTTGGGGGAGGTTCTCACCATGGGCCTCGGCCCAGCTGGTGGAGAGGCCTGGCAGGCTGGTGGATCTAGCAGAGAGGAGCTGGGCCTTGGCACGGGCGTCTTGGAGTTGGTCCACGTTGGCGCGGTCAACGCTCGAGGACGAGCGGGCGGGGCAGAGTCGAGGCGTATTGGGCGCGGGCGTCCTCCTCTGCTCGAAGAAGAGGTCGGACCAGGTGTTGACGGCACACAGGAAGAAGACGACGAGGAGGAGCAGCGGGGATGGGGCTCTGGCGACGGGATCCGAAGGGGAACGCCGGTGAATGGACGGAGGGCCTCGGGCCCGGTCGAACCTAGCGGCGCCGGCGCTTCAGAGCTCCCAGCGAAGGGGATGAGTTACCTGAAGAAGAGGGACAGAGAGAGTTCAGAGCGGGAGAGAGAGAGACAGGGAAAAGAGAGAAGGAAAACAGGGGAAGGAGAGGGCGACGGGGACGGGGAAGGAAGAGGCACGGCGACAGCTTCGTTCCTCTCACCGAAGCAGAGACGAGGCCCTGCGGGCTGCGGCGGGAGGCGAGAGGAGCCGGGCGGAGGCGACCCGATCCGGCGACACGAACGGCAAGGACGGGAAGGACACCGACGGCGGCTCCGTTCACCGGCGGCCATGGCAGCAGGGGCTAGCCCTGTTCGTTTCCTGGCAGGAAGAAAAACAAACGAGGAAGGGAGAGAGATTAGAGGAGGAAGGAGAAAGGCAGGCAGCGAAAGGGTCTCCGGGGACTCATCTCCCATGAGGAGCTGCGGTATGAGCGACGAGGTGGTGGCTCGGGGCCCGGTGGCGCTGTGAGGAGCTCTCGGGCGGGGAATCGGGTGCGGGTTGGTGGGGATGGATCAAGGTGGTTGGCCGATGGGGATCTGGGAGGATCCCAAGGAAGAAAAAAAACCCAGAGGAGCAGCGGCGGCTAGGAGGATCCCTAGAAATTAGGGATTGGTCCTATGATTGCACTGCTATTTATAGTAGGTGGGTGTGGGTTAAATCAGGGGCTAACTCGTCCCTTCGATTAAAATCGAACGGTTAGAAACAATAGGCTAGGGAGCTCAAATAAGAAAACAGTGATGTTTTGTAGACGTTTGGGGATGATCCAGACACGACGGTAATGACTGCCCGGGTCGGGTTCAGGGGAGTTTTCGGACGCACGCAAGAGGGGCTGCGAGCTGGCAAGAGAGGTTAGGTGGTCGGACAAAAGGGAAACGAAAACACAGTTGGTCTCGGGGCGGTCAACAAAAGAAAGGGGGGACGCGGCAACTACGAACGGGTGCAGGTTTTATGAAAACGATGCCGATGCAATGCGAATGATGACATGAGACGAGATGCATAAAAAGAACAAAATGCAAAACAACAGACCAAAAACCCAACCACGAAGTAAAAATAAATCACATAGCCGGAAATGGCAAGAGTCGGAGTTACGAATATGGAAAGTTGCCTCCGAAGCGTTACAACCAGGCAGGCTCGCGAGGAGGCAGAGAGATCAAGGCGAGGAGTACCTCGCGAGGTGCTCATGATGCAAGCCATGACGATCAAGACCAGGCGAGCGCCAGCCAGCGCAGTGTCCTCGTTTCCTGTTTGGTGCAAAGGGGGCAAGCGCAGGCGCGGAGTACCGAGGCATAAAGCAAATGTTTACATATCAGTTCAACGAGACCAAGACCAACAGAGCGGCAGGACGGAGGTTACCATGGAGCCCAAGACGGCGTCATCGCCAGTGCCTTTGGCAGTCGAAGACCACCTTTAGTCAGGATTGCTTGTACTAGCCGTCCCCCTTCAAAATGGCCGTTGTTGGCTCCCTTCCCGCTCAATATTTGGGAAGAGGACGAGGGCCTCTATATGTAGAGATAGCCACCACAATAGAGGGGAGGGGATCCTTCCCTAGTAGAACACCGCACCAGATCAAGAACACCCCTCGCGAGGCTGTTCTTCCTCTGTAATATTCATCACCAGCCCTAGAGGCAATCCACCACACCACACACTGGATTAGGGTATTACACCACAACGGTGGCCTAAACCAGTATAAATCTCGTGTCCCTTGTGTTGTTCATCGTGCTAGCTTAGATTCGCGGTGAGGTTTTGGGGCGTGGATCGGTAGGGAGAAGATCTTCGTGCGCACCCCAGAGTTCGAACCTTGAGGGTTTTGCCGGAACCCTATATCCAACATTTGGCGTGCCAGGTAGGGGTGCGCCGGAATCTTCTTTCCGCTGTTTTGCGTTCCATCGCTTCGTTGCATCCATGGCAGACACTCGCCGAGCCCGCGCCGAGCGTCGGGCTGCTCTCGCCGCCCGCATCGCTCAGACGGCTCCCGCCGGTGGGCCTCCACGTTGTTCTCAGTCCCCTGCCGCCAACGCCGCCACCTGCCGCGGGGAACAAGCAGCAAGCATCTTCGCCGCACCGCCACTCCGTCGCTAACCCCAGCTGGTTCGTCGTCTCACGCTCGTCGCGCTCCCGTGGATGCGCAGGCCGCGTTGCTCCTGGCACGTGAGCTCCTACACCGCCCCGTCGACGAACTCTACGAGGAGTGGCTCGCTTGCATCACCGAGCTCGTCAGCGCGGCAGGGGGCTCTCCTGCATCGTCCCTCTCACTGCCTCGCCCTCCGTCCTGCATGGGCAATGCGGCTCAGGGGGTGCCTCCGCCACCTCCGCTTAAGAAGGCGCCCTGGCTCCAAGGCGCGCGGCCCCTAGACGAGACCCACCGCGTCCAGCGCCTACGCGACAAGAAAGGAGCTGCCAAGAACTCCCTCGGCCTCAAGAAGGTGCTCGCGTGCTCCCTGCTCCAGCATGGTAATACCGCATCCCTGCACCGGCAGGTCAAGACCCTGTGCTGCCCCTGGCGGCGGCACGCGGGAACCATCAAGAGCAAGCCCCACGTCTGCAAAAGGCTCCAGCGGCCACGGCAGGTTGTCGTGCCTTCACCACTGAGCTGCGTAGCGTCACCTGGCCAGGCAAGTTCAAGCCAGATCTGCCTGCTCGCTACGACGGCACTACTAACCCCGCGGAGTTCCTGCAGCTCTATGAGCTGGGCATTGAGGCGGCCAATGGAGACGAAAAGGTCATGGCGAACTGGTTTCCCATGGCGCTCAAGGTTGGTGCCCGCACATGGCTCTTGAACCTACCTCCCGGCTCGATCTCCTCTTGGGACAAGAGGCGCAACCGTTTCATCACCAACTTCCAGGGCATTCGCAACCGTCCTCCGGTCGTGGGTGACCTGCGCCGCATCAAGTAGCAACCTGGAGAGACCCTGCAGAAGTACATCCAGCGCTTCAACAACGCTCGCCTCAAGATTACCATGGTGACTGAGGAGGCCATCACCTCAGCATTCTCCGATGGTGTCCGCGACGTCAAGATGAAGGAGGAGCTTGCCATCCACAAGGATCTGTGCACATCTCTGGAGCTGTTCAACCTGGCGACCAAGTGCGCAACAGCTGAGGAGGGGCGCCTCTCCCTCCTCGAGCTTCCACCGCTTGACCTGAAGAGAAGAAAGCCAAGGCCAAGGACGTGAAGCGCAAAGAGCAGTTGTGTGCATCGCAATGTAACCGCATATCGGCGCGACAGGGACCAGCCAGAGTCGTCCAAGGGCAACCGATTCCGCACCTACCACAACCGCTACACCCACAACACCAACGAATGCCAGGAGCTCAGAGCCGTTCGAGAAGGACGCATCGGTTAATGCCCCGAACGCAACGACTGGGGCTACGGTCGAGGAGGAGGAAGAGGTGGAGGACGATGGGACGACCGAGGCCCTTGCCAGGAGTGGCGTGACCGACCTCGCAAGGATCGCTGGCAGGACCAGCCTCGCGAGGGGGCTTGGAGAGATCAGCCTCGCGAGGATCGCCCGCAGGGCAACACAGGCCTTCCTCCTCTGCCACCACCGCCAAGAAGGAATGATGACCACCACCAGGACGAGGGGGCTTGGGGCTTCCAGGAGCCACGTGCTATCACTTGCATCCTGGGTGGTGCTCAGGCCCCAGCCTCTCAGCGCATCTTCAAGCAATTTGCTCGCGATGTGAATGTAGTCCTCCCCAAGCTCAAGGACACGCGCCCTCTCAGGTGGTCCACGTGCGCCATCACTTTCAGCTCAGCGGATCAACTCAAGTGTGCGGCTACAGCTGGCATCCTCCCAATGCTTTGCTCCCCAGTCATCAGCAACGTGCAAGTTACCAGGACTCTCATCAACGGCGGCGCATGGCTCAATGTTCTGTCCGTCGAGACGTTCAACAACCTTCAAGTGCCATATGATCAACTTCAGCCAACCAAGCCTTTCTCAGGGGTTACTGATGGCTCCACAACTCCGATAGGGCAGGTCCGCCTCCCTTTCACCTTCGGACAGCGCAACAACTACCGTACCGAGCTCATCGACTTCGACGTTGCCCACATTCGCCTGCCATACAATGCCATCCTCGGGTATCCAGCCCTGGCCAAGTTCATGGCAGTGAGCCACCATGGCTACAATGTCCTCAAGATGCCGGGAAGTGGCGGAATCATCATGGTCCCCTGCGAAGAGAAGGATGCGGTTTGCTCCCTCGAGCGCGCCTTCCAAGCTGCATCGATCGAGGACCCAGACAGCAGGGGCGAGAACCCTACAGTGGCAGTTCCCAAGAAGAAGAAGACATCGCCCAGCTCAAGGCCTCAGGAGGTTGGCATCTCCGGAGGCGTCGCGTCAGGATCTGCGCCCGTGCAAGGGGTGCCTCCCTCCATCGCATAGGAAGGCGCGCCTGGCGCCCTCCTTGGGCAGGGCTCAGGCGCTCTCTTTTGGAGGGCCTCAGACTTTGCCAAGATTACGAGGGAGGCGCTCGGGCACCACTTGGAGGCGTGCTTTGCGGCACGTTTCCCTCAGGAAGGCATGGGGAAAGGAAGGCCTAACCCTCAGGAGTTCATCACCAAGACCACTCAGGAGTTGCGGGAATCAAGAGTCATACGCGGCGATCGTCGTCTGCCGGTGTAGCTCCCCATCCCGGCGAGGATGGCGGGCTGCGCGTCTGCATCGACTACCCAGGGCTTAACCGAGCCGCGTCTCAGGAGCATTTCTGATCTTTGCACATGGGATGTTGCGAGGGTCCGCCGCACAGCTACGTTCGCATGCCTTTCGGCCTGCTGAATGCGGCTGCCACTCACCAGCGTCATCTGCGGAGCATTCTGGCAGCTGAGGAGGCCAGACACCACGCGATCCTGGCGGAGATGGAGATGGTCCTCGAGGAACCGCCCGGACCCCCAGAGCCTCCGGAGGCTTAGGGCTCCGGTGGCTTGTGAGGATGGGCCTCTTCAACACGTATCTTCAGCACCCCCTCTACGACGGTACCAGGTGACATCTTTCGAGTTCATTTCAGCTGGGAGCGCCCTCGGGGCTGCATATTTCCCAGGTCGCGTGGGTTTGTCCCTGCGGCATGTATTCCTTTTGCTTATGTCTTTAGTTTACCTTGCTGGGGGCGCCCCTCAGGCTGCATCATCCCCAAGCCGCTTGGGCCTGACCCAGTGGCATGTATCCTTCCTGCATCTATTTAAGCTGATTTACCTTTCATGCTTAACCTACCTGTGATAATCGCCTACTCGATTGACACCTACCTTTGGAGCCGCTCGCGCTGGAACATCGCTTGTGCATGGGTCCGTCCCTGCAACGTTGATAAATCTGAGTGGTCGAGCTCTGGCCCGCGGCAGCCCCGCAAGCGTCACCTCACCAGGCCCTCAGTGCCCTCACCCCTCTCTCGGAGCAACCAATGGCCGGCCAAAAATCATAATGGCAACCCCTGCTTCTTTTGTATTGGTTTGCAGGAACCTCCCGAGGTCAACAGTGGGTGGCACCACAAGCCCTCTCGTTTTTTCTCGCGCGACCCGCTTGCACGTTAAAAGGGGGGCTCCTGAGCATCGCGACTCAAGAGCTCTTACTGGCTCTCGAGCCCTCACCCCCTGGCCTTGTCCACGGCATTGCGACCTGGCATACCAGCGGCGGCTGAGCTTGCTCGAGGGCCGGGACCTGAGGACGTAGAGCACTAAGGAGAGCGTAGGGAAGAGAAGGGAGGCTCACAAGGGCCTGACCCAGTTGCATCCCAGCTGCAGACACGCAAGTCCGGCGCCACGCGAAGGAACGACTCCATGCTTTCGAGATAAGTCTCTCCCCTGGAATAGCTAATTGATGCGACACAAAACCTCCACTTGATGCGGCTCTGTAACGGCGACGTTGCCTTCCTTTCTCGTCTTTCGACACTTGCTTGAGCGCTAAAGGGGACCTCCTGAGCATCACGCCTCGGGGGCTCTTACTGGACCTCGGGCTGCTCATCTCCTGGTCTTGACCACGGCATCGCGACCTGGTATGGGGACCGGGACCTGTCAGCATAGAGCACCAAGTCATCGCAAGGTTAGAAAGGGGGAGCCAAGCCGGAACAGGACATGCATTTTCGCCGCTTCATAATAAGGATAATATCAACAAAAGACATTGCGGACCCTTTACATGTCCCCACGGGGTGTTTTCTCAATTCCTCGCAGGGAAAAAAAGGTGCGAATCTTAAGGAGCCCTCACTACATGCGCCCCCATGGCCAACGCCATCATCAATAGTGGGCCACGGGAGGCCGGCGCCAACCCCATCGAGATCAGCCATGCCGGCGGCCTGATGCAGCCGCCTTGCTCCGGGCACGACGCGAGCTCGGGGGCACGTAGCTGTCGTTGCTCGTCTCCAGAGTCACGAAGAGCTCAGGAGAGTCGCTGGACTCCCAAGCATCGCCAGTGCTGCTAGAGGAGCCGTTGGGGAAGCGGGTGGCAGCCTAGCCCTTGCCACATCAACGTCCTGGCTGCCTCCTTTGGGGCAGCACTCCAGCCGGGGACCTTCTGCATCGAAGACCTTGAAGAGCATCAAAGAGGCGCCATCATATTTGAAATGAATCACGAGGGCACCCTCTATTTGGCAGATCCGGACGATCTCGCCCCAGCCTCGGGTCATGTAGACCTTGCCCGGAGCGACGACTTCTACCTCCGCTCCTGTCACCGGAGTACCGCAGTCGGCGTGCTGCAACCAAAGCTTGAGAGGCCCCCTCGGCGGCATCTCGAAGGCGAAGAAGGGAGGAAAGCGGATCCAGGTGCTCGGGGGCATCGCGGCGTGGAGCACGAGCTCGCGAGAGGAGTCCGCATCATGGACTCCAGGAGCAACGACCCGCACCACCATGGCTCGTCGACCTCGCCGATGGCACGGGCAGTGTCGCTCGGTGTCTCCTTCTCCACGGCCCTCGGCCCGGGTGTACAGGGGTAGCAGGAACCCAGGAGGTGGCCGCTCGCACCAAGGCCTCGTCATCTCCAGCCTCGCAACTTCGTCGCGGCGGTCGGGGACCGGCCGTTTCTTTGGTAGGAGCGGGTCAGGCCCCTCCTGGGGGGGCTTTCCTTTCTCCTCGGCTGAGAACCAGCGGATCGGTCCATTGGGTCGAGAGCGAAGATGGAGCAGGAAGAAGAAATAGGCGGAGCAAGAGGAGATGGACAGTAGGGGCTCACACCTCTCCGTACTTATAATCCACAGGAGGCCAACCGCCGGCCTCCACGATCGCAAGTAATCATGACTCTTTTTGCATGTAGCAGGGACTCGTCAAATCAGGCAGTTGCCGAGGCAGCGTGGGAAAGCGGAGACGCCCACGTCCCATCAGTCACCACGTGTTAACCAAGGCCGCAGGCTGTTGGGGCCCGCAGTGTTCCACACTTGCCCTTTGGCTTCGCTGCTAAGCCAAGTCCGAGCGCGCCTTGGGCCCAGGGGTTACTGTCGGCGTTCTGGAAACGAGGGTCCCTAGACTTGCCTGCCTGGGCCTGCGGCGTGGCTCAGCGGTGGCCCAGTACGGCCCGTCTTCATCAACCCAAGTTCAAGACCCTCGCGAGAGGCCAAGCCTCGCGGGGAGGACGACCCAAGGCCTCCTCAGAGGCGGCCTCATCAGGCAGGCTCGCAAGGAGGCGGAGAGATCAAGGCGAGAAGTACCTCGCGAGGTTCTCATGACGCAAGCCATGACGATCAAGACAAGGCGGGCGCAGGCGCCAGGCGGGCGCTAGCCAGCGTAGTGTCCTTGTTTCTTCTTTGGTGCAAAGGGGGCAAGCGCAGGCGCAAAGTACCAAGGCATAAAGCAAAGGTTTCCATATCAGTGCAACAAGACCAAGACCAGCAGAGCGGCAGGACGGAGGTCACCATGGAGCCCAAGACGGCATCATCGCCAGTGCCTTTGGCAGTCGAAGACCACCTTTAGTCAAGATTGCTTGTACTAGCTGTCCTCCTTCAAAATGGCTGTTGTTGGCTCCCTTCCCGCTCAATATTTGGGAAGAGGACCAGGCCCTCTATATATAGAGATAGCCACCACAATAGAGGGGAGGGGATCCTTCCCTAGTAGAACACCGCACCAGCTCAAGAACACCCCTCGCGAGGCTGTTCTTCCTCTGTACTGTTTATCACCAGCCCCTGAGGCAATCCACCACACCACACACTGAATTAGGGTATTACACCACAACGGTGGCCCGAACCAGTATAAATCTCGTGTCCCTTGTGTTGTCCATCGTGCTAGCTTAGATTTGCGGCGAGGTTTTGGGGCATGGATCGGTAGGGATAACATCTTCGTGCGCACCCCAGATTTCGAACCTTGAGGGTTTGCCGGAACCCGATATCCGACAGTATCTATCATGTACATGCACCATTGTTACTCTTGCATTCAAATTCATTAGTCTTGGATGATTTAAGGTTCTATTAGGTAACACTTTTAAGTAGCAGACTACAATATCCATTTCTTTTTGTGCGCCTCTACACTAACACGTCAATGCATTATGTTTAAAGTAAATAACCAATCGCACTAAATTATCTATTTACACGAGAAATACATAGGCTGAGCATTTGATCCCTTTTTTTGTGAACGCGCCTCTACACCCGTACGATTGGTCGTGCCCGTGTGAACATCCAAGTTATCGGTGCATCATCCCGAGTTATTGTTTTTTTTCAGGGGTGGATTTGACACCAGTTATTAACTGCTGACGCGTGCCCCGTGTACACAGTCTCGCATGACCTTCCCGCTAGCACAGTCCAAAATTAGTTAAAACTGGATATGAACGATCCCGCGGGCGGCAAAATCTCCCGCCTCCTTCTAAAATTTCCGCCACCTAGTCTTTAGCATGCGAAATTCCCCTTTTGTCCTTGGTGCACGGAGACGAACGCCGCCCTCATCTACATAATAGGTCGGGGCTGCTTTGGTAACTTCTGGTTCCCCCCACTACACGGCACCCTCATTTCCTCTCACCCTCCCGCAAAAACGACTATCTCCACAGCACCAGAGCATCTTACATCACGCTGTCCGTACTTCATCGGCCTTTCTCCCCTTCCCTCTTGAAACCCTAGACTGCTCATCCACCGGCGTACCAGAGCCCATTCATTGCCAACGGCGTCCACCTCGCCGAATCTGCTTCTGCGGCTGCATCTACCCCTCCCACATCCTCTAGAAACAAGTAGACTGCTCATCCACCACTATACCACAACCCATTTAGTGCCGGCCTTGTCCATGGTGCCAGATCTGCTTCGCCGGTACTCTCGTCAACCGCAGCGCATCTAGAGCGGCTCATTCGTACTCCCCACCGGAGACGCTTCGTCCACACCCCCCGGAGCCTTCCCACCGACGACCTCTGATCCTCTTTGCTGACACCTTCCTCAACCCTACCGGAGCCGCTTCACCGACAGCATTGTCAACCCTACCGGAGTAGCTTTGCCTATACCATTCTCAACCCTACCGGGGCCGCTTTGCCAACTCACAAGTCCACAGCCTCATATCCCTTTCCTCGCACCCTCATCCAACCTACCGGAGCAGCTTATGACGCCCCGTCCACGGCCGCAGATCCGCATCGTAGACACCATCCTTAACCCAACCACCGGAGCAGCTTCACCTACACCCTCGTCCACGGCTACAGATCCACTTCGCCCACACCGTAGTCCACCCTACCGAAGCCACTCAACAAACACCCTACTCAATGGTTCTAGATCTCCTTACCAGACCCCGATAGCCAGCGCAACCATCACCCTTGATGTTTCTAACCTGATTCCCACTATTTGGCAAGATGCCAAGAACCCGCCACGACCTAGGTACTTGTCACCTTTAAACCCGTCCAGCATCACCTGCCCGATGTACTTCAAATATACTAACGTGTCATTGTTATTCGTTATGCAGGTGCAAAAACTACAAGGACGATGTTTCTTCTGGATCTAACAGCTTGGCCAACCAAGATCCTCGACTGAGGCATTGCTATGATCTTGTAAGTGAGTCTCTCTCTCTTGTATTGTTCTGTGCCTGCCAACATGTTTTGCTAGGATTTTCGACCAGTAATCCCTTTGTGCAGACAATGATTTCTACTACTGGCTGCTAAATTAGATATGTAGATGTCATACATGATACTACCTCGTACCTCTGTTCCTAAATATAAGTCTTTCTAGAGATTCCACTATATGCTACATATGGAGCAAAATGAGTGAATCTACACTCGAAAATGCATCTATATACATTTGTATGTGGTCCATACTGGAATCTCTACAAAGACATATATTTAGGAACAGAGGTAGTACATTACACAAAATCGTAGGTGGCATGTAGGAATTCCAGTGCACTATATTAGGCTCCCTTAGAGTGCCTGCTAGTCCAACACACAGAGTCATGGCTAGTTTATACTACGCACACAATCATTAATTGGTGGTTTAAATATGCGCAAGGGATATGCAATGTATTATCATGTACAGATGTCTGAAATTAGCCATGTCAACTTGCAGATAGGGTTACACAATGAAAAAGTACAAGATGTATGTGGCAATTTCACGGAACACCGCAAAAAAAGGAGAGGCAGCGGTGAGCCTATACAGTGTGCTATGGTACGTCACTCCTCCATTGCAATCATCGTGACATGTTATTTGTATGTCAGTTCTATTGGCCAAGTTTCATAGGGACAGTTATTACGAGTTATCCTAAGAAAATAAGCACCTGTGAATATAAGCTCCATGTAATAAGCCAACCAGTTCTTTTCATTGCCTTTTCAGCTTATCTTTGGTATGATCAGCGAAAAGTGTAGATTGCATTATATTTTTCCATTTTGCTGCCCATACGAAAATTAATTTGACTTGCAAACATCACAAATTGAACCCAGTGCAGTAATTAATACGATAGGAAAATAGACCATCACTATTTGCTCAAAATGCAAATACAAAGATACCATCTACTTGGCACAATCTACTTTGGTCAATGTTTTCCATAGAGATCCCATTGCCTAATTTAAACAAAGAACGCATGACCCACATTTAAAGGAAGAACAATTATTTACTGAAATTCGATGGTCCAAGTGGATGGTTATATCATATAGCAGCAGTCGGCGTTCTGGGAACGGGGGTCCCCAGACTTGCCTGCCTACGGCCTGCGGCGTGGCTCAAGTGGTGGCCCAGTACGGCCCATCTTCATCAGCACAAGACTCAAGACCCTCCTGAGGGGCCAAGTCTCGCAGGGCGAATGACACAAGGCTTCCTCAGGAACGGCCTCACCAGGCAGGCTCGCGAGGAGGCGGAGTGATCAAGGCAGGGTACCTCGCGAGGTGCTCGTGATGCAAGCCATGATGATCGAGACCAGGCGAGGCTAGGCGGGCGCCGGCCTGTGCAGTGTCCTTGTTTCCTCTTTGGTGCAAAGGGGGCAAGCACAGACGTGGAGTACCGAGGCATCAGGCAAAGGTTACCATTTCAGTGCGACGAGACCAAGACCAGCAGAGTGGCAGGACGGAGGTCACCGTGGAGCCCAAGACGGCGTCATCGCCAGTGCCTTAGGCAGCCAAAGACCAACTTTAGTCAGGATAACTTGTACTAGATGTTCCCCTTTGAAATGGTCGTTGTTGGCGCCCTTCCCGCTCAATATTTGGGAAGAGAACCAGGGCCTCTATAAATAGGACTAGCCACCACAGAGGGAAGGGGGATCAGACAGACCAGATACTTAGTAGAGAGAGAGGCGATCGAGCTCACTCAAGCAGTTCATCGCACCAGCTCAAGAACACCTCTCGCGAGGCTGTTCACCCTTTGTACTGTTCATCATCAGCCTCTGAGGCAATCCACCACACCACACACTGGAGTAGGGTATTACACCACAACGGTGGCCCGAACCAGTATAAATCTCGTGTCCCTTGTGTTGTTCATCATTTTAGCTTAGATCCTCTCGAGACAATTGGATGCAGATCGGTAGGGGAAAGATCTTTGTGTGCACCCCAGAGTTCGAACCTTAAGGGTCTGCTAGAACCCCAAATCCGACATTTGGCGCGCCACGTAGGGGTGCGCTGGAATCTTCCTTCTTCCATCCTACGTTCCGCCGCTTCACCGCCTCCATGTCCGGCGACCCAACGGCCAACTCCGACCACTGGGCGGCATGGCCTGCCCGTGCCGTGCCACCTGCCCAAGGTGACCTCAACCCCACACCTCAGGCAGCTCGCGCCCCGCAGAACGCTGCGGGGAGCGGGCGGCGCGGTCAGGCGTCCCCCGACCTCACTCCACGGTTAGTACGATCGGCAGCGAGGGCCTCAAGCCACGCTGCGGCCACGGTGTCGCACACCCAACGGTCACGCTCACAGTGGCGCGAGAGCTGCTTTGGTGCAAACTGCAAGAAAGCGGCCGCGACATGCTGCTGGAACGCGTCGCCGAGCTCCTGGATGCCGCTGCGTCGGGGGCTCCCCCGTTCTGCGTCCATCTTCCACCCCAGGCCCCGGGAGGATCACGAGGCGGACCGATCTGCGCCCACCCCCGGGTGCGCCTGAAGGCTTCACCAACACCGGCCTGGCCATCAGCGTTGAGCAGCAAGCTGCGCCAGCGCCGCCCTGGTAAGCGAGGGCATGCGCATCGCTGCCTTTGGTCCTAGCGGGCCACCACCGTACCGTCCCCAAGATGGAGCTTCAAGTCGAACTGCATGGCATGCGGAGCACCACGGCGAAGCCTTTGGGGTGGTGACCCTGGAGGCCTATGTGCCCCACATGGTGGATCGAGGGTACACGCTGGAGGAAGACCACGGCTCGTTCCTCGGGTCAGGCTGGGAGGAAGAGGCGCTAGAAGCCGAGCTTTTCAGGAGCCTCACAGGAGCCTCGACAACTACCGGGTACCGCTAATTCCTCAGGAGCAGGCTTATGCTAACCATGGGTCGCAGGACGCTCAGGTCACCGCAGTGGATGGCTGCCCCAGTGCGGCGATCTCCTTCCCCTCAGGGGGAGGGCACTGGGGGCAGCAGGAGAAAGGTCGGGAGCCAGGCTCCTCCCCACGGCGTGCAGAGCAAGGTGTTCTCCGGAGGTAGGCCCTCTACCGGGGAGGTGCCCCAGGGCCTGCCCCCGGCAGAGGACCCGTGGTCGTCGGGGGAACCGCTGGCATCCCCTTTCCCCTATTGGCGTCGTCCTGGTTTCCGGTCAATGTCAGTGGGGTCAAGGGTGGCGCAAGGCGGGGCCCTCATCTGGCGATATGAAGCAAGGCCAGTACCTATGAAGAAGGCCCAGTGCCTGTGAAGCTCGCCGCCCGTGACACTCTCACGTAATAATGAGTTGGGGCTGCACATGCCCCGGAGTCTCTGGAGAGCCACCCTCGGGCCTCGGGGGCTCCCTCCCATGCCCAGTGGCAGCACTTAGCTCCATGCTGGTGAGAAGACATCGAAGACTAGACTAGGTGCCGGACACGGCCTTTTGCTCTTGCTTCTTTTTTGTGTGAACAAGCTTTCTTGTCTCGGATCTAAAGTTGAAGTTGAATTTGTGTTTGCGTATGCGGGAAGGGGTGTTGTGTCTTATTCGTGTGCTTTCTCGTGCTCCGATTTCTGTTCAAATTGGAATTCACCCTAGCTGCCTCCCCCTCGCGGGCCCCTCGCGAGTGGGGCAGGGCCCAGTGTGTGCGGCCGCCGTTCGCTCCAGCCAGGCTCTCGCCGCATGGTTAAACAGGACCCTCATGAGGCCCTCAGATGGACACTGCGAGCCCACTCTGCGCTTGCGAAGATGAAGGTAAAACCACGACAACCCACTCATCACAAAAGTCACGGCATCATGCGGACGCCCATCCGGCGACGATCTCAACAACATGCATGCAACAGTCTTTTTACATGAGGGGCTTCCCCTCCCAAAATGCTCTCAAGACCTTTAGGGCCACGCCCGAGCCTTTTCCTGCGCAGGACAAACAGCAGGGGGAAGCGCGGGATCAATCGGACATATCGCTCACCGCATCCCCTAAGGAGTCCTCAGAGGCGTCGCTGGCGCCGCCGTCATCGCCGTCAGCTTCTCCATCGCTGTTACCGGCACCATCTTCACCACCGTTCACCACGTCGCCTTCGTCAGCAGCAACGATCATCCCATCGTCATCAGAGGTGAAGGCCCGGACGAGTGCATATACATTGTCCTCCACCCATCGCGCCAGGTCACCACGGACGACCTCAGGCACCGGGGCGATGGCGGCATCAAAGTCGAAGAGGGGGTCGATGTTCTAAAGATGGCTGAAGACGCGGGAGAATGCCCGCGCGAGCAGGCCGTGGCTTCGTTCCTCCACCAGCTGGCGGGACCTTTCAGAGCGATTCTCTAGATGCATCACCATATCAGTGAAGAACTGGAGATTGCCGGCGTAGTTGGTCACATGCGGCTCCTCGGCAAAAACCTCGCAGATGTTGCCCAATGCCTCGTTAGCCCTTTCCCTAAGCGTCCGGAGCATGGGGCCGTGCATGTGTTCCAACGTCTGCTGCTGGCGGATCTCGTCCGCATTCCGCTGCGCGACAGCCTCGGCATCATCGACCCGCCATTGAAGAAGGAGCAGTTCGGCGCGGGAGGAGGCCAGCTCAGCCTGCACCTAGCCTAGCGCGGCAGCGGTGGCCTCAGCTCGCTGTGTGGCTTCAGTCAAGCTGGTCCTGAGGGAAGCTGTCCTGCCTGCGGCTTCAGCCCTGATCAACTGCAGCCACTCTTCATACTCGCGCTCAAGGCCGGGCGCGAGCCTCCGCCATGCAACGGTCGACCTCCTCCTGGATCTAGGCCTCCTGCGCTCCAACGTCGTCCTCCGCCTGGGCGACCTGGCGCTCCCTCGTCTCCAACCGCTCCAGATCGAGGTTGCGCTCTGCAGTCTCCAGCGTCAGCGCTTCCTCGCACCTCCGGAGTTCTTCCTCTTCAGTGGGCCCCCCTTCGGCAGCACAAGGGCGGATCAGTGCAGCTCCACCTGCTGCTCCAGGGAGTTGCACTAGTCTTGGAGCTCCCACGCGCGCTCCTCCGCAGCTTCGCGTTGCTTGTCTGCGCCTGAGCTTCCTCAAGGGCCCGGGAACAGGCCTCCGAGAGGTCGCCAAGGATGCCTCGGCCTTGGCATTTTTGAGGTCACGCTGGTGGCGCGCGAGACCAACAGCCACCTTCAGCTTGCGCCCCTCCTCGACCAGCCTCAAGCCTTCAGCTACGAGACGCACGTCTTCAGCCGCCAGCTCTGCGCCGTGCTAGCTCACTGCATCGGCTGCCCTCTGGAGGAACTCTTGGCGGACAGCGCTGTGCTCCTGCGCACGCCCAAGCACGTCGTCAACACTATCATCCGCCATCGATGCTGGTGGAGGGCCTTGGAGTGGTTCGCCCCCTCTCGGCAGGGGGCTGGGGGCTGATGCCCCTGCGATCATCGGGCGAGCCCCACAAGGGACCCAGCCAGTCGCTGATCCACCTCCCGCTGAGGACCCAAAGACCGACTTCAGCCACTCGCCGCCTATGATCAGTGGAGGAGCTCAGGGCAAGTTGGTTGTGCCCAATAAGAGCTCGCGAGGGAAGACCGGCGCGCCGACAGGTTCAAGGTGCGCCACAAGACGGCCTGCATCTCCAGTCGAGCTCGCACCAAGGGCGGCACGCAGACTCGGGGCGAGCGGGGTCGATGATATAGGAGAAGCCTGAGAAAGCAGCTCCTTAGCTGGCTCCGCGGGCTCGTCAAAGGGGATCCTGAAAGGCCACGATCAACAAAGGAGAGGCAGACAAGGGACTATGAGAAGGAGGGACTTACTCGTCCATGGCAAAGTACTTCCTGTGCTTCAGTGGGCGGTACGGGCGATCATCACCACTGGAAGCCTCCTTCCTCTTGCGAAGGGCCTCAAAGTCTATGCGGAACCGGCCCAAGCTCGCTACGTGAGGGCCGGCGCATGACATAGGAGCCGAAGCATCAGGAAGGCCTGCATCAAGGGCACCGGCCTGAAGGGAGCGATCAGGCGCCGCCTCTTGGTGGCCTGCCGAGGCCTCGGGGGCTTTGGCCCCGAGAGGAGCAGGTCGTGCTCCCTCGTCAGCCAACACCTCGCGAGGGGTACCATCAGCTCCGGAGGATGACGCTTCAGGAGCCCCACGCGACTTCAGCACCACGACATCAGGCCCCCCGGCTCCTGCCAATGCTTGCCTCCCTGCAACGACTCCTGAGGCAAGGTCGGCGCGGGCGGCCGGGGGAAGGACCACAGCAACCGGATTCTTGCGGGGTCCCACGAGGCCAGCCGGGGGCAATCCCCATTCGTCGAAGCGGGGCATTTGCTTCATGAAGTCGACCCTGTTTGAGCAAAGATACAACAGGGCGCCTCCATAAAGAACGCTGCCAGGAGAGGGTTCGCCAGTCAGGACCAGCAGCACCTTCTTCAGCGTCTCAGGTGCGAGATCCCCTTCCTGGAGCCTCATGCAGTCCTGACGACCAGAGTAAGCCCACATTGGGCGGGAATGGCACTAGAGAGGAGCGATGCGATGCTGGAGGAACTCCTTCACCACCCGGGGCACCGTTACCCCGAGCTCCCTCAGCCTCTCGAAGCGATGCCAGGTGAAGGCAAGCTGGGGGCTCGTAAGCTTCTCGTGACCCCAACCAGGATTGAGAATGGCAGGCAGCGTCGGGTGCGCGAGCAGGGGGCTGGGCACACCAACGTCCACATACAGCCACCGCTCCCGGAACCCGCTCCCAGAAGGTGGGAGGCCGAAATCGATCCCCGAGGCGGCCGTCTTTGGCACGGCCTTGAGGCTCACGCATCCCGAACACCGGGAAGGGTCAGACAAGCGCAGAGAGAAGCAGTGGTGCACAAGGGCAACGGCAAGAGGAATCCCCACCATGGCCTCGCAGACGAAGGTGAAGACGACAAGCAGAGTAATGGATTGGGGGCCGAGATGCATCATGTGGATCTGGTAATGGGAGAGCACCGCATTAAAGAAGGCGGAAAAAGGGGGAACCAGGACCGCCCACAAGGCGTCGGTAAAGAATAGGACCTCCGTGACGATACTGTCAAAGGAGGCGTGAGACGTGGGCCAGACCGTTGTCTTCCCGCACTCGTTGAAGCCGGAGGCAAGCGCGGAGCAGACCTTCTCCAGGGCTTCCAGGTTGAGTATGAGCGATTTGTTGACGGCGGGAGCAGCCGTCGGAGGCACGCTAGTCGAGGGCACATGTTTCTTCCCCTTATCCTTTTTCGTTGGCGCCATGGCAATGGGAAGGAGGAAGAACTCGAGATGGATTGGAGGAGGAAGCAGAGGCTCAAGGAGGAAAGGGGAACAAGGGGCGCGCAGGCTGCATAGGGAGGATAACTGTGTACAAGCCTCGTGGCCTCCTAGCCAGGCACATAATGAGGAAGCGTGGGGAAGCGGAGATGCCCACGTCCAATCAACTACCACACGGCGCCCCAGGCCGCAGGCCGATGGGGCCCGCGGTGCTCCGCACTTGCCCCTTCGCTTCTCTGCTAAGCCAAGTCCGAGCGCGCCTTGGGCTGGGGTTCTTGTCGGCGTCTTGGGAGCGGGGTCCCAGACTTGCTGCTGCGGCTGCGGGCGTGGCTCAAGTGGTGGCCCAGTATGGCCCATCCTCATCAGCATAAGACTCAAGACCCTCGCGAGGGGCCAAGCCTCGCGGGGCGAACGATACAAGGCTTCCTCAGGAACGGCCTCACCAGGCAGGCTCGCGAGGAGGCGAAGAGATCAAGGCAGGGTACCTCGTGAGGTGCTCATGACACAAGCCATGACGATCAAGACCAGGCGGGCGCCAGGCGGGCGCCGGCCTGCGCAGTGTCCTTGTTTCCTCTTTGGTGCAAAGGGGGCAAGCACAGACGTGGAGTACCAAGGCATCAGAAAAAGGTTACCATTTCAGTGTAACGAGACCAAGGCCAGCAGAGTGGCAGTACAGAGGTCACCATGGAGCCCAAGACGGCGTCATCGCTAGTGCATTTGGCAGCCGAAGACCAACTTTAGTCAGGATAACTTGTACTAGATGTTCCCCTTCGAAATGGCCGTTGTTGGCGCCCTTCCTACTCAATATTTGGGAAGAGGACCAGGGCCTCTATAAATAGGACTTGCCACCACAGAGGGAAGGGGGATCAGACAGACCAGATACTCAGTAGAGAGAGAGGCAATCAAACTCACTCA
This sequence comes from Aegilops speltoides, assembly GCA_021437245.1. Lineage (NCBI taxonomy): Eukaryota > Viridiplantae > Streptophyta > Magnoliopsida > Poales > Poaceae > Aegilops > Aegilops speltoides. The sequence goes on along the minus strand of CM038142.1, from coordinate 335,496,889 downwards.
AGCAGTTCATCGCACCAGCTCAAGAACACCTCTCATGAGGCTGTTCACCCTTTGTACTATTCATCATCAGCCTCTGAGGCAATCCACCACACCACACACTGTAGTAGGGTATTACACCACAACGGTGGCCTGAACCAGTATAAATCTCGTGTACCTTGTGTTGTTCATCGTTTTAGCTTAGATCCTCTCGAGACAATTGGACGCAGATCGGTAGGGGAAAGATCTTCGTGCGCACCCCAGAGTTCAAACCTTAAGGGTCTGCCAGAACCCCAAACCCGACAGCAGCAGCACCTAAAAGCATCATATAGCAGCAGCAGCAGCTCATAGCAACTTATCATACAGCACCAGTAGTGTGCAATTCATCATATACCAGCAGCAACTCATAGCAATTCATCATATAGCAGTAGCAGGAGAAGCTCATAGTAATTCATCATATAGCATCAGCAGGAGCAGCTCATAGCAATTCATCATATAGCATCAGCAGGAGCAGCTCATAGCAATTCATCATACAACAATAGCAGGAGTATCTTACAGAAACTCATCATATAGCAGCAGTAGCAGCTCATATAATTCATCATATAGCAGCTACAGGAGCAGCTCAGAGCAATGCATCATATAGCAGCAGCAGAAGCAACTCATAGCAATTCATCGTATAGTGGATCAGAATGAAAATTAGGCAAAAAATCAAAGGAGATCCTCACCTTGTTGGATGAGCTCATCCTTTAATATCACCTCAAGGCCACGGCCTGGGAGGAGGGGAGGGGGAATACGGTGCCTTCTTCCACAGTGTGGCATCAACCGTAGTTATGCAGCGCCCGCCGGAGTAGTGCGTTGGACGGACCATAGTGGAGCAGCTGCTTGAGACCATGAGAATGAGGGGCAGCGCCAGAGGGAGGAGCAGCCAGGGAGATTGGCCCCTACCCGTCGTCCATGTATCCTAGCTGGACAGAGCATCGTCGAGGACCAGGCCAGATGGGACCAGTGGCGACAGCTCGCTGGAGGCACCCTAGTGCTGCAGGCAAGGGATCGAGGTAGAGGGAAAGGGAAGAGGAGATGCAAGCGGGCAGGGCAATGAACGCTTGTGTGTTTGTTTTTACTTAAGGGTCAGGTGTGACGTGGGCGTCAGTAGTTGCATTTTGAGTGTAATATAGGCACACAACAGTAATTTCACTATTCCCCTTCCCTTCAATTTTTAGTAAGGTTCTACCCGAAACACCCCCCTCCAAAGCGAAATAAGTTAAGCCCAAGCCCATAACTCAAAAAATAACTTCTTTACATCTTTTATGGATTATTTTGACAATAATCTCTGAAAAGGCGGAATCAAACTGGCCCTTAACCTACAATTCAATTGTGCGTGCAATGATGAATCACTCCTGCCTGCTATAGTGTACATTTAGGCATCATCATACATGGCAGAACCTAATACATGTGCATTCCATTGTAGAATCTGGAATATGCAATGTTTATGTTAGTTCATACGTTACACATAATGTTTAAATGCCCCTTAAATCTGGTCAATCAAGTGATGGTCTTTAATCCTCCTCCTTTGCTTCTTTTCTTGATATGTAAGATTTGCTCACACATCTGTTCAATTGCTTGTTTGCGTCAGCTAGCCATACTAGGACTGTTTGCTTTCATTACTTGTTGTTCTTGACCTAACACTCTAACAGAGCTTGTCAACGATTTAAACATAAAGGGCTGCTGTAGTGGGGCCTTGTCTAACTCATAGGTGACATAAACATTTGGCTGTACACTAAAGTAGGCTCTCCAAGAGTACCTGGAGATCCAATTCAAAGGTATGCCTAGTTTTTACATCGTGTAGACATAGTAAATGCTCATTTCATTGTGTGCAAGTGCAAGAGATGCGGCATGTTTCATTTTGTGGTGTTATTTTGTTATAATCTCATCCTTTTGTGTTCACAGACTGGAAAGTATGCATATTTATCTTCCAAGGAGACGAGTAACTAGTTTGTGTCACCTTGCAGAGGGATGCAATGAAGATAAGATTGAGGATTTCCAAGTACAAGATGTTAGGAAGGAGCCTTGCAAGAGAAGTAGGAGCTGCACTGAGCCTCTTCAACTAGTTAAGGTAAGTCACTGTATCCAACTCAACAGTTCAATTCCTTGTTTGTTTCAGGCATAGTTAATTTGCTCTTTTCAATTGCTTTATTTGTCCTCAGTTAATGAGATGCACAAACAATGATGCCTGATGTTGGGTACTTGTATAACTATTAGTTGATATAATTGAAGGCCTTACCATTTAATTACTCTGCCGAAGTGTGCCTGAAGCTTTGAAGTCTATTAACCAACTATTATTGCATGAGGCTCAGAATCTAGTTTATACTAGGCTAATGATTGCATAGTTTTGCCTGCTGTAGTATGTTTGTATGAATCCCTGTGCTATTCACTATGCTCCCTAAGACTTTAATTGAGCTACAGAATGGCCAACTGCTTGCTTACTTATACGCAACATGCTGTCGAAATTTTTAACTTGTCTGTGTTTTGGATTGGGCCCCAACATCATGCTCCTCTGGTGAGCTAAGAGAGATTTCTGCATGCAGGCTGCACAGACTACCTTTTTTATAATTTTTAAATTATCACCTGCTTATGCTTCATGACGTGTAACATTATTGCTAGTCCTGTTTTGCCATGTACAAAATAGTCTGTCTTGCTCGCTTCACTGTTGTAACTATATTTTTTCCCTAGTCATGTGTACTTACAAAAGCATTTCAGGATGAAGTGACATCAACACAAAGATCTGCGAGCAGTGCGGCATGGACCAAATGATTATGGATTGGCATTGGAATGTGCTGATGTTCTCGAGCATCAACTAGAGGTGGCAAGACAACGTGTACATGATTCTCAACGTACAATCAACAAGTTGAGACTGGACATGCAAGTATTAGATGCAGGAGTCAAAAAAATGAAACAAGACACTGAGGTAACCACGAAGGAATAGGAGATTTTGCAGACTGAAATTTGTGCTATCTGAATTCGGCCAATCCTATTTTCTGAAGAGATTATAGTTCAAATGGTAAGTTCTATTGATGCATGTCCATGATGTATGAGCTTTATTTGTCAAGTGTATGTAATTTGCTGTTTGTGTATGATTTATTATCACTGCTGCCGAACTATAATGCCTAGTGGGTATATTCGGCTGTAATTTCTTTATTCTATAGTGTAGGATTATTCTACGTTTTTATGCTATCTTTTTATTGTGTAGTGTATGTTTTTTTAGAGGCAATAGTATAGAGTAGGATATTTCTTGAATATGCTATATCGTTGAAACGGGGGCTAACACGCCCAAACATTTCCTGGACGCCATACAAACAAACAAACTAGTGTACTCAAAGCGTGCCTTAATTGGGCTGGTCAAAATAATATTAAGTTGATCCCAAATGATGTGGCCCACCGTAACAACGGCTCTTAGCAGGCCGTCAACAGGCCTAAAGCTTGATAGGGTCGTATAAATGGAAATGGCCCGCGGGCCTTTAGCAGGCCGAAATAAGTGTCAATTGTGTCTTGGCCCTTTTACTTTATGGGCCAGTAAGAGGCCAAAAGTGTTATGGGTCAGAGGAGGCCCAATTTGCAAACTAGGCTTTTAATAGGACAAAAGTCGCGTTGGCCTGAAATGATGCCCTGCGGAACGTGGGACCCTAATGGAACTTTGACCTGCAGAACGTGGGCCCCTAATGGACCTAAAGTCAAAGGCCCAATTGTTGTGCGGGCCGTTCACAGGCCGAGGGACAAAATGGGCTAAGAGTTGGCCCATTTATCGAATGGGCCGAGGACAGGCCTAAAGTCACAACGGGCTAGAATTGGCCCAACTGCAGAATTGGCCGAGAAACGGTCGGAAGAGGTTCTGAGCCGTTAACAGGCAGGAACAGATGCTGGGCTGCTAACAGGCTGAAAGAAGTTTGGGCTGCAATTGGGCCCAAAAATGTAGCGGACCGTTAACGGGCTTAAACTGACGATGGGCTGGAAATTGTAGTGTCTAGAGTGGGCCTTTGATGGGCCGATTATGTATAACTTGTATCGGCCGTACTTGTAAATGGGCCTGACTCAAGTAGGCCGCTAATGGGCCGACCCGCTTATTTTGACAGGCCCAGCCTTTTCACCAGAATGGGCCTCTCTTGGGTCGTGCCACGTGTCGAGGTATCATAGACGGCTCCTGTTCGATGAGTGGATGACATCTGTCCCAACTGTGAAGCAACTTGTGTTTCCTACGGCCAATGAGAATTTTACACGTGGAAAATCCCCATTGGTCGTGGCTGTTAGCGGGTAATCAGATCCAAAACCGGACCCGATAGCTTAGCGCCATTCCGTTACGGTGGATGCCACATGTTGGTCTCCCTTGATGAAAGCACTTCTATGATGCATGATTTATCGTCATGGAAGTGGACACTTCTGTGATGATAATTTTGGTAATGTCATGGAACACTTCTACGACAGCACAGGTATGACTATCTTGATTCTGTCATAAAATCATCATGGATGTACATGCATGACAGAAAACATGACCTACTGTGACAAACACGTATCATCACGGAAGTATATATCTTTTTGTAGTGAGAGGCCCAAGAAGGAGACGAGGTTGAGGAGGCAGAGCAGCCCGAAGAGGAGTGGCTTGCAATGGGTCCTCAAGCCCCAGAGCAAGACCGGAGTCAACGCCCTCGCAAATGAGCCGGCCTGGGAATGGCGGCCCCTGCTCCCCAGCCAGCCACCAAGAGGGTGAAGAAGATCGCCTCCAAGAGTGACAAGTCGGAGGTGGTACGCCACTAATCTTCTCGCCTATTGGAGGCTAAGACCCCACCCGCCAAGTGACGTGCAGTCACCGGGGTTGACCCTAGCCCCCATTCAAGCCCAGCTTCTTCGCAAAGTTCGATCCCGCCAGAGACTACGACCCCACCGAACTGCTCAAAGTTGTCGGGAAGCTTCGCTCCCCCAACTCTGAAGAGGGGCAGGCAACCCTGCCACTTGTGGCGTACGCGTTGGACTCCATGCTCATAGACCCAGAGTAAGGAGAACAGTTGAGCTCCTTTATTGAGGTATTATGTACTTGATAATTTGTTGATTTAATCTTCTTTGTTGACTTGGCAGAGATGAAGAGCTCCTTGCCCAGCGGGCCAGATGAACCAAGCACGCGATGGCGCCGGTTTTGTTGGCGAGCATGTGTCTGGTGGGGGATGTCGGTGTCAAAACTGGCAGATCTCGGGTAGGGGAGGCCCAAGCTGTGCGTCTAAGGATCAATGGTAACAGGAAGTCAGGGGACACAGTGTTTACCCAGCTTCGGGCCCTCTTAAGGGAGGTAAAACCCTACTCCTGCTTGATTATATTCGAAGATTATCAAGATTACAAGAGTTGATCTACCTCAAGATCTTAATGGCTAACCCTAGATGTCTAGCATATGAGGATTTCAATGATGGTGTAGAAGATAACCCCTACGGACTAACCCCTCCAGTTTATATACACACCGGAGGGGCCTAGTGTTTGTACAAGGTCGGTTTACCAGGGAAGGAAACCTCCGGACTCTATTCTTGCCGCCCACGTATTGAGAAGTCCCATCCGTACATGGTGGATAATCTTCAGCTTGATCCTGTACGACCCATGCAACTTGCCCCATACTCCTAGGCCGAACACCGGAGGACCCCCGAATGTAGGACTCCCTCAGTAGCCCCTGAACTTGCCTCCAATGACGATGTAGTATGCGGACACAAGTCTTCGACTTTGCAAGGCGGGTTCCCCAATATATTCCAGATTGAAGATACTCCTGCATCGGTTTCCGTGTCCAGTCTTTATGATTCCTCCCTAACGTTGCCTCGATTTCCACGCGTCTGAGTGAATGCAAATGGTCCATTATCCCTATATTTTAATATTTCTGATAGGCACAGGTTGTGCCTATAAAACGAGGTGAGATCTACAAAACGCCATCTCGCATCACACCAAGAGCAACAGATCAAGCCACGGAAAAAATTCAGACCATGGCGAGTGCCCCCGGCTCCTCCTTGTGCCCTCATGGCCCTCAAGAAGGGGACTGGCAGAGTTGGTCTATATCCCACCTCCATCTTAGTCTGCTCCAAATGCAAGGATATCTCCCTCCCTCAGATCTAGTCTCCGTACGGGCGGGGTTAACTTCCATAGGTGTTGATGCATTGGCGGAGAATTTCCCCAATCTCAGCCAAGGGGAGAGGGTGTGCTTCATCTCATTATTCTTGAGGGGCATGGGAATCGCAATCCACCCCTTCCTTAGGGGCCTACTGGAACACTACGGGATCCAACTGCACAACCTCACACCAGGTTCTATTTTACATATCTCTGGTTTCGTTGCCATTTGCGAATTATATTTGGGCTGCGAGGCTCAGTTTGAACTATGGAAAAAGTTCTTCTGCCTTGTCCCCTGCCATCAGGGCGGCGGGTCTATTTTTGAAGTGGGCTGCACCGAAGTATGGCACATAGCCGGATCCGGCTACCCCGTCAGGACTCCGAAGAATGGATCCGCCAAATGGTCGTCGGAATGGTTCTATATCGTGGACGTACCTCTTCCGGACCTTGTTCGGCGTGGACTGCCAGAATTTTCCAGTGCCCCCTTGAAGAAGCTATATAACTGGCGTCCCAAGTCCCCTTCTTAGGAAGACAGTGCGGAAGTGATGAGATTGGTAAATAAGGTCAAGGTACTGACCCATTTCGGACAGTCCATAGTGGAAGTTATGGCCATTGAGATACAGAGGTGCATCCAGCCACTTCAATCCAAGGTAATCCCCTTATGGAACTATTACAGGGAGGACGACGCATCCCGCTACAGGCGAAATGGTGCGGATAGCTAGGCCGCATTGGCTGCCACATTGTCCGACCTCTATAAAGGAGAAGAAGAATACTTACTCCATTTAAATTGCCGAGAGGCCTTCTTCATGTACAATCCCATTGAATAGGTAAGTTTTCTAACTGCTCAGTACTTTTTTAGTCATTTAGATGGATTAACCGAATCCCCTGGTTGCTTTTTAAATAGTCATGGAGGCAAATTGTCGAGAACATTAACTGCCCCGCCCCCCAGCTAGAGGATCATGATCGTGATCAGGACCTCGAATTCCATGAGGATCTGGACATATTTGTGGAATTTGGAGATGGAGTCTACTATCAGGTGAGCCTTGACGGCTCGGAGGTAGCCATTGCGGCCGACTACCCTGACCTTTATCCTCTTGTGAAGGTAAGTATCTGGAAATTGTATTCTCACGGAAGAGAGATACTTCTTCTCGTCTTTTTATCCTCCACATTCGACCATGTTTTGTAGGATCGGCGCTCAGCGAGCCGTACTTAGGGGCGGGCGACCAAGAGAAGGTCAGCACCTTCACGGAAGGGTCGTGCAAAACGAAAGGAAGTCAGAAGCACCACTGAACCTGCTCCATCACCGAAAAGGTATATTCCTATTTATTTGATATTCAGGCGTGAAGACGAATTTTCATTTGCATCCTCCTTCTATCATCGCAGGAGGGGTATACGGCAAACCATGAACAAGATCCCAGCCAACCGAGATGCGGCTAATACGATGCCGGAGATACCAACTAGGATGGGGGCGCATGCTAATGCGACACAGACTCGTTCGTTTCATGGAGAGTGATGTCTACTACACAACCTTCTTCTTGTAGACATTGTTGGGCCTGCAAGTGCACAGGTTTGTAGGACAGTAGCAAATTTCCCTCAAGTAGATGACCTAAGGTTTATCAATCCGTGGGAGGTGTAGGATGAAGATGATCTCTCTCAAACAACCCTGCAACCAAATAACAAAGAGTCTCTTGTGTCCCCCAACACACCCAATACAATGGTAAATTGTATAGGTGCACTAGTTCGGCGAAGAGATGGTGATACAAGTGTAATATGGATGGTAGATATAGGTTTTTGTAATATGAAAATATAAAAACAGCAAGGTAACTAATGATAAAAGTGAGCGTAAACGGTATTGCAATGATAGGAAACAAGGCAAAGGGTTCATACTTTCACTAGTGCAAGTTCTCTCAACAATAATAACATAGATAGATCATATAACAATCCCTCAACATGCAACAAAGAGTCATTCCAAAGCCACTAATAGAGTAGAACAAACAAAGAGATTATGGTAGGGTACGAAACCACCTCAAAGTTATTCTTTCGGACAATCTATTCAAGAGTTCGTACTAGAATAACACCTTAAGACATCAAGTGTTCTCAAATCCTTAAAGACTCAATCCGATAGGATAACTTCAAGAGGAAAACTCAATTCTTCACAAGAGAGTAGAGGGGGGAGAAACATCATAAGATCCAACTATAATAGCAAAGCTCGCGATACATCAAGATCGTGCCATAGAGAGCACACGAGAGAGAGAGATCAAACACATAGCCACTGGTACATACCCTCAGCCCCGAGGGTGAACTACTCCCTCCTCATCATGCATAGCGCCGGGATGATGAAGATGGCCACCGGTGAGGGATTCCTCCTCCAGCAGGGTGCCGGAATGGGCTCCCGAGAGGTTTTTGGTGGCTACAGAGGCTTGCGGCGGCGGAACTCCCAATCTATCTTCTTCTTTGATTTTTTAGGGTACATAGGCTTATATAGGCGAAAGAAGTCGGCCGGGGGAGCCTCGAGGGGCCCACGAGAGGGTAGGGCGCGCCTAGGGGGGTGGGCACGCTCCCCTGTCTCGTGGCCTCCTCGATGATCCCCTGGCTTGCACTCCAAGTTCTTGAGATTGGTTCTGTTCCAAATATAACTTTTCCGAAGGTTTCATTCTGTTTGGACTCCATTTGATATTCCTTTTCTTTGAAATACTGAAAACAGGCAATAAAACAGCAATATGGGCTGGGCCTCCGGTTAGTAGGTTAGTCCCAAAAATGATATAAATGTGTAAAATAAAGCCCATAAACATCCAAACGGGGTAATATAATAGCATGGAACAATCAAAAATTATAGATACGTTGGAGACGTATCAAGCATCCCCAAGCTTAATTCCCGCTCGTCCTCGAGTAGGTAAATGATAAAAACAAATTTTTTGATGTGGAATGCTACCTAGCATAATTCTCAATGTAATATTCTTTATTGGGGCATGAATGTTCAGATCCAAATGATTCAAAATAAAAGTTCATATTGACATAATAAATAGTGATACTTCAAGCATACTAATCAAAATAATCATGTCTTCTCAAAATAACATGGCCAAAGAAAGTTATCCCTACAAAATCATATAGTCTGGCTGTTGCTCTATCTTCATCACACAAAGTATTTAATCATGCACAACCCCGATGACAAGCCAAACAATTGTTTGACACTTTACTAATCTCAAACTTTTTCAACTTTCACGCAATACATGAGTGTGAGCCATGGACATATCACTATATGTGGAATAGAAGGGTGGTTGTGGAGAAGACAAAAAGGAGAAGATAGTCTCACATCAACTAGGCGTATCAACGGGCTATGGAGATGCCCATTAATAGATATCAATGTGAGTGAGTAGGGATTACCATGCAACGGATGCACTAGAGCTATAAATATATGAAAGCTCAACAAAAGAAACTAAGTGGGTGTGCATCCAACTTGCTTGCTCACGAAGACCTAGGGTATTTTGAGGAAGCCCGTCATTGGAATATACAAGCCAAGTTCTATAATGAAAAATTCCCACTAGTATATGAAAGTGACAACATAGGAGACTCTCTATCATGAAGATCATGGTGCTAATTTAAAGCACAAGTGTGGAAAAAGACATAGTAGCATTGTCCCTTCTTTCTTCTTCTCTCATTTTATTATTATTTTTAATTTTTCCTTTTTTTCTTTGGCCTTTCTTTTTTTGGCATTTCTCTTTTTTTCTTTTTTTTCTTTTTGTAAAGTCCGAAGTCTCGTCCCAACTTGTGGGGGAATCATAGTCTCCATCATCCTTTCCTCACTGGGACAATGCTCTAATAATGAAGATCATCACACTTTTATGGATTTACAACTCAAGAATTACAACTCAAAGCTAGAACAAGATATGACTCTATATGAATGCCTCCTGCGGTGTACCGGGATATGCAATGAATCAAGAGCGACATGTATGAAAATTATGAAGGTGTCCTTGCCACAAATACAATGTCAACTACATGATCATGCAAAGAGCAATATGAAAAAAGTAATGCGTGTCATATGAACGGAACGGTGGAAACTTGCATGGAAATATATCTCGTAATGGCTATGGAAATGCCATAATAGGTAGGTATGGTGGCTGTTTTGAGGAAGGTATATGGTGGGTCTACGGTACCGCGAAAGTTGCGCGACACAAGAGAGGCTAGCAATGGTGGAAGCTGAAAGTGCGTATAATCCATGGACTCAACATTAGTCAAAAGAACTCATATACTTATTGCAAAAATCTAGAAGTCATCAAAAACAAAGCATTACGTCCCTGACCGCCACTCATAAGAAAGACAATCAATAAATAAAATTGTGCTCCAACTTCATCACAAAGCGGTTCACCATACGTGCATGCTATGGGAATCACAAACCTCCACACAAGCATTTTTCATAATCACCTCAACTAGCATGACTTTAATATCACTACCTCCATCTCTCAAAACAATTATCAAGTATCAATTTGATCATAGCATCCAATTCACTTTCTATGATAGTTTTTATTATACCCAACTTGGATGCTCATCATTCTAGGACCAAATTTGTAACCATAGAAAATACCATGCTGTTCTAAAAGACTCTCAAAATAATATAAGTGAAGCATGAGATACTAGCAATTTCTACCAAATATAACCACCGCCGTGCTCTAAAAGATATAAGTGATGCACTAGAGCAAATGAGAAACTACTCTGAAAGATATAAGTGAAGATCAATGAGTAGTCAAATAATTGTGCAGCTATGTGAAGACTCTCTAACATTAAGGAATTTCAGATCTTGGTATTGTATTCAAACAGCAAGCAAAACAAAATAAAATGACATTGCAAGGATAGCACAACTCATGTGAAGAAGCAAAAACTTAGGCTCAACCGGTACTAACCGATAGTGGTTGAAGAAGAAAGGTGGGAAGCCCCACGGGGAATCCCCAAGCTTAGATGCTTGAGACTTCTTGAAGTATTATATTGGGGTGCCTTGCGCATCCCCAAGCTTGAACATTTGTGTCTCCTTAATTCCTCTCATATCATGGTTTCTCTTTTTATCAAAAGCTTCATCCACACCAAACTCAACAAGAACTCGTGAGATAGGTAAGTATAAACCAATCAAAAACCTTATCATTTTCTACTGTAACAAATCACTATTATTCAACATTGCATACTAAATGCCTCTGCATATTTAATACTCCTATCCTCAAATAGAATCATTAAGCGAGCAAACATAAGCAAACAATGCAAACATAATAGCAATCTGCCAAAACAATACAGTCTGTAAAGAATGCAAGATTCATCGTACTTCCCTAACTCCAAAAATTATGAGAGAAAATTCCCACTGTAGTAAATTTATCAGAGCTAGCTAATTATGCAAAAGGTTTCAACATTATATCATTCCCTGACTTTTCTAGGGAATTTTTGCAACAGCCGTAAACTTTCTGTTTTGAAACAGCAACATGTATAGTAGCAAAATAAGCATGGTAAAGGCTATCCTTGACATTTTTATTGAAACTAAAGATGCAAAACATTAATTTAAATAACAGAAAGAAAATACTAACAAAATAAAACGACGCTCCAAGCAAAACACATACCATGTCGTGAATAAAAATATAGCTCCAAGTAAAGTTGCCGATGAACGAAGACGAAAGAGGGGATGCCTTCCGGGGCATCCCCAAGCTTAGGCTCTTGGTTGTCCTTGAATATTACCTTGGGGTGCCTTGAGCATCCCCAAGGTTAGGTTCTTGCCACTCCTTATTCCATAGTCCATCGAATCTTTACCCAAAACTTGAAAACTTCACAACACAAAACTCAACAGAAAACTCGTAAGCTCCGTTAGTATAAGAAAATAAAACCACCACCTAGGTACTGTAATGAACTCATTCCAAATTCATATTGGTGTAATATCTACTGTACTACAACTTATCTATGGTTCATACCCTCCGATGCTACTCATAGACTCATCAAAATAAGCAAACAACACATAGAAAACAGAATCTGTCAAAAACAGAACAGTTTGTAGTAATCTGTATCAAACTTATACTTATAGAACTCCAAAAATCCTACCAAATTAGGAAGTCCTAAGAAATTTGTGTACCAATCCATAGGAAAAATAATCATATCAGAAGCACGTTTCTGTGAATAACAAAACTAATTTACTTTGTGCAAAAGTTTCTGATTTTCAGCAGGATCAACACAACTATCACCGTAAGCTATCCTAAAGGTCTTACTTGGCACTTTATTGAAACAAAAGCTATAAAACATGATTAATACAGTAGCATAATCAAGTGGACACACAAAAACATTAAGGATAGATATTGGGTTGTCTCCCAACAGGCACTTTTCTTTAATGCCTTTCTAGCTAGGCATGATGATGAAAATGATGCTCACATAAAAGATAAGGATTGAAACATAACAGGAGCATCATGAAGCATATGACTAGCACATTTAAGTCTAACCCACTTCCTATGCATAGGGATTTTTTGAGCAAACACTTATGGGAACAATAATCAACAAGCATAGGAAGGCAAAACAAGCATAACTTCAAAACTTGAAGCACATAGAGAGGAAACTTGACATTATTGCAATTCCTACAAGCATATGTTCCTCCCTCATAATAACTTTCAGTAGCATCATGAATGAATTCAACAATATAACCAGCACCTAAAACATTCTTTTCATTATCTACAAGCATAGAATTTTTACTACTCTCCACATAAGCAAAATTCTTCTCATTCGGAATAGTGGAAGTATCATAAAAGACTTGAACACTAAAAGTTGTTTCCACATTAATAGAGTAATGATCAGAAAAAGGGTAATCATAATCATGACAAGTTTTATAAATATAATCATCACTACTTTTTATAGCATAAGTTTCATCACAGTAATCATCATAAGTAGCAACTTCGTTCTCATCATAATCGATTGAAACCTCTCCCAAGATAGTGGAATCACTAAATAATGTTGATATCTTCCAAATCCACTTTCATATTCATCACAATAAAATTCAACATCCTCCAAAATAGTGGGATCACTACATACTAATGTTGACACTCTTCCAAACCCACTTTCATCAATGTAATCATCATAGCTAAGAGGCATGCTATCATCATAACAACTTTGCATATAAAACTTGGGATGCTAAAAATATCATCTTCATCAAACATAGCATCCCCAAGCTTGGGACAAACATTAATTTCAGCAAATATATTCTCAAATATTTCATCCTCATCAAACATAGCTTCCCCAAGCTTGGGCCTTTTCATATCATAAGCATAGTCACTCTCATCATTAAAAGTATGGATAGCACCAATAGTATAGCAATTATCGTCATCACAATGAGTAGTAGGAGCAACATCATTTGGGAGGGATACCTTTTTACCTTTGTTGCCCCTTCTTTTCCTTTTATTCTTCACATTATGTGTGGTTTCAACCTTCTTCTTTGAGCTCCTTATTGACGAGATTGGTTGAATAGAAAGCTCCTCCTCGTTACCTGATTCATCATAAGAAATAACAGGAGGATATTGGGAAGTCTCTTCCCTTTCATTAGTGTTCTCATTGTCTTCTATTTGCTTTCTTTTCTTTAGGTAATTGGCAATATAAGGATTTTCAATGCAATTCTCCGCACAAAACAAAATAAATCATCTCTAGATCAAAATCAAGAAGGTTATAACGAGCAAATTCTGGAAGGTGCTTAATTAAACGATTCATTTCTTCATAACCCATAAGCAAACTAAGTTCATTATAATGTGCAAGGGAAATCAAATCATCACAATTTTTGGACACGATTCGATCATGAAACAAATTGCATCGGAGATGTAAATGACCACTTTCATTGCAAAGTTCACAAGTACGGCCAAGGAAATATAATTTTTCAGCACTCTTATCTAGCATTTCTTGTAACAATTTAGTTTCTACATGCTTATGCCTTTTGCAATATCTATCTTCTATATTTGGTGTATCTATGCAAACTCAATGCTCTCCACAAAAATTGACATGCTTATAGGAGACATTTTCATCATAACTAGTGCAATCATCATTAGTACTATGGATATTCAAAGAGTTCATACTAACAATATTGCAATCATGCTCATCATTCAAAGATTTAGTACCAAGCATTTTAATGCATTCTTCTTCTAGCACTTGAGCACAATTTTTCTTTCCATCATACTCACGAAAGATATTAAAAAGATGAAGCGTATGAGACAAACTCAATTCCATTTTTTGTAGTTTTCTTTTATAAACTAAACTAGTGATAAAACAAGAAACAAAAAGATTCGATTGCAAGATCTAAAGATATACCTTCAAGCACTCACCTCCCCGGCAATGGCACTAGAAAAGAGCTTGATGTCTACTACACAACCGTCTTCTTGTAGACGTTGTTGGGCCTGCAAGTGCACAGGTTTGTAGAACAGTAGCAAATTTCCCTCAAGTAGATGACCTAAGGTTTATCAATCCGTGGGAGGCATAGGATGAAGATGGTCTCTCTCAAACAACCCTGCAACCAAATAACAAAGAGTCTCTTGTGTCCCCAACACACCCAATACAATGGTAAATTGTATAGGTGCACTAGTTCGGCGAAGAAATGGTGATACAAGTGCAATATGGATGGTAGATATAGGTTTTTGTAATCTGAAAATATAAAAACAGCCAGGTAACTAATGATAAAAGTGAGCGTAAACGGTATTGCAATGATAGCAAACAAGGCAAAGGGTTCATACTTTCACTAGTGCAAGTTCTCTCAACAATAATAACATAGATAGATCATATAACAATCCCTCAACATGCAACAAAGAGTCACTCCAAAGCCACTAATAGCGGAGAGCAAATGAAGAGATTATGGTAGGGTACGAAACCACCTCAAAGTTATTCTTTCGGATCAATCTATTCAAGAGTTCGTACTAGAATAACACCTTAAGACACAAATCAACCAAAACCCTAATGTCACCTAGATACTCCATTTTCACCTCAAGTATCCGTGGGCACGATTATATGATATGCATCACACAATCTCAGATTCATCCAACCAACACAAAGTACTTCAAAGAGTGCCCCAAAGTTTCTACCAGAGAGTCAAGATGAAAACATGTGCCAACCCCTATGCATAGGTTCATGGGCGGAACCCGCAAGTTGGTCACCAAAACATACATCAAGTGGCACATGATATCCCATTGTCAACACAGATAAGCACGACAAGACATACATCAAGTGTTCTCAAATCCATAAAGACTCAATCCGATAGGATAACTTCAAGAGGAATACTCAATTCATCACAAGAGAGTAGAGGGGGGAGAAACATCATAAGATCCAACTATAATAGCAAAGCCCGCAATACTCAAGATCGTGCCATAGAGAGAACACGAGAGAGAGAGAGAGAGATAAAACACATAGCTACTGGTACATACCCTCAGCCCCGAGGGTGAACTACTCCCTCCTCGTCATGGATAGCGCCGGGATGATGAAGATGGCCATCGGTGAGGGATTCCCCCTCCGGCAGGGTGCCGGAATGGGCTCCCGAGAGGTTTTTGGTGGCTACAGAGGCTTGCGGCAGCGGAACTCCCGATCTATCTTCTTCTTCGATGTTTTTAGGGCACATAGGCTTATATAGGCAAAAGAAGTCGGTGGGGGGAGCCTCGAGGGGCCCACGAGAGGGTAGGGCGCGCCCAGGGGTGGGCGCCCCCCCTGTTTCGTGGCCTCCTCGATGATCCCCTGGCTTGCACTCCAAGTTCCAGAGATTGGTTCTGTTCCAAAAATAACTTTTCCGAAGGTTTCATTGCGTTTGGACTCCGTTTGATATTCCTTTTCTTCGAAATACTGAAAACAGGCAATAAAACAGCAATATGGGCTGGGCCTCCGGTTAGTAGGTTAGTCCCAAAAATGATATAAATGTGTAAAATAAAGCCCATAAACATCCAAAAGGGGTAATATAATGAACAATCAAAAATTATAGATACGTTGGAGACGTATCAGAGAGCCATATGAGATGTCCGTCACTAACTCTGAAGTCGAGAGTGCGATGAATCATCATCACTTGAAAGAAGCCTTGTGCGCCCCTGCCTTAACAGAGCAGGAGTTTACCGCCCTAAGCACTGTAGGTGCATATATCTGAGTTATCCGGGATGGACTCACCGGGGTTGCTCACCTGTTCTCAAAGGATATGTAGGTAAAAATTTTATGAACTTAGTGGATAGATAGTAGTAGCCCCGAGACTTAAAGCGGGTGAAAAAAATGATTTTAGGATCGTTTGATGACCACGGGTTCTCAAGGAGAAGAACAGTGCGTTGACCCAGGAGCTTGAGACAAGCCGGACACAGCTAAATGCTGCTGTCTCCGAGCTTGAAGAAATAAAGAGTGCCCCAATGTACCATGGCAACGATAAGAAACTAGAAGAAGAGGTGAAGAAATAGGCCGAAGAGATAAAGAGCTTGAAGGCTCAACTCTTGGAGGCACAACAGGAAAACCAGAAGCTGAAGGGAGGCATATTCGGAATGACTTGTGAACCATCCGGATTATTGATATAATCATATAATGAAGAATGTTATAGTTCGGTTGAGATAGGTATGGTGACCGACCGCCCCGAAGAGGAAATGCCCGTCCTACAAAGCGACATTCTAAAGGAGCTGGCAAAGCTACACGAGCGTGCTCGGAAGGCTATGAAGAATATGGCCAAAGCCTTATGGCCTTTCGACGTCCCACCAGAAAGTATGGAGGGGTTGGTTGATCTATTCAAGGGTGCCCGGTTTCGTTTCGAGCTGTGGAAGACATCCGCATGCCGTGAAGGCGCTCGAGAGGCATGGTCCATGGTTAAGACACGCTATACCGGTCTTGACCCAAACCATATGGCCAGAGTTGGACCGCAAGGACCTAACGGGAAGGAAATCCCCGTAAGCTTGGTATACAACCAAGTAATGATAGCAGCAAAATTTTCACAACAAGATTGTAAATTAGATAGTTTACTGGATGGCGTAGAAAGGGAGTATGCGTTTGATTCTATGTATCCATGTACTTTATGACCGAACTTATCTCCTGCCGAATTGTATGAAAATTTCGCCATCGCAGACCTTCGGCTTCTACCTCCGAACGAAGAAGTTTGGAGTGTTTCTGTATACCATGTTTGACTACGAAACATTTAGTATTGTCGAAAACCAGGCAATCCGGCCATATTGCTCAAACAGACAAAATGTGTTCAATGGAGTTATGTTATATTACTATTTAACGTAAGAAACATCTTCCAAGAAAAATACTTCTGTTAGGGGTTCCTTTCCTTGGACTAGGATTGTATCTGAAGTACAGACAACCACTTTCATAATTTTTTCTGGAAACATCCTATTGGATATGTGCCGACCAATTATTCCCTTAAGAATCCTAGCTTTTGGCTTCACCCATCTGAGGTACAGGGCCGGATTACCCGGTTGTAACAATCGCAGAGGTGCTCCCTTTACACCCTAGTCGAACAATCGGAACGTAGGGTGTAAGCACAGGAGCAAGGCAACCCGGCTTGGCAAAAACATAAGCCATAGAGCTGCATAAAATGGCAGAAACAATAGATAGTATGGACAAAAGAAGCTTGTAAGCTTTCTAATAAAATGCTTCTTTTAAAAGAAGCCCCCATGTATGGTGGGTGTATACATTTAAAGATGCGCACTCCCAACAATGCGGTTGATCCAGACATACAATTGAGAAGAAAAGGGAAAAAGTAAAAAGGGGAGAAAAAACAGGAAAATCTAGTTTAAAATGAGACCTATGGAGGCCTAACTATGCATAAAATCTTCGGAGCCGGGCGGCATTCCATGGGTTCGGCTCAAGGCAATTATCCTCTGCATTGCGAAGGCGGTAGGATCCTCCAGTATGATCTTCATCTATTATGAAGGCCCCCTCCCATTTAGGTTTGAGCTTATCCTTTTTCTTCTCCGGGAGGCGTAGAACAAGTTCTCTGACATTGTATGTTTTAGCCCGCACTTCTCTGCTTTGGTAAGGCCTAGCCTGTTGTTGATAGAATGTGGAATGGGCCTTGGCAATATTGTGCTCCTCTTCAAGTCCATCTAGATCGTCCTACCGATCTAGTTCGGCTTCTTTCTCTTCATACATGCGCACTCTAGGTGAGTTATGAATAATATCGCAGGGTAGTACGACCTCTGCGCCGTACACCATAAAGAAAGGTGTGTATCCGGTCGTTCAATTGGGTGTGGTCCGGAGTCCCCAGAGTACGGAATCGAGTTCCTCAACCCAGTGCTTGTCTGATTCTCATAAAGAGCTCACTAGTCTGGGATTAATACCACTCATGATCTGACCATTGGCTCGTTCGACTTGGCCGTTTGTTTGAGGGTGGTATACGGATGCGTAGTCGAGTTTAATTCCTAACTTAGCGCACCAAGTTTTCACCTCATCAGCTGTGAAGTTAGAGCCATTATCAGGGATGATACTGTGCGGAACGCTGTATCGGTGAATTACGCCGGATATAAAGTTTATCACAGGTCTGGCCTCAGCCGTTTTTACTGGTTTGGCCTCTATCCATTTAGTGAATTTATCCACCATGACTAGCAAGTATTTCTTTTTGTGGCTTCCTTCTTTAAGGGGTCCAACCATGTCAAGCTCCCAAACCGCAAAGGGCCAAGTAATGGGGATTGTTCTTAATGTGGTGGGAGGCATGTGGCTTTGATTGGCGAAAAGCTGACAGCCCACACAGTGTTGGACAAGGTCTTGAGCGTCAGCTCGAGCCATAGGCCGGAAAAAGCTTGTCTGAAACGCCTTGCTTACAAGGGCACGGGCTGTGGCGTGATGACCGCTAAGACCCGCATGTATTTCTTCCAAGAGCTGCCTTCCTTCCTCTTCGGAGATACACCTTTGCAGGACCCTGG
Organism: Aegilops speltoides; assembly: GCA_021437245.1. Lineage (NCBI taxonomy): Eukaryota > Viridiplantae > Streptophyta > Magnoliopsida > Poales > Poaceae > Aegilops > Aegilops speltoides. The sequence goes on along the minus strand of CM038142.1, from coordinate 335,477,927 downwards.
TAGTACCTCTTTTATACAGTTAGCCTTCATGCATTTTGAAGGCTTTGGAGCGCCGAACTATGCATCGCGCCTCGTTTTGATCGTCGGGAGCTCTTGCCTATTAAGATAGGCCAGGTATGGTTCGGTCCAGGGAGCGATGACTGCCATGATCTCATGAGCAGAGGGTGTTATCTCAATATCCGGACCCCGACATTGTTTGCGTTGTGTTTGGCAGTTGGGGGTGTGATCAGGTCCGCATTGCCTTCTTTGCTCTCGCCCTGCCACACCACAGATGGCTTAAAGAGCCTTTCCACAAAGGTGTTGGGTGGCACAGGGTCACGCTTAGCGCCCATACGAGCGTGGATGTCGGCTTTCTGATTACTTTGTTTAGCGACATGATGGAACTCATGTCCGTTGAACCGAGCTGATATTTTTAATATGGCGTTTTGGTATGACACCATTTTTAGGTCCTTTGCATCGAACTCTCCATTGACCTAGGAAATTGCGAGGTTCGAATCACCACGTACCTCCAAGCATTGTATACCCATGGAGACAGCCATGCGAAGACCATGAAGCAGCGCCTCGTATTCGGCTGCATTGTTCGAGTCCGTATACATAATTTGCAATACGTAGCGGACTGTGTCCCCGGTAGGGGATGTGAGGATTACTCCAGCCCCCAGTCCAGCCAGCATTTTAGAGCCATCAAAGTACATAATCCAATTGGAGTATGAGCTATACTCCTTAGGGAGTTTGGCTTCCGTCCACTCAGCGACAAAGTCGGCCAATACCTGGGATTTGATGGCCCAGTGTGGCTTGTATATGATTTCGAACGGTAATAGCCCGATGGCCCATTTGTCTATGCGGCTAGTGGCGTCCCTGTTATTGGTAATGTCATTGAATGGTACTTTAGAAGCCACTGTGACCGAACACTCATGAATGTAGTGTCGAAGTTTGCAGGATGCCATGAAGACTGTGTAGGCTATCTTTTGATAGTGGGGGTATCGTGATTTGCAGGGTGTAAGAACCTCTGATACGTAGTAGACTAGTTTTTGGGTGGGGAATTTATGTCCCTCCTGCCCTCGTTCAACGACGAGGATGGCACTGCCTACTTGGTTGGTTGCCAAAATGTATAATAACATAGGCTCTCCAACGCCGGGTGCGGCCAAGATTGGGTTGCTTGCGAGAAGGGCCTTGATTTCTTCCAATCCGGCTGTGGCTGCATCCGTCCATTTGAGGTTGTCAGTGCGGCGCAGTAGCTTGTATAATGGTAATGCTTTTTCTCCTAATTTGGAGATAAATCGGCTTAAGGTCGCGACGCACCCAGCTAGTTTCTGGACCAGCTTTGGGTCTGTTGGTATGGCCAATTGTGACAGAGCTCAGATCTTGGATGGGTTTGCCTTGATTCTTCTATGGGAAACAATGAACCCCATCAACTTTTCAGCCGGAACTCTGAAGACACATTTTTCTGGATTAAGCCGTATGTCGTATGTTTGGAGATTGTGTAAGGTGAGCTGAAGGTCATCCACCAGTGACTCGACGTGCTTTGTCTTGATGATCACGTCGTCCATGTATGCTTCGACTGTTTTACCTATTTTCTTTTCCAGGCATGTTTGAATCACACGCTGGTAGGTAGCCCTGGCATTTTTTAGTTTGAAGGGCATAGTATTAAAGTAAAAGGGACCATAAGGAGTGATGAACATAGTTGCCTCTTGGTCCAATTCCTTCATCTTAATCCGATGATATCCGAAATAAGCGTCAAGGAAACACGCGGAATCATGTCCCACAGTTGCATCAATGATTTGGTCAATGCGAGGCAATGGGAAGGGATCTTTGGGGCAAGCCTTGTTGAGGTCCTTGAAGTCGACACACATGCGCTACGATTTGTCCTTTTTAGGTACCATAACCAGGTTGGCTAACCAATCCAGATGTTTGATTTCCCTGATAAACCCAGCCTCTAATAACTTGGCTAGCTCTTCTCCCATGGCCCGACGCTTGGGTTCGAAGAATCGCCGTAGTGTCTACCTTATGGGTTGGAATCCTTTCATTATGTCGAGACTGTGTTCGACCAGTCTTCGTGGGATGCCGGGCATGTCTGAAGGGTGCCAGGAGAAAATATCCCAATTCTCACGCAAGAATGCGCGTAGGGCAGCGTCCACTGCCGGGTCGAGCTGTGCTCCGATAGATGCTGTTTTATGAGGGTCCGTTGGGTGCACTTGGAATTTTACAATTTCTTCGGCTGGCTTGAAAGAGGTGGACTTGGATCTCTTATCGAGGATTACATCGTCCCTGTCCACCGTAGATCGTAAGGTGGTTAATTCCTCTGCCGCTAGTGCTTCGGATAATGCCTCCAAGGCCAAGGATGCAGTTTTGTTTTCAGCACGAAGGGCTTTGTCCGTGTCGCTCGAGATTGTGATGGTTACATTAGGACCGGGGCATTTTGAGCTTCATATACCCATATTGGGGTATAGCTTGAAAGCATGAGAAAGCGTCCCGGGCGAAGATAGCGTGATACCCACTGTTGAAGGGGACTACATGAAAGAGCAACTCTTCGGATCTATAATTCTCGGGTGTGCCGAACACCACATCCAGTTGGATTTTTCCCAAGCAGTGTGCCTCTCGACTGGGGATAGTACCTCGAAAGGTGGTGTTGCTTTGCTCGATGCATGACCTATCCATTTGCATCTTGTCAAGCGTGTCCTCATAGATGAGGTTAAGTCCACTACCGCCGTCCATGAGCACTTTAGCAAGCATAAAATATCGACGATGGGGTTTAGTACTAGGGCGGCGGGTGCTCGGACTGACCGAGCCTTTGGTTCGTCTTCGGCCGTAAAGGTTATTGCCGTGTTGTTCCATGGGCTCAGTGTGGTAACTTGATGGACTTCGGCGAGGTCGCGGAGCCCCCGGTTGCGCCGGTTGTTAGAAGAGAAAGTCTCGAAGACTGTTAGGACATTAAAGTTGTCGTTCTCCGGTGAGTATCCTTCTGGAGTTGTGCTGAGGATGGCCTCTCCACTTTTTGCTACCAGTCGGAGTACCCAACAAGCCCGGAGGCTATGGGTTGGGACTGTGTGCGGAGTGGTATGGATCGGGCAGGGTTTGTCCAGTAGTTCATCAAGAACGGACCTGTGTCCCATGAAGGGCTTGTTCTTCCTGCCCATAGCCCGGTGGTCGGGTGACCCGTCGGGGTATATTCTTTAGCCCGGGCCGCACACTGTGTCGAGATGGTGGGTTCCATTGAGTTTTTTGGGCCCTCCATATGCTTTCCATCGCAGATTACTTTTGTACTACATGTGATAATTCCGTGAAACTTTGTATGTGGCGACGGTCGAGGGCATTCAATATCCCTTCGTCTGTGCAATTACAATGGAAAACCGAAACTATGTTGTCATCTGAGCAGTACTTAATTCTGTTTTTCACAAGCAGGAATCTGACCCAAAAGTGGTGGATCGTTTCCTGGGGCTGCTGCCGCACATACATTAGGTCGTATATATCTGGAGGACCTGAGTTTCTTGGAGAATATAGATTGTGGTGGGTGGGTGGATTAAATTTTGGATAATGTCCCACATTTGTGTTTGGAGCCAATATGGATTCCGAAGTAGCTGGTACGGGTCCGTTTAAGCACAGAGGCTCCGACAATCCTATGCCTGAGCCAGTGTCCGGTGGGAGTAAAGTCCCATCCGAAGGGGAAGTATCTGGCTCAGAGGATTCGGGGACCCGAACATACTTGGTCCTCAACATGGGTAGGGAAGTGTCTGTGGCCGGTTCCTCGATGCCTGCCACGAAGTGGGTGATCGGTGGGTGATTAATTTCCTTGAGCTCGATCTGATCATAGTCCGTTGACACCCCCAGGGCGGCGATGCGGTCTAGTAGTTCGTTCAAGGATGAAACATCTGTCGGATCCAATTTTTCAGAGTACTTAGGGCCAATGCAAGGACGGTGTCCGGCAGTCATGGGAGGAGTTGCAGGCTCAACGGCCGCACGGGCCCTCATGGTGAAACCGCCGAACTGAGAGTCTGCCCCAGAGCCAGGCACCCTCCGGAAGTGATATTGTTGTTGACGACTAGCCGAGCCATAGATTGCTTTTTGCAGACAGCACAGCAGAGCTCTCAATGAAAGCACCAATGTCGGTGTCAAAACCAGCAGATCTCGGGTAGGGGGCCCAAGCTGTGCGTCTAAGGATCAATGGTAACAGGAAGTCAGGGGACACAGTGTTTACCCAGGTTTGGGCCCTCTTAAGGGCGGTAAACCCCTACTCCTGCTTGATTATATTCGAAGAGTATGAAGATTACAAGAGTTGATCTACCTCGAGATCGTAATGGCTAACCCTAGATGTCTAGCCTATGAGGATTTCAATGATGGTGTAGAAGATAACCCCTACGAACTAACCCCTCCAGTTTATATACACACCGGAGGGGCCTAGGGTTTGTACAAGGTCGATTCACCAGGGAAGGAAACCTCCGGACTCTATTCTTGCTGCCCACGAATTGAGAAGTCCCATCCGGACACAGTGGACAATCTTCAGCTTGATCCCGTACGGCCCATGCAACTCGGCCCATACTCCTAGGCCGGACACCTGAGGACCCCCGAATCCAGGACTCCCTCACGGGATGTGACAGGGGATCCTGTGACCGACCCCCAGTCCAGCTCCTAGCGCGAAGGCAAGGGGCAAACTTCGCCCGCTCGAAGAGGCGCGGAGGAACAAGCTTCTTTTCCCGCCAAGGGAGAGAGTGAGATCCAACAGGGTGAGGCCCACCGAGAGGAGTCCACCCCACCAAAGTCCAAGCAAAGAAATCACCGACAAGGGTCTTGAGGGGTCTGCTCGTGACGAGGCCATGGTCACTGAGGGAGCAGTCATGGACCGAGCGCCATCAATTGACATTGCTGAGGAAGCAGATGCTCCTCCACAACAAACACCAACGGGTAATCTACTTGTCTTTGTTTCTGTTTCTTTGAATTATTTTGCTCCTTGGTCCTCGACTTAATAGTATCTAGTTTCTTATCCCATCTTTTGATTTTACTTGTTGTTCCGTTGATTGAGGAACCTGAGCTCTTGGAAGAAGTGGCCAGCATTGGGAAGAGTGCTGCCGAGGAAGCCATCAAGATTGCTGCCACGGAAGGTTATGAACAGGCTGCCGGGCATATCCAAGCATCCCAAGGGGAGATAGAGAAAACCCCCGACAGTACTTTTGGCCTAGGCATGGTTGTTGAAGAGAAAGTTCCTCTACAATCTATGGGCCCTCTCCCCATAAACCACTCTCTGGCTGCAGGTCCATGTCCTTCGCCAAGTAAGTTGGCATTAGTCATGGCTCATCCTGGGCTGGCAGCTCCTGGCTCATCCGCAGCAGCGGGCGTGGATTTTGATGGAGAAATCAAATGCATACTGGCGCCATTGTCCCAGAGGATCGTAGAAGCTGGCGATTCTTCTGATAGCGCCAAGGATCTAGCCTTCCTAGAATCTGTGGCGACAGGGCTCAAGGATGTGCAACACAAGTATGTTCTCAACTGGCAGCCAGTCAAGGAGCAACGTGATTCTGCCATTCTTATGGATAAGAAGCTGACCGACAAGGGCAATGAGCTGCGAGAATGGTACAAGAAGTAGTCCCACTCCATCATGTGGTGTGTTGACCATGGACAAAGAGGATATCATTGCTTGGGATGTCCACTTGGTGGAGCGCAAAGCGCTTCCAAATGCCAAGGATAAGGACATCTCTGCCCGGGAAGGGAACCTCGAAACCACCCACCGCGACAAGGATGTGGAACTGGAGGTTCTTGTCCAGCAGCGTACCAAGGAGTTGGTGGACAAGCACAAGGCCACGCTTGACGCGCTCACCCTTGAATCTTCTACCCAGCTGAAGAAAGTCATGGATGAGCTAGCTGCTGCGTCCGCCGCTAAGACTGATCTTGATCATCAAGTGGCCAAGCTGACAGAGGACCTTACCGGGAGCAACAAAGAAACTGTGGCTCTCAAAGAGGAAGCACACAAAGTAGAGACCACCCTGAAGGAGGTGCAATCGCAGCTTTCCTCTAAGAGCCAGGATCTTGATACTGCCAACGGTACCATCTCTGACATGAAGGCCAAGCTTGGTTCCTTGGAAAAGGAAATTGGGTCTTCTGGTGCCCGTGAAAAGTTGCTGACGACAGATCTGAACAAGGCTAGGACTCTCCAGAAGGACGCAGAAGAGAAGCTTGAGAATCAAATCCAGCAACGTGACCTCTAGATCAAGAACCTGGTTGACATTGCCGATCCCCTTAGTGCCCAGATTGCAGAGATGGACATGAAGAGCTGGGCTTTCTCCATCGGCAAGCATGAAGTTCCAAGTGTCAAGCCGACGCTTTCCTTAGAAGGTTTGATTGAAGGGCTGAAGACGTATGATGACGATTGGGTTGTCTGCTTTGCCAATGAATCCCAGAAGCTTGCTCACGACGCCCTCTTCTTGGTCTTGAGCAACCCCGCTTTCCGCCATCCGGACCTCAATCTTGCCGATGGCTTCAAGAGGCCACTGTCGGATGCCGACACTTCTGCTGCCGAGGCAAAGGCCAGTCCTCTTACTGACAAGGTTCTCTCCATCCCAAGAGTTTGCGGAGGTTGTCAGGCCCATCCTTGAACTATTTTTATTGCTTGGGTGCCCTATAATAAGACAGAATATGTATCTTGTTTCAGACTTTGTACTGTTCTTGTTTTAACGCTCATCGTACTGATGTTTATATGTTAAAGTGAGCTATCCCTCTTGTGTTTGCACATTGTTATACGTATGATTAGTTTCCCTTTCGTACTTCGGTTGCCCACCAACAGTATGTTGTCGCGATTCCTCTGAGGAATAGGTCCTTAACATTCTGCTAGCAAAGTCATGCTGCCGGTGAGTTTTTCCTGAACAGCCCTTGATGCTGCCACTCAATTTGTCGAGCAGGCACGAAACAAAGAGAGGGCGTAGACAAACACAGTAAGGTTCCATCGTACGCAGGGCTTGTCATATGAAACCTTGGGTGTCCAAGGGAAAAGCAAGCGCTTTTTCATAAGAAAAATTAAAAAGCATGTGAACTTATCTTTTGTTTAGGCTTTCTCCCTGTCAGGATGTATTTTTGATTGTGCATTTCATCTCCTCTTCCACTCGTGGTCGCCCTTCCTATTCGTGTCTCCTTGGGAGACCGTGCTCGTATACCCATTTTTTCTCCGCAAAAAATGAAAGGACGAGAAGAAGTACAAGAGAGGGACTTGGCACTCCATTAGTTACGCACTCAGCTCCGGCACAAACTAGGGAATTCAGCAAAAATGCTTGCAACTAGTGCCGTATGGTAGAAAGGAAAAGAACCGGACCCTCCCTCATTTTCCTCCATTTCCAATGACCTCTTGGCAGCCGGCATGAAGGACACACTAGTGCGAAAGGCCTTGTCGGGGTTCACTTGCTGGGCATGCCAACCAATGGACCCACACCAGCGCTCAACTCGGGGTTTGCCCTTGGCGGGACAAATGCGTAACCGAGCTCCACGCGGTCTCATCGACACTGGGGGCATCACCACTGCACGACCCAATCATTGGAGAGCGAGGATCAAGAGGGAGGCTAAGTACTAATGACCCTCAAGTATATGGGGTCAATTGTAGCCTTTTCGATAAGTAAGAGTGTCGAACCCAACGTGGAGCAGAAGGAAATGACAAGTGGTTTTCAGCAAGGTAATGTCTGCAAGTGCTGAAATTGTAAGTAGCAGAGTAGTTTGATAGCAAGATAATTTGTAACGAGCAAGTAATGATAGTAGTAACAAAAGTGCAGCAAGGTAGCCCAGTCCTTTTGAGGCAAAGGACAAGCTAAAACGGTTTCTTATGATAAGAAAAGTGTTCTTGAGGGTACACGGGAATTTCATCTAGTCACTTTCATCATGTTGGCTTAATTTGTGTTCGGTACTTTGATAATTTGATATGTGGGTGGACCGGTGCTTAGGCGCTGTTCTTACTTGAACAAACCTCCTACTTATGATTTACCCCCTCGCAAGCATCCGCAACTACGAGAAAAGTATTAAGAATAAATTCTAACCATAGCATTAAACTTTTGGATCCAATCGGTCCCTTACGGAATAGCGCATAAACTAGGATTTAAGCTTCTGTCACTCTCGCAACCCACCATCTAATAACTAATCCACAATGCATTCCCTTAGGCCCAAATATTGTGAAGTGTCATGTAGTCGATGTTCACATGACATCACTAAGAGAATGACAACATACATATCATCAAAATATCGAACACATATCAAGTTCACATGATTACTTGCAACACGATTTCTCCCGTGACCTCAAGAATGAAAGTAACTACTCACAAATGATAAACAAGCTCAAGATCAGAGGGGTATTAAATAGCATAATGAATTTGAACATATAATCTTCCACCAAATAAACCATATAGTAATCAACTACAAGATGTAACCAACACTACTAGTCACCCATAAGCACCAATCCATAGTTTTGATACAAAGATTGAACACAAGAGATGAATTAGGGTTTGAGAGGAGTTGGTGCTGTCGAAGATGTTGATGAAGATAGCCCTCCCCAAGATGGGAGAGTTGTTGGTGATGATGATGACAATGACATCCCCCTCCGTGAGGGAAGTTCCCCCGGCGGAATCGCTCCGCCGGAGGGCAAAAGTGCTCCTGCCCAAGTTCCGCCTCGAGGCATTGGCGCTTCGTCCCGAAAGTCCTCTTAATTTTTCTAGGTCAAAATGACTTATATACCAGAAGATGGGCACCGAAGGTGGGCCAAGGAGGGCAACACCCACCAGGGCACGCCTGGGCCTCTTGGCGCGACCAGGTGGGTTGTGCCCACCTGGTGGCCACCTGCTACGTCTTGAGCTTGCGTTGGTTTTCCTTGAAGAGGAAAGGGTGATGCAGCAAAGTAGCGTAAGTATTTCCCTCAGTTTTTGAGAACCAAGGTATCAATCCAGTAGGAGGCTCCTCAGAAGTCCCACGCACCTACACAAACAAACAAGAACCTCGCAACCAACACAATAAAGGGGTTGTCAATCCCTTCACGTCCACTTAAAAAAGTGAGATCTGATAGAGATAATATGATAAGATAAATATTTTTGGTATTTTTATGATATAGATTGGAAAAGTAAAGATGCAAATAAAAGTAGATAGAAAACTTATATGATAAAAGATAGACCCGGGGGCCATAGGTTTCACTAGTGGCTTCTCTCAAGATAGCATAAGTATTACGGTGGGTGAACAAAAGGTTGTCGAGCAATTGATAGAAAAGCGAATAATTATGAGATTATCAAGGCATGATCATGTATATAGGCATCACGTCCGTGACAAGTAGACCGACTCTTGCCTGCATCTACTACTATTACTCCACACATCGACCACTATCCAGCATGCATCTAGAGTATTAAGGTCATAAAGAACAGAGTAATGCATTAAGAAAGATGACATGATGTAGAGGGATAAACTCATGCAATATGATATAAACCCAATCTTTTTATCCTCGATGGAAACAATACAATACGTGCCTTGCTGCCCCTGCTGTCACTGGGAAAGGACATGGCAAGATTGAACCCAAAGCTAAGCACTTCTCCCATTGCAAGAAAGATCAATCTAGTAGGCCAAATCAAACTGATAATTCGAAGAGACTTGCAAAGATAACTTAATCACGCATTGGGATGGCAATGGGGACAATCCCCTATGGGGATACCTACAACATCCCCATCCCCATGTATTCCCTATCATCCCGTCCCCATACCCGTTTCTATGACTGGGGATGAAATTTCCCCATACCCATGCCCCACTGGGGAACGGGGCCCCATTAGGGTCCCCATCCCCATAAACAAATACTCATATACATAATATGAAACCCTATGATCAACATACATACATGGTGTTGTCCTTGCCCTACTAATGCATATCTAGGTCGTATTGACTTCTTGGTCATGGTGGCAGTTGAGGTGAGGATGTGAGATAGGTTTAAGGTTTTTTTCAGAGCTTTTTTTTTGTTTTCGCAAGTTTGTTTGTGCATATTTTAATGTTGACTGCAGTGTCACGGTTACTAACCGGGTCCCCGATGGGTATTGGGTCTGGGGAATAGGATATCGTCCCCATCCCTGTTGTACCCTATGGGGAATAAATTAGTTTGGTAAATATCCCCATGGGGATGTTTTTCGCCCATCCCCACCCCCTAATAGATGAAATCCCCATGGGTTTGGCGGGTATGGGGCCCCGTTGCCATCCCTAATCACGGATAAAACAATTCAGAGGAGATTCAAATATTTCTCATAGATAAACTTGATCATAAACCCACAATTCATCGGATCTCGACAAACACACTGCAAAAAGAGTTACATCGAATAGATCTCCAAGAAGATCGAGGAGAACTTTGTATTTAGATTCAAAGAGAGATAAGAAGCCATCTAGCTAATAATTATGGACACAAAGGTCTATGGTAAACTACTCACAACACATCGGAAGGGCCTTGGAGATGATGTAGCGGCCCTCCGTGGTCGATTCCCCCTCCGGCAGAGCACTAGCGAAGGCTCCAAGATGGTATCTTGCGGATACAGAAGGTTACGGCAGTGGAAATAGTTTTTCATGGTGCTCCTCGATGGTTTCAGGGTATGTGGGTATATATAGGAGGAAGAAGTAGGTCGGTGGACGCTCGAGGGGCCCTTGTGTCCGCCTCCTCTGTTGCTTGACGTCCACTCCAAGTCCCCTGGATCACGTTTGTTCCAAAAAGATCGCTCCCGAAGGTTTCATTCCGTTTGGACTCCGTTTGATATTCCTTTTCTTCGAAACACTGAAATAGGCAAAAAAAACAACAATTCGGGCCGGGCCTCCGGTTAGTAGGTTAGTCCCAAAAATGATATAAAAGTGTAAAGTAAAGCCCATAAACATCCAAAACGGGTAATATAATAGCATGGAACAATAAAAAATTATAGATACGTTGGAGATGTATCAAGCATCCCGAAGCTTAATTCCCGCTCGTCCTCGAGTAGGTAAATGATAAAAACAGAATTTTTGATGTGGAATGCTACCTAGCATAATTCTCAATGTAATTTTCTTTATTGTGTCATGAACATTCAGATCCAAATGATTCAAAATAAAAGTTCGTATTGACATAAGAAATAGTAATACTTCAAGCATACTAACTAATCAATCATGTCTTCTCAAAATAACATGGCTAAAGAAAGTTCATCCTTACAAAATCATATAGTTTGGTCATGCTTCCATTTTCTTCACACAAGAATGCTCTCATCTTGCACACCCCCGATGACAAGCCAAGCAATTGTTTCATACTTTAGCAATCTCAAACTTTTTCAACTTTCACGCAATACATGAGCGTGAGCCATGGATATAGCACTATGGTCGGAATAGAATATGATGATGGAGGTTGTGTGGAGAAGACAAAAAGGAAGAAAGTCTCATGTCAACGAGGCTAGTCAACGGGCTATGGAGATGCTCATCAATTGATGTCAACATGAGGAGTTGGGATTGCCATGCAACAGATGCACTAGAGCTATAAATGTATGAAAGCTCAACAAAAGAAACTAGTGGGTGTGCATCCAACTTGCTTGCTCACGAAGACCTAGGGCATTTTGAGGAAGCCCATCGTTTGAATATACAAGCCAAGTTCTATAATGAAAAATTCCCACTAGTATATGAAAGTGACAACAAATGAGACTCTCTATATGAAGAACATGGTGCTACTTTCAAGCACAAGTGTGGAAAAGGATAGTAACATTGCCCCCTTTTTATTTTCTTTTTCTTTTTTTCTTTTTTTCTCCTTTTTTGTGGGCCTTTTTTTTGGCCTTTCCTTTTTTTCTTTTTTTCTTTGGCCTTTTTTTGGCCTTTCTTTTTTTATTGGGGGACAATGCTCTAATAATGATGATCATCAAACTTCTATTTATTTACAACTCATGAATTACAACTCAAAACAAGAACAATATATGACTCTATATGAATGCCTACGGCGGTGTACCAGGATGGGCAATGAATCAAGAGTGACATGTATGAAACATTATGCATGGTGGCTTTGCCACAAATACGATGTCAACTACATGATCATGCAAGGCAATATGACAATGATGATGCGTGTCATGATGATGAATGGAACGGTGGAAAGTTGCATGGCAATATATCTCGGAATGGCTATGGAAATGCATAATAGGTAGGTATGGTTGCTGTTTTGAGGAAGATATAAGGAGGTTTATGTGTGATAGAGCGTATCGTACCACGGGGTTTGGATGCACCGGCGAAGTTTGCACCAACTCTCAAGGTGAGAAAGGGCAATGCACGGTACCGAAGAGGCTAGCAATGATGGAAGGGTAAGAGTGCGTATACTCCATGGACTCAACGTTAGTCATAAAGAACTCACGTACTTATTGCAAAAATCTACAAGTAATCAAAAACCAAGCACTACGCGCATGCTCCTAGGGGGATAGATTGGTAGGAAAAGACCATCGCTCGTCCCCGACCGCCACACATAAGGATGACAATCTAAGAACACCTCATATTTCAAATTTGTTACACAATGGTTACCATACGTGCATGCTACGGGACCTGCCAACTTCAACACAAGCATTCTTTAAATTCACAATTACCCAACTAGCATGACTCTAATATCACCACCTCCATATCTCAAAACAATTATCAAGTATCAAATTGATCATAGCATCCAATTCACTTCCTATGATAGTTTTTATTATACCCAACTTGGATGCCCATCATTCTAGGACCAATTTTATAACCATAGCAAATACCATGCTGTTTTAAGAGACTCTCAAAATAATATAAGTGAAGCATGAGAGATTAAAAATTTCTTCAAAATTAAGCCACCGCTGTGCTCTAAAAGATATAAGTGAAGCACTAGAGCAAAACTATCTAGCTCAAAAGATATAAGTGAAGCACATAGAGTATTCTAATAAATTTCAATCAAGTGGGTTTCTACCAAAAGGTGTGTACAGCAAGGATGATTGTGGTAAACTAAAAAGCAAAGACTAATATCATATAAGACTCTCCAAGCAAAACACATATCATGTGGCGAATAAAAATATAGCTCCAAGTAAAGTTACCGATGAACGAAGACGAAGGAGGGGATGCCTTCCGGGGCATACCCAAGCTTAGGCTTTTGGTTATCCTTGAATATCTTGGGGTGACATGGGCATCCCCAATATTAGGCTCTTGCCACTCCTTATTCCATAGTCCATCAAATCTTTACCAAAAACTTGAAAACTTCACAACACAAAACTCAACAGGAAATCTCATAAGCTCCGTTAGTGCAAGAAAGAAAAACCACCACATAAGGTACTGTAATGAACTCATTCTTTATTTATATTGGTGTTAAACCTACTTTATTCCAACTTCTCTATAGTTCATACCCCCCCCCCGATACTAGCCATGGATGCATCAAAATAAGTAAACAACACACGAAAAACAAAATCTGTCAAAAACAGAACAGTCTGTAGCAATCTGTAACTCTCGAATACTTCTGGAACTCTAAAATTCCTACCAAAATAGGAAGTCCTGGCAAATTTGTCTATTGATCTACAGAAAAAATAATCAACAAAAAAGCACGTTTCTGTTAATAACTAAAATTACTTGCGTGCGCACAAAGTTTCTGTTTTTCAGCAGAATCAAATTAACTATCACCATAGGTTATCCTATAGGTTCTACTTGGCACAAACACTAATTAAAACATGAAAACACATATAAAAAGAAGGTATATGAAATATTTATTACTAAACAGAAGCAAAAACAAAAAAACAAAAATAAAATTGTGTTGCCTCCCAACTAGCGCTATCGTTTAATGCCCCTAGCTAGGCATAAAAGCGAGGATAGATCTAAGTAGTGCCATCTTTGGCATCTAATTCCTCAATAGAGCACTTATAATCTTTAGGGGTTTCTACCTTTTTAGAAATGATTAAGCCCCTAGGCAAGAATTCAAGAAATTTATTTGTAGCAATAGGTTCCTTAATGATAGAGAGACAATTGGGATGAACACTTATTGATTTGAGATTCGCATTTCCCTTATTAGAAGATTCACCCTTATTTTTAGGAACATAAATAAATTTGGCAGTTTTGGTAGGAGGATTTTGAATTTTTTCACGGATGAAAAGGCCGACCCTAAGTTGGTAATAATATCCTCAAGTTTACCGATTCTCGTAGAATCTAGATATATTCTTTCATTAATTATAGGTTCTTTCTCTTTAAAAAAATTCAAAGTAACTCCAACCCTAGATCCATATTAGGTAATTTGGTTATGAATCTTTTTATCTAAATTTTCAATTAACTCAGCAGTGGCAACTTTATTTTCAATAATTTCAAGCCTTTGCATCACATGTTCTAGAGTCAAAATAGTCCCATTTACCAAGAGAGGAGGAGGACCAAACAAATCTAACATAGCATTATAAGCATCAAAGGTATGGCTATCCAAAAAATTCCCTCCAGTAATGGTATCAAGAATGCATCTATTCCATGGAGTAGTGTCTACATTAAAGTTGCAAAGAAGAATGGAAGTAGAAAGCTTCCTAGTAGATCTATTTTGAGCATTTTAAATTCTATGCCAAGCATCTTTTAGATTTTCTCCCTCCCTTCGCTTAAAATTAAGAATTTCATGTTCGGGAGTAATAACGAGGATAGGAGGACTAGCCATGACAATGAGCAAACAAAAGAAAAGCGAAAAGGGGAGGACATTGGGAAAGAGAGGGCAAATAAAATGGCAAGGGTGACGTGGGGGAGAGGAAAACGATAGGCAAATGGCAAATAATGTAATGCGAGGGAGATGAGTTTGTGATGGGTACTTGGTATGTCTTGACTTGAGCGAAGACCTCCCCGGCAACGGTGCCAGAAATCCTTCTTGCTACGTCTTGAGCTTGCGTTGGTTTTCCTTGAAGAGGAAAGGGTGATGCAACAAAGTAGCGTAAGTATTTCCCTCGGTTTTTAAGAACCAAAGTATCAATCTAGTAGGAGGCTCCTCAGAAGTCCCACGCACCTACACAAACAAACAAGAACCTCACAACCAACGCAACAAAGGGGTTGTCAATCCCTTCACGGCCACTTGCGAAAGTGAGATCTGATAGAGATAATATGATAAGATAAATATTTTTGGTATTTTTATCATATAGATTGGAAAAGTAAAGATGCAAATAAAAGTAGATAGAAAACTTATATGATAAAAGATAGACCCGGGGGCCATAGGTTTCACTAGTGGCTTCTCTCAAGATAGCATAAGTATTACGGTGGGTGAACAAATTACTGTCGAGCAATTGATAGAAAAGCGAATAATTATGAGATTATCTATGCATGATCATGTATATAGGCATCACGTCGGTGACAAGTAGACCGACTCCTGCCTGCATCTACTACTATTACTCCACACATCGACCGCTATCCAGCATGCATCTAGAATATTAAGTTCATAAAGAACAGAGTAACGCGTTAAGAAAGATGACATGATGTAGAGGGATAAACTCATGCAATATGATATAAACCCCATCTTTTTATCCTCGATGGCAACAATACAATACGTGCCTTGCTGCCTCTGCTGTCACTGGGAAAGGACACCGCAAGATTGAACCCAAAGCTAAGAACTTATCCCATTGCAAGAAAGATCAATCTAGTAGGCCAAACCAAACTGATAATTCGAAGAGACTTGCAAAGATAACTTAATCACACATAAAAGAATTCATAGGAGATTCAAATATTTCTCATTATAAACTTGATCATAAACCCACAATTCATCGGATCTCGACAAACACACCGCAAAAAGAGTTACATCGAATAGATCTCCAAGAAGATCAAGGAGAACATGGTATTGAGATCCAAAGAGAGAGAAGAATCCATCTAGCTAATAACTATGGACCCGAAGGTCTATGGTAAACTACTCACGACTCATCGGAGAGGCCTTGGAGATGATGTAGAGGCCCTCCGTGGTCGATTCCCCCTCCGGCAGAGCGTCGACAAAGGCTCCAAGATGGGATCTCGCGGATACAGAAGGTTACGGCGGTGGAAATAGTTTTTCGTGGTGCTCCTCGATGGTTTCAGGGCATGTGGGTATATATAGGAGGAAGAAGTAGGTCGGTGGACGCTCAAGGGGGCCACGAGGGTGGGGGGCGCGCCCACCTCCAGGGGGCGCGTCGGGCACCCTCGTGGCTGCCTCCTCTGTTGCTTGACGTCCACTCCAAGTCCCCTGGATCATGTTTGTTCCAAAAAGATCGCTCCCGAAGGTTTCATTCCGTTTGGTCTCCGTTTGATATTCCTTTTCTTCGAAAGACTGAAATAGGCAAAAAAACAGCAATTCGGGCTGGGCCTCTGGTTAGTAGGTTAGTCCCAAAAATGATAGAGAAGTGTAAAGTAAAGCCCATAAACATCCAAAACGGGTAATATAATAGCATGGAACAATCAAAAATTATAGATACATTGGAGATGTACCACCCCCTCTGGTACTTATTTGCTCCAATAATTCTTAAATAATCCATAAAACATCCTTGGGAAGTTTCAGCTCATTTTGAGTTGTGGAGAATAGGTAGCTTGACGTAGCTTTTTCAGGTCCAGATTTCCAGCTGCCAGAATTCTCCCCATTGGTGTATACCTTGCATATTATGAGAGAAAAGGCATTAGAATTACTCCAAAAAGCATTACTATACAATAAAACAACATTAATAGCAGTAGGAAAACATGATGCAAAATGGACGTATCAACTCCCCCAAGCTTATTAGACCTCGCTTGTCCTCAAGTGAAAACCGAAATAGAAAAACATGTCAACATGCTTAGAGAGAGAGGTGTTGATAAAAACACGAATACGGACATATCGGCATCATGTGACTTATTATAACATCAACAAACTTTAACATAAAACTTTTATCATATAACTTTTATCATAGACTTCTCATGAACAAGTGACAATTCATCACAACATCGAAGTATAAAGCATAAACTCTATTGGAAACCAACAAACTATGTTCTCAGTCAACTTTGCAACTACAATTCATCATCTTTTTAGGAAGGGTCACGTATCTAAGCCTTTAGGCAAGTCCACATACTCAACCATCATTTTGTCTTCTATAATTTCCAACACTCACCGCGTACACATGATCAAAACATTTCAACAGGACACATCAAAAGATAGGGGCTTATAGTTTCGCCTCCCAACACACTCACCTCAAGGGTGATGTCAACAATAATAACTCATGCTACCCATATTCAACTGGATATATGTGCCTAGATCTTTCCTCACCACATGATGCTTGCCAAAGGAGAAAAATAAAAGTAATAGAGAGAAACTTTGACTCTTGCATGAAAGTAAATACATTAAAGTAAAAGATAGGCCCTTCGCAGAGGGAAGCAGAGGTTGCCATGCACTTTTTGTTTGTATGCTCAACCCCTTAGTGCAAGAGAACGTCACGTTATATTGCCCCTTGTGATGGCAACCTTTATTATGCAGTTTGTCACTTTTATTCTTCACCATCACAAGTTCGTACAACGCTAAAATTTTCCCTTACATTAAATGATCTCACACTTCTAGAAGCAATTTTTATTGCCCTTTTTGCACCAATGACAACTTACTTGAAGGATCTTACTCAATCCATAGGTAGGTATGGTGGACTTTCAAACAAGATTTGGGTTTAAGGGTTTTAGATGCACAAGTAGTATCTCTACTTAGTGCGGAGTTTTTCGCTAGCAAAGATAGGGGCAAGCACCACACGTTGAAGGATCTATGACAATATAACTTCTATGTGAATATGAACAAACATAAATCATTAACTTGTCTTCCTTGTCCAACATCAACAATTTTGGCATATAATATTTTGATGGGTGCTCACAATCATAAAAGATATCCATGATAGTATATTTGTATGTGAATCTTCTCTTCCCTTATTAATTTTTTCATGAGTTGCATCATTGACCAATGCTATGTTTGTCAATCTACAATAAAATTTTCTACTTATACTTTTCCCTGTGTAATGTCATCACTTACCATAAGATTAGCATATGATCTTTTTATTTTATTTCCTTTCTTTTTATTGAAACAAGAGAGTAAAGAAGGCAAAACTCAAACTAAACTTTATTATATATCTCGCACATGATTACAAAGATTGATCACTAAGAAAACTCATTTAATGAAAGGATCGAACTAAACTTTTATTCATCTAATAGCAAAAGATAACCATAGATCAAAGTAAGAAAGTAAAGGAAAAATATAGTGGAGATGATACGATATCGGGGCACCTCCCCCAAGCTTGGCAAAAGCCGAGGGGAGTGCCGATACCCGATACTCAGTTTTCTTATGGTGGTGAAGAAGAAGGTGGTGGTGATGAAGTAGAAGCGATTCGGTCTTTAAGGACCAACAGACTCTCCAATCTTCGGATGACACTCCGTAGGGAACCGATGTGCTCCATATGCAGAATATTTTTCACGAGTGAGATACTTATTTTGTACACTGAAAGGATCGAGAAGAGGTGTCTAAAGGGGGGTGAATAGACTCTAAGCAAGAAAAGTTGTAGCTTTTAATTTCTTTAAGTTTAAGTGGAGTTTTGGGACAAGTTTAACATTCACAATACACATCAAGCAAGCATTCAAAGAGTATATGAGCAGCAGAAAGTAAAGCATGCAAATTGCAAGAAAGTAAAGGGATGGGATTGGAGTGTGCAAATGCAATTTGGAGACACGGAGATTTTTGAGCCGTTGTTCCGATAGGTGGTGCTATCGTACATCCACGTTTATGGAGACCTCAACCCACGAAAGGTAACGGTTGCTCGAGTCCACGGAGGGCTCCACCCACGAAGGGTCCACGAAGAAGCAACCTTGTCTATCCCACCATCGCCGTCGCCCACGAAGGACTTGCCTCACTAGGGTAGATCTTCCCGAAGTAGGCGATCTCCTTGCCCTTACAAACTCCTTGGTTCAACTCCACAATCTTGACGGAGGCTCCCAAGTGACACCTAGCCAATCTAGGAGACACCACTCTCCAAGAAGTAACAAATGGTGTGTTGATGATGAACTCCTTGCTCTTGTGCTTCAAATGATAGTCTCCCCAACACTCAACTCTCTCACATAGGATTTGGATTTGGTGGAAAGAAGATTTGAGTGGAAAGCAACTTGGGGAAGGCTAGAGATCAAGATTTATGTGGTAGGAATGGAATATCTTGACCTCAACCCATGTGTAGGTGGTTCTCTCTCAGAAAATGTATGTTGGAAGTGTAGGCATGTTATGATGGCTCTCTCCGCGAATGAAGAGTGGGTGGAGGGGTATATATAGCCTCCACACAAAATCTAACCATTACACACAACTTACCAAACTCGGTGGGACCTAATAGTGAAACTCGGTCGGACTGATTTAGTAAACAATGTGACCGTTAGGATTTTCGGTGGGACTGACATGTCAACTCGGTGGGACCGATATGGTTAGGGTTAGGGCATAACGTAATCTCGGTGAGACCGATTACACAAACTCAGTGAGACCGATTTTGGTAATAGACACAGAGAGGGTTGGTCAGGCAAACTCGGTAAGACCGATTCGCTCATCTCGGTTAGACCGAAACGTTACAAAGGGGAATAGAGAGTTTGCATTCTAATCTCGGTAGGACCGATTACACAAACTCGGTGATACCGATTTCGATAATGGACATACACAGAGAGATTACAATCCCGTCTCGGTAAGACCGAGATGCCTATCGGTGAGACCGACTTGATTAGGGTTTTGTGGCAGTGGCTATGTCATGAGAACTCGGTGGCGCCGGATAGAAAGATTCGGTAGGGCCGAGTTTGACTTTTGGTTTGGGACATATGTGGATGTGAGAAAGTGGTTGAGGGCTTTGGAGCATATCACTAAGCACTTTGAGCAACCAAGCCATTAAGCAATGCCTCATCCCCTCTTAATAGTATTGGCTTGGACTCAATGTGATCTTGGATCACTAAAAGTAAAATGTAGAGTCTTGTGCTTTGAGCTTGAGCCAATCCTTTTTCCTTAGCATTTTGAAGGGGTTCCACATCCTCTAGTCCATGCCACTCCATTGTTGAACTTATCTGAAACATACTAGGTAAAAGTATTAGTCCAACAAGAGATATGTTGACATAAATTACCAAAATCAACCAGGGAGCACTTGTGCTTTTAGTGTCCCCCTTTTTGGTAATTGATGACAACATACATCAAAGCTTTAGATAAAGATATAGAAAATATCAAGTAAAACTTTGGAAAGACATGTAACATGCATAGGCTCCCCCTACATGTATGCAATCATGTAAATATGGAATATAGGAGCATGTGAATGCATAAGCATGATAGAGTAAGCAATGTGTTACATGTATCTTGGCTATATGCATCAGAGCAAATGATGTGAATATGGGAAATGTACCTTCATGCTCATGAGTCCTTCTTGCAAACAGTATATACATCAGCAAGAAAACCTCATACACATGACTGTGATGCATATACTTACCTTGTGGTCCTGATTTGGCTTAGGAAGAAATGAACCTGCATAAACAAGGTTAGATAACACAGATACACCTACTAGCCAGAGCAAACAAAGGAAACCACAAGAGCACCAAGACTGGGATGACATGTAGAGAGTGAGTACTAAGTACTCCATTGGATATAGACATGTCCCCAAAGGTAAAGATGTGCAATGAATTCAAAGATTTCCTTCCCTTAGATGTCTTGCTACCCCTGAATCTAGCATGGGATATTGGAAGAAGAAGGGAACAGAAAATCAGAGCAAAGAAAAGAGACAGAGTTGAAACAATCAAATATGAACATGTCTTTCCCCTCTTAAAGACATGTGACTTCTCTCCTCTTGAACACCACGCATCTGGGGTCTCTCTCTCCCTCTGAGTATTTTCCCCCCTATAGAAATGATTAAGCTTTGATTTGATCTCTTTATTCCCCTTTGACATCAATTTCCAATAAGGGTTCTTCTGGAATTTTGTTGTAAATGGGTTTGGTCCTTGAGTCACAGAACAAAGCAGCAAGTCGAATGAGATGCTGGTAGAGGACAAGAATCATTGAGTGGAGCTGGATCAAAAACAAAGAAGGAACAAGTGGGAAGCTGTTTTTCCTGTAGTGAAATCGGTGGCACCGAGTTGTATGCTTCGGTTGCACCGATAGGTTTCGGTTGGACCGAAGGCATTGGACCGGTGTGACCGGGTTCGTCAAAACACTTGTCACCTCAGCTCACTAGACAAGTAAGATCTCACAAGGATTTGCAAGGAATTAACTGAAGGATTTGCAATGAATTGGATGCAGGGAATGCAGAACAAACAGAAACAAAAAAGAAATCTAGATGAAGTTTTTTTGAAAGGGGAAACAAATATGCATGAGACAAATGCAAGAGCACAGAAAAGAACACAAGAAAACTTCATCTAGAATTGGTCGGCGACAAAGTCACCTATGTTAGAGTATATTGACTTAGGAGTCAAGTGAGATCACTTGATCATAGGTCATACTCATTGTTTAAGATCAAAATGGGGTTACCATTTTTTGTTTAAGCATCTTGATGTATTCACATCTTGTCGAGTTGCTTTAACTCATGACTTGGAGTAAAGCTTCTCTAAGATGGAATAACATACCTTGGGTGGTGGTGTTGATCATGATCATGTAGTTGAACTTATGTGAGTTGCTCAAGGTTGATGTAGCTCATCAATAGTTGGGGCACCACATGGAATTTGTGTTCATCTACCTACATGGGTTAGTTTTTGCAAGGAAGAGCACTTGTGTATCCAAAATGACAATCATGAAACTCAATGTAGAATTTGTCAAAGGATATGTTGAAAGGTTTCGTGCTTCCTTGTCTTCAACCACCATTGTGTAGAGACTTGATGATGTAGAGATTGCTCAAGATGTGAGTGAGTTGCAATCTCATAGATTTAGATTCATCCAAGTACCTACAAGGGTTAGATAACATGCAAGGTGCAAATATATCCAAGACATAAGAAAGTCATCACAAGAGAAATATCAAGGATAAGTCATAGGCTCATGTCATGCATGTATCCAAATGGAGTTCCTACTCCAAGCTTGAAGCATCAATGATGTTCAGTTCACCTCTCAACCTGCAAAACAATTTCTAATCAAGTGGTTTAGTGAATATATCCGCCAATTGCTTGTCGGTACAAACATGCTTAAGATTAATGTCACCCTTGGCAACATGATCTCGAATGAAATGATGATGAACTTCAATATGCTTAGTTCGAGAGTGTTGAACGGGATTGTGAGCAATCTTGATAGCACTTCCATTGTCACAAAGCAATGGAACATGTTTCACATATATCCCATAATCTTTAAGAGTTTGGGTCATCCAAAGTAATTGAGCACAACATGAACCAACGGCAATGTATTCCACTTCGGCGGTGGATAAGGATACCGAGTTTTGTTTCTAGGAGGACCAAGACACAAGAGATCTACCAAGAAATTGACAATTACCTGAAGTGGACTTTATATCAACCTTGTCACTGGCATAGTCCGAGTCGGAGTAGCCAACAAGATTAAATGAGGCCCTCTTAGGGTACCAAATGCCAAAATTTGGTGTATGGATTAAGTATCTCACTATACTTTTCACGGCCTTAAGATGACATTCTTTAGGGGCGGCTTGATATCATGCACACATGCACACACTTAGCATGATATCAGGACGAGAAGCACATAGATATAACAATGAACCAATCATGGAGTGGTAAACCTTTTGATCAACTGGTTCACCATCTTTGGTCAAATCAAGATGTCCACTAGTAGGCATGGGTGTAGTCATACCTTTGCATTCTTGCATATTGAACTCCTTGAATAAGTCCTTGGTGTACTTCCTCGTTTTCTTCATCTTGGTGCATCCCACTTGTGTATGCTTCTGTATCAACTCTTGGTTCACCTTGTCGTGAGGTAGAAGCTTCCGCTTGGACGGACGAGGTACTCTCCTTCACCTCCGTTGGATGAATCTTGCCAATAGACAAGTCTTGGATTGCTTCCGAAGGGTCTTTGTCTCCTACATCAATTGGCAATTGCTCTACTTGTGAGCCGTTAGATTCATCAAACTTCACATCTACCGTCTCTTCAACCTTCCGGTGAAATTATTGTAGACACGGTAAGTGTGAGAGTTTGAGCCATAACCAAGTAGGAAACCTTCATGAGACTTAGGAGCAAATTTAGAGCTATGATGTTTATCAAGAATGTAGCACTTTGAGCCGAATACTTGATAGTATCCAACTTGGGGTTTGTTACCGGTGAGGAGCTCGTATGCCGTCTTGCCGAGTAGCTTGTGAAGATACAAGCGATTTGTTGCATGACAAGCTGTCTCAACCGCTTCCGCCCAAAAGTGCTTCAGTGTCTTGTACTCATCAAGCATCGTTCTCGCCATTTTGATGAGTGTCCGGTTCTTCCTCTCAACAACTCCATTTTGTTGAGGTGTGTACGTAGCCGAGAACTCATGTGAAATTCCTTCTTCGTCAAGAAAGGTGTCCACATTTGTGTTCTTGAACTCCGTTCCGTTGTCGCTGAGAACCTTCTTGATCTTCACTTCAAATTGATTTTGGGCCTTCCTAGTGAAAATTTTGAAGATCTTTTGGACCTGCGATTTACATCGAGAAAGAATACCCACGTAAATCTTGAAAAATCATCAACTATAACTAGACCAAAAGAATTTCCACCGAAACTTTTGTAAGCGTTGGGACCGAAAAGATCCATGTGAAGTAGCTCGAGTCGCCTTCTTGTGGTCATGATGTTCTTCACGAGATGCCTCCCTCCAACCTGTTTACCTTCTTGACAAGCGCTGCAAAGTCTATCCTTATCAAATACTATGACATCGTTAACGCCAAGGATATGATTTCCTTTAGTAAGCTTGTCAAGGTTTCGCATGCCAACATGACCTAATCGTCTATGCCATAACCAGCCTTTAGAGGATTTAGCAATTAAGCAAGTTCTAGGTTGGGCCTTTTTAGTGAAATCAACAATGTAAACATCACCTCTACATATACCGGTAAAGACCATTTTATGATTGTCTCTTCAAAACACTTGGCAATATACTTCAGTAAATAGGACATTGAAACCGAAATCAGCGAGTCTAGATACTGAGAGTAAATTGTACCCAAGAGATTCAATGAGCATGACATTTTGTATGGAGCTATCATGTGAGATGGCCACCTTACCGAGGCCAACCACCTTACCCTTTGAGTTATCACCAAAGGTGACATACTGTCGAGGGCCGTCGTTTTCAGCAAGCTCACGGAACATATCTTTATCTCCGGTCATGTGATCGGTACATCCACTATGAAGAACCCATTCCTTTCCTCCTGCCATGTATCCCCGAAGATTTGCCATAAGACCAAAGTGTCTCATTGCATCATCAAGATCAAAGTCACTATCATCATCCTCATCATAGTATCCATGTTCAACATTGTCATGTGATGGATCAATTC
This sequence comes from Aegilops speltoides, assembly GCA_021437245.1. NCBI lineage: Eukaryota > Viridiplantae > Streptophyta > Magnoliopsida > Poales > Poaceae > Aegilops > Aegilops speltoides. Next base: position 335,453,582 of record CM038142.1, on the reverse strand, counting down.
CTAGAGAGGGTGATTCGTTAGAATGAGTTTGACAATGATCTTCTTTATGAATTCTAATAGCTTCGGAAATGATATCACTAATAATTCCAACATCTCCTTTGGCGCGCATAAGATTTGTAAGATCAAATAGACAATCACCAAACTTAGGATCATTGGAATTCATCTTACTCAAGGCAATAGACTTGTGGAGAATTTGATCTAGATTTTTCAAGGAATAATTTGGAAAACATTCCTCAAGAAATTTCCATATAGTGTAGGCACACTCAAGAGTAGGCAAACATCCAATCAAATTTCTAGGCAAACCTCTAGTGATAAGATTAACAGTTCTAAGATTGCGAATCATGTCAATTGACTCATCAAGGGTAGGATGCATAGGATCAACATGAGGTGCACAAGGGCTAGTAATGTACTTGTTCAAATGATGTTCATTGAAAATCACAAGCTTCTCATTTTTCCACTCATGAAAGTACTCTCCATCAGGTATAGGCACTCTATGTCTAAGACTCCCCAAAGTAGACTCATCCATCTTCCTCCAATGGTGTTTAAACCAAAGCAATGGAGATCAAAGATCTGATACCAATTGAAAGGATCGAGAAGAGGTGTCTAGAGGGGGGTGAATAGACTCTAAGCAAGAAAAGTTGCAGTTTTTAATTTGGAGACACAAGTTTAACATTCACAATACACATCAAGCAAGCATGCAAAGAGTATATGAGCAACGGAAAGTAAAGCATGCAAATTGCAAGAATGTAAAGGGATGGGATTGGAGTGTGCAAACGTAATTTGGAGACACGTAGATTTTTGAGCCGTTGTTTCGATAGGTGGCGCTATCGTACATCCACGTTGATCGAGACTTCAACCCACGAAGGGTAATGGTTGCCCGAGTCCATGCAGGGCTCCACCCATGCAGGGTCCACAAAGAAGCAACCTTGTCTCTCCCACCATGGTCGTCGCCCACGAAGGACTTGCCTCACTAGGGTAGATCTTCCTGAAGTAGGCGATCTCCTTGCCCTTACAAACTCCTTGGTTCAACTCCACAATCTTGACGGAGGCTCCCAAGTGACACCTAGCCAATCTAGGAGACACCACTCTCCAAGAAGTAACAAATGGTGTGTTGATGATGAACTCCTTGCTCTTGTGCTTCAAATGATAGTCTCCCCAACACTCAACTCTCTCACATAGGATTTGGATTTGGTGGAAAGAAGATTTGAGTGGAAAGCAACTTGGGGAAGGCTAGAGATCAAGATTTATGTGGTAGGAATGGAATATCTTGACATCAACCCATGTGTAGGTGGTTCTCTCTCAGAAAATGTATGTTGGAAGTGTAGGCATGTTATGATGGCTCTCTCCGTGAATGGAGAGTGGGTGGAGGGGTATATATAGCCTCCACACAAAATCTAACCATTACACACAACTTACCAAACTCGGTGGGACCTAATAGTGAAACTCGGTCGGACTGATTTAGTAAACAATGTGACCGTTAGGATTTTCGGTGGGACTGACATGTCAACTCGGTGGGACCGATATGGTTAGGGTTAGGGCATAACGTAATCTCGGTGAGACCGATTACACAAACTCAGTGAGACCGATTTTGGTAATAGACACAGAGAGGGTTGGTCAGGCAAACTCGGTAAGACCGATTCGCTCATCTCGGTTAGACCGAAACATTACAAAGGGGAATAGAGAGTTTGCATTGTAATCTCGGTAGGACCGATTACACAAACTCGGTGAGACCGATTTCGATAATGGACATACACAGAGAGATTACAATCCCGTCTCGGTAAGACCGAGATGCCTATCGGTGAGACCGACTTGATTAGGGTTTTGTGGCAGTGGATATGTCATGAGAACTCGGTGCCGCCGGATAGAAAGATTTGGTAGGGCCGAGTTTGACTTTTGGTTTGCGACATATGTGGATGTGAGAAAGTGGTTGAGGTCTTTGGAGCATATCACTAAGCACTTTGAGCAAGCAAGCCATTAAGCAACTCCTCATCCCCTCTTAATAGTATTGGCTTTCCTACAGACTCAATGTGATCTTGGATCACTAAAAGTAAAATGTAGAGTCTTGTGGTTTGAGCTTGAGACAATCCTTTGTCCTTAGCATTTTGAAGGGGTTCCACATCCTCTAGTCCATGCCACTCCATTGTTGAACTTATCTGAAACATACTAGGTAAAAGTATTAGTCCAACAAGAGATATGTTGACATAAATTACCAAAATCACCTAGGGAGCACTTGTGCTTCATATATGAACCGTTTCAATGATCCTGAAGGCTGCAATCTCACTGGGGGTAAGATGAGCATTGTAGAGTTTAAGGATATCTTCCTCTTCCTCATTGGTGGGAAAGGCTTTCTCACCCATCGGCGCTTGATCTCCGGTGGCCTCCGTGCTCTTGTCCTCCTTAGCTGCTCCAACAGGGTCTTCTCTCTTCATCTTGATCTTCATCAACCAAGCATCCTCTTCCATATGATCAGTGGGAGAAGAAGACATTATGCCTGGCTCAAAAATCTGACAGAAAACAGAAAGAAAAGAAAATAGGTGATTTCTCTGCGATAAGGAGGTCAACAGGTTTGGGAGGTATATAAAGATTGTTTATCTTGGGGAACAAGCAGAACAAAAGAAAAACAGAGTCGGGAAAGTACCCGAGGTGGGCACAACCCATCTGGGCACGCCTGGCATGCCAGGGGCACCCTGGTGTATCGTGCTCACCAGGGTCACTTTCCTGGAAGTTTCTTATTTTCCTAAATTTTTAAATATTCCAAAACTGACAAAAAGTATTTTTGCGGATTTTCTGGAGTTTGTTTACTTACTGTATCACATACCTCCCTTTCCTCATGATTATGGAGTGTTCCAGAAGATTTCTGTTATGTGTTCTTCCGGTGTCAAAGTTTGGATAATATTGCTTTCAACATTAATGGGTGTACCTGAGATATAATGTTTTATTCGTTGCCCATTGGCAAACTTCGAGTTAGTACATTCGGCATTATTTATTTTGATAGCTCCGGATTGATAGACCTCCTCGATGACATAGGGTCCTTCCCATTTGGAGAGGAGTTTTCCTGCAAAGAATCTGAAACGAGAGTTGTATAAAAGAACATATTCTCCAACCTTGAACTCATGCTTTTGGATTCTTTTGTCATGCCATCTTTTAACTTTTTATTTGAATGACTTTTCATTTTCATAAGTCTGGGTTCTCCATTCATCTAATGAGCTAATATCAAATAACCTCTTTTCACCAGCAAGTTTGAAATCATAATTGAGTTCTTTAATTGCCCAGTATGATTTATGTTCTAACTCAAGAGGCAAATGACAAGCTTTTCCATAAACCATTTTATATGGAGACATACCCATAGGATTTCTATAAGCTGTTCTATAAGCCCAAAGTGCATCATCTAATTTCTTAGACCAATTTTTTCGGGACCTATTGACAGTCTTTTGTAAGATTAATTTTATTTCTCTATTGCTAAGTTCAATTTGACCACTAGAATGAGGATGATAAGGTGAAGCAATTCTATGGTTAACATCATACTTAGCAAGCATTTTACGGAAAGCACCATGAATAAAGTGTGGACCACCATCAGTCATTAAATATCTAGGGACTTCAAACCTTGGGAAAATAACTTCCTTAAGCATTTAATAGAGGTGTTGTGATCAACACTACTGGTTGGAGTAGCTTCTACCCACTTAGTAACATAATCAACAACAACCAAAATATGTGTCTACCCATTAGAGGAAGGAAAAGGTCCCATGAAATCAAACCCCCAAACATCAAATGGTTTAACAACAAGTGAATAATTTATAGGCATTTCTTGACGCTTACCGATATTACCTATCCTTTGTCATTCATCACAAGATGAGACAAACTTACGGGCATCTTGGAAGAGAGTAGGCCAATAAAAACCATATTACAATACCTTATGAGCGGTTCTATCTCCCATGTGATGTCCTCCATAAGCTTCGGAGTGACATTTCCGTAGGATTTGTTCCTGTTCATGCTCAGGTACACAACGTCTAATAATACCATCTACTCCTTTTTTATAAAGATGTGGGTCATCCCAAAAGTAATGTCTTAATCATAGAAGATTTTTTTTCTTTTGTTGGTATGTGAAGCTAGATGGTATGCATTTAGTAACAATATAATTAGCATAGTCAGCATACCAAGGTGTACCATTAGAAACATTTATTGCAGCTAGTTGTTCGTCAAGAAAGCTATCATTAATAGGTTGTGGGTCATCAAGAATATTTTCAAGCCTAGACAAGTTATCAGCTATGGGGTTCTCTGCTCCTTTCCTATTAGTGATATGCAAATCAAATTCTTGTAGCAGAAGGACCCACCTAATGAGTCTAGATTTAGCATCTTTATTTTCCATAAGATATTTTATAGCAGCATGATCGGTGTGAACAATTACTTTAGAATCAATAATGCAAGATCTGAATTTATCACAAGCAAACACCACTGCTAAGAATTCTTTTTCAGTAGTAGCATAGTTTCATTGATCATTATCTAGAGTTTTACTAGCATAATGAATAACATTCAGTTTCTTATCAACTCTTTGTACTAGAACATCACCAACATCATAATCACTAGCATCACACATAATCTTAAACGGCAAGTTCCAATCAGGTGGTTAAACAACAAGTGCCGTAATTAAGGCTTTCTTTAGTGTTTCAAAAGCTTCCAAACAATCGTCATCAAACACAAATGGAATATCCTTTTGCAAAAGATTCATAAGAGGCATAGAAATTTTAGATAAGTCTTTGATAAACCTCCTATAGAAACTAGCATGACCAAGGAATCTACGAATACCTTTGATATCTTTAGGACATGGCATTTTCTCAATTGCATCAACCTTGGCTTTGTCCACCTCAATGCCTCTCTCAAAAATTTTATGGCCTAAAACAATACCTTCATTAACCATAAAGTGGCACTTCTCCCAATTCAAGACAAGGTTAGTTTGTTCACATCTCTGCAAAACTCGATCAAGATTGCTTAAACAATCATCAAAAGACTTCCCATAAACGGAAAAGTCATCCATGAAAACCTCAACAATCTTTTCACAAAAATAAGAGAATATAGCAGTCATACATCTTTGAAAGGTAGCAGGTGCATTAGATAGACCAAAAGGCATACGTCTATAAGCAAAAGTTCCAAAAGGACAAGTAAAAGTGGTCTTTTCTTGATCAGGTTGTAAAATAGGTATTTGTGAAAAGCCAGAATATCCATCAAGGAAGCAAAAATATGTGTGCTTAGATAATCTTTCTAAAATTTGATCAATAAGAGGCAGAAGGTAATGATTTTTTCTAGCTGCTTTGTTTAATTTTCTATAATAAACCACCATCCTATAACCTGTGACAATTCTTTGTGGAATGAGCTCATTCTTATCATTAGGAATAATAGAAATACCTCCCTTCTTAGGGACACAATGAACATGACTTACCCATCTACAATCAGCTATAGGATAGATTATACCTACTTCCATAAGTTTCAATATTTCCATCTTACCACTTCTTTCATTTTCGGATTTAACCAACGTTGGTGATCAACAACGGGTTTAGCACCAGGTTCCATATTAATCTTGTGCTAACATAGAGTGGGACTAATGCCCTTAAGATCATCAAGAGTATATCCAATAGCAGCCATGTGCTTCCTTAGAACTTTCAATAATCTTTCTTCTTCCTGTTCTGAAAGGTTATCACTAATAATAACAAGATATATCTTTTTCTCATCAAGATAAGCATATTTCAAAGTGTCTGGCAATTGTTTTAATTCAAACACAGGATCACCTTTAGGTGTAGGAGGACCTCCTAGAGTTACAATAGGAAAATTGTGCTTAAGCAGAGGTTGTTGTTCGAAAAAGATTCTATCTATTTCATGTCTTTCATGCATATACAAATCATTTTCATGGTCTAGCAAGTATTGCTACAAAGGATTAGTAGGAGGCACAACAATAGAAGAAAGACCAATAATTTCATCCTTACTAGGCAAATCTTTCTTATGAGGATGTCTACTAAACTTGGAAAAATCAAATTCATGAGATTCATCACCAAAGCTAGCACCGACAGTTTGTTTCTCACAATCTATTTTAGCATTAACGATGTTCAAGAAAGGTCTACCAAAAATAGTGGGACAAATGTCATCTTGTGGGGAGCTAAGAACAAGAAAATCAGTAGGGTATTTTATTTTCCCACACAAGACTTCAATATCTCTAAGAAACCCAATTGGTGATATGGTATCTCTATTAGCAAGTTTAATAGTGACGTCTATGCCTTCTATTTCAGTAGGTGCTATTTCATCTTTAATTTCTTGACATAAGGAGAAAGGAATAACACTCACACTAGCACCTAGGTCACATAACCCATGATAACAGTGATCTCCTATCTTAACTGAGACAACAGGCATGCCAACAACTGGTCTGTGTTTATCTTTTCCTTCTGGCTTGGCAATTCTAGAAGCTTCATCACAGAGGTAAATAACATGCCCATCAATATTATCGATTAAGAGATGTTTAACCATAGCAACACTAGGTTCAACTCAAATTTGTTCAGATGGTTTGGGTGTTCTAACATAACTTTTGTTAACCACAGTTGAAGCTTTAGCATGTTCCTTCGTCCTAACAGGGAAAGGTGGTTTTTCAATGTAAGCAGTGGGAACAACTGGATCAACATTGTAAACAATAGTTTCTTATTTAGCTTTTACCAGTTCTTTAACTTCTTCTTTAATAGGTGGGTGATATCTAAACCACTTCTCCTTAGGGAGATCAACATGAGTAGCAAAAGATTCACAAAAGGAAGCTACTATCTCAGAGTCAAGTCCATATTTAGTGCTAAACTTTTGAAAAGCATCGGTATTCATAAAAGATTTAACACAATCAAACTTAGGTTCAATACCTGACTCTTTACCTTCGTCGAGTTCCCAATCTTCAGAGTTGCGCTTAATTCTTTCTAAAATATCCCACTGGAATTCAATAGTCTTTTTCATAAAAGAACCAGAACAAGAAGTATCGAGCATGGATTGATCATTACGAGAAAGCCGATCATAAAATTTCTGAATAATAATTTCTCTCGAGAGCTCATGATCGGGGAATGAATATAACATTGACTTAAGCCTCCCCCGAGCTAGAGTGATGCTTTCTCCTTCACGAGGCCAAACATTATATATATATATAATTCCGATCACGACGAACTAGATGCATAGGATATTTTTTTTGATGAAATTCTAATTTCAATCTATTCTAGTTCCAAGATCCAATATCATTGCATAGCCTATACCATGTCAATGATTTCCCCTTCAAAGATAAAAGGAAAACCTTCTTCTTAGCTTCATCTCCAGGCAAACCTGCAAGCTTAAGCAATCCACAAATTTCATCCACATATACCAAGTGCATATTAGGATGTTTGGTTCCATCTCCTGCATAAGGATTAGCTAGCAGTTGTTCTAACATACCCGAAGGAATTTCATATTCAATATTTTCAGAAGGTGCAGTAGATTGAGGGGCAACTAATCGTGGTTCCGGTTGAGGTGAAGATACCCCAAACAAACCCCTCAAAGGATTGTTTTCCATAGTAGCAAGTGACAATAAAATTCAGCACGTAATAATAATGTTTCCTTGCCAATTTCCACTTACCAGGAGCGCTTCTCTCGCCGGCAACAGCGCCAGAAAATAGCCTTGATGACCCACAAGTATGTGGGGTCAATTGTAGCCTTTTCGATACGTAAGAGTGTCGAACCCAACAAGGAGCAGAAGGAACTGACAAGTGGTTTTCAGCAAGGTAATGTCCGCAAGTGCTAAAATTGTAAGTAGCAGAGTAGTTTGATAGCAAGATAATTCGTAACGAGCAGGTAACGATAGTAGTAACAAAAGTGCAGCAAGGTAGCCCAATCCTTTTAAGGCAAAGGACAGGCCAAAACGGTTTCTTATGATAAGGAAAGTGTTCTTGAGGGTACACGGGGATTTCATCTAGTCACTTTCATCATGTTGGCTTAATTCGTGTTTGGTAAATTGATAATTTGAATGTGGGTGGACCGGTGCTTAGGTGCTGTTCTTACTTGAACAAACCACCTACTTATGATTAACCCTCTCACAAGCATCCACAACTACAAGAAAAGTATTAAGAATAAATTCTAACCATGGCATTAAACTTTTGGATCCAGTCGGTCCCTTACGGAATAGCGCACAAACTGGGGTTTAAGCTTCTGTCACTCTCGCAACCCACCATCTAATAACTACTCCACAATGCATTCCCTTAGGCCCAAATATGGTGAAGTGTCATGTAGTCGACATTCACATGACACTACTAAGAGAATGACAACATACATATCATCAAAATATCGAACACATATCAAGTTCACATGATTACTTGCAACATGATTTCTCCCATGACCTCAAGAACGGAAGTAACTACTCATAAATGATAAATATGCTCAAGATCATAGGGGTATTAAATAGCATAATGGATCTGAACATATAATCTTCCACCAAACAAACCATATCGTAATCAACTACAAGATGTAATCAACACTACTAGACACCCACAAGCACCAATCCATAGTTTTGATACAAAGATTGAACACAAGAGATGAACTAGGGTTTGAGAGGAGTTGGTGCTGTTGAAGATGTTGATGAAGATAGCCCTCCCCTAGATGGGAGAGTTGTTGGTGATGATGACGACGATGATTTCCCCCTCTGGGAGGGAAGTTCCCCCGGCAGAATCGCTCCGCCGGAGGGCAAAAATGCTCATGCCCAATTTTCGCCTCGAGGCGGCGGTGCTTCGTCCCGAAAGTCCTCTTAATTTTTCTAGGTCAAAATGACTTATATACCAGAAGATGGGAACTAGAGGTGGGCCGAGGAGGGCAGCACCCACCAGGGCGCGCCTGGGCCTCCTAGCGCGCCCATGTGGGTTGTGCCCACCTAGTGGCTGATGTCTACTACTCAACCTTCTTCTTGTGGATGTTGTTGGTCCTGCAAGTGCAGTGGTTTATAGGAAAGTAGCAAATTTCGCTCAAGTGGATGACCTAAGGTTTATCAATCCGTGGGAGGCGTAGGATGAAGATGGTCTCTCTCAAACAACCCTGCAACCAAAGAACAAAGAGTCTCTTATGTCCCCAACACACCCAGTACAATGGTAAATTGTATAGGTGCAATAGTTCGGCGAAGAGATGGTGATACAAGTGCAATATGGATGGTAGATATAGGTTTTTGTAATCTGAAAATATAAAAAACAGCAAGGAAATGGTATTGCAATGCTAGGAAACAAGGCCTAGGTTCATACTTTCACTAGTGCAAGTTCTCTCAACAATAATAACATAACCGAATCATATAACTATCCCTCAACATGCAACAAAGAGTCACTCCAAAGTCACTAATAGCGGAGAACGAACGAAGAGATTATTGTAGGGTATGAAACCACCTCAAAGTTATCCTTTTTGATCGATCTATTCAAGAGTCAGTAGTAAAATAACATGAAGCTATTCTTTCCGTTTGATCTATCATAGAGTTCATACTAGAATAACACCTTAAGACACAAATCAACCAAAACCCTAATGTCACCTAGATACTCCAATGTCACCTCAAGTATGGCATGACTATACGATATGCATCACACAATCTCAGATTCATCTATTCAACCAACACAAAGTACTTCAAAGAGTGCCCCAAAGTTTCTACCGGAGAGTCAAGACGAAAATGTGTGCCAATCCCTATGCATAAGTCCACTGAACCCGCAAGTTTATCACCAAAACATACATCAAGTAGATCACGTGAATATCCCATTGTCACCACAGATAAGCACGGCAAGACATACATCAAGTGTTCTCAAATCCTTAAAGACTCAATCCAATAAGATAACTTCAAAGGGAAAACTCAATCCATTACAAGAGAGAACAGGGGGAGAAACATCATAAGATCCAAGTATAATAGCAAAGCTCGCGATACATCAAGATCGTGCCAAATCAAGAACACGAGAGAGAGAGAGAGAGATCAAACACGTAGCTACTGGTACATACCCTCAGCCCCGAGGGTGAAATACTACCTCCTCATCATGGAGAGCGCCAGGATGATGAAGATGGCCACCGGTAAGGGATCCCCCCTCCGGCAGGGTGCCGGAACAGGGTCTCGATTGGTTTTTGGTGGCTACAGAGGCTTGCGGTGGCGGAACTCCCGATCTATGGTGCTCCCCGATGTTTTTAGGGTATATGGACATATATAGGCGAAAGAAGTCGGTCAAGGGAGCCACGAGGGGCCCATGAGGGTGGGGGCACACCCAGGTGTAGGGCAGGCCTCCCTGCCTCGTGGCTTCCTCGTGGCTTCCTCTTTGCTAACCTTACGTATACTCCAAGTCTCCTGGATTGCTTCCATTCCAAAAATAACTCTCCCGAAGGTTTCATTCCTTTTGGACTCCATTTGATATTCCTTTTCTTCGAAACACTAAAATAGGCAAGAAAACAACAATTTGGGTTGGGCCTCCGGTTAATAGGTTAGTCCCAAAAATAATATAAAAGTGTATAATAAAGCCCATAAACATCCAAAATAGATAATATAATAGCATGGATACTTCATAAATTATAGATACATTGGAGACGTATCAGCATCCCCAAGCTTAATTCCTGCTCGTCCTCGAGTAGGTAAATGATAAAAGAAATAATTTATGAAGTGTGAATGCTAGCAGGTGCATAAGTTTGATCTATGATAACTTCAATAACCTTTTCTAGCATCATTTTATGACATAACAGTAGCTCATCTCATAAAACTTCTCATGATCAAGTAACAAGCTATTCACATGTTAAATCATAGACTATAAACTTTCTTGAAAACTAGCAAACTATGTTCTCAGTCATCAAACAATTGCAATCATCTTATTTTCAGGAAGGGTCTATGTAAGATCTTTGATTTAGCAAATCCCACATACTCAACTATCATATAGTCTTCCATGATTGCTACCACTCAAAGCATATTTTTAGAAAAAATAGCATCCATCGAACACAGAGAAAGATAGGGGCTTAATGTTTCGCCTCCCAGCTTACTTATCATATAGATAATTGTCAACAATAATAATTCATGATCAAATGCCATATATGCTTAGATCTTTCCCCATCACATGATGCCTGCCAACTAAAGAGTAGGTTGGAATGAGAAGGAATACTACTGACTCTTGCATAAAAGTAAAAGATAGGCCCTTCGCAGAGGGAAGCAGGGATTTGCAAAGGTGCCAGAGCTCGAAGCTTTTAAACAGAGATGAAAATAATTTTGAGAGGTATGCTTTCATTGTCAACATAACAACCAAGAGTTCCCAATATCTTACATACTACATACATTATAGGCGGTTCCCAAACAGAATGGTAAAGTTTTTACACCCCTCGACCAACAATCATCAATCCATGGCTTGCCAGAAACAACGGGTGCCTCCAACTAACAACAATCCTGGGGGAGTTTTGTTTGCAATTATTTTTATTTGATTTTGATCTTTTGATCATGGGACTGGGCATCCTAGTTACCAGCCATTTTTCTCGTGAATGATGAGCGGAGTCCACTCATCGTGAAAATAACCCACCTAGCATGGAAGATACTGACAGCCCCTAGTCGCTACATGAGCGATTCGGGCATACAAAACAGATTATTATTTGAAGGTTTAGAGTTTGGCACATGCAAATTTACTTGGAACGGCAGGTAAATACCGCAAATAGGTAGATATGGTGGACACTCATGGAAGAAACTTGGTTCAAGGGATTTGGATGCACAAGCAGTATTCCCGCTTAGTACAGATATTTTGTCTAGCAAAGGATTCTAAATAGCAAGCACCACATGTTGGAGGATCTATAACAATATAACTTATGTACAAATATACCCAAGCATAACTCATTATGTTGTCTTCCTTGTCCAATTTCAACTAATTTGCTCAGGTTTGAAAATAATTAATGGGACTCACAATCATAGAAGATGTCTAAGATAGTATATTTATATGTGAAATCTCTCTTCCTTCAATATTCTTTCATGAATTGTTCAAGTGACCAATACAATGTTTGCTAACCTTCAATAAATTTATCACCTCTACTTCGTATATGTGAAGTCACTACTCCCCATGGGATAAGCATATGAAACATATATAATTTCAGATTTATGATATTCAACTCATTCAACCATTTACTCATAGGATATAAGTGAAGCACACGAGTAGATGACAAACTACTCCAAAAAGATATATGTGAAGATCAATGAGTAGTTAAATAATTATGTAGCTATGTGAAGACTCTCTCTCATTTAAGAATTTCAGATCTTGGTATTTTATTCAAACAACAATCAAAACAAAACAAAATAAAAATACGCTCCAAGCAAAACACATATCATGTGGTTAATAAAAATATAGCTCCAAGTAAAGTTACCGATGAACGAAGACGAAAGAGGGGATGCCATCCGGGGCATCCCCAAGCTTAGGCTCTTGGTTGTCCTTGAATATTAACTTGGGGTGCCTTGGGCATCCCGAAGCTTAGGTTCTTGCCACTCCATATTCCATAGCCCATCGAATCTTTACCCAAAACTTGAAAACTTCACAACACAAAACTCAACAGAAAATTCGTAAGCTCCGTTAGTATAAGAAAATAAATCACCACTTAGGTACTGTTGTGAACTAATTCTAAATTCATATAGGTGTAATATCTACTGTATTCCAACTTCTCTATGGTTCATACCCTCCGATACTACTCATAGATTCATCAAAATAAGCAAACAACACATAGTGAACAGAATCTGTCAAAAATAGAACAGTTTGTAGTAATATATATCATTCGAATACTTATGTAACTCCAAAAAATTTACCAAATTAGGAAGTCCTAATAAGTTTGTGTATAAATCCATATAAAAATGAATCATATCAAAATCACGTTTATGTGAATTACAAAAACTAATTTACCGGGTGCAAAAGTTTCTGAATTTCAGCAAGATCAACACAACTATCACCGTAAGCTATCCTAAAGGTCTTACTTGGCACTTTATTGAAACAAAAGCTATAAACATGATTAATACAGTAGCATAATCATGTGAACACACAAAAACAGTAAAGGTAAATATTGGGCTGTCTCCCAACAAGCGCTTTTCTTTAATGCCTTTCTAGCTAGGCATGATGATGACAATGATGCTCACATAAAAGATAAGAATTGAAACATAACAGGAGCATCATGAAGCATATGACTAGCACATTTAAGCCTAGCCCACTTCCTGTGCATAGGGATTTTGTGAGCAAACAACTTATGGGAACAATAATCAACTAGCATAGGAAGGCAAAACAAGCATAACTTCAAGATTTTAAGCACATAGAGAGGAAACTTGATATTATTGCAATTCCTACAAGCGTATGTTCCTCCCTCCTAATAATTTTCAGTAACATCATGAATGAATTCAACAATATAACCAGCACCTAAAGCATTATTTTCATGATCTACTTGCATAGAAATTTTACTACTCTCCACATAGGCAAAAATTCTTCTTATTCGGAATAGTGGGAGTATCATAAGAGACTCGAATACTATAGATTGTTTCCACATTAAAACAGTAATGTTCAGAAAAATCATAATCATAATCATGACAAGTTTTATAAATATAATCAACAACAACAACAAAGCCTTTAGTCCCAAACAAGTTGGGGTAGGCTAGAGGTGAAACCCATAAGATCTCACAACCAAGTTTTATATTTTTTATTTTATAAATATAATCATCACTACAGTTCATCACAATAATCATCATAAGTAGCAACTTTATTCTCATCATAATCAATTGAAACCTCTTCCAAAATAGTGGATTCATCACTAAATAAAGTCATGACCTCTCCAAATCCACATTCATGAATATTATATGATTCAACACCCTCCAAAATAGTGGGATCACTACTTCCTAAAGTTGACACTCTTCCAAACCCACTTTCATCAATATAACCATCATAAATAGGAGGCATGCTATCATCATAATAAATTTTCTCATTGAAACTTGAGAGGCTAAAAATATCATCTTCATTAAACGTAGCCTCCCCAAGCTTAGGACAAACATTAATTGCAGCAAATATATTCTCAAACATGTCATTCTCATCAAACATAGCATCCCCGAGCTTGGGCCTTTTCATATCATAAGCATAATAACTCTCATCATTAATAGTGTGGATAGCACCAATAGCATAGCAATTTTCGTCATCACAATGAGTAATAGGAGAAACATCATTTGGGAGGGATACCTTTCTACCTTTGCTTCTTCGTCTTTTCTTTTTCTTCTTCACATCATGTGTGGGTTTAACCCTCTTTTTTGAGCCCCTTATTAATGAGATTGGTTGAATAGAAAGCTCCTCCTTGTTACCTGATTCATCATAAGAAATAATAGGAGGATATTGGTAGGTATCTTCCCTTTCATTAGTATTCTCTTCATCTTCTATTTGCTTTATTTTCTTTATGTAATTGGCAATATAAGGATTTTCAATGCAATTGATCGTATAATACATGTAAATTTTCTCTAGATCAATATCAAGGAATTTCTCAAGGTTATATTCTGGAATATGCTTAGTTGCACGTTTCATTTCTTCATAACCCAAAAGCAAACTAAGTTCATTATGATGTGCAAGGGAAATCAAGTCACAACTTTTGGACACGATTCAATCATGAAACAATTTGCATCGGAGATTTAAATGACCATGTTCATTGCAAAGTTCACAAGTACAGTAAAGAAATTTTAAATTTTCAGCACTCACATCTAGCCTTTCTTCCAACATTTAGTTTCTAAATATTTATGCCTCTTGCAAAACCTATCTTCCCTATTTGGTGTGTACTTGCAAACTCTATGCACTCCACAAAAATTGACATGCTTATAAGAGACATTTTCATCATGACTAGTGCAATCATCATTAGTACTATGGATATTCAAAGAGTTCATACTAACAACATTGCAATCATGTTCATCATTCAAAGATTTATTGCCAAACATTTTATAGACTTCTTCTTCTAGCACTTGAGCCAATTTTTCCTTCCCATCATTCTCACGAAAGATATTTAAAATATGAACTGTATGAGGCAAACTCAATTCCATTTTTTATAGTTTTCTATTATAGACTAAACTAGTGATAAAACAAGAAACAAAAAGATTCGATTGCAAGATCTAAAGATATACCTTCAAGCACTCACCTCCCCGGCAACGGCGCCAGAAAAGAGCTTGATGTCTACTACACAACCTTCTTCTTGTACACGTTGTTGGGCCTCCAAGTGCAGAGGTTTGTAGGACAGTAGCAAATTTCCCTAAAGTGGATGACCTAAGGTTTATCAATCCGTGGGAGGCGTAGGATAAATATGGTCTCTCTCAAACAACCCTGCAACCAAATAATAAAGAGTCTCTTGTGTCACCAACACAACCAATACAATGGTAAGTTGTATAGGTGCACTAGTTCGGCGAAGAGATGGTGATACAAGTGCAATATGGATGGTACATATATGTTTTTGTAATCTGAAAATATAAAAATAGCAAGGTAAATAATGATAAAAGTGAGTGTAAACGGTATTGCAATGCTAGGAAATAAGGCCTAGGGTTCATACTTTCACTAGTGCAAGTTCTCTCAACAATAATAACATAACTGGATCATATAACTATCCCTCAACATGCAACAAAGAGTCACTCCAAAGTCACTAATAGCAAAGAACAAACGAAGAGATTATTGTAGGGTACGAAACCACCTCAAAGTTATCATTTCTGATCGATCTATTAAAGAGTCCGTAGTAAAATAACACAAAGCTATTCTTTTCGTTCGATCTATCATATAGTTCGTACTAGAATAACTCCTTAAGACACAAATCAACCAAAACCCTAATGTCACCTAGATACTCCAATGTCACCTCAAGTATCCGTGGGCATGATTATATGATATGCATCACACAATCTCAGATTCATCTATTCAACCAACACAAAGTACTTCAAAGTGTGCCCCAAAGTTTCTACCGGAGAGTCAAGACGAAACCGTGTGCCAACCCCTATGCATAAGTTCAATGAACCCGCAAGTTAATCACCAAAACATACATCAAGTAGATCACATGAATATCCCATTGTCACCACAGATAAGCACGGCAAGACATACATCAAGTGTTCTCAAATCCTTAAAGACTCAATCCAATAAGATAACTTCAAAGGGAAAACTCAATCCATTAGAAGAGAGTAGAGGGGGAGAAACATCATAAGATCCAACTATAATAGCAAAGCTCGTGATACATCAAGATCGTGCCAAATTAAGAACACGAGAGAGAGAGAGATCAAACACATAGCTACTGGTACATACCCTCAGCCACGAGGGTGAACTACTCCCTCCTCGTCATGGAGAACGCCGAGATGATGAAGATGGCCACCGGTGAGGGATCCCCCCTCCAGCAGGGTGCTGGAACAGGGTCTCGATTGGTTTTTGGTGGCTACAGAGGCTTGCGGCGGCAGAACTCCTGATCTATGGTACTCCCCGATGTTTTTAGGGTATATGGACATATATAGGCGAAAGAAGTCGGTCAGGGGAGCCACGAGGGGCCCACGAGGGTGGGGGCGCACCCAGGTGTAGGGCACGCCTCCCTGCCTCGTGGCTTCCTCGTGGCTTCCCTTCGTATACTCCAAGTCTCCTGGATTACTTCCGTTCCAAAAATAACTCTCCCAAAGGTTTCATTTCGTTTGGACTCCATTTGATATTCCTTTTCTTCAAAACACTGAAATAGGCAAGAAAACAACAATTTGGGCTGGGCCTCCGGTTAATAGGTTAGTCCCAAAAATAATATAGAAGTGTATAATACAGCCGATAAACATCCAAAACAGATAATATAATAGCATGAATACTTCATAAATTATATATACGTTGGAGACGTATCAGTGGCCCCCCTCTGGTACTTATTTGCTAAAATAATTCTTAAATAATCCATAAAAAATCCTCAGGAAGTTTCAGCTCATTTGGAGTTGTGCGGAATAGGTAGCTTGACGTAGGTTTTTCAGGTCCAGATTTCTAACTGCCAGAATTCTCCCCCTTGGTGTATACCTTGCATATTGTGAGAGAAAAGGCATTAGAATTACTCCAAAAAGCATTATTATACAATAAAAAACATTAATAACAGTAGGAAAACATGATGCAAAATGGACGTATCAAGTATGAACCATTTTCTCGTCCGCTTGCCGAAGTGGTACCCTTCAGGATCGGAGGCTCTTGATAGGAGGCCACGAGGAGGGCGACGTCTCCGCACGCCTCACCCCTTCTTCTGAATATGGGTAGCCTGGTGGCTACACCATCCAGGCTAACCATGGCCACCGCAATGCCATCGTCCTTCACCCTCATCATCGTCATCGTTGCTGCGGCAGAGACGAGCGACGGAACCTGGGAAGGACGAGGCTAGGGAGTGACACTGTTCTTTTTCTTCGAAAGTGTTGACGAGGAGGGTGACGATGAAGATGATGGTGTAACTCGGCATGATGTTCACAACGTCGGGTTCGCGCAAGCGCCTGCCCCCTACTTGGCACGCCAAAGATGTTGTGAGTGATCACCTATTGGGTCATCATCACCTTGTGGTTCGGCAAGGGGGAAGGTCACATTGCACAAAGAGCGGAGGCAATGAAACAACACGACGGCGGTGGCACTGGTAATTTTTACCCAGGTTTGGGCCGCTAGAAAGCGTAAACCCTACTCCTGCTTTAGTGGATTGGATGGAGCAACACGATGAACACGCAACGCTCAAGGCCAACAAGGTGGCCTCGGGGAGAGCAGCTACGCGCGTACAAGTGTGCAAGGGTCTGAATCTTGTTCTAGGTAGCATGGTCCTCCTTTTATAGCTTAAGGAGTATCCACCATGGAAAATAGTCTTTATCTGGTGATTAGATTGCTAACAGTGCTATCATACCTAATTCTGGCAGTTAGGACAAAGTGCATCAAATGCACTGCTAGGTGTCATGCTGAGGGAGTGAAGCCCGGCAAGCCTGCCATGTCGCTTAATCATCTTCTGCTTATCTGTTTGACACACCTCTGGATGGGTGTCATATGAGGGTAATCTATCTTCCAATGGGCTGCCACATGCTTAGGGAAAGCCACTTAATCACTTGGGGGCTTGACGCCGAATTGATAAGTGATTTGCATTGTGGTGTTGTGGAGTGGTGGAGCAGTGGTACAGACCCTGCCATCCTCCCACTCCATAGCTCATCCACACTCATGCCCTTGGCAGGAGTAGGAGTGGAGTATGTCGGATGTTGGGTTCCGGCAGACCCTTAAGGTTCGAACTCCGGGGTGCGCACATAGATCTTTCTCCTACCGATCTACGTCCGATGGTCTGGAGAGGATCTAAGCTAAAACGATGAACAACAGGAGGGACACGAGATTTATACTGTTTCGGGCCACTGTGGTGGTGTAATACCCTACTCAAGTGTGTGATGTGGTGGATTGCCTCTGGGGCTGATGATGAATAGTACAGGAAAGAACAGCCTCGCGAGAGGTGTTCTTGAGCTGGTGCGATGAACTGCTTGGGTGAGTTCGATCGCCTTTCTCTCTCTCTGAGTATCCAATCTCTCCCCTCACCCTGTATGGTGGCTAGTCCTATTTATAGAGGCCCTAGTCCTCTTCCAAAATATTGAGCAGGAAGGGCGCCAACAACGGCCATTTTGAAGGGGAACATCTAGTACAAGTTATCCTGACTAAAGTTGGTCTTCGACTGCCAAAGGTACTGGCGGTGATGCCGTCTTGGGCTCCACGGTGACCTCCGTCCTGCCGCTCTGATGGTCTTGGTCTCGTCGCACTGAAATGGCAACCTTTGCCTGATGCCTCGGTACTCCACGCCTGTGCTTGCCCCCTTTGCACCAAAGAGGAAACAAGGACACTGCGCAGGCCGGCGCCTGCCTGGCGCCCGCCTGGTCTCGATTGTCATGGCTTGCGTCACGAGCACCTCGCGAGGTACCCTGCCTTGATCTCTCCGCCTCCTCACGAGCCTGCCTGGTGAGGCCGTTCCTGAGGAAGCCTAGCATCGTCCGCCCCGCAAGGCTTGGCCCCTCGCGAGGGTCTTGAGTCTTGTGCTGATGAAGATGGGCCGTACTGGGCCACCACTTGAGCCACGCCGCAGGCCGCAGGCAGGCAAGTCTAGGGACCCCCGTTCCCAGAACACCGACAGAGTAGGATTGGGCCCTTCGTTTGATTCCCTCCCATTGCACTACAAACAAGTTCCAGCCCAAAGAAGGGTTTCTGGGCACGGGAAAGAGGGAGCACGGCGGTATGGGAATGAACGAAGTTTCATATGTCCAAGTTTCATACGGAAGTACATAACATGGGACAAAAAGACTTATCGAAGTCTGTAGGCCCCGGCAACTCTCTGGCTTGCCGTGGTTGGATGCTTGAAGTTGCAGCCCCCGGCAACCTCAGCTTTGCCGGGGTCGGATGCCGATCTATCTCCTCTTCTTCGAAGGATTTGGCAGAAACGCCCGGGCATCCTGCGAACCAAAAAAGAATTGGAAGAGACAGAAAGATGCACACTCGACCTCTGTGCTAGGGGTTAGCCGTGGCTGAGCACTATTGGTCCTATCATAGAGAGTGAAAAACTTGGCCAGCGCTTCATTTATTTATCTGTTGCTCAGGGTCTGCGCCTGGCTTGTACAAAGGGTTACATGCCTTGCCAGCAAGGCTCATACAAAAGGTGGTCTGCCGAGAAGCCCGGCAACCGCGCCTTATGGTTAGAACTTACAAAGATATTTGCCGTCCCAGGAGTTGCTCACCAGGACACCATCTTTGGTCCCTAGGCGGACAGCGCCGGTCGTGGGGACTCATATTACCCGATAAGGGCCTTCCCACTTTGGCGTCAACTTGTTCAAATTCTTGGCCGACTAAATGCACCAAAGAACAAGGCCGCCTTCCTCAAAGCTTCGGGCATGAACCTTGCGGCTATGGTAGCGGCGCAAAGTCTGCTGGTAGCATGCAGCTCGCACAGCCGCCCGAAGATGGTCTTCCTCAAGGAGCGCTGCATCACCTTGGCGCAACCGCTCTTTCTCAAGCTCGTCACAAGCGAGCACTCAAGGTGACCCGTGAGTTTCGTGGGGAGAACTACCTCTGCCCCAGATAAGAGGGAGAGGGATGTCTGGCCGGTGGCTCGATTTGGTGTTGTTTCGACCGACTGAAGAACCGTCAGCAACTCATCAATCCAGCGCCTTCCGCACTTGCATAGCTTGTCTAGAGATTTTGTCCTTGCCGCTGAGGTCTTGGACGTACCGCCCGATAGTGTGACATGAGAATTGTGTGTCGTTGTCGGTGGCGACCCTATTTGGCACACCAAAATGGCACACTAACCCCTTTAAGAACTTGACAGCTGATGACCTCGTAAAAAGGGAGGGTTACTCAAGGTTGAGATGACTTAGATTTTTGGTCGTGATTTAGATCACCGCTGCGGCCTTGGACGCCGCCGTTCGCCTTTTCTTTCAGAGCCATGGCGATGAAAGAGCTACTGTACTAACTACAGACCAGATTCTCACAACTAATCCCCCCTACCTGGCGCGCTAAAGATGTCGGGGAAACCGATCACCTATGGGGTCATAAGGATCCCTTCTATGTTCGGCGGGGGTTTAGTTGCACAAAGAGCAGGTCGAGCAGTTAAGACACACAGGATTTTTATCCAGGTTCGGGCCGCGAGGACGCGCAATACCCTAGTCCTGCTTTATCTAGTTTATGAGTGTTCTTGAGCTTTTGAACTAGCTATGATGCGTGCTTTTTCCAAAAGTCCTCTATATGCCTTGGGCCTCCTTTTATACACAAAGGGGTTGCCACAGTAGCACACAGGAGGTGGCAAGCTACAGTGATACAAGTTTATCGCTTGATCGACGTAGGACAAGCGCATTTAATGCGATGCCTATGTGTCCTCTTGCTTTATTGGGGACGGCAACAGAAGCCATCCCATCCTTCGCCGCCCACCTTGTCTCCCCACGCGTCTAGGCCGACGAGGCATGCAGCGCCATGCTGGCTAACCAGCTGCTGTGTTGGCAAAGTGGCAGGCTTCCACGAAGATCTGCATGCTGCCACGCACTCGTCTGCTTAGCTGGCATGCTTATCGTCGTGTTGGAGTGGTGGTGAGGTGGCAGAACCCTGCCGAGCACGGGCCTGGCTGCGGCCCAGCGGTCGTCCCGGGCAAGGCTTGCCGGGGGCCTTGGAGTCTTCCCCGGCAAGACTTCGTCATTTGGCCCCACATGGACTCGTGGGTTGTCGATCTTCATGAGGAGCCACATGCTACCAGGCATGTGCTCTTCAAGCCTTGATCTTGAACATTGTCGATGGTGTCAGAGCTCTCAACCCCAAGGGTAGTCGCCTTGCTGGCCTCTTCAAAAGCTACCCAGGCAAGTGGTTTGACGGGAAGGGGGGCGCAGGTTGCCTTGGCAAGGCTCGTTGTCGGGCGTGGTCCTGCTTGCCTCTTGCTGCTGGCTACTCCAGGCAGCTGTCTTGATGTTCTTCGTTCTTGTCTCCTGTTGTCTTCCTCTGCCTCATCAAGCCCTGCTATGGGGGTGGCTACGACCGTCCGTGCATAAGTAAGGGGTACAGAAGTAACCCATACTTTTGTACACCGACACCTGGACACTTGTTACCTTATAATAATGACTTGTTGCTTGTAGGTACATATGCCCTTGGCAAGGATCCACGTGACGACCCTTTTTGCGTATGGGACAATGAGATATTCATGAACAAGCATCAAGTGAGGAAACTGATAAGGATTATTAGCAAAAAGATACAAATGGTGGCAAGCAAATTATTGTTTATGCTCTATCCAACACAACAGTGAGCTGTAGGATGGTAACTACAAACTCTGCAGCCTTCTCTTTTTACTACCCATTATGAGTTGTTAAACAACATGTCTGAATCTTTTTCATTCGCAGTGGTTCCCGAAGCAGTTCACTCAAGATTACCTCGCAAAGTACATGATTGGTGGACACGCAATGAAAGGTTAAAGTATTTCATCTAGACTACAATGAGCATTGAGAAGTCGTAATCAAGACAGTGAAGGATGGACGGGCAGCCATAGCAAGGGGTTGGCCTAGAGTTGTGCGTGCATTACGTATGGATAAGGGCACAATATCGGCATTCTGCTTCAGCTTCTCTAGCAACCAGAATGTCTTTCGCCTCTCTCTTTACAGTCTTTAGTACA
Organism: Aegilops speltoides; assembly: GCA_021437245.1. NCBI lineage: Eukaryota > Viridiplantae > Streptophyta > Magnoliopsida > Poales > Poaceae > Aegilops > Aegilops speltoides. The sequence goes on along the minus strand of CM038142.1, from coordinate 335,431,451 downwards.
ATTGTGGTTCATCATTCTTTACGTGGTGCTTCTGTAGTTCTTCAGTGTATGTACTTGTGCATCGAATTGTGCATTCGTGATTGAACCTATATTTGTAATAAACATGGTTGGATATGAGATAAGTGATTGCCTACTATCAAATTCAAAACATATGATTTTTAAATTAGAGATTAATACGGGATTAATTAGGGATTACACTGCACACGGTTGGCGAAAGCGAAACGTCTATGATAGACGTGGAGATCAGACACGTTTCCAGGATCTTCTAGGTGTGCGATCAATCTCCACTGCACACACGACCAGCCAAGAAAAAACGTGTGCGATCAATCTCCACTGCACACATGATCAACCAAGAAAAAACGTGTGTGATTAACAACAGCATCGCACATAGTTCTTTCTTATTAAATGTTTATGATAGTCACCTTGTCACACGCGCTTCGAAATTATAGACTGTTTGTGATGTTGTGCATATCGCAAACGTTTGGTACTTCTTTGATTAACTGTGTGGGATGTACATACTAACGGAAACGTATTCCTTGGATGGACTGTGTGGAATGTACATACAAACAGAAAAGTTTAGTGAGGACTGATTGTGTGGGATGTACTTACGATCAAAAACTATTTCGCATGTATAATTGTATTTTTTAGCACTACTGTATGTATAACCATATTTGAGCGCTCGCCGGTCGCACACGACATCATTTTGCCGAGCATCCGTGCCAGGAGGGCATATCCCCAACGGTTTCTGGGTCATGTGGGAAGGACCCCCCTATCGTAGTCACTCACTTGGCGACGGTTCCGAACACCGTCGTGGAAAGGGGTTAAAAACCATTTGTATAGCATCAACGCATACCAGTGCAGGGAGCGAGATATACTGAGAGAGAGAGAGAGAGAGAGAAGGTCAAGGGAGAGAGTACCGTCAGTGTGTTATGAAGATAAAAGATTATTGTCGACATACAAGTAGCACGAGAGATACCCGAGAGATGATGAAGGCTTATAGGTCTATAGAGAGATATAAGCATGAGTGATAGCTACATGAGACAAATATCTGGATTAAAGGGGATTCAAATATTTAAACTAGAGATCACGAAATTGATAATACCATAACGAAAATTGGTCTATCAAACATGAATATTCATTTGAATTGGGGATACGTGTAATGTTATATAGTTTATCAATATTAGTGATCCATATAGATTCTTTAATTAGATACAATGCATGGTTTATATGCAACTAATGTCTAAATGGGGTTATACTATATGTTGCGTGTGTGAAACACATTATACATGTTTGAGAAGTAAAAAAACCGCATGAAACACACATTAATTGGAGACAGTTAGCAAGGAATGCTTACATTGGATTTCAACATAAAGTGGTTTCAAATATTTGAAAATCCAAATTAAGATGGTTCAAGCCTTATGAATCTAAGATCATGCCATTTGTAAACCATATTTATGTATAAAGGGTGTTGTGCTTTTGAAAGTATATATAAAAAAATGATGTATATAGATTTGTATTCGAATACAAAATGGATCCTACCCGAAAAAAAATAAAAGCTAGATTTGAATTGAGTTGGCAAGGTAAACGTGCACTCTTTCTCTGCAAAAAATTTGAACGAAGCGGGGAAAGTCGCAGTAACCGCCCGAAGCCAAAATCTACGAGATGGAAGTTATTGCCTATCCCTGACATGCAAAGCCTATCGGCTCGATTTCTATAGGTTTCGATAGGGGTAGGCTTGTAATTTCACTCAAACATGACATAACTGCCTCCGCGGATTCATACGCGGTGGGCGCCAAAACATAGTTTCTCCTAGGACGAAATCGCCTCTGACCTCCCTCCCCGATTCATACATGGTGGGCGCCAAAACAGACCCTTGTCAGCCGAAATCTCCGTTGGCAAATATTTGGTGTATGCGAGATTACCATCCTATCCCCAATCGACTAATATTGTTGTGATGTAGGAAATTTTAAACGGGGGCTAAGTTTGTAAATTTCCTCGCATTTGAGACAAGAGCGCCCTGAAGACATGGTACCCCCCTTCCTCTCTCCCTCCATTTCCCCATTCGTACTCCGTGGGCACCAAAACACCCTCTCCACCCTAGCCTCCTCTGTCCGCCACCCCATCCACCGCCGTCCTCCTCCACCATACCAGAGCTGATACCCCAACATCGTCATCACATACAAGAGATCGACCTCTGTCATCCATGGCTTCGAACTAGGATCCTTGCATCCTGTCCTCTCGCTTTATCCCCGTTGTCATCCACCTTGCCGGCGTCGCTCCTACGACCATCTCGTCCATCGCGCCATGATATTTCCCCCACTGCCACCATCTACCCTCCTAGATCTGCTTCCACACTTCCGACAGCCATCGCTACAGCAGCACCATCAAATTCTCAGCAGATGCATACATGGCGCAGCACTAGAGGTGGTACTCTTTCGTATCTGCTCAGCTTATTTATCCCAGCAAGAAAATAGATCGCCACTGCTTTACAGTGATTTATTGTCCATCACTTGGGATCTTAATTGTTAGTTGAAAGCAAACATTGGTTGTGAAGTTACCTTTGTTCAGTTTGCACCTTCAGATCCGCCATGGCACGCTCAACACTATACTCGCAATGCTTATGGTTTTCCCCTTTTATATTCCACACTAGTAAAATGATAGTAGACTAAATTTCAAAACTGGGTCAGTCAATTATTGAGAGCTCGCCGGAGTTCGCCGAAGGGAAGAAAGGGGCTCATCGGAGGGCTGCCCCATTATCTCTTAGGGTTTCGGGTGGGGACAGTGGTTGTGGGGGCTGCCGTTGGGCTATGGTGGGGCCTCGCCGGAGGCAAAACTTGACGCGGGTGGGGGTGGGGTTAGCTAGAGGGATGGCCGGGGGAAGCGGAAGATCGGAGGTGGTGGGCGGTTCGGGGGAGGGTTGGGGCCGGTGGTTCGGCCGGCGACCCGTGCGGTGGTCTTTAGGGGAAGAATAAGAGGCGAGGAAGAAGAAGAGTTAGGAGACGTAGGATCTTCTCCCAACCGCTTGAAATGGTTGACTGACCCAAATGACAAAAGTTAGGTGACTGGCATGTAGACATCCCATATATTCAGTACTATTATCGTAGGTGCTTCGAGATGTACATGCAAGCAGTGCTCCACAACCCATCAAGCTAAACAACATGCCACTCATAATTCCAAACTTAGTTGCTCAAATACGAATCTGATATGATGCTGACATGTACTAAAACAAAGAATGTTTAATTGGTCAGTTAATGTTCCTACTTTAATTTCGAAAAGCACATGCACCACATATCGAGGGACAGCGGAGAGTTGCGTTCTTTATGCGCTCTGGTTCATCATGTGTGGCCAACCAACATTTTAATATCCAAAATCTGCTTGCTCTTCTTTAGCATGCTCCTCTTCTGTTCTTCCTTTGTAAGTACTCTCTGCGTACCTAAATATAAGTCTCTGTAGAGATTCCTCCATGGAATACACACGGAGCAAAATGAGTGAATCTACACTCTAAAATGTATCTATATACATCTTTATGTGATCCATAGTGGAATCTCTACAAATATTTGTATTTAGGAACACATAGAGTATAATAGTTGTACAATATGTTCTTTGTAGTGAAGAGAGCAGGGACATTTGCAGTGTACAGGTCTATTCGGTCGCTTGTAATGGACGCTTTCAACTCTTCGTGTTGGTCTTCATGTCGCTTGTCATGGACGCTTTCAACTCTTTGTATTCGGCCGTATGTGTCGCCTTTGAGAGTTAGACTGATAGTAACAGTATGATGCCTTCAGTTGTTGAGAGCTAGTATTCGAAGCCTTTCTATCCGTACCAGCAACACTAGCACATATATTCCAGCAAGTTCCACTTTCCTGATTTTACTCCTGATGCTTAGGGTTTTCCTATTATATCTACACTACGATCTCCGTAGGTGCTTTGTGTCCTACTAGTAGTTGTCCACCCTTAAAAGCTAAATAACACACCAATCATTCTTCCTAAGGTTCTTCAAATACGAATGTGATATGATACTGACATTAGCTAACAGAAACACATTTAATAGGTTAGCTAATGCTCCCACTTATAGAAAGAAGGGTTTCCCAATGCATGTGGCAACATATAGAGAGACATCATGGAATTTCATTTCTTTGGGCGCTCTGGTTCATCATGGGTGGACAACCAACATTGTATAGAAAGAAGGGGAATCTCAACAATATGATTCCCTTTCTAATCTTTAACATGTTCCTCTTCTGTTCTTCTTTAGTAAGTACAATATGTTCCTTGTCAGGAAGGGGAGCAAGAACATCTGCAGTCGACGGCTCTATTTGGCTGGTTCTGCTACATGATTTTGCACTTCGAGTTGGCCTTCCATAATATCCCAGAAATGGTGGGAGCCACGTGGTATTTGATAGACTAGATTGATAGTAACAGTTGCGCGCCTTCACACGAATAGAGCTGGCATGTAGGTGATCGATAGGCTACATATTAGTAGCGGCAAAACCCGGTATTTTCTAGCCAATTCTGCTTTCCCGATTTATTTATGGTGCTTATGGTGTACCCCTATTATCTACACTACGGTCTACCTACTAGCACTGTGCTCTCCTTATCATGGTTTGGAAATAAACTTTCTATACGGTATATTATGAACCTATCATCTGCCAACTATCCTTACATCTAGAGCTCCCAACAGGAAGCCTATTTTTGTGTGTAGTTGTGCCAGATTATATTAATCTACTCACCATATTACAGCAAACATGGGATCTCTCATCAGAATCCAGTGATAGCACACAAGGATTTATAGGGAGCCCCTATTATATTACAATATCTTCTGCATTACAAAGATAATCTCACTACTATTTATGTTTTCATGCTTTTCCGATATTGTACGTAATCACGATGAATATAAGAATGCGCACATCAGAAGAATATTGCAGAACAGTTCAATGGGTAACAAACTTCACATCAAGGGATTGAGGTCCATTGTGGATGCAATGAAACCCACATGCTCCCAGCCTAATGACTATTCTGAGCTTAAGGAGTCAAAAGTAGATGGCCTATCCTGTTCACCCAATAAGGTGCCTGTTCTAATTTGGCAAGGTTTATTGGTTGCACATATCTTCTTTAGCACTACGCGTATGCTTGTGTTCTTGATCTACAATCCAGTGGTGTGGTGAAACTACCAACAACAGCACAATTTCATATCCTGCTATGTCAACTATGAACAATGCCATATTATATTAATGTTATCTAAATTGTATCTCTTTATTTACCAATCTTAAATGGTATAAATTGACAGTACACTCACCATTCATGCGTATACGTTGTTTAGAACTACATGTATGCTTGTGTTCTTGATCTTTAATCCAGTGGTCTGGTGAAGTTGGTCGCTCCTGCATAATGCCATTTCCTGACATATTAACTATGAACAATGCCTATTATGTTAATGCTATTTTAAACTGTGTCTCTTTATTTCTGACAAAGAAATGAGATGAATTGACAGCTATGATGCTTATACGTGCAAAACCTGTTATCTACCTACTTGTTTCTCATTCAGGGTGACAGCACTGTTGCTAGGAAGAACTGCCACAATGATAGTGAGACGAACCTATTGTTTGTCCCTCTAACATATATTCCAGAGAATAAGGCAACACATCTTGAGGGTATGGATACAATCACAAAGTCATATCTTGATGTACTGTCGAACTTACTCAATGACACAAGCTCGATGAAGTCGATGCCTGAATCTGCCGCACGAAGGCGCCATCAAAGTACATGACCCAACCGTCGGGAGCCTCATCACCAGGTGCGAGGGACTGGCCTTCATCCATCCCCCGGTCGGGGGCATCCGTCCATTCCACCATGAAATCAGCTAGGGCTGCGCCCTTAATGACCCTGGTGGTGGTGAATTCTAGCTGGAAGTGTCGGTGTCAAAACCGGTGGATCTTGGGTAGGGGGTCCCGATCTGTGCGTCAAGGCTGATGGTAACAAGAAGTAAGGGACACAGGTGTTTACCCAGGTTTGGGCCCTCTCGATGGAGGTAAAACCCTACTTCCTGCTTGATTAATATTGATGATATGGGTAGTACAAGAGTAGATCTACCACGAGATCGTAGAGGCTAAACCCTAGAAGCTAGCCTATGATGGTATGAATGTAATTGTGATCGACCTTCTAAGGACCAACCTCTCCGGTTTATATAGATACCGGAGAGGGCTAGGGTTTACATGGAGTCGGTTACAAGGAAGGAAATATAATATCCGGATCACCAAGCTTGCCTTCCACGCCAAGGAAAGTCCCATCCGGACACGGGCCGAAGTCTTGAGTCTTGTATCTTCACGCTTCAATAGTCCGAACGTTGTACACAGTCCGGCCGTCCGGATACCCCCTAATCCAGGACTCCCTCAGTAGCCCCTGAACCAGGCTTCAATGACGACGAGTCCGGCGCGCAGAATTGTCTTCGGCATTGCAAGGCGGGTTCCTCCTCCGAATACTCCAAAGTACCTGTTACGACGAATAGTGTCCGATCTCCAATCGATGTTGTGCTCCTCGGCTTCAGCGCCTCAGTAATGACCATCTCCACGTGTCGAGCGAATGCAAGGAGTCAAGGTATTTTTGCATTTTCCACCCTCGATCCTCCGAGCCAACCGTCTATTTGAAGGGACAGGGGTTCTCAGATCCAAACCTCACTCTCCTCCCTTGAGCTAGCATCCTAGAGCGCTTCGCGAAAATCCATTCTAGCATGGCCGGCTGTCGCAGCTCTACTGCTTGCCCTCCTCGCTCTAGGTCGGGGGATTGGCGGGAGTGCTCAGTTCCCCACAACCATTTGGTGAAGTTACAAACTCAAGGGTTTCTTCCACCGGCATTCATGGTCTCCGTCCGAGCTGGAATAGCTACTTATGACGGAGGGGAACAAGCGGAGGGATTTCCTAACCCGTCTCCGGAGGAGTGAATATGCCTCATCTTGCATCTGCTAAGGGGCGTCGGGTTCCCTATCCACCCGTTTCTCCGCGGGCTCCTGGAGTTCTATGGCCTCCAGCTACACAATCTTACCCCAGCCTCCATTCTGCACATAGCGGGGTATGTCGCCCTTTGCGAGCTGTTTTTAGGCTGCGAACCACACTTCGGATTGTGGAGGAAGTTGTTCTGCCTTGTCCCCCGCACCCAGGGGGAGTCCCTGTATCAAGTGTGCGGGGCTGAAGTATGGCACATTGCCGAGACCGGATACCTGTCCGGCACTCCTGAGAATGCACCAGAAAACTGGCCTTTAGAGTGGTTCTACATAAATGACGTTCCCCTTCCGGATCCAGTCCGGAGGGGTCTCCCCAAGTTCAGCAACGCCCCACCAAGGGCACGCCTAAGCTGGCGTCCCCGGGGCCCTCAAGAAGAGGACACAAGGGAGATATTCCTCCTGATGAATAGGATAAAGCTATTGGCCAAGTCCGGACTGACGATTGTTGAGGTCCTGGCAATATGCATAAAGCGAGGAGTGCTGCCGCTCCAATATCGGGGGAAGCCCATGTGGCATTACAACGGAGAAGATGACGCCACCCGCTGTGGTCGTAAGGGTCTGGACTCCACTGCCGCTTTGGCAAGGATATTGTCCGATTTGTACAAAGGGGAAGAGGAGGAGTTCCTTCGTATAAAAACGCGGGATGGATTCTCCATGTACAACCCCCAGAGTGGGTAAGTTGTCATTCTTTTCCCAGTTTCATTTACTCTATCGTACTTCTGCTAAGATTACTTGTATCAATGCCTCTGAGCAGGAACTGAGGAGGGCCGTGGAAGGAATCTTCAGCCCCTCCCCGCAACCAGAGGACCCCGGAAGGGCCCTAGATCCGGGACTCAAAGTAGATCCGGATATTACCGTGGAGCTTGTCAATGGAGTATTTTATCAGGCGAGCTGGGACGGCGCCCTAGTGGCCATTACGGCCGACTCCCCTGGACTGCTTCCCACGTCGCGTGTAAGCTGAGCTAAAAAACCCTATCCTCCGAAGAGGACTTTCCCCAAGTATTGTAATTTCACCTTTGAGGCGTCGCTCTATTTGCAGAAATGACGACTGAGTGAGGCGCTGAGCCCCTAGGGACTCGTCAACCACGGGCGTCCGGATCGGGCATGCTCAAGAGGAAGGCGGCAAGGGCTGACACACCACTGCAGAGGTAAAGTCATAGCCTGTCCTGCTTTCATAGAATTTGAAATATGACAGCGCCCTTTATGTTTGGCAGGAAGAGGAATAACCTGGCTATATCCGGAAACCCCACCAACCACGCCTCCACCAGCCGGGTTCCAGAACTGGCTTCGGGGGCGGAGGAGGATACGGGGCCAGCACCGCATAGCTTCCTGACGGAGGGTACGGATATGTGTTCGTCCACGAACTCCGAAGTGGAGAGCGCCATGAACCACCGGCGTGGGAAGGCCGTGCTCCGGCACAACATTTTTTCCGAACAGGCTTTTAATGCCTTCTATTCGGTGGACGCATATGTCCGAGCCGCTCGAGGCGGGCTTGCCCAAGCAACAAGACAGTATACCAAAGACATACGGGTAAGAGATTTTGATAAGTATGCCTAGCAGTAGCCCCTGAGACTTAGAATAGTTGGGACAACTGTTTGAAGGATCAATATATCCGCAGGTCCTTGTGGACAAGAATGAAAAATTGGCGCGGGAGCTGGAGGCCTGCAAGGCCCAATTATCTGATGTTGTAGCCAAGTTAGAGGGATCCCGAAAGGCTCCTGCCGGTAATATTTGTCTCCATTATACACAGATGTGCTAGTTAGTAGATGGCTGGTGCGGTTAGTCTAACAGTAAGTTCTGCAGACAATCCTGGAGTGAATCCGGATGGCGCAGTGGGTGACGACTCGCATCTCCAACGGCAACTAAAGGACGGCGAGTGCATCCTTACGCAGGTGACGCAAGAGAAAAACAAGCTTCATGATGCCAATATTCGTCTGGACGTGGAATTAAAGGACGTCCGTGCACAATTGGCGGACTCCGTGAAGGAGAACAAAAAAAACTTCGTAGCGGCATTTATGGTAAGAATGCAAGCGAACTATTTGATAGTTTGGCGAGGAAGTTTATTAAAAAGTTTTTTCCTTGCAGGAATGTTAACGGGTCGCCCTAAAGAGGAGATGCCCTCATCTGCAGGTGATTTGCTGCAAGAACTGTCGCAGATGCACGAGCGTGCCCGGCAGGTGATGCACGGTGTTGCTCAGGCCTTGTGGCCATTAAGGCTACTGCCGAATGGCATGGCAGAGCTTGCGGACCTGCTCCAAGGAGCCCGGTGGTGCTTCCGTCTGTGGAAGATATCAGCCTGCCGGCAAGGAGTAAGAGAAGCCTGGGAGATGGTGAAGACGTGTTACACCAAGCTGGACCCTAACCATATGGCCGAAGTGGGACCAGCGGGGCCTAATGGGCAAGAAATTCCCGTGAACCTGGTGTATGACCAGGTAGCATTAGCTGCTAAGTATTCTCAGCAGGATTGTAGGCTAGATAACCTGTTAGATGGTATAGAGGAGGAATATAGTCATTCTCAGTGACTGTGTAAATTGATTGGCATAAGTAGCCTCTAGCCGGATTGAAATCATTTGTCATGGCGGACCTTTTCGCTTCAGCCCTCGGACCCTGTAGCCCGGGGTGTGTCCGAATACCCGCTCGGTTATGCGAAAACCGGGGCATGCTTGGAGACCAGGCGTAGGGGTCATAGGTGCTTGAATAGACAAGTACCCAACTAGTTATGTTATATTGCATGGATAGCAAGAAACATCTTCTAGGGAGAATAGTTCCGTTAGGGGTTCCTTTCCCTAGGTATCCATGTGTCGATGCACATGTCCAGACTACGCGCGATGGTGCAGAATACAAAGCTTCTGGGGTTCTTTGTTGTAACCAATGAATGGCCGTTTGTTTGCGGGTGGTAGACGGAAGCGTAGTCGAGCTTAATGCCCATTTTGCTGCACCAAGTTTTCACTTCATCGGCTGTGAAATTTGAGCCATTATCAGTGATGATGCTATGGGGGACACCGTACCAGCGTACAACCCAGGATATGAAGTCTATTACTGGTCCGGATTCAGCCGTTTTAACTGGTTTGGATTCGATCCATTTGGTGAATTTGTCCACCATGACCAATAGGTATTTTTTTTCTTATGGCTTCCCCCTTTAAGGGGTCCGACCATATCCAGCCCCCAGACCACGAAGGGCCAACTTATGGGGATTGTTTGGAGAGCGGTAGGGGGCATATGACTCTAATTGGCAAAGAGCTAGCAGCCGATGCAATATTGGACAGGGTCCTGTGCGTCTGCTTGGGTCGTCGGCCAATAGAAGCCTGTACGGAAGGCTTTGCTGACTAGCGCTCGAGCTGCGGCGTGGTGTCCGCCCAGTCCGGTGTGAATTTCAGCCTGGATCCCTTCCTCTTCGGAGATGCACCTTTGGAGCACTCCGGTCGCGCTTTTCTTGTAGAGTTCCCCTTCGTGGACCTTGTAAGCTTTAGAACGTCGGACTATGCAGTGTGCTTCATTTTCGTCTTCGGGGAGCTCCTCTCTATTTAGGTAGGACAAGAACGGCTCGGTCCACGGGGCGATTACGGCCATTATTTCGTAGGCCGAAGGTGTTATTTCGGTGGCAGAGCCTCCGATTGTGTTGGATGGTTCGGAATCTGGGGGTGTATTTGGATCCGAGCTGGTATTGCCGGACTCCCCTTCCCATACTACAGATGGCTTGAACAGCCTTTCTAGGAATATATTAGGTGGGACAGGGTCACGTTTGGCGCCGATGCAGGCAAGGACGTCCGCCGCTTGATTGTTTTCTCGAGCCACATGGTGGAATTTGAGCCCCTCGAACCGAGCTGACATTTTGAGGACGGCACTATGATAGGCCGCCATTTTCGGATCATTGGCATCAAAGTCTCCGTTTATTTGTGATATTGCAAGGTTCGAATCCCCGCGCACTTCCAAGCGTTGGATGCCCATAGAGACTACCATCCTAAGACCATGTAACATGGCCTCATATTCGGCCGCATTATTGGAGTCTGTGTATAATATTTGTAGGACGTACTGGACCGTGTCCCTGGTGGGAGACATCAGGACTACCCCTGCTCCCAGTCCGGCCAGCATTTTGGAGCCGTCAAAGTGCATGATCCAGTTGGAGTACGCGCCGTACTCTTTAGGGAGTTCGGCTTCTGTCCATTCGGTGACAAAGTCAGCCAATACTTGCGACTTAATGGCTCGCCGCGGTTTGTATGTTATGTCGAACGGCAGGAGCCCGATAGCCCATATAGCAATCCGGCCCGTAGCATCGCGGTTATTAATTATGTCGTTGAGTGGTACTTCGGAGGCGACGGTAGTCAAACACTCTTGAAAGTAGTGTCTTAGCTTCCGAGATGCCATGAAGACTGTGTATGCTATTTTTTGATAGTGCGGGTATCGGGATTTACATGGGGTGAGGACCGTTGATACATAGTAAACTGGCTTTTGAAGCGGGAATTTGTATCCGTCCACCTCTCGTTCGACGACGAGCACTGCGCTTACCACTTGATGTGTTGCAGCTATGTATAGTAGCATAGGTTCGCTGATGTTTGGCGCTGTTAGGACCGGATTACTGGCCAATAAGGTCTTTATCTCATCGAGTCCGGCCACGGCTGCATCCGTCCATGCCAAGTGTTCGGTGCGCCGAAGGAGGCGGTAAAGAGCAACGCCTTTTCTCCTAGCCTGGATATAAAGCGGCTCAAAGCGGCCACACATCCTGCTAGCTTCTGGATGTTCTTGAGGTCTATTGGTATGGCCAACTTCGACAGGGCTCGGATTCTTGCTAGATTCGCTTCTATTCCTCTATTGGAAACAATGAAACCCAGGTGCTTCCCTGAAGGGACACCGAAAACACATTTTTCCGGATTCAACTTGACGTCGTATGTCCGGAGGTTATCGAATGTGAGCCTCAAGTCATCTATTAGGGTTTCGATGTGTCTGGTTTTTATGACAACGTTGTCCACGTATGCTTCCACTGTTTTGCCTATTTGTTTCTCCAGGCATGTTTGGATCATGCGTTGATTGGTTGCGCTGGCATTCTTGAGCCCGAAGGACATAGTGTTGAAGCAAAAAGGGCCATATGGCGTTATAAAAGCTGGTGCGGCTTGGTCAGACTCTGCCATCTTTATTTGATGGTATCCAGAGTATGCGTCGAGAAAACACAATGAAGTCGTGTCGGTGTGGCATCGATGATTTGATCGATGCGAGGGAGGGGAAAGGGATCCTTGGGGCAAGCCTTGTTGAGGTCTTTGAAGTCGACGTATAGGCGCCAGGATTTGTCCTTTTTTGGCACCATTACCAAATTCGACAGCTAATTCGGAAGTTTAATATCTCTGATGAATCCGGCCTCGAGCAGCTTGGCTAGCTCTTCCCCCATGGCTTGCCGTTTGGGTTCTGAAAACCGCCTTAGGGTCTGTTTGACCGGTTTGTATCCCTTTAGTATATTGAGGCTGTGTTCGGCCAGCCGGCATTGGATGCCTGGCATGTACGAAGGGTGCCAGGCGAAAATGTCCCAATTCTCGCGTAAGAAATCTCGCAGTGCGGCGTCCATCATGGGGCTCAATTGTATTCCGATGGATGCTGTCTTCATGGGGTTTGTTGGGTGGACCTGGAATTTGACTATCTCATCTGCTGGTTTAAATGACGTGGACTTCGGTCGTTTGTCGAGTATCACATCGTCCCTGTCCACGGTGGCCCGTAGAGTTGTTAACTCTTCGACTGCTAGGGCTTCAGATAATGCTTCCAGGGCTAGTGCTGCGGTTTTGTTTTCGGCGCGGAGTGCGACGTCCGGATCACTGGCTAGAGTGATGATTCCGTTGGGCCCGGGCATTTTAAGCTTCATGTACCCATAATGAGGTACAGCTTGAAAGCTTGTAAACGCGTCCCGCCCTAGAAGGGCGTGGTATCTGCTGCTGAAAGGAGCCACTTGGAATGTGATTTCTTCGGACCTATAATTCTCCGGGGTGCGGAATACCACATCGAGTGTGATTTTTCCCGTGCACCGTGCTTCCCAAGTAAGGATGATTCCCCTGAAGGTTGTGCCGCTTTGCTCAATGCGGCCTTGATCAATCTCCATTTTGTTGAGCGTTTCTTCATAGATCAGGTTTAACCCGCTCCCACTGTCCATGAGTACTTTGGTCAGCCGGAAACCGTCCATGATTGGGCTAAGGACGAGGCGGCGGTGCGGACGATCTAGAACGAGGTTAAATCCGGCATTGAAAGTTATAGCCGTGTCGTTCCAGAGGTTTATCTTTGCCACATGGCAAATTTCCGCAGAGCTTCAGTGAGCCCACTTGCGCCTGTTGTTCGAGGCAAAAGTCTCGAAAACTGTTAGTACCGTATTGTGTCCGCGGGCAGGATACTGTTCCGCTTTATGGCCTGCAAGAAGATCCTAGCCACTTTTCGCCACCTGCCGGAGTATCCAACACGCCCTAAGGCTATGAGTTGGCATTGTATCCGGCGTACCGTGGAGCTTACATGGCCCGTCGAGCCATTCTTCCAATACGGACCCCCGCCCTGGGGTGTGCTTCAGTTTCTTGGGGATTGGATCGAACGTCCTACGAGAGTTCGTCCGTTTGGCCCGGACAAAGGTTTTAGTGAGGGCGGTACTATCCCAAAATTCTGTTTGGGTCTTCCAAGCGCTCTCCATCGCACAGTACTTATGTACTATGATTACCAAGTCCGCGAAACGTATTATTTTGCGGTGGCTTATTGCATTGAGGAGTCCTTCGTCCGTGCAGTTTTTGCAGAAGAGTGAGACCATGTTCTCCTCGCGGCAGTCCTTAACCTGGTTAAGCGCAAGGTGGAATCTGGCCCAGTAATGATGTATCGCCTCCTGGGGCTCTTGCCTGATGCGGGAGAGACAGTTTAAGTCCAAATAAGTATTGTTAGCAGAATCGGGATTATGATCCGATCTAACGCCCAGGGGCGCGGGCGGTTCCGAGCCCAACACCTCGGAATCCGGGATGCTACCCGATTCCTTCGACCCAATGCCTGATCCTAAGTCCGGGTCCTGGGGCAGGTTGCCCTCTGAGCAGATTCTCGGCTCAAGGAGTTCGGTGATCCGAACATAATTCATCCTCAAAGCTGGGGGACGATCCGCGTGTGGTTCTTCCACAATCGCTATCTCATGGGTGGCCGGCGGGGATCTGATGTCCCTGCGGTCGGGTTTAAGCCCAACCCGGTCGTAGTTCGTAGTGACTCCCAGAGCGGCGATGCGATCCAAGAGCTCATTAAAGGAGGAGAGCTCCATTAGATCCATCTGTTCGGCAAGTTCCGAACTTACCCGAAGGTTATGATTGATGACCCGAGAGGCCATCGTCGGCTCTGTCGCCGATGGGGCGGCCATGATAAAGCCGCCGAGCCGGAGCGTCTAGCCTATAGCCAGAGCTCCCTCCGAAGTAATGTCGTCCTTGAAGACAAGTCGAGCCATCAAGCCTTACGATGACGTCACAGAGGAACTCTCAATGAAAGCACCAATGTCGGTGTCAGAACCGGTGGATCTCGGGTAGGGGGTCCCGATCTGTGCGTCAAGGCTGATGGTAACAAGAAGTAAGGGACACGGGTGTTTACCCAGGTTCAGGCCCTCTCGATGGAGGTAAAACCCTACTCCCTGCTTGATTAATATTGATGATATGGGTAGTACAAGAGTAGATCTACCACGAGATCGTAGAGGCTAAACCCTAGGAGCTAGCCTATGATGGTATGAATGTAATTGTGATCGGCCTTCTAGGACCAACCTCTCGGTTTATATAGACACCGGAGAGGGCTAGGGTTTACATGGAGTCGGTTACAAGGAAGGAAATATAATATCCCGATCGCCAAGCTTGCCTTCCACGCCAAGGAAAGTCCCATCCGGACACGGGCCAAAGTCTTGAGTCTTGTATCTTCACGCTTCAATAGTCCGGACGTTGTACACAGTCCGGCCGTCCGGATAACCCCTAATCCAGGACTCCCTCAGGAAGGCCTGCAACTCGATGTTCCACTCCGCGACCCTCCCGGCAGGGTTGGGGCTACGGAGCACCTTCTCTAGTGGGTATGCGGAGACGACTTTGATGAGGTTGGCTTGGAAATAATGGCGCAGCTTCCTGGAGGCAACAAGGAGCGCAAGCAGGAGCTTCTATGACATGGGGTAGCGCAAGCGCGCATCATGCAGTATCGTGCTGACAAAGTACACCGGGTGCTTGACAAGGGAGGAGGCATCGATGACGTCCTGCTCCGCTTGGGATGAGGGGCCTCTGGAGCCTTGCCGTCCGAGGAGGTAGCAGAGGCCTCAGGAGTGCCATCCTGAGGTGGCGGAGGCACGACCTTACGAAGGACACCCCGCTGTCCATCCGCCCCCGCACGCTCCTTCCTGACCGCCATGAGCGTCGTGCTAGATGAGTGGGGTGTGGCGTCCAAGTAGAGCACCAGAGCCTCAAGAGGACATGGCGCCACCATTACAAGCAGGCTCGTGAGGTACCTCTTGAGGTCTTGGAAAGCTGCCTCGGCCTTTGGAGTCCAGTTGAAGGGGCCCTTCTTTTTCATCAGCTTAAAGAATGGGAGGGCGCACTCACCAAGCTTGGAGATTAAGCACCCCAACGTGGTTACGTAGCCTGCGAGCTTCTGTATCTCCTTGAGGCTCTACGACGGGCTCATCTTTTCTATTGCCTTGACCTTCTCGGGTTAGCCTCGATCCCTCTGTGCGACACCGAGAAGCACATCAACTTGCCGGACGGGACGCCGAACACGCATTTCTCTAGATTGAGCCTCGGGTTCACCTTACACAGGTTGGCAAACATTTCTTCTAGGTCTCTGACAAGGGGCCTTGCCTCCCGTGATTTGACCACTATGTCGTTGACGTATGCCTCACCGTTCCTTCCGAGCTGCTTGCCTTGAGCGATGTGCATCAATTGCTGGAAGGTCGCACCAACGTTCCGCGGCCCAAAGGGCATGTAGGTGTAGCAGTACACCCCGCACGGGGAGAGGAAGGATGTCTTCTCAACGTCCTGCACCTCCATCTTGATCTGGTGGTAGCCTGAGAACACTACAAAAAAAGACACATTCGTGACATTTTGGGTCGAACGAATTTTTTTCCTGTCGTGCTTATGACACTTCTATGACGATAATTGTGACAAAACTAGGTATCATCATAGATGTGGTGGGATCCTACTTCTATGACAAAAAATGGGCTTTTCGTCCTGGGCAGGCTGGAGACGCAGCTGCATGACATTCTTTGGGCCGTCCATAACAAAAAAACCGTGGTAGAAGCGAGGGCGAGGAAAATATCGGGGAGTTCCCAATTACGATGGGTGGTCGGGGCCGAGTGATGCATGGAGGGATTGCGTGTTTCTCTCATACACGTAAACGTGTGGGTGCGAGGCATTGGGCTCTAACTGGACCCGAGCGAGGTGTTCGCCCTCTTGAACCCGGCGTAATGGCTACGCTCTGGCGTTCTTGAACCCGGCGATCAATTGATCCTGGCGGTTAATGGACTCGTCGGCGATTCGCCGCTCTCGCCGCTAAGTGAAGCCGATCGAACCTGCTGCCTCTTGATGAATAGTGAGCATTGTTGGGGGTTGGATGAACAGTTCCATGTGGGGTTTGGATGAACAGGACCCCGTGGTAGTAGAGGCCATTGCCGCTGGATGAACAGGACCCCGATCGAGCTGGTTGAGGTAGATGAATAGGACCCCATGGAGAGATGGTTGAACAGTAGCTGGTGGAGGGCCAGATGAACAGTAGCCCGTGGAGCGCTGGTTGAACAGTAGCCGGTGTAGGCTGGATGAACAGGAGCCCATGGATGAACAATAGCTAGTGGAGGCAGGAGGGAGTCGCCGTGGATGAACAGTCGTAGGTGGAGGCTAGAGGATGTCGACAGTGGATGAACAGTAGCCCGTGGTGACTGGAGCGAGGCAGTAGACGGTGGACGAACAGTAGCCCGTGGAGTCCCATTTTGTGGTACGCCACACCCCTCCTGATGAATAGGATCCCGTTTCGACCGTAGGAGGTCGAAGAGAAGTTCGTTTCCTCCATTTTGCGGTATGCCACACCCCTCCTTATAAACAGGACCCCGTTTCGACCGTAGGAGGTTGAAGAGTAGTCTATTTCCTCTGTTTTGCGGTACCCAGACCCCTCCTGGTGAAGAGGATCCCATTTCGACCGTAGGCGGTCGAATAGAAGGCCGTTTCCTCCGTTTTGCGGTACGCCATGCCTCGTTTTGGATGTTCCGTCCAAGCCGGTTGGCTCCTGATGAACAGGACGCATTCCGTTGCCTCCCGATGAACACGATGCAGTTTCTCCGTTCCGACCGAACTGGTTGGCTGTCGATGAATAGGACGCCATCGCTGCTCTCCGCTGCCTCTCCATGTACACAAGCCCTAGCCGTACGTATGCGCGAGTAGGCATTCGAGACCCAGTCCGTATGTATGTACATGGTCGTATTTCCTTTCTTGCACCCTGGTTGTACGTACGTGTACATGATATAGACGGGACTGTGTGACATGCTACATTTGCGCCTCTATTATGACACGTGCCCTTCCTTACTCGGCCACGGTTCATCGTTGCAGCCTGCAGACAGACTGATCGACCAGTATGTACATACACGTTCGCGACCAGACAAACAACCCTACATACGGTTCGATCTGGTGGGTCCCAGCAATTAGGGAGATAAGGAGGCACTTCCTTGCATGCGAAGATATAGCTGGTGGGTCCCAGCTGTCAGGGGGAGAATCATATTTTTGGCCCATAGTATGGACGCACTTCCTTGCATGCGAAGATGTAGCTTGTGGGTCCCAGCATTTAGGGGGAAATGTTTTGTTCATGAAATGCAGTGGCCCATCCGGTGGGTCCCTTCTGTGAGGTGGAGGGATCATTATTTTGCACGTAATTAGGAGGCACTTCCTTGCTGCGATCGTGGACCCAGCTGTCAGCCTCTCCACGTACAGTACTCTTCCGATGGAAGTCGTTCCTTGACCACATTGACCATGCCGCACCGAGAGCACCAAGGCAGTGGACGACGCCAAGGCCTAGGAAGGGGACAACGTGAAGCCGTTGAAGACGCGGTAGTGGATGCCCACGCGAAGAGGAGTACGGGGGTTGACTAGCTCGGCTGCAGTGTGAGGCTGTTGTCACCGTAGAATAACAGGGGTTGTGGGTGAGTAGAGGGATGGCCTGGCCAGAGGTTGGAGTAGGGTGGGGCGGTGAGGCCTGTGCGGCAGCAGAGCCAGCCACAGGAGGCAGGAGCAGGCGGCACGACCATCGTTGGTTTGGGTGGCTGGAGCAAGAAGACCAGAGGTTGAAGAAGCACTACGACCATTGGATGGACATTGTACGGTCAGTTGAGCTAAAATCGTTCATATTGTCTAAGTTGACAAAGCCCTATGTCCGTGTCAACTTAGTAGGCCCACAAGTGAGCCTCCCACTATGGTGGGTCCCAGATAGTAGGGGGAGTATTCCTTTTTTTGTGCGTAATAAGGAGGCACTTCCTTGTGTGCGAAGATATAGCTGGTGGGTCCGAGCTGTCAGCGGGAGGAACATTTTTTCATGAAATACAGAGGCCCTTCCAGTGGGTCCCAGCTGTTAGCTGGAGGGATCATTATTTTGCACGTAATAAGGAGGCACTTCCTTGCATGCGGTCGTGGACCCAGCTGTCAGCCTCTCCACGTACAGTCCTCTTCTGATGGATGTCGTTCCTTGACCATGTTGACCACGCCGTTGAGAACACCAGGGCGGTGGACGACGGCGAGTCCCCAGATTGAAATGACCCAGAGAAGCCCCACTGTTTTCACATAATAAGGAGGCACTTGCTTGTTTGGGTCCCTACTGTCAGCCTCTCCACTTACATCCCTCTTCTGATGGTTGTGTTTGTTAGCCATGTTGACCATGCCGCACGAGAGCGCAAACGCGGTGGACAAGGGCGAGGCCTAGGAAGGGAATGACCCGAAGCAGGTGAAGCCACAACAGCGGATGCCCACGCCGAGGGGAGTATAGGGGCTGACTAGTCGGCTGCCGGGTGAGGCTGACGTCGCCGAAAATTATCAGGATGTGCGGGTGGGTAGAGGGATGGCCTGGCGGCAGCACAGCCAGCCACGGGAGGAGGGAACATGCAGTCCCATCGTCAGCGCTGGTTTGGGCGGCTCGAGCATGAAGACCAGAGATTGAAGAAGCACGATGGCCATTGGATGGACATCCAATAGTCACTGCTCTGTGTTGACTAAGTTGATAAAGCCTTGCGTACGCGTCAAAAAAGTTTTTAGGACGGCATCATCGTCAACCTAGTAGGCCCAGAAGTCAGCCTCCAAATTTGTGGAAAACAACATACAACCTATTAGCCATTATTTTCAATATTTTACATCCCATTTGCTAATTCTTAAGGATATTTTGAAGCACGCATTTTTTTATTAGCATTACAGACCATATTCTGGGCACTGCTAAAAAATTCAACGAAATTTTGCATATTTCGATGGGTTTTGAACTCTTTTAATCACGAATTTCGAGTCACGTTAAAAACAAATTTTAAAAACTTATATCAAAATAAAATTCAAAAAATTCTCCACAAAAAAATGAATGAAATTTAAAATCTTGACTAGCAAGATGCCCGTGCGTTGCACGAAACATCAAGATACATTTGTATTAGTAGTTTATCTTGTGGGAGAAAAGGATGAACGAGGGAAGGCCTTATCTGCAAATGTGGAGAGGAGTGCGGGTAAATTGTCATAGTTTCCTTCCTATCGTTAGATATAGATTGGGCGGCCTATATTGCAGGACGGCAGACACACCATCATCACCAACTCTGCTTTTTATAACAGTAGAGAAATCCAGAAAAAATGATATTTGAATGTAATTGCCGGTTGGCTTTGGTTTAAAACTTTACATGCCATTTCTTACTACTTATAGCCAATTTTCTGGGGAAGCCCATTTCTGACTACTTACATCCCTCCTCGTCTTGAAAGATTTGTAGCCCAGCACGGCTGAGAAAAGCAAGTAGGCCTCGGTTGGGTATTCTCCAAAAAAACTGGGCTAGCCATTTTCAGAAAGAAAAAAGATATCAACTGGGCTCGTCATGTGCTTAAATAAAAGTGTAAGCGTGGGCTAGACGGGCCACAGCCCCTGCATAGTGCGCAGTTGAGCTCCGTCTCTAAAACTAAAAAACAACTGGGCGAGCTACTGGGTCCCTGGTGTTATCTGCTCATTGTGTAATTTTCTTGTTTATTGACTACATTGACAATGGCATGCGACCTAGTTGTCAAACAATTAGGAGGAAGTATTTTTTGGCTTGTAATAATGAGGCACCTGCTTGCATAATGCAATGACCCTGGTGGGTCCCTACTGTCAGCCTCTCCACGTACAGTCATCTCCTGATTCCTCTCGGTTGTTGACCATGTTGATGACGCCAGACGGCGGCGGGCACAGCGAGCGAACCAAGGCGGAGAACGACGGCGAGGCCTTGGATGGGAACGAACAGGAGCCGTGGAAGATGCGACAGTGTAGTGGCGGGCGGAGGGGAGTATGAGGGTAACAACATGTAACTCAAGCTTACAAATGGTACAAAAATCCCAAGGATTAATTCTTCATCAAATTTAGACAATACCCAGATTGAACATGGCAATACATCTAACCCAACCACTGTTTTTCGCAGTCACAAACAAATGGATCGGTCTGATTCATATCAACATCTTGTGCAAAAAAAATTATTGGAGGATGACTGCAAGTTGTTGTAAATAGAAGCTGGGCACTTTCAGAAGCCCATTTGTCCACCTGAAACTTCTTTTTTTGTTGTTCAACATGTCCGTCCATGAGAAATCTCTTGTTGAAAAACTTAAGCCTCATGGACAATAGTAACCTTGCATTCAACAGGAAGAATGTGACAAGCCTTCTGTTTGCCTGGTTGGATGCATATCCTTCCATCATTATTGTCCTCAAATGAATGTCATGAGACCTAAGAAAATCCTGGTGCTTATTACGCCACCGATTGGTTATATGTTTTTCTCCATGTGTTAGTGCCTAAGTAGACATGAAGACTGAAAACAGTTAAGGTCTGAAAAACGAGTATGTTGAAAGAGCGACAGCTGAACGGTTAATTCTAGTACAATATATACGGGCTTTCAGTGTGCATGAAATCATCACCTTTATATATAAATTCTCCAGGCATCGAAAGCATTGCAACAAGCCAATAATTATGTTCAGATCATAACTAAGCATTCCGATATATAAGATCGTGACAGAATCCAGCAGCATTGATAGGCTATCCATGGACGAACTCTTCATTGAGCATATAACATAATATTAGTACCCAAAGTGTACTCCAAGATGATATAAAACTTATGCACGCAAATGAAAAATGCAGCTTATGATTACAAATCTGTAGATGATAATATACGGTACCTGTAAAAGTGAGGAGCCAAACACCAACTTGTCATGATCATTAAACGTATCACGAATTACACCCAAGGTCTCCAGTTTGGGCGCAGAGACGGCTGTTATTTGCGAAGTTTTATAACAAAAATGAACGAGCAACCTTTTAAGTGAAGGGGCATCTTCGATGATGAGTTGTTGTCCTTCAAAACAAATTCCAACGCTTTTAAGGTGAGGCAACTTTATTTGGAGATAACTGATAGGGATTTCTATTCCCGAAACAATCAGCAAGCGCTCCAGGGCAAGGCAACTGGTGTGGATGATGCTATGCAGTGAGGCCTCCGATAGATAAACCACCACAAGCAGAAGTTTTTTTAGTAGTGGGACTCGAAGCATTTGTACCAGATCGTCTGGTAGATGGCATCGGGTGAAGGTGGCGGTGTGGAGAGAGAAGGAAAACCACGGGATGGACAACGGTGGTGTGGGCACAAATTCTTGGTGTTCGGTTCATGGTATGAAACTTTCGTGGCAATGGTAGAACTCAAATTGTTGGAGTTTTTCGAATTCAGGGGATGTCAGCCAAGCGTCCACCATGCAGGGTATGGACAGCAGGTAGCGTGTCGGGATGCAGAGGTGTTGAACGGGGCCCTGCTGGTGAGAAAAGACGATGGCTCTGAGGAGATCAAATTTAGGAAGCACAGGTATCTGACGACAGTCAAATTGAGGGGCGCAATGCGCCATAGAGGGCACCACCGAGTTAGAGAACTTATGTGCGGCAGCAATCCTTGGTGGGGAGAAGCGAGATGATCTCCCCAAGGATGTTGTCCGGGAGATCGCTGATGCGGTCCATCGGAGATTCTACGGGTTCCTCGGATCTGGGCGGGGGGCTTGCCACTTCTCCCCACGTTGCCGAGAGCGGGATCTACAACCGGCATCGCAACTGGCGGGAGCCTCATCTTCTTAGCGCTGGGCCATCCGACTCCATTTTCCTTGCGGGCATTGCGCTCACGGGTTTGAGAAAAGTAGCTAGACATGAGCCTAGTTGCAGTGCAAGTGGGGGAGAAGGAGGGCTGGGGTTTCTGTAGGGGTGGAAGAAGAGGAGCAGGCATTTTCTATACGAGTGAGGAAGAAGGTGAGCGGAGGTTTTCTGTACGAGTGAGGAAGATGGGGAGCGGGAGGAATTGGGGGGCAACAGAAGCGGGAGACTCCAGCGAGCTGCACTATATATTTTTCTTATATTTGCGAGCTGCAGTATAAGTGGAAGCAAGGAGGGAGGAGGGTTTTTCTGGGATCTCCGTCTTCAGGAAATATGGGATTCTCCTCGCAAAAAACAAAAACAAATGGGCTTTAAGATGGATAGGCTTTTGTATCGGCCCAGTTGGCTGCCCGTGTTTTGTATTGGAGGGCCTTAACACTAGAGGCAGCCCATTAGAGACAGTCTCCAGCTGTCCACCTTATAGCCCATTCAAAAGAAAATAAGAGACGCCTCCAGCTTAATTATGGCTCCTCATCGGTCAACATAGGAATAAGCTTATTTCATCTTGCATTGGTCATTCAACCTAGTTAAGTATGTAGGAATACCTGGAGCACCGTGAGGTCAGCTAATAGTAGGTTCCACTAAAATTGAGGTTCGTGCTTCCGTTTGCACAAATAGACACCATATGGAGATAGACAACCCTGTTTCCACAAATATGTAACAGGGTCATTTAAGCAATATCATTTTTTGCAGCGGCATATGATTAACAGCCGCATCTCATATGTTATCAATGGCATTACAGTGACAGTATGAAAAAGTGCCATTATCTAAGAAATGCCATCACATCAAATCAACACTGGCACTAGATTAACTGGGGCTTACATTAACATGCATAACAATTGCATTATGACTATGTGATGACAGATTGGGAGTAGCACTTGATTAGTACGTACGTGCATGGTTAATAGGAATGATCGTTCTAACGAAGGGTGATATGGAAAGGTGAAACACATCATCGTGTCAACCATTGTGCAATTAAATTTTGTGTAGTTCAACGGAGATGAGCTATGTTACCGGTGTCAGAGTTTAGTGTAACGGCCCAAAACACTCTTTATGGGAAATAAAGCAAGACAGAAGCATTTCATAAAATGGTGGTGGCATTGATTCATTTTATCAATGGCAATAGATTGACAACAACATTACTTAATAGCGACAACACATTAACGGTGGTATTGTTTCATTTTAGCTGTGATGTTAGATTAACAGCAGCAGTAAGGGCATAGGGACGGGGGAGGCACAAGCACATTTTACATCCACCGAGGCATGAAGTGGTGAGGCAGAGGTTTGTCGAGTGCGGCAAACATGCAAAGCATGTCTGGATTTGTGCATTTTTTGTTCATGTCAGTGACCTTTCCTATGTGACCACAAGAAATCTAGATCTGCTCATTCTTGGTTGCATTGTCGACCCAACACCCCCCACTTTCTATCCTTTTTCGACCAAGAGACCAGTCACGCCAGCATCTTTATTTCCCTTTCCAACCAAGAGATATGTTCGTTAGCCAGTATCTGCAGTACCTTTTTTCCTCTAATAGTAAAAATTTAGGTGGTGTCGGAGTGTTCGACAAGCCGGCGGAGCTAGCTACATGGAGAGCTTTGTAATAATAGAAGAATATCCACATGTAGGATGCAGCAACATGGGGAGCAATCCTAACTAGATGGAAAAAAGGTATGCAATGACGTGGGGAGCTGGGCCATTAGAACAAGGCCGGTTCGAAAAAAATTATACCTCCGATCGGCGGGATGTGGCGAGGTAGGCGACGGGATCTGCCAACTCAACGGCGGGGAGCAAGAGTTAGGAGGACCTCCCACTATCGGTGTCAAAACCGGCGGATCTTTGGTAGGGGGTCCCAATCTGTGCGTCAAGGCTGATGGTAACAAGAAGTAAGGGACATAGGTGTTTACCCAAGTTCGGGCCCTCTCGATGGAGGTAAAACCCTACTTCCTGCTTGATTAATATTGATGATACGGGTAGTACAAGAGTAGATCTGCCACGAGATCATAGAGGCTAAACCCTAGGAGCTAGCCTATGATGGTATGAATGTAATTGTAATCGCCCTTCTAAGGACCAACCTCTCCGGTTTATATAGAAATCGGAGAGGGCTAGGGTTTACATGGAGTCGGTTACAAGGAAGGAAATATAATATCCGGATTGCCAAGCTTGCCTTCCACGCCAAGGAAAGTCCCATCCGGACACGAGCCGAAGTCTTGATCTTGTATCTCCACGCTTCAATAGTCCGGACGTCGTACACAGTCCGGTTGTCTGGATACCCCCTAATCCAGGACTCCCTCAGTAGCCCCTGAACTAGGCTTCAATGACGATGAGTCCGGCGCGCAATATTGTCTTCAGCATTGCAAGGCGGGTTCCTCCTCCGAATACTCCAAAGTACCTGTTACGACGAATAGTGTCCGGTCTCCAATCAATGTTGTGCTCCTCGGCTTCAGCACCTCAGTAATGACCATCTCCACGTGTCGAGCGAATGCGAGGAGACAAGGTATTTTTGCATTTGCCACCCTCGATCCTCTGGGCCAACCATCTATTTGAAGGGACAGGGATTCTCAGATCCAAACCTCACTCTCCTCCCTTGAGCTAGCATCCTAGAGCGCTTCACGAAAAGCCATTCCAGCATGGCCGCCGTCGCAGCTCTTCTGCTTGCCCTCCTCGCTCTAAGTCGGGAGATTGGGGAGAGTGCTCAGTTCCTCACAGATGCTTGGTGAAGTTACAAACTAAAGGGTTTCTTCCACCGGCATTAATGGTCTCCGTCCCAGCAGGAATAGCTACTTACGACAGAGGGGAACAAGCTGAGGGATCTCCAAACCCGTCTCCGGAGGAGCGAATATGCCTCATCTACTTTTCTTGAGGGGCGTCGGGTTTCCTATCCACCCGTTTCTCCGCGGGCTCTCGGAGTTCTATGGCCTCCAGTTACACAATCTTACCCCAGCCTCCATTCTGCACATAGCGGGGTATGTCGCCCTATGCGAGCTATTTTTAGGCTGTGAACCACACTTAGGATTGTGGAGGAAGTTGTTCTGCCTTGTCCCATGCACCCAGGGGGAGTCCCTATATCAAGTGGGCGGGGCCGAAGTATGGCACATTGCTGAGACCGGATACCTGTCCGGCACTCCTGAGAATGCACCAAAAAACTGGCCTTCAGAATGGTTCTACATAAATGATGTTCCCCTTCCGGATCCAGTCCGGAGGGGTCTCCCCAAGTTCAGCAACGGCCCACCGAGGGCACGCCGAAGCTGGCGTCCCCGGGGCCCTCAAGAAGAGGACACAAGGGAGATATTCCTCCAGACGAACAGGATAAAGTTGTTGGCCAAGTCCGTACTGACGATTGTTGACGTCATGGCAATATGCATTAAGCGAGGAGTGCGGCTACTCCAATATCGGGGAAGCCCATGTGGCATTACAACGGGGAAGATGATGCCACCCACTGTGGTCGTAAGGGTCCGGACTCCGAAGCCGCTTTGGCAAGGATATTGTCCGATTTGTACAAAGGGGAAGAGGAGGAGTTCCTTCGCATAAAAACGCGGGACGGATTCTCCTTGTACAACCCCCCAGAGTGGGTAAGTTGTCATTCTTTTCCCAGTTTCATTTACTCGATCGTACTTCTGCTAAGATTACTTGCATCAAAACCGGCGGATCTTGGGTAGGGGGTCCCGATCTGTGTGTCAAGGCTGATGGTAATAAGAAGTAAGGGACACAGGTGTTTACCCAGGTTCGGGCCCTCTCGATGGAGGTAAAACCCTACTTCCTGCTTGATTAATATTGATGATATGGGTAGTACAAGAGTAGATCTACCACGAGATCGTAGAGGCTAAACCCTAGGAGCTAGCCTATGATGGTATGAATGTAATTGTGATCGGCCTTCTAAGGACCAACCTCTCCGGTTTATATAGACATCGGAGAGGGCTAGGGTTTACATGGAGTCGGTTACAAGGAAGGAAATATAATATCCGGATCGCCAAGCTTGCCTTCCACGCCAAGCAAAGTCCCATCCGGACATGAGCCGAAGTCTTGAGTCTTGTATCTCCACGCTTCAATAGTCCGGACGTCGTACATAGTCCGACTATCCGGATACCCCCTAATCCGGGACTCCCTCACCCACGCCAGTTCAGGTCAGAGAAGATGGTGTGCGTCGGCTTCCTCACTCGCCACCGGCGACCACCAGGGGAAGGTATTCGGTCGGATCTGTGTCAACCGAAGAGAAGAGAGAGAGAGACAAAGAGAGTGGACACCACGGTCTTGTTTAGATCTGGAGACGGTGAGAGAGTGAGACGAAGAGAACAACCCTAGCAAGCAAGTCCCGAAGTGGACTAGTGGAGTAGTAATTGCTTTTCCCTCCGTAATGATCATTTTTAATTGAATATGCGTGCATCCATATTTTTTAAATTGAACGTACCAATAAAAAGAAACTCGATCAATAACCGTGCTATCGCGTTCAGGTCACACTTGGTATGGCTGACATTTGTTCGCAGACCCCACATTAAGTGGACGACTAGATGTCTCCAATTGTCATGTTACCTGCCTTTTCATGTGCAAAGGCGCTCCACCATGAGTGTAACCGGGCATGTGCGTGAGGGGAGAGTGAAGTCCGATTTACTCCCTCCGTCCCAAAGTAAGTGTCTCAAGTTTAGAACAACTTTGTATTAGAGTTAGTATAAAGTGAGACACTTATTTTGGGACAGAGGGAGTATAAACCTTGAGGTTGTTGAGCTAGTTAGAAACAAACCCTCACCTTTAAATCCTTGAAGTTTGTACCTTGTCCTCTGTAATCCAGGTCATTTTTAACCTCAAGGGAATGTGCGGTTCAAGGGGTTTTAACAGGGATTAATAGGGATTGCGGGGGATAAAATCATGTACAAGCCAAATTCCCCTCCATTCCTCTCCAAACCCCTTGGGAGGAGGTTGAACGGAACAAGGCCTAAGACTAACCACAGTGGGAGTAACTTAATTCCATACGGTATCATAGTATGATAGTCAACCCTCTCTTTCTTCATTTAATTCTACGCCACCTCATCAAATTTGCCTACTTGGCATGCATGATACTACTTATGATACTCCCATTACAACCAGCCTGGTAGAATTAATATACCTAATGTAAATGGTCGCCGCCCGATCTCTTTGTCCTCCTCCAGCATCCGGCTGAAGAAGAATCGTGCAAGACATCGGCTATTTTTGCCGGTGTCGCCTCGATGGTGGCCTTCATGGGATACAATCGGCGGCGGCCTCCCGTGTTCTACTTCTCCTCGATGATGGCCGCGGGCGGGGACATGTTGGCCGTTACCTCGTCAACATCCGCGTAGCCGCGTCACCTCGTCGACATCCGCGGTGGCTTCTTTCTTTTCTTGCATGGTGCGGCTAAGCGCGCGTCGACGGCGGATGGCGTAGTCGCGGGCACTGGAGGCGCTATACGACGCAGCGGCCTCGAGGACAATGACAATGCCCGTGCCGCCATGCTCACTGACAAGCCGGCATGGAGCAAGTCGGCGCTCTTCCTCGACCTATATTGGAGCGGCCAGCTGCGGAACCACGCGCTGGCTTAGTGCTGCAACTGCCTCCGACGGGCTAGGCGAGGTAGGTGGAGCAGCGAGCTGCCTCGCTCATAATTGTCGGGCTCGGCGGGCCACCCAGACGGCTCTTATGTTGGAGAACTGCTCTTCTTGCTCATCGGATGCCGCCAAAAGAGTGGAGAAAATGGTGGAAGGAGGAGCTTGGCCGACGTCCTGCTCCTGAACAGACGTGTGTGGCCGAAGTGGGTTTCTCGCATTCCACACGGGTTTCTCTATCTCTACTCTTATAAAAACAGAGTTGGTGATGATGGTGTGCATGCCATCCTGCAATATAGGCCATTCGAATTATATCTGAAGGATAGGAAGGAAACTATGGCAACTTTGCAAAAAGATACCCACACCCCTCTCCACATTTGTAAATAAGGCCTTCCCTCGTTCATCTTTTTCTCCCACAAGATAAAATACTCATACAAATGCATTGATGTTCCGTGTAATGCAAGGGCATCTTGCTAGTAAATGTAGGTTTTTGAATGCGGCGAGGAGGCGGGTATAGCTGGGAGTGCAGTGGGCGGCGCCCTCGGTTGGCATGCTGCTTCAAATGGAGGACGCAGTGAGAGGTCGCGTCCGCCCTTACCCCCTTAACCGTGGACCTTGACCGTGTACGTCCGGCATTGAGGACAACATTATCCTTGACGGTGTACGTTGCCTTGTGTCCAGATCTGAGATGCCACGTGTACCAGATGAATGACTCCAAGTTTGACCACCATGATGCTACGTGCGAGCCGAGGAACACTGTTAGAGAGACACCCTTCATAATTTTCCTACATTGGTCGTTTGATTCATAGGATATAATGCTATAAAAAAATCCTATGTAATCATGTGTTAATTGGCAATCTAGCACCCACTCCAACTTTTTTCACTTCCTTTGTTTTTCCTGTGTCAAACACTCTCGGTTTTTTAGGGGAACACTGTGTTAATGCTATGGGATTCAAGTGGGCATGCCACTCCAATCCTTTATTTTTCCTATTCATGTGTTTTAAGTTCCTACGAAGAGAGTACTTGCTCTAAATGATGTGCCGCTTCAAGAGCCGCCTATATTAATTAACCATGCTCTAAAAAGGTGGACCAGCTTTGGCTATAGTATACTTTACTAGGTTAGTAGGTGACCTTGCGCTTGGCTCTTCCCCTCTTTCGGAAGTCGAACAATAATGATGGTACTGCAATAGTACTTCTGGCAATCTGACACCAAATGAACTGTTGCACGTCCACCGCTTGTAAGCAAAAGTTTCTCCTCGTGTTGCGAGCCACCGCGCATGCGTTGGCGAGCGAGAAGGCGTAGTAAGCAAGCTTCTCGTCGTTCTGCGAGTTGACAGGACACATCAAAGTTATTCAGTACTCTCTGCAAAAAGGGCCGACCATGTCCATGGCTACCATCCCGTGCTCCGCCATTGAGTACGTGCACTATTCACGTGCCATCGAGGAGAAAAAATATTTCATAGTACTAGGTGCCATCGGAGTGCACGACTCACTTGCGCACTGCTTATCTCCATTTTCTTGCATGACACGTGCACCTTGATGCTAGATGTCCCGCTGTTGGCAAAAGGATGAACAAAGCTCATGTAAAAAAACAATGGAAGAACATAGATTCCCGACGACCGAGAAGGAGCAAGGAACCTCACGGTGGAGCGTCTGCACTCATAATATTTTACATTATTCATCTATATAAAATCAACCAAATCTCTCCACATTCCTATACCATTCTATAGTGTGAGAATAACTTTGAATGTTACCTCCGTGGGACACTTAGTTATAGTATATCCAGCAGCCCGTATCGGTTCTCGCTCCTCGTCCTTATAGCCTGCCGACAATACCTTATATACACTTGCTCTTTGAGCAAAGGCCTCCCTAAGCACGCATTAATTTCCTGGGCATGCTTCTTTCTACTCAATGTTGCGTGCACTTTGAGCATGTTGGCAACTTCACTG
Organism: Aegilops speltoides; assembly: GCA_021437245.1. Classification (NCBI taxonomy): domain Eukaryota; kingdom Viridiplantae; phylum Streptophyta; class Magnoliopsida; order Poales; family Poaceae; genus Aegilops; species Aegilops speltoides. The sequence continues at coordinate 335,401,585 of CM038142.1, read as the reverse complement.
CTAGCTTGCTGGCTCATTTTGCAATTGTCGCTAACACATTGCAGCACTCCTGCAAGGCCCAGAGGTTAATTTTAGAACAAGTACCTCGAGGTTAATTTGACAGACATGCCTTATAGGTTGAAAGAAGTCATATCACTTTTTTTTGGAAAGATGTCGTGAGGTAACACGATAGACCTTCTTTCAAGCCAATTAACATAAGTTAAAAAAACAAAAATTATCAAAAGTAACACGATAGACCTTCGATTAACATGTGTTCAAAAAAAGTACTCCTGCAAGCCGCAGAGATTAATTTGAGAACAAGTACCTTGAGGTTAATTTGACAGACATGCCTTATAGGTTGACAAAAGTCATATCACTTTTTTTGGAAAGATGTTGTGAAGTAACACGATAGACCTTCTTTCAAGCCAATTAACATGTGTTCAAAAAACAAAAATTATCAAAAAGTAACGTGATAGACCTTCGATTAACACGTGTTCAAAAAACAAGTACTCCTGCAAGACCTAGAGATTAATTTGAGAACAAGTACCTCAAGGTTAATTTGACAGACATACCTTATAGGTTGACAAAAGTCATATCACTTTTTTTGGAAAGATGTTGTGAAGTAACACGATAGACCTTCTTTCAAGCCAATTAACATGTGTTCAAAAAACAAAAATTATCAAAAATTAACGTGATAGACCTTCGATTAACACCTGTTCAAAAAACAAGTACTCCTGCAAGACCCAGAGGTTAATTTGAGAACAACTACCTCCAGGTTAATTTGACAGACATGCCTTATAGGTTGACAAAAGTCATATCACTTTTTTGGAAAGATGTAGTGAATTAACACGATAGACCTTCTTTCAAGCCAATTAACATGTGTTCAAAAAATATATCAAAAAGTAACATGATAGACCTTCGATTAACATGTGTTCAAAAAATATAAAATTACAAAACAAAGACCTTGGGGTTCAACTAATAGGACGGAGCGCTATATACATTTAAGCCAATTAAACGTCTGTAGTAACCCATCCCATTAGTTTTAACATCAAGTCCACTTCCCATCTGGTCACCCATCTCATGACTACTCTAGCCTTAACACAATTAACTTGGGAGTTTTGTTAGATGAGCTATCGGTAGGGAAGCTGGTCCTTGCTAATATAGGATGCCTCTTCGTATCCTTTATGGCGTTTCCGGATGACCGCCTGTTGCCGCCCAATGGCCAACGCCACGTCCACCTATAGAAGCCTCCCTCCCTCATCTAGCTGGTTCGCGCGTTTTCCCCTGTTTTTTGCTGCCTGCCCACCTATAGAACCACCTCACGACGGCCAATTCATCTCCAAACACCTAGGGAGGCGGTTGAACCGAATACTTCTAACTTGTTTCTAGTGGATACATTGATGTGGCATCAAAATGGTGTGATAGCTGACTCTGTCAAAATAATTGACTACCACGTTGGCATACATGAGCATGGGGCCCACTTGTCAGGGTGCTGGACGGAGGAAGGAAAACAAGACAAAATGGAGCGCGGAAGGGTGCAAATCAATTGGCTCACGTGTGATGACCACTGGAGCAATCCACTCAGATTGTACTATGTTAAAAAAATTCGTGCAAACACGGCTGATTATACTGTGAGTAGGTGACTGTGCACTTGTCTCTTCGCCTCTTCCGGAAGTCTAACAATGATGATGGTACTACAGTATAGATACTTCTAGCAATCGAACACCGAATGAACTGTTCCACGTCCACCGTCTGTATTAAGCGTACTATCGTAAAGCAAAAGCTTCTCCTCGTCCTGCGAGCCACCGCGCGCGCGTGAGCGAGGGAGAGGTCGTACTAGTAGTAACAAATCTTCTCCTTGTTTGCGAGTTGACGGGACACATAAAAAGTAGTGTATTAGTCTCCAAAATGGGTTGACCATGTCCATGGCTACCATCTCGTGCTCCGTCATTCAGTGCATGCACAATTCACGTTCCATTGAGAAAATAATGTTGTGTATGTGCCATCGAATAGAATAACTTAATTTATAAAAAACGCACCACCGCGTGATGATCGAACTTTGATTCGTCCACGCGTGGTTTCCATGAATAACTACTACACTCACCAAATTATCTGGTGAGCTGCCTCTTCGTACAGAAATGAGCTCATCATGTACCCGCGCGTGAGTATTAGGGAAAGAGGCAAAGAGACCTGCATCAGTGCCTGCACTTCTTATCTTCGTTCTCGTATTCCTTTTTTTCGGGTGATTCGTGCACATACTCCAACTACGTTCGTGACCGTTGGTGAGTCTCTCCTACTATACTTAACTCTATTTTCTTGCATGACACGTGGATCTGGATGCTGGATGTCCCGTGTGTCGGCAAAACTTAGAAGAACACTTTTCGACGATCGAGAAGGAGCAAGAAACCTCGCGGTGGAGCGTCTGGACTCTTTAATATTTTTATTCAGTGATATAAATCTACCCAATCGTCTCCACAGTAGACCAGAAGAGTCTGAAACAAGACAGCCCAGTGTAGTTACATCATACATGGCCAACCCACGCTATCACCATATTTCTTGGCCTCCGTGCAACACCAAGCTCTAATAATCCACCAGCCTGTACCGCTTCTTGCTCTTCATCTCTCTAAAAGTGTGGCGGGCTGGCGATTTTGCCGTCTATTGAGGTCGGTTAACTCATCACATGTTAGCGACATGCCAAGAGCATTCTAAAAAATTATTGTACTCTATTGTTATGCCAAGAAGAGGAAGCGCTTTGACAGACGGACCAAACGAGATAGACGTGCCGTGCCGTGAGTGGGTCCAGTTTCTCGTTTTGAACTTGTTTGGTGTAGTAGTAACACCTAGTTTTGACTATTGATAAGATTTTATATAGGGCCTAATGTATTCTTCGAGGTTGCCTTTGACTATTGATCGGATTTTATATAATTTGAAAATTATATCATTCGAAGATCCTTTCACATTCCGTTTCAAAAGAAAAAGATCCTTTCACATACGAATTTGACGGTATGCTTTGAGCAACTTGCATGTCCTATACTGATCTTGTTTGGATACTCTAACTTAGCTAGAGGTTAGACTAACTCATGACTAACCCTAAGCTAACTCTAGCCAAAGAGGTGTTTGAATGACAGGGTTAGATTGATAATAAATGCACTTGATGGAGAGAGAAAAGTGATTTTCATTGGGTCCCACGAGAACTAGCTCCAATTAGCACCACTTGGCTGGCGGGATAGAGAGAGAAAAGTGATTTTTCAGTGAGCCCAGTGAGAACTATCTCCAATTAGCACCTCTTGGGTGGGATAGTTTTTTTGGTGGGTTTGGTGCAACTTGCTCCAATTTAACCCTCATGTTTGGATACTTTAGGGCTATTTGAGCCCCAACTAGCTCAAATTAACTCTAACCCATGGATCCAAACAGGGCCAAAGTACATGGACAGACAGAGTATCATGTACTCTGTCTGTCCATGTATATAGTCTCGGAAATGCATTAAGCCCTATATACATGGACATATAGAGTACATGATACTAGCAAATGCTCACCATTAGTAGTAGTTCATTGGTTGGTTTTGATTTTTGATTCAGTTGTTGTGCTGCTACCGTCCAATATTCGTGTGTGGTTGTTTATAGATTAAAAAAGGAGGTAGTACTTACTGTGGGAAAGGTGAAGTGATGGTTGCTTCACCCGAGCAACTTATTACTTAGGGAATATTGGAGTACCAGCGGATTCAACGAAGAGAAAAATGATGGTTGCTTCGTCCGAGCAACTTACTGTGGCGAAGGTGGACTTTGTGATTTGACTGCTCACTAGTCATTATTACTGCGGCGCAACGACCGGGGTGAATCATCCCTGCTGTTGTGCATTCAATATTGTTGCATGGCAGGTGGAGCCAGATGAAGGATGTCCCACATGTCGGCGAAACAAAGTTGAATTGTTTCTGGCATTACTATCAATCCTTCAGGATTTGTTTATATGTACGCATAATTTTCCAGCATAATGAAATTGTACTGTGATGCTATGAAGGTTTCAACTTTGGTTCCCATAGAAAAAAGGTTTCGACTTAGAATTCATGTGTCCTCTTGCCTCAAGATTGTCTCGTTACAACATTCCATCAAATACAAATGAAACTACCATGGCTGCTAATGCATCTCAATGGTTCACAGATCAGCGCCAATATTCACATCACAACTGAAGGCAAAGTTGCGAAAAGGTGTACAAATAAAGAAAAATATATAATTGATCGATGTTGTTCGTAGGCATGGCTCCATTTCTTGGGCACGATGTTCATTGGTTGGCAGCTAGTTTCACCCACCTCCGTAGCCAAAAAAGAGGTGTATGGAGGACATAACAATCCGATCATTTTGTGCAGCTCCACTAAAATCAAGTTGATCATCCCTGTTTGCAAAGATATTCAGTCAGTGTGATTAGAATAATAGTGGAACTAGATGATGAAACATAACACACACAAATAGAAGCCGATCACCTCTACGATCTCTCTTTAGGACTAATTACTTGTTGGAGAAGATTAGGAATGGAGTTGGATGAGGAGGATAGTAAAACCAATCTCTCTTTCTGCAGTCCCACAGAAATGTAAAAACATTGCCCGTGTGACATTTTGACGGAACTGCACAAAACACTTAAGAAAAAAGTGATTTGTGCAGTTCACCAAAAGGTCGCAATAGCAACGAGGTGAAATGGATAGCCTTGTTTGCGAAAGGAGGTAGAAAGGAAACAATTACTACCCAATAACATGAGTTGAAGACACATACGCTGACAAAAAAGAAGTATATTCCATGTAATAAGGGAAAGATAGCAGCATGGTGGTTTATCAAAAATGGTTTGAGGACGATATTACAAGATGGAAAGTAGGCAAGCCGAGATACATTTTAAGCAAACAACTAAATAAGATCCACATGTAGGATTTTCCACATACAGCAACGTCGGAAGATGGGCAGTGGAGCAAGGCCGGAGGAAGCTATACCTGAGGGTCGTGAAGATGTAACTAGGAGGGAGCCGGCGGCTGGGATCTGCCCATACTGCGGCAGCGAGCAAGTGGCGAAGGCCCTACCGCGCTAGAGTTTGGTCAGAGAGAACGGCGGGTACTGCAGATCGAGAAGTGTTGCCTCAACGCCTTCGAATGGAGAACCGATGCACATCCACCCTTTCCGCTGGCGGACGGGATGCGGATGGATCAGTGACCAACGGTGAGAGAGAGAGGCCACCGCCACCTTGTGTGAGATAGTGTGACGAGCGACAAACCCCGACAGGCAGGCTCCATTGTATATGGTGGAGCGGATTTTTCTTTTTTCCCGACGACAATCATTTTATATTCTATACGTGCCATTGAGGAATATAACTTTATTTAATACTAACGCGTCAAGTCGGACTTTGTTCCGTCTATGCTTGGTACACGACCATCCTTTGAGTAAACAACCGCTACACGCGTCAAATTATCACATGTGATGCCTTTTTGTACAGAAATGAACCCCACCGTATACCCGCGCGGGTGTGGCCGAGAACGAGACGTTAGTATGTGCGTCGTGTGTGCACCTCTTCTTTAGGTGCAGGTACGTACGTGGGTGGGTGTGAGAGAGATGGTTTGTGTGAAACAGAGGCAATGTGTTGATGATATCTCAAACAAAAAAATGTAACATATGCAATGTGTGTGAAATAGAGTCATGGATATATCATATATAGAAGGAGTGATCCACGAGAAGAGAGTGGAGGGATCATCGGCGTGAGATACTGGTAGAATCGAAAACAAGGATGAAGTGTGTGGGTGTGCGATCAATAAAGAGTGCCATCGAATTTGTGTTTGCCCACGTTAAAGATACAGGGTGGCTGGCCTACTGGAATGTGAGAGGGCAGAGGTGCAGTTTTTCTCTATGGCATGGATACCTACCTACAACGTTCGACTATTGGTATGTGTGTGGGGGGAGGGGTAGAGACCTAACTATAGAGAGGTAGATCGACTAGTATATGTGTGGAGAAGGAGAGAGACCTAGCTATGTATTGAGGGAGATCAATCAGCATCCATGCATATGTGTAGCAGAGGAATAAGGTTGGGAGAAAGAACATGGTAGAGTGTCAGAGGGTTGGTGGTGGAGTTGCTTCTCACAAATGGTGGGAGAGGCATGTTAGACAAACGAAGGGTATGAGTGCAATATCAATAAGAGAGGGGATGTCTACATGTCTATGCACGTGTGTGTGAGAGACGGGTCAGGAGGTATGCAAGGATGATGAGGGGAGATGTTATGGTTGTGGTAAGCAGATGTAACTACATAGGAAGATCAATCATCGTGTGTCCGAGAAATGGAGAGACATAACTAGTGAGGTAAGTCGATCAGTGCGTGGGGAAAAAGAATTATGGTTGACCTAGCTATATGTAGGGAGATCAGTACGTATACATGCATGCATGTGTTAGAAGCAAATATGGTCCGGAGAAAGGGACAGGGGGAGAGGGGTGTGGCTAGGAGGTGGTGCGAGAGGCCTATTATGTCGAGGGGGGAGGAGTGTGTGAGTATGAGATCGATGAAAAGAGAGGCGGGAGTGTGCACCTGCGTAGAACCGTCTTGGACATAGGGGGCATGGACGGTGAGAAGAGAAGAGGGGAAGTGTGTGTTTGTGGTAGGCACACTTGGCTAGAGAGGTATATTGACCGGTGTGTGCCGGAAAGGAGCCAGGGGGCCTACACAGACCGTGGGTGAACGACCTAAAAAGAAATAACGAATGTGCGCAATGGAGGGGACGCTGAGGGAGGGTGAGAGGGGGGTGGCCGTGTGCATGCAAGATAGAAAGTTAGTGCTAGCTAGCTACAAAGAGAAGAGGATCGTGAAGGCGTAAAATATGAACAGAGATCATAATTCATTATAAAAAAGTGGATTCGGATATTTGAAGAAGGTATCATAGTGTTTTAAACCGACGCATGCATGAATGAATATATATAATGGTGATACGCATGGTGTGGTTATGAACATGTTATACTACATATAATATATAGAACATCGATTATAATTTGGGATAGTGTGTGGCTTTTGCAGCTCAGGGCTAAATACTGGGCACTATAGTTTGTGTAATAAACATGATGTACGTATGGAACATGGTTTAGATTATGAATATCTAGTTAGTACATCAAATGTACTATTATTTGGAATCAACATGAAGTGTATTCAAAAATTTGAATTCGAGTTCATATAGTACACATAGTTCATATCTATCTCTATAGTAATCATGTGGTGTGTTGTTAAGGTAATACACGAATGATGGTTTAAGTTGGCAATAATCATGATTGTAGATTCTTATTCAAATAGAGAAACGAATTCAAATTTAGTTCGAATTGCAGTGGTAGTATAGACATTTGGAATGCACTAAAATGTTGGTATGAGTAGGTCACATGCATTATACAGCCAACGAAATTTTTTAATTGGACATAACATGGATTCATAGCTTTGAATAGCATTTGTACAGTAAAACGGGACAAGACTCTCTCTTTGTGCGGTGTGAATAGTTTTATTTATTTTTTGTTTTTTCATTGGGGGAAGTGCGAATTGATTTGCTACGTAGAATATTACATGTTAGGCTTGTCCCTAAAATTCAACCCACGCCTTGTTATATCCTGAAAATTCAGATATCGTGCTCCCAAAACTCGCACCTTCATAACCCGCGCCTTGCTATCCCGAAATTACAACGCGCGCGAAAACTCCCTCCAGCTGCCAAATCCCGACACGTGAAATCCCCCTTCTAACCTTGAGCCGAAAGGGCCGCTAGTTCAAATTGGTGGGGGTACTTTTGTAACACACCCTACATTTTGGACAAGCGCGTCCCTAAGTCATGGTTCCCCCTTCCATTGCCTCCTTTTCCCCATTCGAAATCCCAGGCCACCATAACCTCTCTGCTCCAGCCGCGGAACCCCACCCTCCTCCGTCCGCCACCTCACCGCTACCCAGCGGGAGCCTCTTCCCCGACGACGTTGTCCACCGCAACATCTTGACTTCCCTCATCCACCTCCCCGGATGAGGACCCATCGTGGATCTCGTCGCCCCGCCAGTTCAACCGCCCCGTCCTCCACCTCCAAGGAGCTGCACCGACGATCACCTTGTCTATCGCAGCTGCTCCATCCCCACAGCGCTGCCTTAACCTGCTCCACCGGAATCACAGCATCCTCACTGACTTCTCGGATGAAGCTGAGGCCTACTCGGCGCCAACAAAGAGGTTGTACACTCATCGCATCGCACCTTCTCCTTAACATGACCTCCCGGCGCAGACAGTGCTCCATCCCGCACCCCCATGGTGCGGCTACCTCGAAGCCGGCGCCATGGGTGACATCTCCATGGCGGCTCTCCCCAGTGCGAGGCCCCTTCAGCGGCAGCGTCCATACCAGCCGGATCTGTTGCTGCTGCTCCGGCTCTCGCTCATGCTACTGCTGCTGCTCCGGCTGTCGCTCGCTCACGCTGTTGTTGCTGCTCTGGCTCTCACTTGCTCGAACTCCTGCTCTGCTCTCCCCCTCGCTCATGATGCTGCTCTGCTCTCCCCCTCAATCATGCTGCTACTCTGCTCTTGCTCTAGCTCGCGCTGTTTATGTTAGTACACGGGCTGCTGCAGCTACACGAGTTGCTGCACTAGTTCGTGCTGCTCCTCCAGGCGCTGCTGCTCCGGCTGCTATCTGCTACTGTGTTCCCCGTTGATTGCCTGCTGATTTAGATCATAGTTTCTCAACTACTAGTGCTTGAGTGGCCTAAATTAAATGTGAAGTGCCTCTCTGCTACCAGTGCATTCAGTTTCGACAGTAACATTCAGATTCCATAGTAAATTTCAGTTTCGATAGTTAAGTTCAGAGTCAACAGTTTTTACCTCATCTGTTGTAGTCAGGTGTTTTTTGGTGATGTAAATTTTACATCTATCACTTTTTGGTAATGTATTTTATATCATCTATTGGAGATGCTATTAGAATCCCACTTGAGATTAACGATGTACATCTTGTATTGCTTCAGCCTCGGCGTCTTCGGCTCACGGAGCTGCTCAACAGCGGAACCATCCATCACAATAGAGCAGTTTCCTGGACGCCATCTACAGATTCCTCAGATCTTCCTCCACACCTCAGACAGCCACCTTTGCCTCAACTTCTTCAGCGACCAACCCAATGATGCTGAGGTCGACACGGCTATGGCAAAGAGGTTGTACACTTCTTGCATCACTTATTACTCTACATTCATGTCGATCCATTAGGGCTATTTTGGTTCAAACGGAAAACATAAGGAAAACATAGCAACAGGAGATTTTCCTATGGAATTCTACTATTCAATTATTCATGCATTTTGTTGAAAGGAATGGAGCAAAACATCCACCCGGACCTACTTTTCAAAATCCTATGCATGAAAACAAGGCCAAGTGCATTAGTAGCAGAATAACATTCTAACTGTACACGCTTTCATATGGTTTCACTTTAATTTGGCCATGTTTCTTTGCATTCCTCTGCTCTTCCAATTCCTGTGAACCAAACACCCAAGTTGACAGAAATCTTGTGTTTACAAATGCTCTGTTTCCCACGTGCATTCCTACCCTATTCCGGTGTTTTTCCTATCCTTGCGTTTTTAGAATCCTGCAAGCCAAAGGAGCCCTTACAGAACTTCAGTTATAGGTAGGTGTCGAAGAAAACTTTGTGTGGTTTGTCCTGCTCCTGCCGTGATGCTGTCCACCTCACCTGAGCTGCTCCATCGACAGAAGCATCCACCAAACTAGACATCACGACTCCTGACCCTCTTTCACCGCCTCAGATCTCCTTCCCTGCTGCTGGCACCCACTGCAACTGCATCACCATCATCGACTCAGCAGATGAACCTAAGGAGTACATGGGTCCACAAGAGAGGTCGCACTCTTTTGTTTCTGCTTATATTATGCATTGCTTATCATTACCTGCTACTTTATTGTCCTATTCACCTCTTAGACTCCAAGTCAGGTCCAAATTAATGTTCAAACCTGAGTTTTAAAATTACTTGTGAGGCACATCTTGAGGCAGCTATCCATAGTATCTCTGTCTATCATCTGGTTCACCTAGGGTATGCCTCTGTTGTTCATCTTGGGTTGGAAACAAATAGTAAAGCAATCATCATCTGTCTTTTTTATTAAATTAAAGCTATCATCAGCCTGCTATCATTATTTTTGGATCCATCCACTGGTTGATACCATCACTCTAGATTTCTGCATGCTCTTCTTACATAATCTCACTATATTTTTTCGTATGCATGTCAGATATTGTACATAGTCATGTTGAACATGTAGAGAAAAAGAGAAGAGTTTTTCGCGGCAATACAATGTCATGCAGACATCTCTCCATGGTCGGTTCAATGGCAAACCTCCCCGCCCCTCTCCAGATTGTAATCCATAGGAAGATATCTGTTCTGAGGCGGATTCAGACGCAGCTGACCGCTCCTATTTACCCCCCAAGGTGTTTGCTCTAAATTGGCATGATGATGTTGGTCATATCATGCATATGTTGCCTTGCAGTGCCTACTTTTGACATCATATATGTCATCTTCTTAGTTTAGACATGTTCTGTAATGCCACTTGTTTAGTTTCTATATCATATATGGGAATTATGCAGTCTCATCTCTTTTACCCAGCCATAATATATGTGAAATATGCAATGCCATGTTGTTTAACCAAGCATCATATATTTGAATGATATCTTGCCCATCCTTTTCTTCATTACATTTCCATTTGTCGATAATGTTTGTACATTAAACTACTCTTCCTATGAATCAGCCATTTGAGTGGGTAATGGAAACATCTGGAGTGAAAACAAGGTCTTCAGAGTAGCAGTACTACCTGTCGAATCAGATCTCTTGTTGGGTCCTGATAGCTCCTCGAAGATGGATTCAGAGACAGATGACCAGTCCTATTCCCCCCACTGAGGTGTATGCTCTAACTTGGCACAGTTATACTTCTCATATCATGCATATGGTGTCTTGCATTGCAGAGTTTAGACATCATATTCACAATATTCAACACCATGTTCATATTCACAATATTCAACACCATGTTCTTAGTTCAGACATCATATATGCGAATGCCCTCTACTTAGCATATAAATCACATATGTGAATTAAATCATGTGATCCTGATTACTTAGATAACATGTATGTGAATTATGTCATGTGAACCTGTTTACTAAAGACATCATATAATTATATCATGCCATCATGTTTATTAGTCATCATATCTTTGAATTATGTCATGCTATGCTATCCAGTTTAGATATACAACATATATGTGAAATTATGCCATGCTATCCTTTTTAGTTAAACAATATACATGTCAACTATTTCATGCCCTATTTTTTCCACACTATCTATTGCATCTGTCCCTCATACAATGTCTGTACATTCAACTATGTTTCCTGTTTATCAGCCATTTGAGTTGGAGCGGGTGATGGCAGTATCTAGCGGAGTAAAAACACGGTCTTCAAATAAAACAGTGCTACCTACTGGTGGAGATAGCACCCCAATTGTACATGCACGAGAACCAACCCTACCACACATAACTCAGACTCTTGCAAATTGTACCCCTACTGCAATGGACAGAGAACTAGGTTCACCCAATCTAACCCCAACCCCAGCAGATAGTAACCCTGTTCTTGTTGACACAGCACCATATCCACCACAGAGCTCCCAAACAAGAGCAGTTAGTAAGGCAGCTCCAGTGCCCAAAGCGCCAGTACTACCACGGCGAACCCCAACTCCACCAGTTAGTACACCTATTCCTATGTAGGAAGCACAATGAGTCATTCGTAGTTTAGCATCTTTCGCATTTGATGTTGTTAAAACCTATGTGTGTATCTTCCCATCATGGAAATATTAAACTAAAGATGAAGGAAAATGCCAGCTGCAGGTGTTTGTCCAGGAGTTATGTGTAAGTAATGTTATTCATGGCAATTACTTTCCTTTGTCCCCTACATTCTACCTCCATGATGGTTATAATACAGCAAATTTTCCCATTTTTCTCTTAAGAGAAGGACCGATTTGAAAACTCGAGATGAGTTAACCTGTGCTAATACCTCTGCTATCTTCAAGAATGCTTGGTGGCAGTATCGGAATTACCTGAAGAAAACATACTTCACTAGCAAAGAAACTCATCAAATTCCCTTATGTTCTCCTGAGACACATTTACTGGACAATGACTGGGAACGCCTTGTTCTATACTAGTCCCAAACCAAGAATGTGGTAAGGTCTATGAGCTCATTTTTTATTTTTAAGTACTATGTGCCTACGTCTTACTGTACTCTATTCATGTAGCACAAGTGCTTAAACCTAAAGAACAACTGTTCTCATTTAAAATTCCATTGCTATCGTGCATGCTGCTTTGCTCTTTTATCACTGTATTTACTCATACAAACTTATTTTTAAATTGAAGGATCCAATCGAAACTCCAATGACACAACAGGTATGTTTACGCATGTTTCTTTAACAGGTTTTCTCTTATAAATAGCTTTGTTGATTTCAATTTCAATTGTGTATACTGTTGACTTCTCATATCATGCACATTAGTAGCATCACAACAGAGCCAATAGTGTTGTTGTACTTGTAGACCTGTGGTACCCATCTGAAATCTTGTTGTGTCGTGCAGTTTCCCACGCTTCAGTGTTGCTTTGTCTTGAACTGGTATGATTTGAACTATGTCTCTATTTTGATTTGGCAAGACAATGTAGTGACCATAGGACATAGATATATGTTTGTTTTATGCTTTTATTATGTAATACTTGGCAATAGAAGACTTGGTAGTTTAATTCTATCCACCTTACTAATGAACTGGTTCACCGAAATGAGTTTCATATACTAGTACATGCTAAACCTGTTATGTATGCGCTTGTTTCTTCTTTTAGAATCTTGTGAGAATATTGGGGAAGAGTGCCTTATTAAGCAATGGTAAAGGAAGTAATGCAGATAAGGTTCAGGATAGTGAGACATCCTTGTTGGTCTCCAACAAAGATGATAAAACAACTAAGGAAAACTATCTTGAAGACAGTGAGACAACCCCAAAGTCCTGTCTTAGAGTAGTGTTCGAGTTACTGGCCGCTACCGCTGGCACAAGCTATTAAAACTCACTGTCTGAATCAGTTTTGTTTCTTGAGTCTCAACTACAAGCTGAAAGACATCGATCAGTTGTGCTGCGACAAGAAGCCGAAGGACTGCGAAAGTCCCTAGAGCATTCAGATGCATACTTTCTGGTGCAATAGCAAGCATCGGAGGATTTTAGCGCCAAACAGGAGAAAGCTAATAAGCTTGCTAAGCTTACTGCCAGCATGGTGGACACCGTGGATAACATTTCTTGAGCTCTTCTGAAGTTGTTTTAGTTATGGACTTGTTTTGTTGCCACGTTTATTTGCACTGTTGGCCAATTTAGACGACCAGTGTATGTAATATGCTGCTTTGTTCCCTATATTTGCACTGGTGGCGAACTTTGATGCCCAGTGGATGTAATATGTGTAATAGCCGTAATAGCCTAGCATTAGTTGCTTGCTTATCTATTTCCTTATTGTCTTGTTTAGTTGTTTGCTTGTAGTCACTGCAGTTCTTTTTTCACATTTTTCTAGTCGCCACAATAACCTATTTTTATAACTAGGCCACAATAACCATGGCAACACATGGACTGTTGTAACCATGGTCCTGCTACCTGTTGTAGTGACCATGGCCCTCCTACGGGCCGTAGGATCCATGGGCCTTCTACGGGTCGTAGGATCCATGGGCCTTCTACGGGGTGTAGGATCCATGGGCCTTCTACGGGCCGTCTAATCTATGGTCCTTCTACGGGCCGTATAATCGTTTTTACAAACATGGGTCGTACTATTCGTGGACCAATAACGATCTACAAAATGGGTCGTAAACGGGCTAGAGTGGAAATCGTCTATTTTATGGCCCGACCATAACGGGTCGTTAATAGGCCGTATTTGATGACGCTATGAAAATAGCCCAATGGGTTAACGAGCCACAAACGGGCCGACTGTAACCACGGGCTAAATTTGGCCCACAAGCGGAACAGGCCAGTAACGGACCATAAGTAACCAAATTTTGGAATTGAGCCCAAGAATAAATGGGCCCTTAGAAGGCCGAAAGTTAACACGGGCTGGAAACAGCCGACGGAACAATGGGTCGTTAATGTGTATAAAGTGATACACTGTTCATTATGGGCAGTTTCATCTCGGGCCTTTAATGGGCCCAGAGTTACAAAGGGCCTCCTATGGACCAAAAGACGTCATGGGCCATAAATGGGCCGGAAGTTACAATGGGCTGGAATCATATTGGACGGCCCAGATGACGCTAGTGGGCCTAATTCGGGTAGGCCGTAATGGGCCGTGAGTTAGCGGGCTGTAAATGGGCTATATGTGAATATGTTGTTAACAGGCTTTCCGTGGGCCGGTCCGCTACCTTTTGACCAAGTCAAACGGGCCGGCCTTTTCACCCGAATGGGCCTCTGTTGGGTCGTGCCACGTGTTGACGTATCATAGGCGCCTTCGGTCAAATGAGTGGATGACATATGTCCCAACAGTGAGCCGACACGTGGTTTCTCTGGCCATTGAGAACTTTACACGTGGAAAATCCCCATTGGTCCAGTTGTTAAGGGGTTATCGGATCCAAACCGAAACCCGATAGCTTAACGACGACCCGTTACGGTGGATGCCACATGTCGATTACCCTTGACGAAAACACTTCTATGACGCATGATTTATTTATCATCATGGAAGTGGACAGTTCTGTGATGATAATTTTGGTAATGTCATGGAACACTTCTACGACGGCACATGTATGACTATCTTGATTCTGTCACAAAATCGTCGTGGATGTACATGCATGACAGAAAACGTGACCTACTATGACAAACACGTATCATCATGGAAGTGTATTTTTTTTGTAGTGGAAGGCGTCCAGGAAGCACAGAAGGTCACACTCGGCGGTGGAATCAACAATCTAGTCGATGTGCGGGAGAGGGAATTGGTCTTGAGGGCAAGCCTTGTTGAGACTCGTGAAGTCGACGCACATGCGCTCCTTCCCGCCCTTCTTGGGGACGATGACTGGGTTAGCCAGCCAATCCAAGTGCCGCACTTCTCGAATGATGCCGGCTTCTTGCAACTTGCGGACCTCCTGGACGATGAACGATTGCTTCTCTTGGGCCTATCGCCGCGCCTTCTACTTCACCGGGCGCGCACTGGGGCACACCAAGTGGTGTTCGATCACATCCCGTGGGACACCAACTAAGTCCGTCACCTCCTGTCGGTGTCAAAACCGGCAGATCTCGGGTAGGGGGTCCCGAACTATGCGTCTAGGCGGATGGTAACAGGAGACAAGGGACACGATGTTTTTACCCGAGTTGGGCCCTCTCGATGGAGGTAAAACCCTACTCTGCTTGATTGATATTGATGATATGGGTAGTACAAGAGTGGATCTACCACGAGATCAAGGAGGCTAAACCCTAGAAGCTAGCCTATGGTATGATTGTTGTAATGGTTGTTACGTCCTCGGACTAAAACCCTCCGGTTTATATAGACACCGGAGAGGGCTAGGGTTACAGAGTCGGTTACAATGGTAGGAGATCTACGTATCCGTATCGCCAAGCTTGCCTTCCACGCCAAGGAAAGTCCCATCCGGACACGGGACGAAGTCTTCAATATTGTATCTTCATAGTCTTGGAGTCCGGCCGATGATGATAGTCCGGCTATCCGGACACCCCTAGTCCAGACTCCTCGGTAGCCCTGAACCAGGCTTCAATGACGATGAGTCCGTGGCGCATATTGTTCGGCATTGCAAGGCGGGTTCCTCCTCTGAATAATTCATAGAAGATTGTGAACACCAGGATAGTGTCCGGCTCTGCAAAATAATTTCCACATTTCCCCGTAGAGAGAATATTATGTACACAAGTTCAATCGTCTGACGTATCTTGTAGCATGACGTCATGCCACTACCAAGCCCTTACTTGAATCGTTTTTTATTATACCACCTCGGTAGCGTTTAGCGGCGGTTTCTTAGCACGTCTTGTCGAGCGAGATCGTGTTCCCCTTATTCGGATTCTCATCAATACGGACGTGGGTAACCCAACCGTGCCATTGATGGTGGCGTTTGGGAGATAAGCGAGTTTTACCAGGCCAGTGGGGACGCATAGTCTTCGTCCGCCCATATATATAAGGGGATAAGGATCCACCTTTTCACCTACGCCTTCTTCCTCCTTTGCTTATCCATCTCGCGCTTTTCGAGCTCCGGCGCCCAAGTCCGCGCATCTCGTCTTGACCTTCTCCGACCATGTCCGGGGCGGGAGGCAAATGGTTGGCCTCCTCCGTTCACGGAGGAGCACATCGCATAAAGCTGCGCAGCGCGGATACCTTCCGGCGATATCGCGACCGGCTGCCCGACAAGGGCAGCTCATCCCCCCCAGGCCCCATGAGAGGGTCGTATTCCTTCCCCACTTCCTCCGCATGGTGGGCTTCTGTTGCATCCCTTTGTCCGGGGCTCATGTACTATTACGGCTGGATTTCCACAATCTGGCGCCAAACTTCATCCTCGGCATCTCGGCGTTTATCGTCGTGTGCGAGGCCTTCCTCGCATCCAGCCCCACCCGACATGGCTCAAGACCTTCAACGTCAAGCGAAGGTGGTGAAGGGCACTCAAGCGGAGTGCGGGGCGCCATGTTGGGCAAGATGCCCAACGTCATCTGGCTCGAAGGGGCCTTCGTGGAGTCCGTCAAGGGGTGGCAATCGGGGTTGTTCTATATCACCGAGCCGCGCGACCCTAAGTGGGCGACGGCCCCCGAGTTCAGATCTGGTATCCCTATGCAGCTCACCTCCTGGAAAGAGAAGGGCTTGCTATGGGGCGATTCGAGGAGCCGACAGACTCGATCTGTCTTGAGACCTAGTGAACAAAAAGCTTAGGCTTGTCAATGTGATCCAGTCATGCTCATCCGCCGGATTCTCCCCGCCAACAACGGGCCTTCAACTGTGGGAGTTCGATCCGCACTGCACCGGACTCTGAGCGGGCTTTTCGACACGACGTATGAAGCCGTCTGGAGGGTGTTGTTCAAGGGCGGAGAAGCCCCGCATCCGCGATTGAAGATCGCGGATTCAGCACCAAGCGCCCGGCCGGTGAGGTAAGCTTCGTTATCCTCTATGGGACAGTTGTTTTCTTTCATAGTTTGACTCTATGTGGGATCTAAAACTCCCAATGCCTTTGACAGGACTGGCAGAGGACGTCCCGACAGGTAGACTATCCGGCTCCCCTTCCCGAAGACCCAGCGGACGCCCGCTTAACGGGGCTGCTGGTCCCGGCACTCTATGTGGTGCCGGAGAAGAAGGCCAAGAAGAAGGCCACGGGAACTCGAAGAAGTTCGGCGCCAGTGATATCGGATTCGTCGTCCAATGGCTCCGAGGTGAACTCCTCCCCCGAAGACGAGGAGGAGAGAGAGGGCTCTCTCCCAGAGGAAGGAGAGAGGAAGAGGAAGGCTTCCCCGACAAGGGAGGCCGAAGGGTCCCAGAGGGGAAGAACTATTCCCCCGGACAGCTCCGCCAACGCCAACGTTGGCGACGAAGAGTGGCCCTCAAGGGCCAGGCCTCCGGCGAGATCGTAAGTATCCGGATTCCTGAATGATTTGTAATTTCTCTTTTGCTTCACATAGTGTCCTTCTAATGCCGCACACTGCCTGTAGTCCGGCCGATGATGATCTCCCCGCTTCATCGAGCGGGTCGTTGGCTCCGTCGGATGTAGACTCCATCCCGACTGCCTCCACCCCTCGCGACGCTAAGGACGCCGAGGTGGGATCCCAGGAAGGGACCCATCGGGAGGAGGGCTCCGGAGGCGCCACAAGGCAGCCTCCCGAACTTTGCACCGGACTCCACGCCGGAACCCAGATGGTTCGGAGTCCGCAGCGGCCCTTGCAAGAAGTGCAGGACCGTGACGCCGGCGGCCCCCATCCAACCGGAGGCGCCGGACAACTTGTCGGGGGCGCTCAAAGGCGCTTCCATCGAGGAAGAACACCGCACTATCAAGAGTGCGGTGATTGAAGGTTCACTTCGCCAAGAGCGGGTGACTGAAGCTCTGATAGCCTTCTAACGAGGCTTTGAGGTAAGAAGTTAAAATTATGTAATGTAATACCGCATAGACAGTAGCCCACGATGCTCGGTTCGGTGTTCGGAAAGAAAAGCGGACTAAGGATCTAAAAAGATATCTGTGAGGTTGCTAAAAATTATGTCAATATGGGTTTGCAGTGCGTTCTTGACCTCTACCAAGACCGCTGCGGAGGTCGGTGCTTTGAAGCAGGACCTCGAGCGGTCCGAGCAAGAGCTCGGCCATGCCAAGAAGCAACTCGGGGACAAAGAAGGTGAGTAACACCACTTTGAATTTTTACCTTACAGAAAAGGATTTAGGTTGCGACAAAAATAACAAGGATAACGTGGGTACTGCAGGGGCCACGAACGAGGTGGCAACCCTGAAGGAGGCTGTGTCCACGGCCAAACACAATGTGGCCACGGAACGGGCAGAGCGAGAGAAGCAGGAGGCGCGGGTGGCGGAGGTGCGGCAAGAGCTCCAGGCTCTCATGGAAAAGCATGAGAGTTTGGAGCGCGACTCAAAGACTCGAGAGTCCGAGCTTGCCTCGGCTCTCGAAAGTGCCAAAGCCGCTAAGGCCGAGGCCCATAAAGCCCTCCAGAAGATTGAGGCGGTGAATAAAATAGCGACGGGTAAGGCATTTTTCATGCAAAGCAAGCATATGAATGTAAATTACCTGTTACTTACCCGAATTCGGAGCTCTCCAGGGGCGTTTGCGGATCTGCCTCGCGGCGTGTCGACGTCACGCCGCATTCTACCGAGCCGAGGAGGGAGCTCAACGGAGAAGGTCTTACGGTCTCGACACTCGAGGCCGGCCATCCGGTGCCCCTAGCGACCCGGTGAAGCAGTGGTCGAGCTCCTAAGGTATCCAAAGCAGGCCATGAAGGGCCTCATAGTCATTGTGGCCAGAGAGGCCATGCACAGGAGCTACTTGACCTCGTCGGCGGCGGCTGGTAGACGCGTGCCCCAGGTGGAGGTCATCAAGCGCTCACTTTGTATTGAAGGTGCTCGTCGGGCCCTTTCCGTGCAAAAGGTGCATTAGGCGAGGCGGGATGCGAGAGGCTCTGACGACACCAGCGCGCCGCCCGGCAAAGAAAAGTATCATCGCCCGAGGTGTACTATAAGACTGTCTGAAGGGTGCCCGCAAGATTGCGGATGAGTGCCCCGAGATGTAATTATTGAGTAGACTCGCCATGTGTTATCTGTCTGCGCTGAAAACATTGTTCATATCGCTAAGCAACGCTTGTTTGATTTAAAATATTACCTTTTGTGCGGCCGTTTATTAAATCGAGAGATGGCAAGTCGTCGGCTTCAGCCCCCATGCCACGAGTCTTTGGGGTGTTGGGATAAACTTGAGCATCTTGTTCCCATTTTGGGTCCATCTAGGAGGCGCTCAACACAACGAACAAGGCAACCGGACTTATAATGCTTGAAAACTCTCACTTAGCCATAGAATTCTATAATTTTAAATTTCGTGAAGCCCCTAGTATTCGGAAGACCGAGTTCGGGCGCTATCACGCCTTGGCGGACATTATCCGGTTCTTCGCTCAAGCGGCATAAGTCTTTAGGGACTCGAAAAGACCTCTCGAACAGCGACCAGTCTCTCTCTTTATTATGACGATCGGTTTTAGCTTTCTCCACCGAGGCGCTCGCCCAGCTCAGCGGGTGCAATCGCGAGTGGTTCTCCAGTGCTACCTTAGCCGGCGAGCGGGCGAAGGTACCAAAACATGGGAGCAGGCAAACCCAACTATTGACCCAAGACATGATTGAGCCGATTCATATAATGCTATAAGTTCGGGGTGCCGCACTTGTGAAAGTGTTCGGACTTATCACACCATAATGCGGGGAACATAAGCCCCTGGTGTATTCGGCCATACCAAAATATACGGATGCGAGATGTCATTGATGAACATATATATAACGTAATGCAATTATAAGCAAAAAGTGTTGCATTGTTTATTCAAGAAATTCTGCTATTAGCGCAGAGCGATACAAATAGTGCGGTAAGCAAGGGATTGGACTAATTAAGCGTGTCCCCCTCCAGGGGTAGGCTGCGGAATGGTGTATTTGACAAATTTAATGCTCGTAATGGAGACCACCTGAGTGTTCGTCGCAGCCTTTGTACCTCCCTGGCTGTTGCATCGTGAGTTCGGCAGGTTCGCCGCCGGACAGAGCCTCTGGTGAACGGAGTCCTGTGTATAAAAAGAAGGAAAATAAAAATAAAAAGAGCGACACACTTGGGAGCCCCCTGGTGTGGTCGAGCCGCACTCTGGTGCAGTGTGGTCATGCCCTCCCTATGCCCATGGTATCTCCAGGCGTAATGATGTCGCGGAGAGCTGTTCTTACAATCATGCAAGGGCTGGGGTTGGGGCCGCATTACTCTGGCGATGCTCGGGCGTGCGGGTGGTCTTGATTGATGTTGCTCCGGCGCGTTTGGCGTGTCCGTCGTTTAACGGCCGGACTCGAAAATTGCCTTAAAAGGCTGCTCGTATACCGCGAGAGCCTGTATGTTCCTCCGTTCGGAGGGCGTTCCGTATTTCCGTTGACCGTGATGACTCCACGAGGGCTGGCATCTTAAGCTTTAGGTATGCATAATGCGGCACCGCATTAAACTTTCGAACGCGGTTCGTCCGGCGAGCATGATAGCCGCTGCGGAGCGGGACTATGTCGAAGATTAACTCCTCGCCCGAAATTATCAGGGATCCAAGACCACTTCGGTGTGGTGAGCTGCATAATTGGCCTCGACACTGGTATGGCGCTTTGAAGGTCGTCTTTGTAGGTTTAATCCTTGAGGGTCTATGCCCATCTTGCGCCTTTGTATCTCGATAAAGCAGGTCGAGAGCTCTGCCGCCATCCATCGACTCTCGTGAGGTGGAATCCATCGGCGATTGGGTCTAAAACCAATGCGGCGAATCCGCCATAAGCGGATCTTGGTCGAATGGTCTCTTCGATCGAAAGTGATCGGGCAAGAAGACCATGGATTGAACTTGGGCGATGGCTCCATCGCATATCGTCCCTTAGTGCACTTCCGCTCCCTCTTGGGTATATGGGTTGCGTATATCATGTTTACCGTCCGCACTTGTGGGGGGAAGCCCTTCTGTCCTCTATTGTTCGGCGGCCGGGTCTCTTCCTCGTCATCGTTGTGCAGCCCCTTGTCATTGTTTTCGGCAATTAACTTACCTGCCTGCTTGAATAGCCAACAATCTCTGTTGGTGTGGTTAGCTGGTTTTTCGGGGGTGCCATGTATCTGGCAAGAGCGGTCGAGTATTCGGTCCAAATTGGACGGACCCGGAGTGGTTCTTTTGAATGGCTTCTTCCGCTGACCGGGTTTAGAGGCTCGGAATCCGGTGTTGACTATCGTATCCTCATTGTTGTCGCCGTTAACGCAGCATTTGTTTTTGCTTCGACGCGACCTGCCGTTGTGGTCCTTAGTATCCGGACTGCCAGTATTTTTACTGAGGTTGTTGCTGCGAGCTAGCCAGCTATCCTCTCCCGCACAGAAGCGGGTCATGAGAGATGTGAGGGCTGCCATGGATTTCGGCTTTTCCTGTTCTAGGTGCCGGGCTAGCCACTCGTAGCGGATGGTATGTTTGAAGGCTGCGAGGGCCTCTGCATCCGGACAGTCGACGATTTGATTTTTCTTGGTTAAGAACCGTGTCCAGAACTGTCTGGCCGATTCATCTGGCTGCTGAATTATGTGGCTTAGGTCATCGGCGTCTGGTGGTCGCACATATGTGCCACGGAAGTTGTCGAGGAATGCGGCTTCCAGGTCCTCCCAACACCCAATTGACTCTGCGGGCAGGCTGTTGAGCCAATGCCGAGCTGGTCCTTTAAGCTTGAGCGGGAGATATTTGATGGCTCGGAGATCGTCGCCGCGGGCCATATGGATATGAAGGAGATAATCCTCGATCCAAACCGCGGGGTCTGTCGTGCCATCGTAGGATTCAATGTTTACGGGTTTAAACCCTTCAGGGATTTGATGATCCATTACTTCGTCAGTGAAGCATAGTGGGTGTGCGGCGCCTCTGTATTGAGCAATATCACGACGTAGCTCAAGAGAGCGTTGTCTGCTGTGTTCGGCCCGGCCGGAGTTGCTGTATCCGGCACGACGGTATTCGTCGTGGGTCGTGGGGCGCCCACGTGATCCATAGATAGATCTGGATTGTCTTGCCTTGTCCTCCAATATATCCCGCAAGTCCGGCGCGTTCCCCCATGGCTTCATACTTTTTGAGTGGTGCCGGGGTACGGTTTTGGTGGAGGGCCTAGATGCCTCTCTGTCGCGGCCACGAGGTGGTCAGTCTGCCATATTGTGCGCTGGTGATGAAGGTTTGTATGCTTCCTCCTCTAGTCGGGGGAGCAATTTGCGTTTTGGGTAGCTTTTGGAGGGGCGTTCGAGTTCATACTCTTCGGCCGCGAGGACCTCGGTCCATCTGTCGGCCAGCAGGTCGTGATCAGCTTGAAGCTGTTGCTGCTTTTTCTTTAGGTTGTTCGCCGTGGCCATTAGCCTGCGTTTGAAACGCTCTTGTTCGACGGGATCCTCAGGCACGACGAATTCGTTGTCGTCGAGGCTTGCCTCGTCTCCGGAGGGAGGTATGTAATTATCATCCTCGACCTCTTCGTCTGCCGCTCTCTCGTGAGGGCTTGCTTCTGCATCCTCCTACGCTGAATCTTGCTGGAGGGGGTTGTCTTCGGCCCTCTTTGGGGTGTTATTATCTCCTGTGCCGGAATCTCCATTCTTGCTGTGGCGGGATTTAGAGCGGCGCCGCTTGTGTCGGCGCTTGGGCTATTTCTTTAAGGAATCTGCCTCCGCTGCTTCTTCGCCATCCCCATCTTTTGGGGTGTCCACCATGTATATGTCGTATGACGAGGTGGTCTTCCAGTGCCCTGTAGGCGCTGGTTCTTGATCGTCTCTGTCATCGTCGTCCAAACCATCGATGTCTTCGGAGTCGTAGTCTAGCATGTCGGTTAGATTGTCGACAGTGGCTACAAAGTGGGTGGTGGGTGGGCTTTGAATTTCTTCGTCGTCCGCATCCCAACCATCCTGGCCATAGTACGGCCAGGGCTCTTCGGATGGCGATAGATGCTTTAGCGAATTTAGGATGTCGCCAAAGGGTGAGTGCTGAAAGATGTCCGCAGCGGTGAACTCCATGATCGGCGCCCAATCAGATTCGATTGGCGGGGGCGCAGGAGGTTCGGAGTCCGGCACCTCGGAGTCACGAGCTTTATAAGGGACGAGGTCAGTGTTTGGCTCCATCGCCGTGGAAGTTGCAGCTCCCGAGGCGGTGTCCAGCCACCCGTCCTCGATCTGCGCGATCGGCTCCGGACTATGGGTTGGAGCGGATTCGCAGCGACCTCAAAGGTCTTGTCCGTGGCGAGCTAGATCATGCCCATCGTGTGATGCGGCGGCACGCTCGGTGCGGCTCGAGATCCATCGAAGATCAAGTCTCTGCGGATATCCGCCGTGAAGTTTAGGCTCCCAAATCGACTGATGGCGGGCGTAGCTTCGATCTGCTCGGATGGCCAAGTGAATTGGCCCGTAAAAGCGGCCGCCGAATCTGAAGATCTGCCCGGGAGAAAAGTCTCACCCAGACTGCGTTGTTGTTGATTGAAGAAGCCATCAAGCCTATCGGTGGCGACACGGAGGAACTCTCAATGAAAGCACCAATGTCGATTGTCAAAACCGCGGATCTCGTAGGGGTCCCGAACTTTGCGTCTAGGCGGATGGTAACAGGAGACAAGGGACACAATGTTTTACCGATTCGGGCCCTCTCGATGGAGGTAAAACCCTACTCCTGCTTGATTGATATTGATGATATGGGTAGTACAGAGTGGATCTACCACGAGATCAAGGATTCTAAACCCTAGAAGCTAGCCTATGGTATGATTGTTGTAATGGTTGTTCTGTCCTACGGACTAAAACCCTCCGGTTTATATAGACACCGGAGAGGGCTAGGGTTACACAGAGTCGGTTACAATGGTAGGAGATCTACATATCCGTATCGCCAAGCTTGCCTTCCACGCCAAGGAAAGTCCCATCCGAACACGGGACGAAGTCTTCAATCTTGTATCTTCATAGTCTTGGAGTCCGGCCGATGATGATAGTTCGGCTATTCGGACACCCCCTAGTCCAGGACTCCCTCACCTCCCATGCAAACACATCCTTGTTCGCACGGAGGAAGCTGACCAACGCCTCTTCCTGATCCGGGGGGAGGCCAGCGCCTATGGTGAAGGTGGGGCCTGTACCTCGTCTTGGCCCGGTCTTGGGAGAACAACTGCTTCTTCTTTGCGGGTGCGGCCTCCGGGACCTCTGGAGCGTCCCCAGCGCCCAGTCGCGTGGCCGCCGCGGCCTTGAAAGCGAGCTTGAGGGCCAGGAGTGTGTCCTTGGTGTCCCCTACCATAGTGATGATGCCACTGCTCCCAGGCATTTTGATGACGTTTGTAGCCCAGGTGCGTTGCCGCCATGAACTTGGCAAGGGACAGATACCCGAGGATGGCGTTGTACGGGAGGCCAATGCGGGCGATGTCGAAGTCAATGAGCTCGGTGTGGTAGTTATCGTGCGTGCCGAAGGTGACTGGGAGGCGTATCTGCCCCAGGGGGGCGGTGGAACCGTCGACCACCCCCGAGAAGGGCTTGGTGGGTGCGAGCTAGTCGTGGGGAACCTGAAGCAGGTCGTAGGCTTCCATAGAGAGCACGTTGAGGCCGGCGCCGCCGTCGATGAGGGTCTTGGTGACTGCGACATTGCTAATGCTGGGCGTGCACAGCATGGGGAGCGCATCGGCTCCGACCGTGGTCCTGGGGTGATCCCTGGAGTCAAAGGTGATGTCGGTCTCAGGCGCTGCACGGCATGGAGGAGCCCCCTGCCGCGGCCGAGCAGCTCCCACCCGACGAAGGAGCTGCTTGACGTGACGGCCAGAGGCTGGCGCCTGCGACCCACCGAGGATGGACGCAACAGCGTGGGGCGCCGGTGCCGCGAAGCGCGCGATGAACATGCCGCGCAACTCCTCCTAGGAGGCCACCAAAGACTCTAGCAGGCTGAGCATCCAGGAGCGCGGCACACCTGCGAGGGACATTGGGAGCCAATTCGCCATGACCTTGTCGTCACCACCTGCCGCTTAGATGGCCTGCGCGTACAGTCGGAGGAACTCCTCGGGGTCCGCCGCACCGTCGTATCGCGGGGGCAGCGCCGGCGTGAACTTCTGCGGCCATTGTACCCGCCGCAGGCTGGGGGTAAAGGACCGGTGGCCCGCAGTACCTCTGTAGGCGCCCGGCGACCCAGAGGGTGGGGCGGCGCCCGCCATGGAGACCGTGAAGCGCGGGTGGAGCGCGGTTGACCAAGAGGCAAAACTTCGACACGCCCCTACCTGACGCGCTAAATGTCGGATTCAGGACTCCGCAGACCCACAAAGTTTCGAACTCTGGGGCGTGTGCAAAGAACTCAACCTCTCAAGCCTACCAACTCATCGCCATGTAGCCTAGCTTTGCCGGATTCGCGTGAGCGGGGAAGAAGATGAACACGATAGTTTACCCAGGTTCGGGCCACCTTGCGGTGTAAAACCCTACTCCTGCTTTGTGGTTGATTGGCCTCACGAGGAGGTTTGAGGATGAACTAGTACAATGGACGAGCTGCCTTGTGAGGGCTCTGGTGGTGAGGGTGGAATGGATCCGATCCCCCTCTATGGTGGTGGCTAGCCTATACTTATAGGGCCTTGGTCCTCTCCCCCAAAATGTAGGCGGGAAGGGATCCTACAGTGGCCAATTTGAAAGGGGACAAGTAATACATCTTATCCTGGAGAAAGGTGGTCTTCGCCTGCAAAGCTTCTGGTCGTGACACAACGGTGGGCTTGATGATGACGTCCGTCCTGCCGATCGTGGTCTTGGTCTTGTAGCACCAGAATGGAAACCTTTGGTAGATTCCTCGGGAACCCACGCCTGTCCTTGCTTCCTTAGCATCAAAGACGAAACTGCCTCCTCTGTGCCTGCTGGCGCCCGCCTGGCCTTGATCGTCATGCCTTGCGTCACTGCAGCCTCGTGAGGCTGGTACCTGCATAGAAATCTTCACTCCTCAGGAGGCATCCTGGGGAGGCCACTCCCTCCGGAGGTCTTGGTGTCGTCCGCCTCGCGAGACCAAGGGGCCTTCGCGAGGGTCTTTTCTTGGCAGTCTCGCAAATGGGCCATACCAAGTCGGTGCAGGAGCCACGCCGCGGGCCGCAGGCAGGCAAGTCTGGGTACCCTGGTTCCTAGAATGCCGACAACTACATCAACTGCGTTGATAAACGCTTCCGCTTAGCGATCTACAAGGGTATGTAGATGCTCTCCTCCTCTCGTAGCTATGCATCTCCATGGATAGATCTTGCATGTGCATAGATTTTTTTCCATGCAACGTTCCCCAACAAGTGCATAGAAGCTCCCACACAAGATGGGGACTGGGGAGGGATTATAGGAACCTAGTCTTACCCCTGCAAAGTGCAATGCGGAGAGGCTGGTTCGAACCCAGGACCTCTTGGCACAAGTGGGTAGGACTTCACCACTACGCCAGGCATGCCCTCTCATAAACCAAATAAGTGCCCCTGTGGAATTACTAGAGCATAGTACAACAAGCCAAGTATCCCGTGGGGTTTTATTGGTAGGTTCAACACCATCGTTCGCACCCGACTGCAGCAATGATGCTAGTATATAATGGTTGCATGCAAATAAAACTAAGTCGTTTCAGCTTCTCAATTGAATCCCATTTTTTGCTATTAGGTGAAAGAAAGTGACGTAGATAAATTTGACAGATCTCGAGGTAGGGGATCCCAAGCTAAGCGTCTAAGTACGATGGTAACAGGGACACGAGGTTTTACCCAGGTTTGGGCTCTCCGATGAGATATTACCCTACGTCCTGCGTGTGATTATTGCGTTGGAGTAAGTACACAATACATATGTCTACCAGGAAATCATGTTGTGAGATGTAAGATCCGTCTCTCTACTAGCCCAGCCTCGGCTTATATAAGATATCGGAGGCCTAGGAATACAAGAGTCCTAACCGGCTATGTCAGTAGAAAGGAGTCCTTGTCATGAACGGCAAGCCTTCTTGATTTTCCTTGTAGATCGGCATGGACCGCCCAAAATGGCCCATGATATATGGAACCGACAAGGGAGACCTCGGCCCGCCGCACCAGGTCGGGAGTCAACATGGTGAGAGGCCCCCTAGCAGGGACACCATCAGTATCCCCTGAACCGTTCTACCAGCCTGGCCGCACCTCGGCTTATCTGAGCTACTTGTCTGCTTCGGTTGCCCGTCTTGAAAACTGGTTCAACGAGAATCATCTGAACAATGTCTTCTTTGCAGCCGAGCTCTGATGTCGGACTACATCCGAAGTGACTAAAACTACCTCGCTCACTGAAAATATTGAAGGAGTATGGCCGAGCCACGTCACTTATACCATGAAACTGTACAACCGCTACCATCGGGGCGCCGCACCAAGCAGAAATCCATCCGCGCATGATCAGATCAACGCCACTCTGCAACCCCCCCCCCCCCCCCGGTACAAGGACTGCCGGGGTGAATATTGGCGTCATGATCTCCTCGTCGGGGTTATGCCGGCCCGAGGCGTCTCTCATCACGAGGAACGGAAGAACCCTTCCCCCGGTAGCTTGGTGCGAGCAATGCCCGGTTGCGCCCTCGGGCGGCAGCATGGGAAGGAGGGACAGCAGGGGAGGTGCCTCCGACGGCAGCTAGGGTTTCTCCGGGGGCGTCCGCGGGGCGACACGGAAGTCGGGACGTCCTGTTGTCTTGTAGCTAGTTGATCTTTTTAAAGACAATAAGGATCCACGCATTGATTAACGATCCCAATACGCAAGGCAGTAAGCAGAGGTGCAAAAGAGAAAAGCGGGATTAAGCGAAGGTCCAACGAAGAAGGCCGATCGCCCTGTAGGCGAATAGTTTTTGCACCCTTCTTTTTCGATGGATCCCTTTGTTCTTTTCATTTTTACAGAGCGGACAGAGGCAGGCCTACCATAAAGGCCTCACAGGCGTCGACGCGCCCCATGAACATGAAAGAAAACTAAACATGTGCATGCACGTCGAGAATTATTGTGGCGTTGCCAACCCGTAAAGCGCGAGGCATGCAGCATGTGGAACAAAAGCAGCCATGAAAGAACGTCCTGAGCTCCCTCCCTATGCCCCATCGCAGATTTGGCCGGCGGCATCGATCCCTTCCCTTCCTTCCTTCCTTGAGGCCACCAAACCAACAAAAATGCTAGACGTACAGGCTTTTACAGGAGATCTACAGGCTCCTTCCAAACTTTCTAAACACACCCCCCCTGATTTCAATGGGGTGGGCCTATGCTGTTGCTAATGATCAATTAAAAGCTGCCATATCACCATGTAAGCTCCTCTTCCCTGTAACATCTTGTACGTGTAGCAAAGCCGCCAAACCAAACCTCCCCGCGGGTGGCGTCTAGTACGTGGTACCCCTACCCGTATCGCCGTACGCATGCAGTGCAGCACGGGCAAACCGGAAGAAGAAAAAACTGAATTGCGTCCACGAGATACAAGAGGGTTTGCACTTTGCAGACAGAGACGCGGCTGCCTGCATCGACGAGAGATGTGGTGGTATTTCCTTGTGGTCCACACAACGGGCTGAAACCAAGGAGGAGGGAGGGGTACGTCCTCTCCTCTCCTCGTGGCACGGACAAACATATGTCCCCCCATGCGCAGAGTGCACAAAGCCACACCGCCTAGTGCTGCAGATGACGCCAGGGGCGTTCCGGTAAAACCGCACGCTAGCTAGATGCTCCTTGCTTTCGCTCGCTCGCTCGATCGATCGGAGGATGTATAAACACCCATATATAGTAATCCTATACGCAGCGTAACGCATAACACCTAACCAGGCTAGGCTAACAAGCCAAAGCACAACAAGAGAGCAGGAGAGGGAGATATACCTCGCTGCTTGCTCTCGATCTTCCATGGATGAGCAAGGGGAGAGGGGGCTCCAGCTGCTGCTCCCCGCAGCCGCTGCTCGGGTGCTCCGGGAAGCGCCGGCCAGCGCCGCCACCGACCACCAGCAGCTGGACCTCGACCTGTCCATGAGCATTGGGCCGAGGCAGCAGCAGCTGCAGCTGCAGCTGCCACGGCCGGCGCCACCGACTCCACCGGCGAACGAGAGCAGGAGAGCGGCAGCGACTGTGGCCGCCAGCGCTGCGACGGCGAGGCACGTGCAGCAGCAGCAGCAGGTGACGGTGGACGTCCGCGCCGTGAAGCAGCAGACGGCGGAGCAGGCGCGGATGGCGTCGGCGGAGCGCGCCTACGCGGAGCGCGTCCGGGAGCTGGCCAAGCGGGAGCTGGAGCTCGCCGAGAGGGAGTTCGCGCGCGCCAGGATGATCTGGGAGCGCGCCCGCGAGGAGGTGGAGCGGGTGGAGCGGATGAAGCAGATCGCCGCCAGGCGGCTCGGCTCCGCCGCGCTCGAGATCACCTGCCACGCCTGCATGCAGCGCTTCCATCCTTAATTAGGTCGGCCGGCCAACTGCACCGATGACATGGTCGATCCGAGATCGATGCTTCCTGCTCGCCATTGCTAGCTGTAACTCTCTATCTCTCTATCTCTCGTAGCTCCTGTCTTGTGACTTGTGAGTGCCAGTCACCTTCTGTTTGAGACGATAATCATCTGGTTGATGCATGCATCAAGGAAGCGGTTATTCCTCTTTACTCTATACATCGGGTGTGCATGCTTAATTAGTTTTTTTATTATGGAACGAGGGCGCATGCTTAATTGCTGCAGCCTGCCTTAAAGAAACAAGGGAGTAAAGAACTGATCAGTTCAGAAGCCAAACTAATTGTATATAGTAGTGCCAAGAAAAGCAGATTAACTGAATTAAAGAGTATATTTTCTCTCTTTGCTAGACAGAGGTTGGACGGATCCCTCTGTACTGTTGAGCTAGCTAGTGCGGTGACAGCAGTACGTCTGACAAAAAATTAATATTGGCCATCAAGTTTGGATGATTTCAGCTCCTTTGGCCATGCATGCTAGTGCACTGCCACTCCTAGATGAACAAGGAAGATCAGGCAAGAAGCCAGATTTCATCCTGGTCAGCATGCCATGCTGCAAACTGGTCTCAGGCACCTTAAATTGTTCACTGCGCTGCGTATATGGCTACTCATAATGGCTCAACAGTGGGGAGAAAAGCAGAATGATGCCACACACTGAAGAATGCAGTTGTGTTTGTTGGGTTATGTTTGTTTATGTCAGCAAAACGCAAGCTGACGCGCCGAGCTTTTTTGACACCAATATATAGTATATATATACATGATGTCTATACATGTGTATATACAGATACAGATACAGGTTTGCAGGAGACCAGGTAGCCTGCCCGAACAGTGCCAGGTAAAGGATGGGAGTTGCAGGGCGCTGCAGGGATTGTACCCTGCCTGCGCAGGCGACGCCGTTCAGTCATCGTCACCGATCCGAAAAATACGGTGACCACGACGGATGAGCCCCATGGTTTCAGAGAGAAATAAAAGTGCCGTAAATTTCTGTACGAATGCAGGCAGTGATAGCCAGCCAATGCCTGGGTCGAATAAATCATATGAATTCTTGTTGGGATCAGGATCGTGTGCTAGCTTTGATCTTTGATCATCTTAATTAACCTTTGCATTTAAGACCAAGTTAATTTGCACATGAGAATGGAGCACTGAACTAGTGGCTGGCTGGCTAGGTGTGTACTTGAATCTCTCAGCTGTCATCGCTAGGTCATCCACCATGAGATGAGCACATCGACTGGACCAAGCAGCTCCCAGGCATTGCCACAAAAGGAGCCCCAGACAAAAGTTACCGGTGTTCATTGCACAGGCCCCCTACAAGCCAGGGGTACAAACTTTTTTCAGAAGGTACCGCAGCGTAACGTCAGGAAAACATCATGAAATGCTACTGTAAAATCACGTCCATGTTATATTTCTCTTGCGACTTTTTCACCCCGGCCGGCCATCTTTTCTCTACAAAGATTGCTGAATCATTCCCCCAGGCATGACAACATTATTGCCCTTATCATTGATGCAGTGCAAGTTTCTCCACCAAGCTAACTATATTATCCATCTCAAGGGGGGGAAACTACTACGTACGTATTGTAGAACAAGACAGTCTACACTCCTTAGTCAAACCATCCAAAACCCGGTTATTTTTTAAATTAAATGGTGTTCGAAACTTCAAATCGGTACACGAACGATTCCATAGTGCAGAGTAAAACCGAGCATCATAGTTCAGGGTCTAGGATGGCCTTCTTTCCTTTTGTTAAATGACTGCACACAGTTATGCTGACTAGTTTAAGAGTACAAAACCTTACTTTAACACGCTTCGCAAACTTTTGCTGACATGTACGGTATATCTTGCTGGCACCAATGATATTCCTAAACATTTGTGATCATGCAGCAGATTGAATGTCGAACACAGAAGGAGAAAAGACAAAATTGAATTTGAGCTTAAAATTGAATTTGGGTTTGATCTACTTCTTTTGCCAATGAAGATGTGTTTGATGAATCAAGAACTGCATTCTCATGTGTGTATGGAAGAATTGCATGGTTATTCGGTGCCTGAACAGGAGAGTTTCAAGTTGTCACCAATTGGAATTTTTCACCGATATAGCACCATCATTTAATACATGTTTTTTTCTTCGAGAAGGAGGTTAATATTTCATTCATGTTGGAATGGAAAACATAACAGTAGTTTCAGTATAATCACTATCAGCCGATTCTTGAAACGTTGTGTTAATTTCTTACCCTGCAAAAAGATGGAAATGTAATTGTTCATCGCCAAGGTATACGACGGTGCAGTTAGATTCTCCGTGTCAGCCCTTCCATGTAAGTCCAGAATCAGTGATCATGAACAATAAGGAATATATATGCAAGGGAAACATGACAACTCATATGATCCAAAACTAGGAATTCTCCAGACAGAAGCAAACAGATGATCACTCACTAGCATGGAGCTATCCGCCTACATCCCCTGAAAAGACAAAGGAAAAGAAACAAAGTAGAAGCTGAAAAAGACTGGATTCAGATTGACATGAACAGATACATCCCTCCATGCATCATGCTGCATAGTGAAGCACAAATGCGGCTCTCATGGTCAAGGGGACGACATGATTTGTATATATCCCATATCCCATTTTACAGGAGGCTTCCGAAAGTACATCTTCCAGAGCGGCGATGTACGTATTAACATGCGAGAACAACCCTAGGGCAGCGTTTTGGTGAGGGACCATCAGTAAAATAAAAAACAAATAGTAAAAAATGAAAAAACATTTGAATTTTTTGGCACCAAAGACACGCAAGTTTTCGAGGCTTGTGCAAAATTTCGTGGTGATATGGCATCAGAGGAGCTCTGGACAAAAGAAAAAACAAGAATCAGTTTGAGAGAGGTTCAAAATTTTCTCTTTTTTTTTCTGCCCTGAGCTCCCCCAATGTCACATTGTCAATTGTGCACGCACATAGAAAACTTGTTCATACATGTTGTGCAAAAATATTCAGATTTTTTAAAGTATGTTTACTATTTTATTTGATTTACTGTTCATTCAGGAGCACACGAGCTCGTGATCAGCAATGGATTTTCGGAACGATAAGGGCAGCGTTTTACTGCGAGCGAATAAAAAGAAAAGATAGCAATGTACGCTGCTGGTGAGAGCGACATGGCATGTAATCAGTGTGGCGAGAGGTGCAGGAATCGCTTGACGATGAACAGAGGAAACCGCGGTGACCACCCACAGGCCCGCCACGCATGTGCTGGATGAGCTTTGCACCAAACAATGTGTCGGCCCACGGGGCCCATGTACGCATGTGCGATGCAGGTTCAAGCAAGCCCTCGAGAGACCCACATGGAGACAAGCAAGATCATGAGCTAACCCGTGGTTTGTCTCACAAAAAAAAAGAGCTAACCCGTGGACGTGGGAACTCAACGGGTAGCCTCGATTGGTTAATCAGGAACCATATGAAGAGAATCCCAAGTTGAGTCCCATGAATGCACAAGCTTGAGGTGATGGATCAACCACTGCTGCTGGCAAAGAGATGGCGACACAAAGGGCTTCATCATCACTGTAAAGTGATAATATGCTGATGAGGTCCTTTTTTTTTTTTTTTTTTTTTGCGGTGTATGCTGATGAGGTCCTTGAAGCCGGGCAGAGCGCACCGGTGATAACATTTGATGTGTGTCGTGTAAACTGCAGACCGCAGCATAGATGGTTTGGAAGGGCACACAGGTGGGCTTCGGTAAAGTGTGGTGACCACCCATCAACAATTTATTTGGAGAGGACTAAAAATAAAAATAAAATACTGTGAATGGTGGCATAATTGGAACGATGTTTAAACTCGGGCACTTGATGTTGCATAGCTAGCCAACGAAAGTGATGTACACACGATTTGTGACGCACTGACCTGTGCACGACGTGATTAGGAGCCACACAAATTTAAAAAACGAGGCAATCCAACGGCATGGATGACTTGTCGTGTGTGAATCGTGCATAATTTGTCGTGTGCATAGCAGTGCTCGCTAGCCAAAGTCGGTTTTAGAAGCTGAATATATTACATGCATACATACGGAGCAAAACGAGTGAATCTACACTAAAAATATGTCTAGATACATTCATATATAGTCCGCATTGAAATATCTAAAGAGGCTTATATTTAAAAACGAAGGAAGTGGTATTAAAATACAGCATAAGTTCTGAATGAACACCATATGCCCAGCCTCTTCACGGTGAATATTAATATTGTTGCTTGCACACTCATCAATTAAACATTGGCTGCATGCCATGCCATGCCACTGCCCACAGATGGCATGTTGTTTTTCACTTTCTAGAACTCGCAAGTGCTATCTCTCGCATTAAGCCCTATGGGAACTCTCGCTGGGGCGGGACATAGTTGAGGCGAAGTTAGCCCAAGTTTTATTTTTTTCTGTTTTCTCTTTTTGTGTTTTCACAGGGTTTCCTTCGTTTTTCCTTCGTTTTTTGTTTGGTTTTCTTTTTCTTCTTTATTTTTTATTTTTTCTTCTCCATTTTTTGTTTAGTTTTCTTTTTTCTTCTTCTCCCGTTTTATGGTTTTATTTTGTTTTTTCTTATGTTTATTTGTTTTCACTCTACATTTTTGTATATGTCAAAAACATTTTTTAATAACTGATCAACATTTTTTGTATAATACATGTTTAACATTGTCTGAACGCTTATTTAACATTTTTCAAATACTTGATCAACATTTCAATGCTTATTCCAATATTTTTTAAATACTTGCTCAACATTTTTCAAATACTTGTTCAACATTTTCAAATACTTGTTCAACCTTTTATAAATACTAGTTCAATATTTTTTAATACTTATTTAACAGTTTTCAAATACATTTTCAACATTTTTAATACTTGTTCAACATTTTGAAAATACTCGTTCAACATTATTAATACTTATTTAACATTTATCAAATAATTGTTCAACATTTTCTGAAATGTGTTTTGAAGAGTGTGTTTTGTAATATTTATAAGTATAAAAAATACAAAAATAAAGCAGAAAGATAAAAGAAAAGAAAAAAGAAAAACAAAAAAACAGTGTGTGGCCTCCCGCGTGGCTGGGCCAGCCCATCTGGGGCTCCTGCGACGCAAGGGTTCGCTCTCGTCTCGCGTAACGCGAGGAATAAGCGCACCCTGGAGAACTCGTATTCAGCGTGCTGGCGCTGGTACGCGACGTGACATGTAGAGGGCCGGCCCAGCAAAGGAAAGCTCGCTCGCTCACACCATGCTCGCACGGGAGACACTGGTGAACCTGTTGACTGAAAAGTTGACCGATGACTACTAAGAAAACTTCATAATTTTTTAAAAGTCGTGAATTTAAAAAGAGTTCATAAAAAATTAAAAGTCGTGAATTTGGAAGAAAAAAAGTGAAAATGAAGGAAAAATCAGGTATTAGAGAAAACTTACAAAGTTTTAAAAAGTTCGTTGATTAGAATTAGTTTGTGAAATTTCAAAAAAAATCATGATTTTAACTTCGTGGATTTGAGAAAAGTTTGCAAATTTGAAAAAAAAATCAAATCACGAATTTGGAAAAAGTTCATGAATTTTGAAAAAAATGAAAATAAAATAAAAAAGAAAAAGAAAAGCAAATGAAGAAAGAAAGAAGAGAAACTGGAAAAAAACCGGGCCAGAAAAACCATAAATGAAAAAAAACAAAAGGTTCTGGAAGCTCCCCAAACCGGATGGGAGCTTCATAGAAATGTGTGTACATGGGTCTGCCCACGAAATCTAGCGAAGGAATGGGGGTGTGCATTGTTTATCGTTTTGCCTTTAACGAACGCTAATATATGAAGGCTTGCCCCATGTTCCACATCCCCTTTATATAGGTGGGGAGCGCTCGCTAGGGCATGAAGGGCAGTAGAGGCTGGTCCGGTTCCCCACGTCGTACCATCGACCAAAGGGACGACTCGTAATCATTCCACTCCAAGAAGCAAAAATGTTCATCGATCATAGGGAACGCCTCGGGTTTTGTGCCTGGCTGCTGATGTTTCGGCAACCTGCCTAGCTTTTCTTTGGCCCGGTCTTCTGCTACCGTCAGCGTTGTAAGGGCAGGGGTCCCCACCCATGCTGGTTGGTCAGGTCGTGATCATGCCCCGACGACATCCGTTGGCAAGTTAGCTCGGGGGCTAGCCATGCCCCCAGTGACTCGCCCCGAGGATGTTGTTTCCCCTAAAATACGTTGGGCTCCCCCTCATGTCTTCGAGATGAATGACCAACTCCTGGCGACATTGCACAGATGGAACCGCCATCATGGGGAAGCGTTGTGATGATGGAGGAGACGAGACTGCTCGGTCCTTCCCTGTCCGGCCGGGCATGCCATGGGCCTGACGGGACAAGAGAGGATGACGAAGGCAATGAGCCTCAACAAGTGAACAACATGGCCTGGGGCGGCGAGGCCTTGTCAGATCGGCTTACGAGGGAAGTCCCCCCAAGGCATGGTGACGTGACGACATAGGAGTGTCCACCCACTACGTACCATCCCCTTGGGTTGCGAGAGTCAACCCTCGATGGTCGTAAGAAGAGACTCCCCATGCGGCCATATAAGGGGAGGGAGAGATCATTTGTAAGGGTTAGAAGGAATTGATATACGAAGTACCAAATCAGGAATAGGGTATACACCATCATAGCGGTCTAAACCTGGGTAAAATCCTTTGTCGTGTGTGTAGAGTGTTTGGAGTGTTTTAATCCCTGGCCGAACATTCTAGGAGTTGCATCATAGCTCCCATATCAACGATCACCTGTCGACATGAATAATCTCATGAGTTGTGACCAGACTTTCAGGGATATATCTGCCTCTAATGAAGGTGGTTTGGTTTTCATCAATAAGCCTATTGGCGCATTTACCCAGTTTGTTACTCCCGCCTTCCCATCATATTAGGTGTATTAGTTGTTAGCATGAAAATTAACGCATCAAGCGTTACGTGTGCTGAGAGAGGCATCCATGACCGAAAAAAACACAGGGAGGTACGCACGGAGTGGGTGCTTGCTAGCGCTAACAGGGGGAGAGACCCGTCACCATCCCCCCCCCCCCCCAAAAAAAAGTAGCGATCTTGGCGTGGTTGTAACTGCACGCAGCACGCCTTATATTATGGGACTGCATGCAAAATCTAATATGCCTAATATAATGGGAAGGAGGGAGTAGTAATTTTAAAGTCACAGTTAGTGAGGGCCACTAGCTACGTGTTACCAAAAGAGATGTGCATCGTACATCCCATGGCAAATATAGTAGGGTACTGACTAGCAGTGATGGAGCTAGAACAAATCTTCAGGGAGGGCCAAACGGAAATTATGCATGTTGGGGGGGGGGGGGGGAGGGGCAAAAGCTCTATTTTCTCAAATCAACAGGGCTCTAGTACAATTTCTTCATATCTTTTACAAAGTTTGGGGGGCCACAGCCCGTGTAGGGCTGAACGTAGCTCCGCCCCTGCTGACTAGGGAGAGTCTTGAGAATAAACGGAATCACGAGTGCAAAAATATTGATTTTTCTTTTGTACTGGCCGGCCCGGTTTGGCACTGTAGCTCGGCCACCGGTGAGCGCAGTAGGTTGGAACCTCGGAGTTTTGGCCACTCATTTGGGAATTAGGGTGATGAGACTGGAATTTAATTTATAAGGAAGCGGGGTCATGATCAAAATCTCTAAAGAGATTGAGCAAGTCCTGCTTAATGATATCCCAAAAAATTGATAGGAAAGGAAGAAGAAAATGTACTAAGCCCATGCTTATCGCAACTGCATAATATATTAACCATTTTTTCAGATGAGCTCCAGCAAAGACTTGGTCCATTCCTTTGGATATTGCGTTTCATGTGTTCACCTAATAGCTTAGCTCAACGCCCATCTTTGTGTTTGAGGGTAATAAAATAAACACTAGAGCCTGCTGAACAGTCGGGTACATATAGAGATTTTATATAAAAAATAAATGTTAAAGGGACATGTGTTGGCCAAATAAATTGCGGGTGTTGCCATTGATTTGGTTGGAGAAGAACTCTGCAGAGAGCCAACTGATTTGGCGGCAGACAATTGTGTTATGCAACCGTGGGCGCAATTGACAGGTGAGCATGCGGTTGCTGGTCGGTTTCAGTGGTGCAACAGCTCAAGGATGTGCCACCCTACTTATTAAAGAGTGCACACCATTCACCGGCTAATTCAAACATGTCCATTTCTGTGATGTCGTTAGTACTACTACTTGCACGCAGTAAAGGAGAAAATTCAAGCGTTCCGAACGGTGCAAGGAGGAAATTCTTGTGGCACACGTAGCACTGGTGGAACTGAGTCACAGTGGAAAAGATCTCGGGGGAGCGTATAGTGGACGCCACTGGCTTGGGATGATTGATTGGTCGGGGTACTGGTCTGGCGTGTAGGCGTGTGTACGTGTGTGGCTCGGCAGCCCAGCTCAGCCTCTGCAAGTTTTAGCACTAGCAGCGCTCTGCAAAACTGACCAAGTTGGTTGGCTAGATGCCTGGATGGACGCATTCCTTGCTCGTAAAAATTGTTTCAGCACAACAATTCCTTGGAAATTCATCCGCCCGAAGTCGCGAGATATTCAGGCGCAGATATTCATCGCGACAAGGCTCGATTCAGTAACAGCAAGAGCCCGGCAGGAATCATTACTAATTCACTTGCTATATATTCTATCAAACCCCTATTCTGTTCTAGGAGTATATCACACTGTATTACAAATACTATTTCTAAATCCAGAAACGAAAACAAAATCGAGCGCCGCGGCCGCGGATCGCGAGCTGGGCCGATCACCGCGCGCTCGCCCGTGGCCGGAGCGGCGTGGCGGAGGCGGTGGCGATCCGCACGGGCGCCCGGCGTCCGGTCCCGGACCCGCCGCAGCTCCGGCAAGGCATCCTCCGGGTGCCCACGCAGGTACGGCAGCCTGAGCCGTCCCCGTCGGACCACCGGGAGCACAGGCACTCCACCCTTCCCGTCCCGCTGCATGTGGCGCATCGCGGCTTCTGCAGCAGCGGCCACCGCACCGCCGCCGCGGGCCTCCCCTCCTGCATGGACCTGTTGGCCATCGCCACCCCCGCCAGCATCCCCAGCCCCGCCGACGCCACCGCGATCGGCGCCACCATCTCCAGCGTCTGCTAGATCCTCCTCGTGGAAATCCCGACAGATCGGAGAGGGAGAGAGAGAGAGGGGTAGGCGATTGGTGAACGAAGCACGCTAGGAAGGCAGTAAGCGAGCGAGAGGGAGACCGAGATTTATAGAGGGGTGTGTCCGGCCGCCTCGTCAATCAGCGCGGTCATGGTGGGTGGGGTAAGCAAAATTGATTAGTGGGAGAGTGATTAATTAGAGAGGGATTATTGGAGTGGGGGAGGCAAAGTCGGCAGCGTCGCTTTCCATCCTTTATTACTGTGGTCGCCTTGCCTAGCCGCCCCTGCTGGTCTGCACTCTGCACTGCACTGGCTAGCATTTTGCCCGGAAATTTCCTAACAATCACATCATTATTCCTCAAGATAAACTTGGATCGATCGTGGAGGAACACTTTTTAAAGCTGATGGCTACGTTACAAGCAATTTTCCATCTAGGATGCTTTGTTGCAGATTGTACAAATGTAGAATGCCTTTTCTTTTCAAATACTCCCTCCGTTCCAAATTACTGAAATGGATGTGTCTAGAACTAAAATACATCTAGATACATCCATACTTGCGACAAGTACTTCGAAACGGAGGGAGTAGAAGGATGACCCCAACTTCTGCATTAAGTGATGCACGGAGCCATATATTATTAAAAATCCAACAACCGAATAAATTTGATCCGGAAAAGAAAGTCGAAGGTCACGTACCCTGCGACAGTAGCTTTACCAGTTAACCACTAACTCTATGTTAATAGACCGAAACAAACCAAATGTACACATCTCCTAGGGTAAGCCTTCATGAAGAAAACACTGCATGTGTGCCAATGGTGGCGAGTCCAACCATAGGCCGGTCCCGGAATTTTATCCCCAAAGTGAGCTTTGGTCCACCACCTTCAGCAAGGGCACGCCGCAGGCGCGCGTCGACATAGCCTGATCAGAGATCTCGTGTTTCCATCGGATTATGCAAACTTGTTGTTGAAGCCTCATTTTACATCATCCCTTGACCGGCTACCGATGCCTCGATCGATTACCTCTGAAGACAAAGATGATCCATACCACCTCCCCTCACTGTCACACCGCTTTCGATTCAACAACAACATGTATGACTTATCACCTTTATAGGGCATAGGAGCCACCGAGCGTAGCACCTGCCGTAACAGGTATGACTTGGCGCCTCCACATGAGTCATCATGCATAGCACCAACCGGCGACGGGCATGACTTGCCGTAGCCGCAAGAGTTGTCATGCATAAGATCCTGCCGAGTCAGATCAAACCCGATCTAGAGTTGGTGCGGGCATCCCATCGCCAACCTCGCAAGGCCTTCACCATCTCGAGACCCAATTGTCGTGTCGTCCTCATGAGCACGAAGGGCGCCGCCGTTGAGGAACTAGGGCCGCCGCTCCTATTGACAAATTCCTACTTCACCATGGGATGGCGACTAAACAAGTAGATCACGGCCATCCGCCACCGCCTGACAAGCTACCAGCTACATTGCCACGCTACAGTAGTCGTCGAGAGCCACCACCACCCCTCCGCAAGCTGCCGTCATCCATACTTCGTAGGCCCGCAACAACGTCGGCATCAGTGCCCTCACTGTTGAGCTAGCCTGGCCACCACCGAATGATCCCGGGGTCCCGCCCCAACGTCCGTGCTCTACCACATGCGTCCGCCATCAAGGGCCGACCTCCTTCTCCACCTCCACAAGAAAACAACAATGCCAACAACAATGAAGAAAGACAAGAGGAAGAACAAGACAATGAAGAGGATGTTCCACCCCGACCCAAACAAAAGCTCTCACGAGTTCGAGCAAGAGTCTCAAGAGATCATCTCGTCGAACAAATCTTCGTTGATATTCAAACTGGGAGAATTACTCGCTCTAAAACTCATTTGGCTAACTTTTATGAACATTACTCATTCCTTTCTAGTATTGAACCTATGAAGGTTGGAGAAGCTCTTGATGATCCGGATTGGGTGAACGCTATGCATGAAGAGCTACACAATTTCGAGAGGAATCAAGTATGGACGTTGGTTGAAAAGCCCGATGAGAAGCACAATGTCATTGGAACCAAATGGGTGTTTCGGAGTAAGTAAGATGAAGATGGACAAGTTGTACGCAACATGGCCCGTCTCGTCGCTCAAGGCTACACTCAAGTCGAAGGTATGGACTATCGTGAGACATATGCCCCCGTTGCTAGACTTGAGTCCATACGCATCTTACTTGCTTATGCCAATCATCATGACATTACTTTATATCAAATGGACATAAAAAGGGCTTTTCTAAATGGTGAAATTTAGGAGGAAGTTTATGTTAAACAACCTCCCAGCTTTGTTAATCCCAAGAAACCCGATCATGTTTACAAACTTCACAAAGCTCTTTATGGTCTTAAACAAGCTCCTAGAGCATGGTATAAATGCTTGACTAAGTTTCTTATTGAAAAAGGCTTTGAAATTGGAAATTTTGATTCTACACTTTTTACTAAAAGGGTTAATGGTGAATTATTTGTGTGCCAAATTTATGTGGATGATATCATATTTGGTTCAACTAACCCTCATTTTAGTGAACAGTTTGGAAGGCTAATGTTAGAGAAGTTTGAGATGTCTATGATGAGTGAACTCAAATTCTTTCTTGGTTTGCAAATGAAGCAAACTAAGGAAGGTACCTTTGTTTCCCAAACAAAGTATACCAAGGACTTATTCAAGAAGTTCAACATGCAAGAAAGCAAAGGTATGAAAACACACATGCCTACTAGTGGGCATCTTGACTTGACCAAGAATGGCAAACCGGTTGACCAAAAGGTTTACCACTATATGATTGGTTCATTGTTATATCTATGTGCCTCCCGTCCCGATATTATGCTAAGTGTGTGCATGTGTGAACGATATCAAGCGGCCCCTAAAGAATGACATCTTAAGGCTGTGAAAAGGATAGTGATATACTTAATTCATACACCAAACTTTGGCATTTGGCATCCTAAGAGGTCTTATTTCGATCTTGTTGGCTACTCCGGCTCGGACTATGCCGGAGACAAGGTTGATAGAAAGTCCACTTCGGGTACTTATCAGTTTCTTGGTAGATCTCTTGTATCTTGGTCCTCCAAGAAACAAAACTCGGTATCCTTGTCCACCGCCGAAGTGGAATACATTGCCGCCGAATCATGTTGTGCTCAATTACTTTGGATGACCCAAACCCTTAAGGATTATGGGATATATGTGAAACATGTTCTGTTGCTTTGTGATAATGAAAGTGCTATTAAGATTGCTCACAATCCGGTGCAACATTCTCGGACTAAGCATATTGAAGTTTGTCATCATTTCATTCGGGATCATGTTTTTGAAGGAGACATCAATCTTAAGCATGTTCGTACCGATAAGCAATTGGCGGGTATATTCACCAAAATGCTTGATGAGAAAGTGTTTTGCTGTTTGAGAGGTGAATTGAACATCATTGATGCCTCAAACTTGGAGTAGGAACTCCATCTAGATGCATGCAAGGCATGAGACTTTCTATGACTAATCCTTGATATTTCTCTTAAGATGATGATCATATGTCTTGGATCTATACTTGTACCCTTGCATGTTATCTAACCCTTGTAGGTACTTGGATGAACCCAAATCTATGAGATTGCAAGTCACTCACATCTTAAGCAATCTCTACATCACCAAGTTTCTACTATATGGTTGTGGAATACAAGGAAGGATGAGCTCACTCAACGTATCCTTTGACAATCTCTATATATCAAATTTTCATTTGGTATCAAGGTTCATGATTGTCATTTTGGATACACAAGTGCTCTTCCTTGCAAGACTAACCCATGTAGGAAGATGAACTGAAACTACAAGTGGTGCTCTCAACTCTTGATGGACTACATGAACCTTGAGCATCCAATACAAATTCAACTACATGATCAAGATCAACATCACAACCAAAGGTATGTAATTCCATCTTAGATAAGCTTTGATCCAAGACATGAGCTAAAGCAACTCAACAAGGTGTGAATACATCAAAATGCTTAAATGAAAAATTGTAACCCCATTTTGAGCTTAAACGATGAGTATGACCTATGATCAAGTGACCTCACTTGACTCCTAAGTCAATATACTCTAACATAGGTGAATTTGTCGCCCACCCCTTCTAGATGAAGTTATCTAGTGTTTCTATGCCCTTTGTATATTCTTTGCATTTTTCTTGCTAGTTTGTCCCTTTATCTAGATTTCTTTTCTGTTTTCTTCTGTGTTTTAATTCATTGCAAATCCTTCAGTAAATTCCTTGCAAATCCTTCTGAGATTTCATTTGCTAAGTGAGTTGAGTTGACAAAATGTTTAATCTGTGTTGAAGTCGGTCCCTCCAATTCCAACCTATCAGCCTAACCAAAACACAAGGTATCCTTGTGAATAGTTCAACGGTTCAACCGACATGGACTAACTCGGTTGCATCAATCAGGATCTTTTGTGACTCTGCTCACTTGGCGTCACCGACGAAAACCAATCGGCGTCACCAATTTCACTGCTGAGAAAACTTTTTGCCATTGCATATTTTACTACTTCTCCAGCTCCACTCAATGATTCTTATCCTCTACCCGCATCATAAACTACATGCTGCTTTGTAGTGTGCCTCAAGGACCAAACCTATTTGACTTATACTCCAGAAGTTCCCTTCTTAGAAATCGATGTCAAAGGGGGAGAGAGAGCACATCAAAGCTTATCACATGGGAGAGAAAACACATCTTAGCTTCTCCAGATGCTTGTTAACAATAGAGGAGAGAAGTCACGTGTCTTTAAGAGGGCAAAGACATGTTAATATATAGTTGATTGTACCATTTCTTGCTCTGATTTTCTCTTACCCTACCTTATCCCATTATACACTATCAGATTCAGGGGGAGAAAGGGTTCATATCTAGGGAAAGAAAATCTTTGGAATTCATTGCATATCTTTAATCTTTGGGGACATCTCTATATCCAAATGAAGTACTAAGTACTAACTCATTACATGTCATCCCAACCTTGGTACTCTTGTGGTTTCCCGAACTTGCTTTATTTAGAGTGCTCTTATGTTATCTAACCTTGTTTTCTCAAGCTCATCTCTTCCAAAGCCAGCTCAAGACCAAAAGGTAAGTATATGCATCACACTCATGTGCATGATGATCTCTTGCTGTTGCACATATTGTTTGCAAGAAGGATTCATGAACATGTAGGTACACCTACTATTTACATCATCTGCTCTAATACATATAGCCAAGATACATGTAACTCATTGCTTGCTATAACATGCTTATGCACCCACGTGTTCTTATATTCCATCTTTACATGATTGCATACATGTAGGGAGAGCCTATGCATGTTACATGTCTTCCAAA
This sequence comes from Aegilops speltoides, assembly GCA_021437245.1. NCBI lineage: Eukaryota > Viridiplantae > Streptophyta > Magnoliopsida > Poales > Poaceae > Aegilops > Aegilops speltoides. The sequence continues at coordinate 335,357,571 of CM038142.1, read as the reverse complement.
GCTTTACTTGTTACTCTTCATATCTTTATCTAAAAGCTTTGATGTATGTTTTCATCAATTACCAAAAAGGGGGAGATTGAAAGCACAAGTGCTCCCTGGGTGATTTTGGTAATTAATGACAACATATCTCTTGTTGGGCTAATAATTTTATTGAGTATACTTCAGATGAGTTCAACAATGGCATGGCAAGGACAAGAGGATGTGGAACCCCTTCAAAATGCTAAGGACAAAAATTGGCAAAAGCTCGAGACTCTTCATTTTCATTTTAGTGATCCAAGATCACATTGAGTCCATAGGAAAGCCAATACTATTAAAAGGGGATGAGGTGTTGCTTAATGGTCTACTTGCTCAAAGTGCTTAGTGATATTGCTCCAAAACCCTCAACCACTTTCCCACTCCAAATATGTCCAAAATCTAAAGTCAAACTCGGCCCCACCAATTTGATCTATCCGGCGCCATCGAGTTCAGTTGACATAGCCACTGCCAGAAACCCTAGAGAATTCGGTCTCACCAATCAGGATTGGGTCTTACCGAGATGGCCTTGCAAACTCTCTGTTGCCTGTTGTAATTATTTCGGTCTCAGCGAAATGTGCAATCAGTCCAACCGAGTTTGCTTGACCAACTCTTTGTTTGCTCATTGCTTAAACTCGATCTCACTGAGTTCATGCAATCAGTCTCACTGAGATGAAGGTTTGCCCTAACCCTTGCACAACGGTCCCACTGAGTTGACAATATCGGTCCCACCGAGATTCCTAACGTTCACATTTTGAAGTAAATTGGTCTCATCGAGTTCATCTATTCGGTCTGACCGAGTTGGGCCAAATGTGTGTAACGGTTGGATCTCTGTGGAGGCTATATATACCCCTCCACCCCCATCTCCATTTGAGAGAGAGCCATCAGAACATGCCGAAACTTCCACTACTCATTTTCTGAGATAGAACCACCTACTCATGTGTTGAAACCAAGACATTCCAATCCTACCACTAGAATCTTGATCTCTAGCCTTCCCCAAGTTGCTTTCCACTCAAATCTTCTTTCCACCATAGCCAAATCTGTGTGAGAGAGTTGAGTGTTGGAGAGACTATCATTTGAAGCACAAGAGCAAGGAGTTCATCATTAACACACTGTCTATTACCTTTTGGTGAGTGGTATCTCCTAGATTGGTTAGGTACCGCTTGGGAGCCTCCGACAAGATTGTGGAGTTGAACCAAGGAGTTTGTAAGGGCAAGGAGATCGCCTACTTCGTGAAGATCTACCCAAGTGAGGCAGTCCTTCGTGGGCGATGGCCATGGTGGGATAGACAAGGTTGCTTCTTTGTGGACCTTCGTGGGTGGAGACCTTCATGGACTCCCGCAACCGTTACCCTTCATGGGTTGAAGTTTCCATCAACGTGGATGTACGATAGCACCACCTATCGGAACCATGCCAAAAGTCTACATGTCTTCATTGCGTTTGCACACTCCAATCCCATCCCTTTACTTTCTTGCAACTAGCATGCTTTACTCTTTTCGCTGCTCATACTCTTGCCATGCTTGCTTGAAATGTATTGTGAATGCTTAAACTTATGCTAAAACTCCACCTCAACTTGAAGAACTTAAAAACCGCTACTTTTTCTCATTAAGGGTCTAATCCCCCCCCCCCCCCGTCTAGACACCAGTACCTCTTCTCGATCCTTTCACCCTTATTGAAATTGGCGGTTTTATTGACCATCTACAGTTGTTTGTTCTTCTGCATTCCAACTTCCGCGGTTTTGAGCATAATGAACAACTCGTTTGCACTTTTCTCCATGTCGTTCATGTCGTAATTCGTGATAAAGCCATCATAAGATGGTGGGGAGTGAAGCAAGTACAATATATGTGTTGAGTGTTGGAGGAATTCCAAATTCCAGAGAAGCCAGTCTATCAACATAGCCAGCAAGCTTTACTATATGTTCACTCATTGAGGAACCTTCTGTCATCTTGCATTCAATTAAGTCCTTGGTTATTTCAAAATGTTTGGTCCTTGCCTGCTTCTTGTACATAGAATCTAGTGACCCAATTATAAATTGAGTACTACATTGTTTAAAAAGTTTTTGTAGTTCAGGATCCATGCAAGCCAACATGAGGCTCTGGACTGACTCATAGTCATCACTACGAGCAATGAACGCAGCTGCAGGTTCCTGCGACACACCTAGCTCAGGAGGATCACCAAGGGGCTGATCCAATGCACACTCTTTCTTAGAACTCCTGAGAACAAATCTCAAGTTTCAGATCCAATCCGCATAGTTTCTTCCATTTGTAGCCAACTTTTCTTTCTCTAACATAGGGGCTAAGTTGAAAATGTTGCAAACCATTGATCTACAATGACAAACACATGATTCACTTAGACATTGTCCATAATTAATTTGCACTACTGTTTAAACAAATTTTAATGTAAAGTGCACTGCCACTCAAATCAATATCTCTCATAATTGAAAGCGAGTGATTCAAGACCCTGATCTTATTCACAACCATTGATGCGGACATCACTGATGACGTGAACTTCAATCGGTAGGAAAACTTGTCAATCGTATCTCCATATGACTCTTGTTCATCTTTCGACGCTTCGTGCTCCGAGCTCAGAACAATTCTGCTAGAACTTCAAGATAACTGAGTGATTACTGCTTGTGAGGTCTAACCTTCACCCACCTTACACCTTACAATCCATTTGTACTCATGTGGACCTGACGTACTTCGAACATCTACGTGTTGTAGACGGTTGCCACACTAGGAAGAGCACTTATAACTTGATATTTTCTGTGAGAGATCACCCTAATAAAAACAACTATTGTGCAATCAAAAGAGTGCAATCAGAAAGGGATAATCATCTTAGGCAATTCATAATAGCATGATATGGTATAGCCTTGGGTGCCGGAGGTGTCTTCATGATCCTCCAAGGTCTTCACGAAAATTTCTGAAAACACCACCATGGCACCAATATGAAAAATGTTGGCGTGGCAGCACCTTTGGTCTCCTACGCCCGGTGAGGCCACCTTCCTCCGGGGTCCTCCGTAGCACATCCGTCACTTCCGTTGGAATGATAATGAGGTTGACGCACATGCCATTAAAGTGACAATCCCTTGGCTCCAACCATCATGTCATATTGTCACACGCAGACCACTTAACATTACATCATAGAACCATCTCATACACAAAATCATCATCATGACGAAGGCTACACCACATCACAGGCATCTTGCAAAACCAAGTTAGGCGTCCTCTAATTGGTTTGTCAAATTTCTGTTACGTGGCTTCTATGATTTCCGTAGAACTCTAGCTATCTGCGTCTACCATCAAGGTGATAATTCTTGTTGCTGGATTAACTTTCGGGGTGTGTGAGTGAAGAGACTTAATTAAGAATCTCTAGCCGCACACTAAACTTTGTCAATACGCATGACCCCTAGAAGATTGATCATCTTCGTCGCCCTCTCGTGTTCGCAACAGTTCACTATTCTTGACTATGATGAAGCCCAAAGAACTGTTAGCAGATTATGTCATGAACAAGCCAATTTCCTTTCTTGTTTGTCATGTGTTTGAAATGTTGAAACATTTTTCTTGTATTAGTTAAATAACATTTTAGTATGTGCCAGATGCATACCCGAGTACTTGTTTCCTAGAAAAAGCAAGGAAGCCCTTGCGTCTTTCCTATCAGGGGTGGCTCGAGCCCAACACCAATCCCGTAGCCACTGAAACCCCATCATCTGCGCCCTCTCCCTTGATTCTTCTCCAATGTATCTATAATTTATAAAGTATTCGTGCCATATTTGCAATAATTTTATATGGTTTTGGTGCACTTTTATATGATTTTCGTGGACTAACATATTAACCTGGTGCCCAGTGCTAGTTGATGTTTTCTGCTTGTTTTTGGTTTTCTGGAAAATCCGTACCAAAGGAAGTCCAAACGCGATCAAACTTTTTGACGATTTTTTTGGAACATAAGAAACCCCCGAAGCTTTGTGGGAGGACCAAAAGACACACGAGGCGGTGACAAGGCAACACGGTGAACCCTGGGGGTATGGAGGGGGTGTTGCCTATGGGACCCTCGTAACTCCTTTTGGCGTGAAATCAACGCTGAAATTTCTTATAAATAGAGAAAACCCCAGAAATAAACCTAGAACTTCGACTCCGCTGTCGAACCCTCTATTTCGAAGAGATCCCATATGGAGGCCTTTTTCGGCTTCCTGTCGGAGGGGGAAATCATCACCGGAGGCCATCTTCATCATCACGACGGTCTTCGTGATAAGGAGGGAGTAGTTCACCTAGCTATTTGTTTGATCTCTCTCTCTCTCTCTCTAGATCTTGATAGGACACGATCTTGCTGTACCATGAGCTTTCTTAATATAGTTGGATCATATGGTGCTCTTCCCTCTCTATCTTTGTTGTGATGAATTGAATCTTGCTCTTTGAGGTTTCGTTATGTTGGATTGAATATTGGATTTGAGATCACTTGATGTATGTCTTGCATGTGAATACCCATGATGACAATGGGGTATTCTATTGAGTCACTTGATATATGTTTTGGTAATCAACTTGCGGATTCCCAAGGTGACACTGGGGTAATCTGGGCACATAGGTTGATACACTTTTTTGTCCTACATTCTCCGATAGAAACTTTGGTGTGATTCTGTGTCGCATGTTGAGGGATTGTTATATGATTTAATTATGTTAGCACTGTTGAGAGATTGCACTAGTGAAACTATGAACCCTAGGCCTTGTTTCTAAGCATTGCAATACCATTTGTGCTCACTTTTATTACTTGCTACCTTGCTGTTTTTATTATTTTAGATTACAAAACCCTATATCTACTATCCATTCTACACTTGTATCACCATCTCTTCGCCGAACTAGTGCACCTATACAACTGACAATTGTATTGGGTGTGTTGGGACATAAGAGACTCATTGTATTTTGGTTCCAGGGTTGTAGAGAGAGACCATCTTCATCGTACATTTCTCATGGATTGATAAACCTTAGGTCATCCACTTGAGGGAAATTTGTTGTTGCCCTATAAAACTCTGCGCTTGGAGGCCCAACAGAGTCTACAAGAATAAAAGTTGTGTAGTAGACATCACCCCTCGCTGCCGCCGGAAGGTGCCTCCTGCTTTGCCCCGAGGGGCAGCGGCGACAGGGCTGCTCCTCTCATGCTGGTGCAGCGGTGTGGCGACCAGCATTGTCCGGCGATGTCAAGTGGCGTCCAGGCAAGGTACGAGGCTGGAGGACTGAGGCTTCCTTGCTCTGATCCGTCTTGACCTCTGCCTACGACTGGCGGCGTTTGACCCAACGGATCAGCCCCCCTCTGCTCGGATCTGGTGTGGGTGACTGCAGGAATGCACCCAGCGACCTCGGCCTCTTCTGCCTGCATGAGTAACGGCTTGGAAGGATCTGCGAAGATGATCTCGCGGCAAGGCTATAGCTTGGGTTGTGGGGCTCGGATACGCCGCAATCTGGCCACCCTTGACGCCATTGCTTTCGCCGATGAGGGAAAGCCAAACCGGCGGCCCCGGGCATGGTTGTGGCACCAGCTTGCTCCTCCCTTTTGTGGCGTTTGGACAGGCGATGCTGACTTGCACGGATCTGGCGCCCTACTTCTGGATCTGCCAGTGGTCGTGCCTAGTCATTAGGTGGTGATCACTCCGACCAGCGGTGGTGGCGGCCTGGCTGCAGATTGCGGTGGCCATCAAAAGGTCATCATGAGAATTTTATCTCTTTAGATTAGGTGGTTGACGTCAGCGATGAGATGCAAACTATTGACAATGACTTGATTTAGAGGAATAGTTGTGCAGCAGCGGCACATCTGCATGTAGTTGTTGGGATCGTGGAGGAGTGGTGGCGACAACACATTAGTGACTCTGATGGTGGTGCTACTTGGGCACCCAGTCTCGAGCTCCGGGGTGAAAGCATAGGTGTGACCCCAAGTCAGGTACACTTGGCAATGGTGATGTTATTATATCGTTACCCTCTTGAAGGCATTGCTCGGATATGCTTGGACTAACTCTTCAAAGTGAAAACCTAGATTCTACCTTGAATGATTGGATCCGGCGATGGTGGCGCTTCAACGTCGCTCCCTTCTTGATGGCATTGTTGTTGAAGAACCTCGTGTCTATGTGTGTCATGAGATGGTTGGTGCAGATATGGTCCCTCATGTAGTTTGCTGATCGTGGATCTGATCACTTTGGTGTTTATTTTTATTTTTCCACGTCTACACTTAGTTTTGGCCTTATATGACTTTGCTATTTGTCGGTCTATTTTTGTGTGCATGTGTTGGTGTTGGTTGTGTGTATACTAACTATGCAACGACCGAATATGTGCTCATTTTGTTTGTATCATCTTAATGCTTCTTTTTGAGCAAGATCCAGTGATGCACCCTTTATTGGAAAAAAAATAAAACACCGCCTGTTCTTCTAAGTCCCACCTCTCCTGGTCTCTCATACGTGCAATACAAACACATACGAGACCATACTTCGGTTCTAGAGCTTTACACCACGTATAACTTTGCATGACCATATCTTTCTTTGCGTGGCTGCACACGATAATTAAAGAGAAAAAGGGTTTCCCCGCTTTGTATTACAAAGCAACCATCCGATACAACTAACGATAGGTGCTGGGGCGGAAGCAGCACAAGCACGCCCAAAAGAAAAGAAAAAGAAAAAGAAAAAGAAACAAATGCCGACAACGGCAGGTCGACGAAACAAAGATGACCAGTGACCGCTGCACCCACCGGAGAATTACCACCGCGCGTCTAGCACTACGAGGCGTCGCGTACCGAGCAACACCTTTAGGAAGGAATGCGATGACGACGCCGCTGCTGCCCGAACAAGTCCAAGGGTTTCCCCTGGTACGCAGAGGGCAGTGGGGAAGGGGCAGATCTGACGCCCTTCAGGAAGGTCCGGCGGCGCCCGTAGGCGTCACCGCGTCGGTGATGGACGAGCCACCAGGAATTTCTCCCAACCCAAACAACAACCACCACCCCGGACGATCGGAAGTGCTCCACTAGAACTGCCGCCCACCAACATGTGCCACCACAATCACTGAACCATCAACGCCGTCTCGCTGGGCCACCGACACGAGACCTGGAGGAGGGACGAGGGGCCAACGGGCTCGGGGGCAGCCGCAACTCAGCCGATGGGAGGGGACTACCACCACCGCCGACGTGGAGCCGACCGGATGGGACGACAGGAGCTTACCAGGCCCTCACAGGCCCGGTCGGACCCCAAAGGATCCGGACAACCCCTGCCGCCAGGCTGCAGCACATCGGCCGGCGAAGCCGCCGCCACCCGCATCCCTCGACACCGCGCCGCCACCACCAGGGAGCCATGCCGCAGCACGCCGGGACGCCGGCCCGCCCCAACCCAGCTGGGGCCCAGAAGAGCTCAGATCTGGGCGGAGCGGAGGCGGCGGTTAGTCGCACCACCGCGCGCCCGCGCCAACGCCGCGCGCCATCAAGACGACACGCCCGCGGCCCACGAGCCCCGCCGCCAGACGCACTATCGCCAGCCAAAGAACATCGCCGCCACCACCATCGCCGAGCAGAGGAGGCGTGTGGGGATAGCAGGCCAGCTGCTCTTGGCACCACGCTGGCAAGGCGCGGCCTTGGCGGCGGGCGGGAGGAGAGAGGAGCTTGGGGGCGTGCGAGAGGGGAGCGGCGTCGGGGCCCTCCGGCCGCCTCGCCCGGGGAGGCGACGCGGGGGGGGATACAGGGACGGGAGGAGGTGGAGGAAGGAGCGGAGGAGCGGGGAGGTGGCGGCGACGGCGGGCTCCGGCCATGGGCGGCGGCTCACATGGGGAGCCGCGGTGGCGGCGCGGAAACCCTGGGCGGAAGGGGAGCGGGGGGAGCGGGGGAGCGAGGGTCGCCCTAGCACCTCGCTATACGGCCGTTGCACACGATAATTTCCCCAAGGATGACTACTTCTCTGTGCCAATAATGTATGGCTTCTGATAGAATATCCTTTCGCTCTCGGGTATATATGCACCTTATATGGGAAAGAATTAGTAATTATGAAAAGTAAAAAATTTGAAGTCTTTTCTAAATAAACTGGATCTTCTTTTGTACTAATATAAAGTTTCACAAAGGAAAAACTCTCGTCAACTCCAGTGCAAAAAGCAATCTTTTAAGGTAAAAAAGTGTGAATAGTTGCTTGTACATAGTGTTGATTTTGTTTTTTGTTTCACCCAAGGGCCAAACATGCTTGTCCATTGTATGTGCTCTTATGATTTTTATCTTATCTACCAAATCACATGTCCAAATTCATCTGTCTCTGGTCAACTTATCATATCTATTATGTTTATCATATTTTATTGAATGATCTACATAAGGTATCAGATGGTTCTTGGAGGTGACATAAAAATAATTATTTCTCCCATGTGTCGCGCCTAAGAAATCAAAACCATTTTTCAAACTAGATGATACCCCGCACGTTGTTACAGGAATATTTTGCAACATATTTCAATGTGATCCGTTGTATGAAACCTGAATATTTGAAGTAATAATATAAAAGGCTAAACTTAAAATATAGATAATTTATTATGTTTGATTACTATATAGTTGTAAAATGTTCAATAATTATATATAGCATACTAGAATGAAAATTCTCATGTATGTTTGCATGTTGAGAAGGGTCTTCTTTTTCATGCATGTCATGATGAAGTGACATTCTTGCATGTTGGGAGACATATGGTAGTTGAGGTGGGTCTTTTCTCATGCATGTTGTGCGATGATGTGGCATGCTTGCATGTTGGGACAAATAGTTAGTGGGGATAACTATTTAGATGTAGAAGATATATTTTGTGTCATAGTTATTCCTTTTCTCTACTCCTAATATCTGAGTTGGTAGTCTCACCTCACTCCGGTTAATCCTTCCATACCATTTTTTTGTCCCACCAACATATTATACCAGATTTTACCCATGATCTTTTTAAACCAATTTAATCTGCCAATAAGATCAACTTTTGATATATTTGGTAACTTTTATACGGAAAAGGAATGATATGGAATCCCCGAAAAAAAGGAATGATATGGAAAGGAATGAATCATGATCGATCTTTATTCTATTCGTTCATTCCTATCGTTATCCTTAGCTTCCCCTGTTGGGGAACGCGGTAATTTCAAAAAAATTGCTACGATCACGCAAGATCCATCTAGGTGATGCATAGCAACGAGAGGGGAGAGTGTGTCCACGTACCCTCGTAGACCGAAAGCAGAAGTGTTTCAACAACGCGGTTGATGTAGTCGAACTTCTTCGTGATCCAATCGATCAAGTACCGAACGTACGACACCTCCGCGTTCAGCACACGTTCGGCTCGATGACGTCCCTCGTGCTCTTGATCCAGTTGAGGATGAGGGTGAGTTCCATCAGCACGACAGCGTGGTGACGATGATGATGCTACCGGCGCAGGGCTTCGCCTAAGCACTACGATGGTATGACCGAGGTGTGTAACTGTGGAGGGGGGCACCGCACACGGTTAAGAAAAACTTGTGTGTCCTAGGGTGCCTCCCTGCCCCCGTATATAAAGGAGGGAGGAGGAGGAGGCCGGCCAAGGAGGGGCACGCCTATAGGGGGATTCCAACTAGGATTCCCAATCCTAGTTGGAGTCCCCTTCCTATTCCAAGAAGGGAGAGAGAGAAAGAGGTGGAGGAGAAAGAGGAAAGTGGGGGCCGCGCCCCTCCCCTAGTCCAATTCGGTTAAGGCTTAGGGGGGGCACGCCTCCACCTGGCCGTTGCCTCCTCTCTTCCACTAAGGCCCATGAAGGCCCATTAATCCCCCGGGGGGTTCCGGTAACCTCCCGGTACTCTGAAAAATGCCCGAACCATTCTGAATCCTTTCCGGTGTCCAAACATAGCCTTTCAATATATCAATCTTTATGTCTCGACCATTTCGAGACTCCTCATCACGTCCGTGATCTCATCCGGGACTCCAAACAAACTTCGGCCATCAAAAACACATAAATCATAATACAAATTGTCATCGAACGTTAAGCGTGCAGACCCTACGGGTTCGAGAACTATGTAGACATGATTGAGACACATCTCCGATAAATAACCAATAGCAGAACCTGGATGCTCATATTGGCTCCTACATATTCTACGAAGATCTTTATCGGTCAAACCGCATAACAACATACGTTGTTCCCTTTGTCATCGGTATGTTACTTGCCCGAGATTCGATCGTCGGTATCATCATACCTAGTTCAATCTCGTTACCAGCAAGTCTCTTTACTCGTTCCGTAATACTTCATCCCGCAACTAACTCATTAGTCACATTTTTTGCAAGAATTATAGTGATGAGCATTACCGAGAGGGCCCAGAGATACCTCTCCGATACACGGAGTGACAAATCCTATTCTCGATCTATGCCAACCCAACAAACACCTTCGGAGACGCCTTTAGAGAATCTTTATAATCACCCAGTTACGTTGTGATGTTTGATAGCACGCAAGGTGTTCCTCCGGTATTCGGGAGTTGCATAATCTCATAGTCTGAGGAACATGTATAAGTCATGAAGAAAATAGTAGCAATGAAACTGTAATGATCATAATGCTAAGCTAACGGATGGGTCTTGTGCATCACATCATTCTCCTAATGATGTGATCCCGCTCATGAAATGACAACGCATGTCTATGGTTAGGAAACATAACCATCTTTGATTAACGAGCTAGTCTAGTAGAGGCATACTAGGGACACTATGTTTTCTCTATGTATTCACACATGTACTAAGTTTCCGGTTAATAAAATTCTAGCATGAATAATAAAGATTTATCATAATATAAGGAAATATAAACAACAACTTTATTATTGCCTCTAGGGCATATTTCCTTCATCCTCCTCCCACCACGCGAGACCCATTCCACTGATTTTTTGTCCCGCTTCGGTTTTTATTGTTTCCCCTCCCAGTTCATCTCCCGGTGTCCCCAACACCCGACCCCCCTACAGTCCTACACCCCCTCGCAAGCAGTAAGCGCACATTGCCCTGCTCTCCTCTTCCAGATCTGGCTAGGGTTCCATCCACCTCCGCTCATTCTTTTCTCTAAATCTTTGTCCCTTACTAACCGGAGCCCTTTCTTCCCCGACCACCTCGTCTCCTTTGTTCTTCTCTGATGCCAGTTACAGCGCGGTTGCTCCAAGTCGTCCCATGCGAGGCCGCGATCGCCGGCGGGGTCCGAACGACAACGCAGGATCAGCGTCTAGCAACAGCAGCCGCTCGAACGGGACAAGCCATCAGATTCATCGAGAGAGAGCACGCTCGTCAGTGAGAGTAGAGATATCTCATCGGCCACAGTGGCGTGGCTCCATAATTTGTGACTGCTAGTAGTGGGGGCAGCTTGTTCATCCAGATTTGACTGATCAATGTACGTCAGGATTTATTTTTGTTCCAAAGAACCACTTTAACATCAACATTTATTTTGTTCTGAATAACCTGATCGATGAACGCATGTATGGCCGCAGTTAGAGAAAATGATACGGGGCTAACCCGGTGTAGGCCGATCTTTCATGATTGGAGTGGGTTCCCTCGAAGAACATGATGAACACGGGGAAGAACGAAGAGAAATCACAAGGGGTAACACTCAAGAACAAGTCCAATCACACATCCACTAGACAATCAAACACACAAGATCCACAAGGTACATGAACAACAAAAGGAAAGATACAAGGTAGAGTTCATCTCCAAGAGGAGGTCTTGATGGGGGTCCTCCTGTGAGGGGGTCTTGAGGATATCCCGCAGAATCTTCTCCTAGATGGAGGTCTTGGCCTCCAATGGAGTAGTGGTCTCTCTCTCTCTCAAGAGGAGGAGTGGTAGGAGTAAAGCTCACATACAAATGAGCTATCACTTTGCTAACCCTAGCTAGGAGGAGGTACGGGGGTATTTATCGTCTAAGTAGGTGAAAGGGTAAGTGGGAAGGGATGCAAGCCCAAAGGCCCGTGGCTGTGCACACAGGCAGCAGATGTCCAGCCTTTACCGGTCATCCGGTGGCTCGCGAGGGTCCGGACATCTAGTAGGGTTCGGACTTCCACTATTTTGGTTATATTGATGTGGCACCGGATTTCCGGAGATGGCCGGTCGTCCGGTCGCCGGTCGTCCGGTCGCCGGTCGTCCGGTCGGGGACGGACGTCCGGCTGTAATAACCCGCAAGTATACAGGTTAGTTGTAGCCTCTTTCGATAAGTAAGAGTGTCGAACCCAACGAGGAGCTAAAGGTAGAACAAATACTCTCTCAAGTCCTATCGGCCACTGATACGACTCTACGCACGCTTGACGTTCGCTTTACCTAGAACAAGTATGAAACTAGAAGTACTTTGTAGGTGTTGTTGGATAGCTTTGCAAGATAATAAAGAACGCATAAATATAAACTAGGGGCTGTTTAGATAAAGATGCAATAAAGTAAGTATTAGTAGAGAGCTTTTTGTCACGAGAAAGTTATTTGTCCAAGGCAATCGATAACTAGACCGGTAATCACTATTGCAATTATATTTGAGGGAGAGGCATAAGCTAACATACTTTCTCTTCTTGGATCATATGCACTTATGATTGGAACTCTAGCAAGCATCCACAACTACTAAAGATCATTAAGGTAAAACCCACCACAGCATTAAAGTATCAAGTCCCCTTTATCCCATACGCAAACAACCTACTTACTCGGGTCTATGCTTCTGTTCACTCACATCACCCACCATAAGCAAATCATAAACATATTGCAAACCCTATAGCGGGGATTCCTCACGCTTGTGCGACACAGAGAGCACCATAGGACAGCACCAATAATAAAACATGCAACTCAAACCAATCACGATCATCAATTAACCCATAGGACAAAACGGATCTACTCAAACATCATAGGATAGCCATACATCATTGGGAAATAATATATAGTGTTGAGCACCATGTTTAAGTAGAGATTACAACAGGTAAGAGAGGGGTTACACCACTGCATAGAGGGGGGAAGAGTTGGTGATGAAGGCGGTGAAGTTGTTGGTGAAGATCGCGGTGATGATGATGGCCCCCGGCGGTGTTCCGGCGCCACCGGAAGCAAGGGGGAGAGAGCCCCCTTCTTCTTCTTCTTCCTTAACCTCCTCCCTAGATGGAAGAAGGGTTTCCCCTCTGGTCCTTGTCTCCCATGGCGTTGGAGGGGCGACAGCCCCTCCGTGATTGGATATATCTCTATGTCTCTCTCTGTTTCTGCGTTCTGAGATCCTTCCCCGTCACCGTTTCTTTTATATCCGGAGATCCGTAACTCCGATTGGGGTGAATCTTTCCCCCAGATTTTTCTCATAAAATTAGCTTTCTTACGGCAAAATAAGAGAGTCAACCTCCTTACGAGTGGCCCACGAGAGTGCCAGGCATGCCCAGGGGGGAGGGCGCGCCCCCTGTCTTGTGGCCACCTCGGGCACCGTTTCGCGTTGATTCTTCCTCCGAAAAATCCCAAATATTCCAAAATAATTCTCCGTCCATTTTTATCCCGTTTGGCTTCCGTTCGATATTGGGTTTCTGCGAAACATAAAACATGCAACAGACAGGAACGGGCACTGGGCACTGGATCAATATGTTAGTCCCAAAAAATAGTATAAAAAGTTGCCAAAATTATATGGAAGTTGTAGAATATTGGCATGGAACAATCAAAAATTATAGATACGATGAGACGTATCAGCATCCCCAAGCTTAATTCCTGCTCGTCCTCGAGTAGGTAAATGATAAAAAAGATAATTTTTGATGTGGAATGCTACCTAGCATAATCTTGATCATATATCTAATCATGGCATGAATATTAAGACACGAGTGATTCAAAGCAATAGTCTATCATTTGACATAAAAACAATAATACTTAGGGCATCCCAACAAACAATCATGTCTTTCAAAATATCAATGCTTCTAGAATGCTATCCCTACAAAATCATATAGTCTTGTATGCTCCCTTTTCTTAACACAAGGTACCCCTCATGCCTATCCCGGTGTCAGCCAAGCAATTGTTTCATACTTTAGTATTCTCAAACTTTTTCAACGTTCATGCAATACATGAGCATGAGCCATGGATATAGCACTGTGGGTGGAATAGAATATGATGGTGGAGGTTATGTGGAGAAGACAAAAAGGGAGAAAGTCTCACATCGACGCGGCTAATCAACGGGCTATGGAGATGCCCATCAATTGATGTCAATGTGAGGAGTAGGGATTGCCATGCAACGGATGCACTAGAGCTATAAGTGTATGAAAGCTCAAACTGACAACTAAGTGGGTGTGCATCCAACTTGCTTGCTCATGAAGACCTAGGGCATTTGAGGAAGCCCATCGTTGGAATATACAAGCCAAGTTCTATAATGAAAATTCCCACTAGTATATGAAAGTGACAATATAGGAGACTCTCTATATGAAGAACATGGTGCTACTTTGAAGAACAAGTGTGGAAAAAGGATAGTAACATTGCCCTTTTCTTTTCTTCTTTTTTTTTCTTTCTTTTTTCTTTTTTGGTGGGCTTCTTTGGCCCCCTTTTTTATTTAGGCTTCTTTGGCCTTTCCTTTTTTTTCTTTTTTTCTTTTCCTTTTTTTTGGGGGCAATGCTCTAAAATGATGATCATCACACTTTTATTTACTTACAACTCAATATTAGAACTCGATACTGGAACAAAGATATGACTCTATATCAATGCTTCCGGCGGTGTACCGGGATGTGCAATGATCTAGCATAGCAATGACATCAAAAAACGAACAAGCCATGAAAACATCATGCTAGCTATCTTACGATCATGCAAAGCAATATGACAATGAATGGTCAAGTCATGAATATGATGATGATGGAAGTTGCATGGCAATATATCTCGGAATGGCTATGGAAATGCCATGATAGGTAGGTATGGTGGCTGTTTTGAGGAAGATATAAGGAGGTTTATGTGTGATAGAGCGTATCATATCACGGGGTTTGGATGCACCGGCGAAGTTTGCACCAACTCTCGAGGTGAGAAAGGGCAATGCACGGTACCGAAGAGGCTAGCAATGATGGAAAGGTAAAAGTGCGTATAATCCATGGACTCAACATTAGTCATAAAGAACTCACATACTTATTGCAAAAATTTATTAGCCCTCGAAACAAAGTACTACACGCATGCTCCTAGGGGGAGGTTGGTAGGAGTTAACCATCGCGCGCCCCCGACCTTCACGCAAAGATAAACAATCAAAATACAATGCGCGCAAATTTAGTTACATAGTTAGTAGACCATACGTGCATGCTTCGGGAATCACAAACCTTAACACCAACATCCTTACTAAACACAACCATCTACTAGTACCTCCCACATATTATCACCTCTATATCGCAAAACTATTGCAAGGAATCAAACATATCATATTCAGTGATCCACAAGTTTATGTAGGATTTTATGACTAACCATGTGAATGACCAATTCCTGTCATCTCTCTAAATTGATATAAGTGAAGCAAGAGAGTTTAATTCTTTCTACAAAAGATATGCCCACGCTGTAACAAATATAAGTGAAGCAAAAGAGCATTCTACAAATGGCGGTTTTCTATGTGAAGAGAAACAGGCAATCCAGACTTCAAATGATATAAGTGAAGCACATGAAGCATTCTATAAAGCCATACTCAAAAGATTTAAGTGAAGTGCAATGAGCATTCTATAAATCAACCAAGGACTATCTCATACCAGCATGGTGCAGAAAAGAAAAGTGAAAACTAAATGCAAAAGACGCTCCAAGACTTGCACACATCGCATGAACGAAACGAAGAAAACATACCGATACTTGTTGAAGAAAGAGGGGATGCCTTCCGGCGCATCCCCAAGCTTAGACGCTTGAGTCTCCTTGAATAATTACTTGGGGTGCCTTGGGCATCCCCAAGCTTGAGCTCTTGCCTCTCTTCCTTTTCCTCATATCGAAACCTCCTCGATTAGACACTTCATCCACACAAAACTTCAACAGAAAACTCGGTAAGATCCGTTAGTATAATAAAGCAAATCACCACTCTAAGTAATGTAGAAAACCAATTCATATTTTGTTTTTGCATTGTGTCTACTGTAATATAGCTTTTCCATGGCTTAATCCACTGATATAAATTGATAGTTTCATCAAAACAAGCAAACTATGCATCAAAAACATAATCTGTCAAAAACAGAACAGTCTGTAGCAATCTGAACATTCACCATACTTATGGTACCCCACAAATTCTACAAAAATTAGCAAAAATAAACAAGTTGTATAGCAAGACAGTGCAAAAATAATCAGAACCATTTGACATTCCAGTTAAAAATGTAAAATCGTGCACTACAGCCAAAGTTTCTGTCCTGCACCGTACAAACCAACAAGCATTGTAAACATCCTAAAGGCAAACCTTAGCACATTATTTTTATAATACAATGGAATTGTACAAGGGGATAATTATTTTTGATGAAAATTTTCTGTAATTAAGATTCACAAAGTTTCCGTGAGCATGAACAAAGTTCAAGGCTAGCTCCCACTTCAATAATGCTTATCCTTTTCATTTTCACTTTCCTTTTTGAAAAGTTTTAGGGTTCCCCTCTTTTTTTTGTTTCTAAACTATATAAAAGCACTCAACAGAAATAAATGACTATCTAAATACTTCTGGGTTGTCTCCCTGGGAGCGCTTTCTTTAAAGCCATTAAGCTAGGCATATGGTGCTCAAGTAATGGATCCACCCGGATCCCAAGGTATATCAAAGCCAATTTTAATTAACAATGATTTGTAATTTAGTAGTGAGCACAAAGTAACATATATCATGCAACAACGAAGTCTAACTCTCTTCCTATGCATCGGCATGTCATAAAATAACAATTCATGCACACCAAGTAAAGGTCAATGCATAGTATAAGCAGTTTCTTGCAATTCTATCGTGTTGGAAACATAAAGAGGCGGAGATGTAGTTCCTCTCTCATAATAATTGCAAGTAGGAGCAGCAAGCACATGCATATTATATTCATCAAAATCATCATGTCCAACAGTAAAAGGCAACCCATCAATATAATCCTTAATAAGCAAAAACTTCTCCGATATAGTGTAGTTGGGAGAATTCAAAAAGATAATAGAACTACCATGCCTGGGTGCAATAGCAACAATTTCATGTTTAACATAAGGAACTATATCAAGTTCATCTCCATAAGCATAATTCATATTGGCATCTTGGCCACAAGCATAGCAAGCATCATCAAAAAGGGATATTTCAAGAGAATCAACGGGATCATAGCAATCATCATAGCAATCATCCTTCGGTAAGCACGAAGGGGAATTAAACAATGTATGAGTTGAAAAGTTACTCTCATTAGAAGGTGGGCACGGGTGATCAATCCGCTCTTCCTCCTTTTGTTCTTTGCTCTCCTTATCATCTTTTTCATGCAATGAGCTCACAGTTTCATCAATTTCTTCTTCCACAGCTTCCTGCAAAATATTAGTCTCTTCTTGGACAGGGGAGAATTTGTCAATATATAGTTTAACATAGGCATTAGAAGCATAATTATCATAACAATATGCAAGTATGGCAAAAATTTCAGATTTGTAGAGAGTAGCATCATACTTTTCAATCAAAGAAGCAATTTCATAAGCACCCTTAAAAGCAACAAATTCTTCAATTTGTTGAACATCATAGTAATTATAAACACCCTTAGCATACGAAGATACGATTCCATTATCAATAAACTCACATTGGTAGGGAAGGTGTTTCTTAGGGTTTTTAGAACAACAAGTAACATCATATATTTCACATAAATTCCAAGCATAGCATTGCAAATGATGAATTTGATCCAGTAAAAGTTTCCCTTTTTCAGATATACGGTGTCGCACATAAGAAGCGTGCTCATCTAAATATTTTCCCTCAACTAAGCTAGTGGGGGTTTCAGCACGAGCACAAAGGGATCATAGATGATCCAAGTAAAAAGCTTCAGGAGTGAGATAGATTTTGAGCGGTTCTTCAACCATTGGTTCAGTAGGAACAACTAATTTTTTTTGGTATTTTGCGTTTCCTACCCATAACTAAAGATAGAAAACAACTAAGAACAGCAAATAAAAATTACTTAGTGATAAAGCAAACAAGCACGCACGAGAATATTCACCCCACGCTATGACTCCCCGGCAACGGCGCCACAAAAAGGTCTTGATAACCCGCAAGTATACGGGATAGTTGTAGCCTCTTTCGATAAGTAAGAGTGTCAAATCCAACGAGGAGCTAAAGGTTGAACAAATACTCTCTCAAGTCCTATCGGCCACAGATACGACTCTACGCACGCTTGACGTTCGCTTTACCTAGAACAAGTATGAAACTAGAACTACTTTGTAGGTGTTGTTGGATAGCTTTGCAAGATAATAAAGAACGCGTAAATATAAACCATGTTCATCGCATTGTATCTCTGCATCCGTAGCTCCGTTTTGCGCGTGTAATATGTCAAATTGTTCGCCTCGACGAGTACATCATTTCATTACATTGCATCATTTTCATTTGAGCTCATCTTGATGCCCAAAATGCTGTTGGAAGAGTGCATGTTGATGTTAATCTGCTGAAACTGTTATAACATGCTCATTTGTCATTTTTGCCATGATTGATGTGTGCATCCTATGAGGTTGATGTATACATGTATGTTGATCTATGCCATGCCATCTTTCCAGGGGTGTATGCCATGTATTTTTGTGATCAATGTGGTGACTAGAACAAGCATGCAAAATAGGCTTCGTGATATTGCTGATTTTAGTCCCTGTTCTGCTGTTATTTTGATGCCATGTAAACTTGATGCTACAGAGAGATCCATGCATATTTTGAGATACTTCAGTAAGGGTGTTTTGAACATATGGTTATTGTCTATCCATTCATTCCCTTGTTTGCAATTATGGAGTAGTCTAGCATGTCATTTTCGTGCTCTACTTTTGCTTCGAAATGTTTTCTGGCAGATTGTTTACTTGTTATTCAATTTGGCCAAGGTTGCTATAGTTGATCCTTACATGCTATGGACTTGTTCTTGCCTTGGTTGGTTAGATAAACATGTCTTCTTGATGATGATATGCTTATCTTGTCATTCAATGACTTGTGGTGAGTGAATCGAGCTTGTTAAGGAGGGTACTTGCTGTTGCTGTTTTGCTAGACAGATTCTGTAATTTTGTGATGCCATGTTAACATGTTGCTACTAATCATTCTATGCATAATCTGGAGATGTTCTATAAACATGTTTTGATCTACATGTTATGCCCTATCCATCCATGCCCCTGGTTGCATTTATAGCTTGCTGTAGATTGTTCATATCTTGCTCCAAAGTTGCTTGATAATGTTGCTATCAGCCTGTTAACATTAAGTTCACTAGTTCCATGTGTTTTCCTAGTGATCCATGAACCCTATGACCTTTCTCTTGCCATTTATAGCTTCACAAACATGCCTACTCACTGTTGGTTGCCTTGCCATGCCATGTATTGCTCTGTAGTGAGTGGTTCAAGCTCACCAACATGCCTACTTATTGTTGTTCCTGCCATGTATGAATCTGTAATATAACTTGTCATGTTTACATGGGTGCCATCATATTTTCTATGCCTTTTTGGCTCATGGTCAGTAAGGGACTTTTGATCTATGCAATTAGTAGATTCATGCCATGCCTTTGTTTGCCATGATATGTTCCTGTAACATGTTGTTTGATAGCTCTAAACATTGCAACCTGATGTTATTTCCTGATAAGTCCGAAACTGTTATTATTTGCAATATCTCCATGTCTTTTTGAGCATGTTCTAGTTGTTTCTGGAGATAGCTCAGTGTTCATGTTTTGTTATGCTTTACGTGTACTTCATGCCCATGTCTTTTGTTATTATGTTGGGGTGCTGTAGCATGTTGTTTTGATGCTTGCGAGATGTCTAGTTGCTGTTATGGACAGATTGTTGCTATGACTTGTATAGAGTGCATGTGTTGAACCGTTGCTCCGTTTTGAGTGTGCTCTATATGAAACTTGCTTGTTTTTGCATGTAGTTCCATATTATCATGTTGCATCCTTATTTTGGTGTGTTTGCTTGATGTTTGCATGCATTTTGCATCAATGCCATGTTTAACTTGTTTTGCTCATATCTTCTAGGCCGTAGCTCCGAATCTAATGAACTTTATATGTAACTTGACTAGAATCTTGTGTAGATCATCTTGGTGCATCTTAACTTTCTGTTTAACAACTTGAACATAAGGTTTATTCATATCTGGACCAATTTCGAAATTTGCATATGAGGACTTACCGGAATTGTTATATGTTGTTCCCGGCCTCATTTAAACTTGCTTTGATGTGTTGTTCTTGTTTGCATCATCTCTTGCCATGAGTAGCCTCATGTAGCTTTGTCATGCATCATGCTTGTTGTGCATCTTGTCTTGTCTATGTGTGGTGTGTTTACCATGTTGTGTGCTTCTTCTCGATAGTTCCCGTTTCGTTGCGATCGTGAGGATGCGTTCGTCTTCGTGTGGTTCGTCTTCTTGGCTTCATCTTCTTCATGGACTCGTTCTTCTTCCTAGCAGGATTTCAGGCAAGATGACCGCTACCCTGGATCTCACTACTATCATTGCTATGCTAGTTGCTTCGTTCTATCGCTATGATGCGCTACCTATTACCTGTTTATCAAGCCATCCCATATTTCCATGAACCTCTAACCTTTGACACCTTTCCTATGCAAACCGTTGTTTGGCTATGTTATCGCTTTTGCTCAGCCCCTCTTATAGCGTTGCTAGTTGCAGGTGAAGTTGAAGATTGCTCCATGGTGGACAGGATTTTGTTTGGGATATCACAATATCTCTTATATTATTAATGCATCTATATACTTGGTAAAGGGTGGAAGGCTCGGCCTTATGCCTGGTGTTTTGTTCCACTCTTGCCGCCCTAGTTTCCGTCATACCGGTGTTATGTTCCCGGATTTTGCGTTCCTAACGCGGTCGGGTGATTTATCGGACCCCCCTGACAGTTCGCTTTGAATAAAACTCCTCCAGCAAGGCCGAACCTTGGTTTTACCATTTGCCTCACCACCACCTACCTTTTCCCCTGGGAGTAATTAACCCAAGGGTCATCTTTATTATAGCCCCCCCGGGCCAATGCTTGTCTAAGTGTTGGTCCAAACCAGAGCCACTTGCGGTGCCTCCCCTAGGCAACTTGGGGTATCGTCGGTTGCCGTAAGTAGTGTTCATCCGGTGTTGCCCTAAGAACGAGATATGTGCAGCTCCTATCGGAATTGTCGGCGCATCGGGCGGCTTTGCTGGTCTTGTTTTACCATTGTCGAAATGTCTTGTAAACCGGGATTCCGAGACTGATCGGGTCTTCCTGGGAGAAGGTCTATTCCTTCGTTGATCGCGAGAGCTTGTCATGGGCTAAGTTGGGACACCCCTGTAGGGTATAAACTTTCGAGAGCCGTGCCCACGGTTATGTGGCAGATGGGAATTTGTTAATGTCCGGTTGTAGATCACTTGACACCAGATCCGAGTTAAAACGCATCAACCGCGTGTGTAGCCGTGATGGTCTCTTCTCGGCGGAGTCCGGGAAGTGAACACGGTTTCTGTGTTATGATTGACGTAAGTAGGAGTTCAGGATCACCTCTTGATCATTGCTAGCTTCACGACCGTTCTGCTTGCTCTCTTCTCGCTCTTATTTGCGTATATTAGCCACCATATCATGCTTAGTCGCTGTTGCAACCTCACCACTTTACCCCTTCCTTTCCCATTAAGCTTTGCTAGTCTTGATACCCATGGTAATGGGATTCTTTGAGTCCTCGTGGCTCACAGATTACTACAACAACAGTTGCAGGTACAGGTTATGCGATGATCATGACGCGAGAGCGATGTTGCTTGTTTTGGAGTTTCTTCTTCTGCTTCTTCGATCAAGGAATAGGTTCCACGTCGGCAGCCTGGGCTAGCAGGGTGGATATTGTTTGAGTTTCTGTTTATGATTCATCTGTAGTCGGATGTTGTTCTTGTATGTTGTATTGTTGTATTCATGTGACTTTGTATGTATCGGATGTATCCTCACTATTATGTAATGTTGATGTAATGATATCCGCCTTGCAAAAGCGTCTTCAAGATGCGCTTCTATCCTTGGTGGGACCTTCGAGTTCCTTTAGGATAGGGTCGCATCTTGGGCGTGACAAGTTGGTATCAGAGCCTCGACCGACCCTCGGAGCCCCCTTGTTTGATCGTGTAGTTTGGCCGTTGTTGAGTCTAGAAGAAAACTTTTTCGGAGTCTAGTTATATCGGAGAGTAGGAATTCTTTTTACTCCTCTGCCCCTTCGTCGCTCTGGTGAGGAATCTTGACGTAGGTGTTTTGAACTACTCCTCTTCCCCTTCAAATTTTTTCTTTAGGTTCACGTAGTTGGTTTTCCGATCGTTGTTCCCCAGCTCTTTTATCCGGTGCATTTCTCGTCAAGTTGACTCGAGCCTCTTCGTCGTTGTCAAGTTCAATCCTCAGTTGTTTTCTTTTCCCACCCGCCCTCCCTTCTTCTTCTCGAATCCGGAGTCCGTAATCGAGTATCCATCCTACTCGTGCAAAAACTTTGCTTTCTTTCCTCAATGATTTCAACCGGTGTTTTCTCTTCAAGATATTCGTAGCTTCCCCCTTCCAAGTTTCTTTTGTTTAACCGCCCTCCCACCCTTTTCTTCCCGGAGTCTGACTCTCTCTCGACCAGCTATTTCGTTCGTACGGAGTCTCTTCAGTCTTCCCTTAATTATCTCAACCGGTGAAATCTCGTCTCGTTTGTCATTCTTCATCTCTTTTTCTTTTCCGGTGGATTCAATTCAAGTATTCGGTGTTGATCATATTCTTTTCCTCGGTTCAAGTGTTTTCCTTGCTCGTTCGCCTCTCGCCAGTTTATCCTTCCAGTGCTCAAGACATCTCAGGAGATTCGTCTGTGTTCGAATTAGTTCGAGGTTGTCACCTCATTCAAATATTTCAATTGTTCCGGTACATCATCTATTTGTTCAACAATCCTTTTCAACGGTGTTATCTCCGTAGTGGGCCCTAACCCACAGGTCTTTTCACAGGATCTTACCTGACTCTTCTAATTCCCCCGGAGTTATTTTCAATTCTTTTCAAGTGTGATGTAAGAATGGATCCCATCAGTCACATGCCTTCTCCAAGATCGTTTTCAAATTCTTTCATTGTTGGCTCAATCCCTCTGCCTTTCTTTCTCCCGGAGTACCTCAGTAATTTTGGTGGTGTTTCTCGCCGTCATTTGAAGATCGAAGAAGATTTCTCTTAAATTTTGTCTGTTCTCCCGGAGATTCGCGGTGCTAGCTTGATGTTATCCTATCAAATTGTTTCAAGTCATGCAAATTATTTTCATCCATCCAGAGCATTTCAGGAGTTGCTTTCTCTCTCGATCATCCGGAGGTCATCTTTTCGGAAGATTTCTTCATTCTAAGTTTTCAGATTAGTTCTCCAATTATTCTATATCTGTGCCCTTTCGTTCGTCTCAATATTATTCCAGTGCTTGGCTCAAGTGTTCTTTATCAGCTCATGATCTCTTTGTTCTTTTGCATCTAAATCCCCTCTAGCATATTTGTTCTTCTAATTCTTCCCGATGATTCATTCTCTTTCGTCAGTCATTTCTGAATTTTTACGGTGGTTCGTTCATGATTCTTTTTCCTTGATTATCTTTTTAATCCATTCGTTCTTTCAATCCTACCGGTGATTCATGAAGACTTTCTCAAGTTTTGTGCCACATTCCCCTTAATCCTTTTCAAGAAGAATAAGTAGTATGCAAAATCCATTGCTTGTCATCAATGTAATTTGATGAAGGATAAGCATACAATAAATCTTATTCTTATTTCATCTAAGTGAGTAATCCCTTCCTTCGGAGTTTGTTCTTGATGAATAAATTCTAGTTCCAAGTGTTTTCATCTTTTTCTTTTCCGGAGTTCAAACTTCCTCAGCCTTCTCGTCGGAACCTCCATCTAAATCATCGCAAGTTTCATCTTATTCTTTCTTCCTTCATTCTGTCTCATCATCTTTTGTCACCGGAGTTCTTCATGGTGGTTCTTCATTATTTAATTCATTCTTCAAGAGTTCATCAAGATTTTGTTGGTGGAATTCAAGTATCTTTTCTGCTCGTGTCTCGAAGTGTAATTAATTCTCCGTATTCTTTTGAAGTGGAGTTTTGCATTTCTTCGTTCTTCTCAGCTATTTAATCATTTCCGTTTGTGGTTGGTTATCACCTCATAATTTCTGAGATGTTATCCATAAATCCACAACAAGCTTATTCTTTTTGTTGTTGATTTTCTCAATAACTCCGTTCAATCTTTTCTTCTAAGGTTGCTTTCAATTTCATTCGTGGCACAAGTTGTCATATCCTTATCCATTCTTTTCATTCAACTCTTTCAATTCTTTCCGGAGGTTTTGTGTCATGTCTTCAACAAGTTTCAATCCATCCTCTCAAGCTCGTTTTATATTTTTCCATGTTTCAGCCGGAGTGCTGCCTAAATCCTTTCAGTCTTATCCGTTTCTTTTCTCATTCTAACCACTCCGGTTAGAACGAGTGGTTTCATAGTCTCTCTGATTCCGTGAGCTTTCGATTCTCGTCATTCTCCTTGTTCCTCTCTTCTTCTCGAGTGCTCTCGATTCTTTTGCTTCTTCTCTTGATTTCTTGCTTCACCTCTTCCCTTTTCCCTTCCGTCTCGGTCCTAAGATCTCGGGACGAGATCTCTTGTTAGTGGAGGAGTGTTGTAACGCCCCGGATTCGATGCGCCAGGTGTCTGCCAGTTATTCGCCGTCGTTGCCATGTCATTTGCTTGCGTGTTGCACTTTGCCATGTCATCATATGCATTTCATATCATGTCGTCATGTGCATCGCATTTGCATACATGTTCGTCTCATGCATCCGAGCATTTTCCCCGTTGTCCGTTTTGCAATCCGGCACTCCTATGTCCTCCGGTGTCCCCCTTTTGCCTCTTCTCTTGTGCGGGTATTAAACTTTCTCGGAATGGCCCGAGGTTTGCCAAGCGGCCTTGGTACACTACCGGTAGACCGCCTGTCAAGTTTCGTGCCATTTGGAGGTCGTTTGATACTCCAACAGTTAATCGGGTAACCGTAAAGCCCTCTTTTGTCTTGCAGGCCAACACCCCTTCCAAAGTGGCCCAAAGCCCAGCAAACTCCCCTCCATTCTCTCGGTCGTTCGATCACGATCGCGTGGCCGAAAACCGCTCCTCATTTGGACTCTCCTAGCTCCCTCTACCTATATAAACACCTCCCTCTCCGAATTGTCGATTCCAAACCCTAGCAAATTCCCCTCCGCGCCGCGCCGGACATGTCCACCCCGCCGCCGGACGTGTCCACCGCCGGCAGCCACGTCGCTCCGACCAATGGCGTCGCGCCACGTCTTCCCGCCGCCACTCTCCTCACACGGCGCGCCGCCACCTGTCCCTCTCTCTCCCACCCGCAGCAGCTGCTGGCCGGGCGCTGCCCGCCTGAGCCCGTCCGGCGCGTCGCCGCCGCGCCTCCCCTCTCGATCGCCGCCTCCGGCCGCTGCCTCGCTGGCGACCGCCACCGCCGGGTGCCGTCGGCCAGCGCCCTCGCCGTCTGGCGCCGCCGCCGGCGGCGCCCGCGCCTCCGGATCCGCCTCGCCTCGGTAGCTGAGCGCCCGCAGCTGCCCGCCCCTCGCCGACATGCCGCCTTCCGCCGCCCGGTGCAGCTCGCCCGCTCCCTCGCCGCCCAGCCGCTGCGCTCCGGCCGCCCGCTGCCGCCTCACCCGTGCCGCTGCGCCGACCTCCCTGCCGCGGTCGAGCTCCTCCTCGCCCGGCTCCGTCTACCAAGATCGCCGGTCTCGGATCGCGCCGCCCGAGCTTCGCCGAGCCGCCCGCCCTACGCCGGAGTTAGCTCGGCCAGATCCACGAAGATGGGCGAGATCCACCAGGAGTTGAACCAAACGGGATCCCCGCGTCCCGGATATCTCCGTCCCGAGTTGACTTTTCCGGAGGGGTATATTTCTCCAAGTCCCAGATTTTTCACATTTTCATGCCATGTTCATCGCATTGTATCTCTGCATCCGTAGCTCCGTTTTGCGCGTGTAATATGTCAAATTGTTCGCCTCGACGAGTACTTCATTTCATTACATTGCATCACTTTCATTTAAGCTCATCTTGATGCCCGAAAAGCTGTTGGAAGAGTGCATGTTGACGTTAATCTGCTGAAACTGTTATAACATGCTCATTTGTCATTTTTGCCATGATTGATGTGTGCATCCTATAAGGTTTATGTCTACATGTATGTTGATCTATGCCATGCCATCTTTCCAGGGGTGTATGCCATATATTTTTGTGATCATTGTGGTGACTAGCACAAGCATGCAAAATAGGCTTCGTGATATTGCTGATTTTAGTCCCTGTTCTGTTGTTATTTTGATGCCATATAAACTTGATGCTACAGAGAGATCCATGCATATTTTGAGATACTTCAGTAAGGGTGTTTTGAACATATGGTTATTGTCTATCCATTCATGCCCTTGTTTGCAATTATGGAGTAGTCTAGCATGTCATTTTCGTGCTCTACTTTTGCTTCAAAATGTTTCCTGGCAGATTGTTTACTTGTTATTCAATTTGGCCAAGGTTGCTACAGTTGATCCTTGCATGCTATGGACTTGTTCTTGCCTTGGTTGGTTACATAAACATGTCTTCTTGATGATAATATGCTTATCTTGTCATTCAATGACTTGTGGTGAGTGAATCGAGCTTGTTAAGGAGGGTACTTCTTTGTTCTTTGTTTTGCTAGACAGATTCTGTAATTTTGTGATGCCATGTTAACATGTTGCTACTAATCATTATATGCATAATCTGGAGATGTTCTATAAACATGTTTTGATCTACATGTTATGCCCTATCCATCCATGCCCCTGGTTGCATTTATAGCTTGCTGTAGATTGTTCATATCTTGCTCCAAAGTTGCTTGATAATGTTGCTATCAGCCTGTTAACATTAAGTTCACTAGTTCCATGTGTTTTCCTAGTGATCCATGAACCCTATGACCTTGCTCTTGCCATGTATAGCTTCACAAACATGCCTTCTCACTGTTGGTTGCCTTGCCATGCCATGTATTGCTCTGTACTGAGTGGTTCAAGCTCACCAACATGCCTACTTATTGTTGTTCCTGCCATGTATGAATCTGTAATATAACTTGTCATGTTTACATGGGTGCCATCATATTTTATATGCCTTTTTGGCTCATGGTCAGTAAGGGACTTTTGATCTATGTAATTAGTAGATTCATGCCATGCCTTTGTTTGCCATGATATGTTCCTCTAACATGTTGTTTGATAGCTCTAAACATTGCAACCTGATGTTATTTCCTGATAAGTCTGAAACTGTTATTATTTGCAATATCTCCATGTCTTTTTGAGCATGTTCTAGTTGTTTCTGGAGATAGCTCAGTGTTCATGTTTTGTTATGCTTTACGTGTAATTCATGCCCATGTCTTTTGTTATTATGTTGGGGTGCTGTAGCATGTTGTTTTGATGCTTGCAAGATGCCTAGTTGCTGTTATGGACAGATTGTTGCTATGACTTGTATAGAGTGCATGTGTTGAACCGTTGCTCCGTTTTGAGTGTGCTCTATATGAAACTTGCTTGTTTTTGCATGTAGTTCCATATTATCATGTTGCATCCTTGTTTTGTTGTGTTTGCTTGATGTTTGCATGCATTTTGCATCAATGCCATGTTTAACTTGTTTTGCTCATATCTTCTAGGCCGTAGCTCCGAATCTAATGAACTTTATATGTAACTTGACTAGAATCTCGTGTAGATCATCTTGGTGCATCTTAACTTGCTGTTTAACAACTTGAACATAAGGTTTATTCATATCTGGACCAATTTCGAAATTTGCATATGAGGACTTACCGGAATTGTTATATGTTGTTCCCGGCCTCATTTAAACTTGCTTTGATGTGTTGTTCTTGTTTGCATCATCTCTTGCCATGAGTAGCCTCATGTAGCTTTGTCATGCATCATGCTTGTTGTGCATCCTGTCTTGTCTATGTGTGGTGTGTTTACCATGTTGTGTGCTTCTTCTCGATAGTTCCCGTTTCGTTGCGATCGTGAGGATGCATTCGTCTTCGTGTGGTTCGTCTTCGTGGCTTCATCTTCTTCATGGACTCGTTCTTCTTCCTAGCGGGATTTCAGGCAAGATGACCGCTACCCTGGATCTCACTACTATCATTGTTATGCTAGTTGCTTCGTTCTATCGCTATGCTGCGCTACCTATTACCTGTTTATCAAGCCATCCCATATTGACATGAACCTCTAACCTTTGACACCTTTCCTATGCAAACCGTTGTTTGGCTATGTTACCGCTTTTGCTCAGCCCCTCTTATAGCGTTGCTAGTTGCAGGTGAAGTTGAAGATTGCTCCATGGTGGACAGGATTTTGTTTGGGATATCACAATATCTCTTATATTATTAATGCATCTATATACTTGGTAAAGGGTGGAAGGCTCGGCCTTATGCCTGGTGTTTTGTTCCACTCTTGCCGCCCTAGTTTCCGTCATACCGGTGTTATGTTCCCGGATTTTGCGTTCCTAATGCGGTCGGGTGATTTATGGGACCCCCCTGACAGCTCGCTTTGAATAAAACTCCTCCAGCAAGGCCCAACCTTGGTTTTACCATTTGCCTCACCACCACCTACCTTTTCCCTTGGGAGTAATTAACCCAAGGGTCATCTTTATTATAGCCCCCCCGGGCCAATGCTTGTCTAAGTGTTGGTCCAAACCAGAGCCACTTGCGGTGCCGCCCCTAGGCAACTTGGGGTATCGTCGGTTGCCGTAAGTAGTGTTCATACGGTGTTGCCCTGAGAACGAGATATGTGCAGCTCCTATCGGGATTGTCGGCGCATCGGGCGGCTTTGCTGGTCTTGTTTTACCATTGTCGAAATGTCTTGTAAACCGGGATTCCGAGACTGATCGGGTCTTCCTGGGAGAAGGTCTATTCCTTCGTTGATCGCGAGAGCTTGTCATGGGCTAAGTTGGGACACCCCTGCAGGGTATAAACTTTCGAGAGCCGTGCCCGCGGTTATGTGGCAGATGGGAATTTGTTAATGTCCGGTTGTAGATCACTTGACACCAGATCCGAATTAAAATGCATCAACCGCGTGTGTAGCCGTGATGGTCTCTTCTCGGCGGAGTCCGGGAAGTGAACACGGTTTTTGTGTTATGATTGACGTAAGTAGGAGTTCAGGATCACCTCTTGATCATTGCTAACTTCACGACCGTTCCGCTTGCTCTCTTTTCGCTCTTATTTGCGTATGTTAGCCACCATATCATGCTTAGTCGCTGCTGCAACCTCACCACTTTACCCCTTCCTTTCCCATTAAGCTTTGCTAGTCTTGATACCCAAGGTAATGGGATTGCTGAGTCCTCGTGGCTCCTGATTACTACAACAACGATTGCGGTACAGGTTATGCGATGATCATGGCGAGAGCGATGTTGCTTGTTTTGGAGTTTCTTCTTCTGCTTCTTCGATCAGGGAATAGGTTCCAGGTCGGCAGCCTGGGCTAGCAGGGTGGATATTGTTTGAGTTTCTATTTATGATTCATCCATAGTCGGATGTTGTTCTTGTATGTTGTATTGTTGTATTCATGTGACTTTGTATGTATCGGATGTATCCCCACTATTATGTAATGTTGATGTAATGATATCCGTCTTGCAAAAGCGTCTTCAAGATGCGCTTCTATCCTTGGTGGGACCTTCGAGTTCCTTTAGGATAGGGTCGCATCTTGGGCGTGACATCCACCAAGCTTGCAAATACACATACAAGTACTAGAATCAATCATCATGTGTAATGCAAAGCATGAGTCACAAATGCATGGCAAAATCATAGGAGTGAGCATATCATGCAAAGTGAACATGGAATGATGGGCATAGATTATGTAATAGCAAATAACCCATAACCATGTGAGGGTCATGTAGAAGAAATGCGCTAAGTCTTTGCGTGAAGAGAGCGGTGGGAATGACAATCCATGGGATCCCAAATCATCATTGCTCTCTAGAGCTCGTTTTGTCATTCCCATGGATTGTCATTCATCATGGATTGTCATTCATCATGATCGAATAGTTATTGTGTATGACACGATGGGGACACAAATTAGAATGCAATTATATGGCACATCAATAGCATTGTTATTTATGGTAAGCATATGGTGCACGCAAGTATTGGGATCATGCAATGAATGGGATGGATCAAAATCTCCTAAAATGTACGAGGAAACTATGGGGGTCTCCTCATGAGCAAGATTGGCAACATCATATGAAGAAAATGGACAACATCCAAAACAATGCATATACGAAGCTAGATGGTCATGGCATGTCATATGAGATAAAGGATGCAAAGGGAGCATGTCAATATCATCACAACAAAAACAAATGCCAATAACCACGGGCTTGCCATCTATGCCATATGTGCAAATTGGGTTTATTTTAATGGCATATGCATATTTACTACAATAAGATTGCAAATAAGACATGGTTGATCTCATGCATAGCATATGACAAGTCAAGCGGATTATCAAACATGATGTGACCTAAAGAATTGTCACAAGAAATCCTACGTAACATGGCATCACAACTAATAGACTCCACATGAGAATCATCATACTCATCATAAATGGGCAAATCATCGCATGGGGAAATCATAATAGCATGAAGCATGGTACTAGGTGGATCAACATCATGCAAGAAATCAATGTCAAGAATGTCCACTAGTGGGACTAGAGCATCATCGTCGCCTATGTTACCTTTGTCATTCCACTCAAGTGGTGTAGGTGAGGTGGGAAAGGCCAAATGGTGGTCATCTTCATCTTGATGGAACCATGTGGGGGGTGCATCATATTCCACCATGGCCGCCGTCTTGTCCAAAGGGAGGACGAAGTCGTTCAGGATCGGCCCGTCGTCATAAATGGGACCTAGCACCAATTGAGAAGACACAATAGAGGTAGAGGTCAAGTTCTTAGAAATGCAAATGGCCTCACGAGACCTATCAACTATCACACTCTCTCTATGTGGTGGTTCACTCACTCCCTCAAAATAGGTGCACTCAAAGTCACATATGGTGGAGTCACTCATCTCACTCAAGTGGAGGGGGTTGTGGCTCTCCTCACGTGGAAAGTGGGGCAACTTGTCATATATGGGGCTAGTGGTGAAGTCACTATCACTCTCAATATGGTGGCAAAAGTCACTCAAGTCATCATATGTTGCCGTGGTCGAAGGAAAAATCCCGTGCTCAACCATCTCGTCGTCGTCGCCGTGGATGAAGGCTGAAGATGGCACATCATCACTCTCCTCCATGACCGAAGTGAAAATCCCATGCTCGATCATCTCTTCATCGTCGCCATGGATGAAGGCCGAAGATGGCACATCATCACTGTCGCCTCCAAAGATGGAAGCATCATCCTTGCTCACCACCTTGTCGCTTGCCTCCAAATCTTGGTCCTTGAGGGTCTCCGTAGTCGTAATCATCACCGCACCGTCTTGAAAAAGAGTCGAAGTTGACTCGGCATCATCAATGCCACAAAGAGGGATGGCAGCACGGTCGAACTTGGGAGCATCGTCTTGGAGCTCGTTGGGCTTGGACATCTTGGTGGTGCTATCCTCATGCCCGTTCTCATGGAGCTTGGTCATCACGAAGTGAGCTTGGAGTGGAGAGGCCTTGGCCTTCATGAGTTCTTGTTCCGACTTGAGAGCACCAATGTAGTTATCGTCGAGTGACTTGTAGTTCTCGAGGAAGATAGTCTTGGAAATGTCGTCGTTTAATCCCATCATGAAGTGGAACTTCATCGAAATGAGGTCGTCCACGCCGGCTCGTCGCAAGGCATTCTTCATCTCCTTGAAGTACGCTCTATGGACTTGGATCCTTGGATGGTGTTCTCCAATTGGCGTAGAAGTTGTTCCGTGTAGGTTGGAGGCACAAACTCTCACCGCATAGCTCTCTTCGTCTAGGGCCAACTCATGTCGTAGCTCTCGGAAGGTGTGTGAAGCCACCATGTGTACGCGTAGTCGTGGAAGTTCCTTGTGGCGCACTTCACTTGATCTTTGGGACGAACTTGATGTAGCTTGAGGTGGTCGTCCATCAAGCGCTCCCACTCGAGATACTCCTCGGGTTCTTGAGTCCCATAGAAAGGAATCTCGTGGTCGGTGTCAAGGTCATAGTAGCTCATGGAAGTCGCGGACTTGAGCTTGGGGAGCTTCTCTTGAGCGTAGTCTTGAGGTGCTTGTTGGCAAAGATGTCATATGTCCGTAGGTGACGATGCCTTGAAGTCACTTGGCGAAGATGCCAAGGGATATGGTGAAGTCGTTGAGTGGTTGTTGGTGTTGAGATCTTGATCTTCATGTTCTTGTCGGTGGTGGTGTCGATGCTGATGTGATCTTGCCGAAGATGATAGCTCGGAAGCACGTGCACTAGAGCTTCTTCTTGAAGAAGAGGAAGATCTCTTGTAGGACTTGATGAGGGCTTTGATCTCCTCCATTTGAGCTTGCATCTTGGCGTCGGTGGAGTTTTTCGTGACATCAAACTCGTCGTTGTTGTTGTAGACCGAAGGTGAAATGCCTTGCCTATCCATCACAAGACTCGAGTAGAGGTGAATAGGAAATGAGATAAACAATACCAAGTTACCTTTTCCCAAAGTTGAGGATGTATCCCATTTCACTCGATGTGAGGTGAAAGAATAGTGGAATTGGTACCGGACTTGTTCACTCACACCTATCAAGTAAAGCTTATGGTGGAGCTCGGTGATGATAGTGGCACAAAAATTTGATGCAAAATGTTAGCAAGAGTTAATAATGTTGAAAGATATTCACAAATTCGCAAGTGAAACAAGTAGACCAATAGCAATGAATTGCACACGGAAACACACACACGGATAGATAAATGGGTTCGTGTAACCAAGGAATGAGCACAAAATGTGGAATCCACGGAAAATGCTCATGTTGCACAACTCAAGAGAGACGCTAGCATGATTTCTCACTAGGTGGATACAACACTTGTGCACAACCTATAAGATGCAAAATGCATAAACTTTCTATCCCAAGTATGCTATGTATGTATGTTCCGGTGCTTTAGCACAAGATGATCCAAGATGATCGAGTATGATACCATATGATATATTGTGATGCTATGGCTATTGCTTACAAGGTCTTTGTTCACTCTTTTACTTTGCTTAAAAGCTTATTCTTTTTTTATATGGCCACTTATGCAAAATGCACAAACCAAGATAGCAATTGTGTATATGCGGGAACAATCTTGTGACACAAGAGATGATACGATGATACCAAGATGATATGGTGTATATGCAATGGAAGGTATGTATCACTAATGTGCATAAGTAACGTTGCAGGCAATACTCAAAGGCTAGTCTCGATAGGCAAGTGACGCAAAATGGGCTAGGGGTTAACAATGTAATGGCAAGGGGAATATACAAATATGTTGTCGAGGTTACCGTCGAGGGTTTCTCGTTTGTACGACACGGATGGATGATGGTGAAGTAGTTAAAGTCAATGACGACCTCGTGGCGATGATGAGTGGCGGTGTTCTCGATGTCGAACCGTCCTTAATTAGCCGAAACACCTTAGGAAACGAAAAAACTGCGAACTCAAAATCTCATACGTCAACTGTCAAATGGTGGTAGCGGACAAGTAGTCATGGTTTGCACTTGGCAATACAGAAGGGGAATGATGGGTTATGCGAGTCGAAGTTGAAGTTGTCGTCCCTAAGTAGCCGAAACACCTTAGGAGACACAAGTCACAACTCAAACAAGCTCAAACAAAATTGGGTTAAGTTGGGGTGGCAGAAGTGTATGTTGGACAAATGGTGAAAGATCGTGGATATCGCCTAGTGGAGGGGTGAATAGGCGTTTTAAAATAATTACAGTTTAGGCTTGAACATATGCGGAATAAACCTAGCGGTTAGTTTGTCAAGCACAAAACCTACAACAACTAGGCTCACCTATGTGCACCAACAACTTATGAGCAAGATAAACAACAAAGAGATAGCAAGATATATGACAAGGAACAATATGGCTATCACAAAGTAAAGTGCATAAGTAAAGGGCTCGGGTAAGAGATAACCGAGGCACGCAGAGACGACGATGTATCCCGAAGCTCACACCCTTGCAGATGCTAATCTCCGTTTGGAGCAGTGTGGAGGCACAATGCTCCCCAAGAAGCCACTAGGGCCACCGTAATCTCCTCACGCCCTCGCACAATGCAAGATGTCGTGAATCCACTAAGGGACCCTTGAGGGTGGTCACCGAACCCATACAAATGGCAACCCTTGGGGGCGGTCACCGAACCCATACACTTTGGCAACCCTTGGGGGCGGTCACTGATACCCGTCAAATTGCTCGGGGCAATCTCCACAACCTAATTGGAGACCCCGACATTTTCCCGGAGCTTTACACCACAATGATTGAGCTCCGAACAACACCAACCGTCTAGGGCACCAAGGCACCCAAGATGAACAAGCTCTAGGGTGCCCAAACACCCAAGAGTAACAAGCTCAAGGGTACCAAGCACTCAAGAGTAATAAGCTTCTGAACGTGTAGCTTCCACGTATCACGTGGAGAACTCAAACCGATGCACCAAATGCAATGGCAAGGGCACACGGAGTGCCCAAGTCCTTATCTCTCAAATCCCACCGAAGAAACTAATACTAGGGAGGAAGATGAGAGGAAGAACAAGAAGAACACCAAGAACTCCAAGATCTAGATCCAATGGGTTCCCCTCTCATAGAGGAGAAAGTGATTGGTGGAAATGTGGATCTAGATCTCCTCTCTCTTTTCCCTCAAAAACTAGCAAGAATCTATGGAGGGATTGAGAGTAAGCAAGCTCGAAGAAGGTCAACAATAGGGGAAGAACACGAGCTCAAAGGATAAGGTTCAATGGGGAAGAAGACACCCTTTTATTATTATTTTTTCGAATATGCACGAGTGTGCATATCATATATTAAATAAGAGGGGCAAAAGAAGTGCCTCCACCATTAGTTACACGAGTTACAAAATATTTCACTCCTCACGCCTAGCTCACCTCGCTAACCTACTGTGGAAGGGTGTTACATCCCCTTTTAGCAGGCCGACCGACACCCAAATTTGACCCTCTAGTCTAATTCTATCAAGAAGCACCTCACATGACGGCCGCGCTCCGTCGAAGACAATTGCATTCCTGTGCTTCCAAAGCTCCCACAAGGTAAGCCCAAGAATGGCCCGCAAATATTTAGTACTGGCTTTGTTGGTCCCAAACTTATGACACAACCATGGCGTGAGAGAGTCGTGCTCCGAAGGCACCAACTCCGGCTTTCCCAAGGCCTGACAGATCTCTGCCCCTACCACCCTGGCAAATACACAAGTAAGCAAGATGTGATTATCGACTCCTCCTCCTGGTCACAAAAGGGGCATGCATCTTGGTGCGGTAGCCCTCGCCTTGCCAGGCGATCCGACGTCCAGCATCTATTTCGCAGGGCAAGCCATGTGAAGAACTTGCATTGTGAGGGCGCCCTTGATTTCCAAATGAGATCCGCTGCGGGTGCCACTTCTCTCGCCCAAAACTTTGCCGCATAGGCCGATCGAACCGTAAATTGTTGGGGAACGTAGTAATTTCAAAAAAATTCCTACGCACACGCAAGAACATGGTGATGCATAGCAACAAGAGGGGAGAGTATTGTCCACATACCCTCGTAGGCTGTAAGCGGAAGCGTTATGACAACGCGGTTGATGTAGTCGTACGTCTTCACTATCTGACCGATCCAAGTACCGAACGTACGGCACCTCCGAGTTCAGCACACGTTCAGCTCGATGGCGATCCCGGACTCCGATCCGGCGGGGTGTCGAGGATGAGTTCCGTCGGCCGACGGCGTGGTAGCGATGATGATGTTCTATCGGCGCAGGGCTTCGCCTAAGCACCCTGGCGATATATGATCGAGGTGGAATATGGTGGAGGGGGCACCGCACACGGCTAGGAACGATCACGAAGATCAACTTGTGTGTATAGAGGTGCCCCCTTGCCCCCGCATATAAAGGAGCCAAGGGGAGGCGGCCGGCCAGGAGGCGCGCCAAGGGGAGTCCTACTCCCACCGGGAGTAGGACTCCTTCTTTCTAGTTGGAGAAGGAGAAGGGGAAGGAGGAGGAAGAGGGGAAGGAAAGGGGGGGCGCCGCCCCCCTCTCCTTGTCCTATTCGGACTAGGGAGGGGAGGGGGTGCAGCCCACCTCTTGCCTCCTCTCCTCTTCTCCCATAGGGCCCATGAAGGCCCAATAACCTCCGGGAGGGTTCCGGTAACCCCCCGGTGCTCCGGTAAAATCCCGATTTCACCCGGAACCATTCCGATATCCAAATACAGGCTTCCAATATATCAATCTTTATGTCTCGACCATTTCGAGACTCCTCGTCATGTCCGTGATCACATCCGGGACTCCGAACAAACTTCGGTACATCAAAACTTATAAACTCATAATAAAATTGTCATCGTAACATTAAGCGTGCGAACCCTACGGGTTCGAGAACTATGTAGACATGACCTAGAACTATTCTCGGTCAATAACCAATAGCGGAACCTGGATGCTCATATTGGCTCCTACATATTCTACGAAGATCTTTATCGGTCAAACCACATAACAACATACGTTGTTCCCTTTGTCATCGGTATGTTACTTGCCCGAGATTTGATCGTCGGTATCCAATACCTAGTTCAATCTCATTACCGGCAAGTCTCTTTACTCGTTACGTAATGCATCATTCCGTAACTAACTCATTAGCTACATTGCTTGCAAGGCTTATTGTGATGTGCATTACCGAGAGGGCCCAGAGATACCTCTCCGACAATCGCAGTGACAAATCCTAATCTCGAAATACGCCAACCCAACATTTACCTTCGGAGACACCTGTAGAGCTCCTTTATAATCACCCAGTTACGTTGTGACGTTTGGTAGCACACAAAGTGTTCCTCCGGTAAACGGGAGTTGCATAATCTCATAGTCATAGGAACATGTATAAGTCATGAAGAAAGCAATAGCAACATACTAAACGATCAAGTGCTAGGCTAACAGAATGGGTCATGTCAATCACATCATTCTCCTAATGATGTGATCCCGTTAATCAAATGACAACTCTTTTGTCCATGGCTAGGAAACATAACCATCTTTGATTAATGAGCTAGTCAAGTAGAGGCATACTAGTGACGTTATGTTTGTCTATGTATTCACACATGTATCATGTTACCGGTTAATACAATTGTAGCATGAATAATAAACATTTATCATGATATGAGGAAATAAATAATAACTTTATTATTGCCTCTAGGGCATATTTCCTTCAGTCTCCCACTTGCACTAGAGTCAATAATCTAGTTCACATCCCATGTGATTTAACACCAATATTCACATCTGTATGTGATTAATACCCATAGTTCACATCATCATGTGATCAACACCCATAGGGTTTACTAGAGTCAATAATCTAGTTCACATCGATATGTGATTAACACCCAAAGAGTACTAAGGTATGATCATGTTTTGTTTGTGAGAGAAGTTTAGTCAATGGGTCTGTTCAGAGCCGTATGTATTTTGCAAATATTCTATGTCTACAATGCTCTGCACGAAGCTACTCTAGCTAATTGCTCCCACTTCTAATATGTATCCATATTGAGACTTAGAGTCATCTGGATCGGTGTAAAAGCTTGCACAGATGTAACTCTTTACGACGGGCTCTTTTATCACTTCCATAATTGAGAAATATTTCCTTAGTCCTCACTAAGGATATTCTTGACCAATGTCCAGTGATCTACTCCTAGATCACTATTGTATTCCCTTACCAAATTTAGAACAAGGTATACAATAGGTCTGGTGCATAGCATAGCATACTTTATAGAACCTATGACTGAGGCATAGGGAATGACTTTCATTCTCTTTTCCATTTTCTGTTGTGGTCGGGATTTGAGTCTTACTCAATTTCATACCTTTGCAACACAGGCAAGAACTCCTTCTTTGACTGTTCCATTTTGAACTATTTCAAAAATTTATCAAGGTATGTACTCATTGAGAAAACTTATCAAGCGTCTTGATCTATAGATCTTGATGCTCAATGTGTAAGCAGCTTCATCGAGGTCTTTCTTTGAAAAACTCTTATTCAAGTATCCTTTCATGCTATCCAGAATTTCTATATCATTTCCAATCAACAATATGTCATCCACATATAATATTAGAAATGCTCTGAGCTCCCACTCACTTTCTTGTAAATCTGAGGCTTCTCAAAAGTGCAGTATAAAACCATATCTTTGATCAACTCATCAAAGCGTATATTCCAACTCCGAGAGGCTTGTACCAGTCCATAAATGGATCGCTGGAGCTTGCACACTTTGTTAGCACCTTTAGGATTGACAAAACCTTCTGGTTGCATCATATACAACTCTTCTTTAAGAAAACCATTAAGGAATGCAGTTTTGATATCCATTTGCCAGATTTCATAAAATGTGGCAATTGCTAACATGATTCGGACAGACTTAAGCATCGCTACAGTTGAGAAAATATCATTGTAGTCAACACCTTGAACTTGTCAAAAACCTTTTTGCGACAAGTCGAGCTTTGTAGATAGTAACACTAGTATCAACGTCCGTCTTCCTCTTGAAGATCCATTTATTTCTTATGGTTTGCCGATCATCGGGCAAGTCCACCAAAGTCCACACTTTGTTCTCATGCATGGATCCTATCTCAGATTTCATGGCCTCCAGCCATTTTGTGGAATCT
The DNA here is from genome assembly GCA_021437245.1 of Aegilops speltoides. Classification (NCBI taxonomy): domain Eukaryota; kingdom Viridiplantae; phylum Streptophyta; class Magnoliopsida; order Poales; family Poaceae; genus Aegilops; species Aegilops speltoides. Next base: position 335,318,864 of record CM038142.1, on the reverse strand, counting down.
GGGCTCATCATCGCTTCCTCACAGTTCGTAGGTTTATCATGGTCTAGTAGCATGACTTTCAGAACAGGATTACCATACCACTCTGGTGTGGACCGTACTCTGGAAGACCTACGAGGTTCTGTAGTAACTTGATCTGAATTTTCATGATCATCATCATTAGCTTCCTCACTAATTGGTGTAGGAATCATCGAAACTGATTTCAGTGATGAACTATTTTCCAATTCGGGAGAAGGTACAGTTACCTCATCAAGTTCTACTTTCCTCCCACTCACTTCTTTCGAGAGAAACTCCTTCTCTAGAAAGGATCCATTTTAAGCAACAAATATCTTGCCTTTGGATCTGTGATAGAAGGTGTAGCCAACAATTTCCTTTGGGTATTCTATGAAGACGCATTTCTCCGATTTGGGTTTGAGCTTATCAGGATGAAACTTTTTCACATAAGCATCGCAGCCCCAAACTTTAAGAAACGACAAATTGGGTTTCTTGCTAAACCACAGTTCATATGGTGTCATCTCAACGGATTTAGATGGTGCCCTATTAAACATGAATGCAACTGTCTCTAATGCATAACCCCAAAACGATAGTGGTAAACCGATAAGGGACATCATAGATTGCACCATATCTAGTATAGTACGATTACGACGTTCGGACACACCATTACATTGTGGTGTTCCAGGTGGTGTGAGTTGTGAAACTATTTCACATTGTTTCAAATGAAGACCAAACTCGTAATTCAAATATTCGTCTCCGTGATCAGATCGCAGAAACTTTTTTTTCTTGTTACAATGATTTTTCCACTTCACTCTGAAATTCTTTGAACCTTTCAATTATTTCAGACTTATGTTTCATCAAGTAGATATACCCATATCTGCTCAAATCATTTTGTGAAGGTCAGAAAATAATGATACTTGCCACGAGCATCAACACTCATTGGATCGCATACATCGATATGTATTATTTCCAATAAGTCAGTAGCTTGTTCCATTGTTCCGGAGAACGGAGTTTTAGTCATCTTGCCCAAAAGGCACGATTCGCAAGCATCAAATGATTCATAACCAAGTGATTCCAAAAATCCATCTTTTATGGAGTTTCTTCATGCGCTTTACACCGATATGACCCAAACGGCAGTGCCACAAATAAGTTGCACTATCATTCTTAACTTTGCATCTTTTGGCATCAATATTATGAATATGTGTATCACTACGATCGAGATCCAACAAATTATTTTCATTGGGTGTATGACCATTGAAGGTTTTATTCATGTAAACAGAATAACAATTATTCTTTGACTTTTAAATGAATAACCGTATCGCAATAAACATGATCAAATCATATTCATGCTCAACGCAAACGCCAAATAACATTTATTTGGGTTTAACACTAATCCCGAAAGTATATGGAGTGTGCGATGATGATCATATCAATCTTGGAACTATTTCCAACACTTATCGTCACTTCCCCTCAACTAGTCTCTGTTTATTATGTAACTCTTGTTTCAAGTTACTAATCTTAGCAACCGAACAAGTATCAAATACTCAGGGGCTACTATAAACACTAGTAAGGCACACATCAAACACATGTATATCAAATATACCCTTGTTCACTTTGCCATCCTTCTTATCCACCAAATATTCAGGGAATTTCCGCTTCTAGTGACCATTTCCTTTGCAGTATAATCACTCAGTTTCAGGCTATGGTCCAGCTTTGGTCTTCTTCACGGGAGTGACAACTTGTTTGCCATTCTACTTGAAGATTCCCTTTCTTTCCCTGTGCCCTTTTCTTGAAACTAGTGATCTTTGTCAATCATCAACACTTGATGCTCTTTCTTGATTTCTACCTTCATCGATTTCAACATCATGAAGAGCTCGAGAATCGTTTACTCATCCCTTGCATACTATAGTTCATCACGAAGTTCTAGTAACTTAGTGATGGTGACTAGAGAATTCTGTCAATCACTATCTTATCTGGAAGATTAACTCCCACTTGATTCAAGCGACTGAAGTACACAGACAATCTGAGCACATGCTCACTAGTTGAGCGATTCTCCTCCATCTTTTAGCTATATAACTTGTTGGAGACTTCATATCTCTCAACTCGGGTATTTGCTTGAAATATCAACTTCAATTTCTGAAACATCTCATATGGACCATGACGTTCAAAACGTCCTTGAAGTCCCGATTCTAAGCCGTTAAGCATGGTGCACTAAACTATCAAGTAGTCATCATATTGAGCTAGCCAAACATTCATAACGCCTGGATCTGCTCCTGCAATAGGTCTGTCACCTAGCGGTGCATTAAGGACATAATTCTTCTGTGCAGCAATGAGGATAAACCTCAGATCACGGATCCAATCCGCATCATTGCTACTAACATTTTTCAACACAATTTTCTCTAGGAACATATCAAAATAAACATATGAAAGCAACAACGCGAGCTATTGATCTATAACATAATTTGCAAAATACTACCAGGACTAAGTTCATGATAAATATAAGTTCAATTAATCATATTACTTAAGAACTCCCACTTAGACAGACATCTCTCTTGTCATCTAAGTGATCACATGATCCAAATCAACTAAACCATGTCCGATCATCACGTGAGATGGAATAGTTTTCAATGGTGAACACCACTATGTTGACCATATCTACTATATGATTCATGCTCGACCTTTCGGTCTCCGTGTTCCGAGGCCATATCTGTATATGCTAGGCTCGTCAAGTTTAACCTAAGTATTTCGCGTGTGCAACTGTTTTGCACCCGTTGTATTTGAACGTAGAGCCTATCACACCCGATCATCACGTGGTGTCTCGGCACGAAGAACTTTCATAGCAGTGCATACTCGGGAGAACACTTCTTGATAATTTTTAGTGAGAGATCATCTTAAAATGCTACCTTCAATCAAAGCAAGATAAGATGCATAAAGGATAAACATCACATGCAATCAATATAAGTGATATGATATGGCCATCATCATCTTGTGCTTGTGATATCCATCTCGAAGCACCGTCGTGATCACCATCATCACCGTAGCGACACCTTGATCTCCATTGTAGCATCGTTGTCGTTCGCCACCTATTGCTTCTCGACTATCGCTACCACTTAGTGATAAAGTAAAGCAATTACTGAGCGTTGCATTTCATACAATAAGCGACAACCATATGGCTCTGCCGATTGCCGATAACCGGTTACAAAACATGATCATCTCATACAATAAAATATAGCATCATGTCTTGACCATATCACATCACAACATGCCTGCAAAAACAAGTTAGGCGTCCTCTACTTTGTTGTTGCAAATTTTACGTGGCTGCTACGGGCTGAGCAAGAACCGTTCATACCTACGCATCAAAACCACAGCGATAGTTTGTCAAGTTAGTGCTGTTTTAACCTTCGCAAGGACGGGCGTAGCACACTCAGTTCAACTAAAGTTGGAGAAAGCAGACACCGCTAGTCACCTATGTGCAAAAGCACGGCGGTAAAACCAGTCTCGCGTAAGCGTCTGGCGTAATGTTGGTCGGGCGCTTCATCCAACAATCTTGCCAGAACCAAAGTATGACATCTTTGGTAAGCGATGTATGACTTGTATAGCCCACAACTCACTTGTGTTCTACTCGTGCATATAACATCAATGCATAAAACCTGAAACGCGATACCCTTTGTTGGGGAGCGTAGTAATTTCAAAAAAATTCCTACACACACGCAAGAACATGGTGATGCATAGCAACGAGAGGAGAGTATTGTCCACGCCCTCGTAGACCATAAGCGAAGCGTTATGACAACGCGGTTGATATAGTCGTACATCTTCACGATCCGACCGATCCAAGTACCGAGCGTCACGGCACCTCCGAGTTCAGCACACGTTCAGCTCGATGGCGATCCCCATTGCGATCCGGCAGGTGTCGAGGATGAGTTCCGTCGACCGACGGCGTGGTGGCGATGATGATGTTCTACCGGCGCGGGGCTTCGCCTAAGCACCGCAGCGATATGATCGAGGTGGAATATGGTGGAGGGACACACACACGGATAAGGAGCGATCACGAAGATCAACTTGTGTGTCTAGAGGTGCCCCTGCCCCGTATATAAAGGAGCCAAGGGGAGGCGGCCAGCCAAGGAGGCGCTCAAGGGGAGTCCTACTCCCACCGGGAGTAGGACTCCCTTTTTCCTAGTTGGAGAAGGAGAAGGGGAAGGAGGAGGAAGAGGGGAAGGAAAGGGGGCGCCCCTGTCCTTGTCCTATTCGGACTAGGGAGGGGAGGGGGCGCAGGCCACCTCTTGCCTCCTCTCCTCTTCTCCCTTAGGGCCCATGAAGGCCCAATAACCCCGGGAGGTTCAGTAACCCGGTGCTCGGTAAAATCGATTTCACGGAACCATTCCGATATCAAATATAGGCTTCAATATATCAATCTTTATGTCTCGACCATTTGAGACTCCTCGTCATGTCGTGATCACATCAGGGACTCGAACAAACTTCGGTATATCAAAACTTATAAACTCATAATAAAAGCTGTCATCATAACGTTAAGCGTGCGGACCCTACGGGTTCGAGAACTATGTAGACATGACCTAGAACTATTCTCGGTCGATAACCAATAGCGGAACACGGATGCTCATATTGGCTCCTACATATTCTCTGAAGATCTTTATCGGTCAAACCGCATAACAACATCGTTGTTCCATTTGCCATTGGTATGTTACTTGCCGAGATTTGATCGTCGGTATCAATACCTAGTTCAATCTCGTTACGGCAAGTCTCTTTACTCGTTACGTAATGCATCATTCCGTAACTAACTCATTAGCTACATTGCTTGCAAGGCTTATTGTGATGTGCATTACGAGAGGGCCAGAGATACCTCTCCGACAATCGGATGACAAATCCTAATCTCGAAATCGCCAACCCAACATGTACCTTCGGAGACACCTGTAGAGCTCCTTTATAATCACCCAGTTACGTTGTGACATTTGGTAGCACACAAAGTGTTCCTCCGGTAAACGGGAGTTGCATAATCTCATAGTCATTGGAACATGTAGAAGTCATGAAGAAAGCAATAGCAACATACTAAACGATCAAGTGCTAGGCTAACGGAATGGGTCATGTCAATCACATCATTCTCCTAATGATGTGATCCTGTTAATCAAATGACAACTCTTTTGTCCATGGCTAGGAAACATAACCATCTTTGATTAATGAGCTAGTCAAGTAGAGGCATACTAGTGACGTTATGTTTGTCTATGTATTCACACATGTATCATGTTACCGGTTAATACAATTCTAGCATGAATAATAAACATTTATCATGATATGAGGAAATAAATAATAACTTTATTATTGCCTCTAGGGCATATTTCCTTCATAAACTGCTCAGAATCCTCCCAAGACCATGAGAACTCGTCCTGCACTCCTGCCGTAGGCTCCCAAGCGACCACCTCATTCCATAGCGAGAGGAACTCTTGTAAAGCCTCCATAGCTAGGTTCGGACCCACATCTTGGGCCCAAGCTCCATCCGCCATGGCCTCTCCAACCGTCTGCTTGGAGCGAACCCACACCGGGATCATGCTGTATATCAAAGGAGCGACCTCCTGGGTCCTTCGTCCATTCAACCAGCGGTCCTCCCAGAACAATGCCAATTGACCATCCCATGCGGTGCATCTTGTAGCTGCTTTTGAAGGAAATATGCCCTAGAGGCAATAATAAAGTTATTATTTATTTCCTTATTTCATGATAAATGTTTATCATTCATGCTAGAATTGTATTAACCGGAAACATGATACATGTGTGAATGCATAAACAAACAACATGTCACTAGTATGCCTCTACTAGACTAGCTTGTTAATCAAAGATGGTTGTGTTTCCTAACCATGAACAAAGAGTTGTTATTTGATTAACAAGGTCACATCATTAGTAGAATGATCTGATTGACATGACCCATTTCCATTAGCTTAGCACACGATCGTTTAGTATGTTGCTCTGCTTTTATCCATGACTTATACATGTTCTCGTAACTATGAGATTATGCAACTCCGTTTACGAAGGAACACTTTGGGTGCTACCAAACGTCACAACATAAGCGGGTGATTATAAAGGAGTACTACAGGTGTCTCCAAAGGCGGATGTTGGGTTGGCGATTTCGAGATTAGGTTTTGTCACTGATTGTCGGAGAGGTATCTCTGGGCCCTCTCGGTAATACACATCACTTTGAAGCCTTACAAGCATTACAACTAATGAGTTAGCTGTGAGATGATGTATTACGGAACGAGTAAAGAGACTTGCCGTAACGAGATTGAACTAGGTATTGGATACCGACGATCGAATCTCGGGCAAGTAACATACCGATGACAAAGGAACAACGTATGTTGTTATGCGGTCCGACCGATAAAGATCTTCAGAGAATATGTAGGAACCAATATGGGCATCCAGGTCCCGCTGTTGGTTATTGATCGGAGACGTGTCTCGGTCATGTCTACATTGTTCTCGAACCGTAGGGTCCGTGACGCTTAAGGTTTCGATGATAGTTATTATGAGTTTATGTATTTTGATGTACCAAGAAGTTCGAGTCCCGGATGTGATCACGGACATGACGAGGAGTCTCGAAATGGTCGAGACATAAAGATTGATATATTGGAAGCCTATATTTGGAGTTCGGAATGGTTCCGGGTGAAATCGGGAATTTACCGAGTACCGGGAGGTTACCGGAACCCCCCGGGAACTAAATGGGCCTTAGTGGGCCTCGAGAGAGAAGAGGAGGGGCCGGCGGCAGGGCAGGGCGCGCCCCCCCCTAGTCCGAATAGGACAGGGAGGGGCGCGCCTTCCTTCTTCCCTCCCCAATCCTACTCCAACTAGGGGGAGTCCTACTCCGGTGGGAGTAGGACTCCTCCAGCGCCTCCTCTAGGCCGGCCGCCCCCCTTGCTCCTTTATATACAGGCGGGGGCACCCTAGAACACACAAGTTTGATCTACGGATCGTTCCTTAGCCGTGTGCGGTGCCCTCCTCCACCATATTCCACCTCGGTCATATCGTCGCAAGCTTAGCGAAGCTCGCGCGATAGAACATCAAGATCGTCACCACGCCGTCAGGTCTTGTGGAACTCTCCCTCGACACTCGGCTGGATCGAGTACGAGGGACGTCATCGAGCTGTACGTGTGTCAAGAACTCGGGCGCCGGAGTAACGGCGCCGGATCGGTCGGATCGCGAGGAGAACGACGACTACTTCCTCTACGTTGTGATCGCTTCCGCCGGGTCTCACGAGGGCACGAGACAACACTCTCCCTCTCGTTGCTATGCATCACCATGATCTTGCGTGTGCGTAGGAATTTTTTGAAATTACTACGTTCCCCAACAAATGGTATCGAGCCTAGGTTTTATGGTTTGATGTTTTGCACGAGTAGAACACAAGTGAGTTGTGGGCGATACAAGTCATACTATCTACCAAAGATGTCATACTTTGGTTCAGCGGTATTGTGAGATGAAGCGCCTGCACCGACATTACGCAGACGCTTACGCGAGACTGGTTTCACCGCCACGAGCACTCGTTGCTTAAAGGTGACTGGTGGGTGTCTGCTCTCTCACTTTAGTTGAACCGAGTGTGACTACGCCCGGTCCTTGAGAAGGTTAAAACAGAGTCTATTTGACGAAGTATCGTTGTGGTTTTGATGCGAGGTGAGATTGGTTCTTGCTTAAGCCCGTAGCAGCCACGTAAAATTTGCAACAACAAAGTAGAGGACGCCTAACTTGTTTTTGCAGGCATGTTGTGATGTGATATGGTCAAGACGTGATGCTATATTTTATTGTATGAGATGATCATGTTTTGTAACCGGTTATCGGCAATGGCAGGAGCCATATGGTTGTCGCTTATTGTATGAAATGCATCGCTCGTAATGCTTTACTTTATCACTAAGCGGTAGCGATAGTCGAGAAGCATAAGATTGGCGAGACGACAACGATGCTACGATGGAGATCAAGGTGTCGCTACCGGTGACGATGGTGATCATGGTGGTGCTGCGGAGATGAAGATCACGAAGCACAAGATGATGATGACCATATCATATCACTTATATTGATTTGCATGTGATGTTTATCCTTTATGCATCTTATCTTGCTTTGATTGACGATAGCATTATAAGATGATCTCTCACTAAATTATCAAGAAGTGTTCTCCCGAGTATGCACTGCTGCCAAAGTTCGTCGTGCCTGCACACCACGTGATGATCGGGTGTGATAAGCTCTACGTCCATCTACAACGGGTGCAAGCCAGTTTTGCACACGCAGAATACTCGGGTTATACTTGACGAGCCTAGCATATATGGCCTCGGAACACGGAGACCGAAAGGTCGAGCGTGAATCATATAGTAGATATGATCAACATAAGATGTTCACCATTGAAAACTACTCCATTTCACGTGATGATCGGTTATGGTTTAGTTGATTTGGATCACATGATCACTTAAGATGACTAGAGGGATGTCTGTCTAAGTGGGAGTTCTTAAGTAATATGATTAATTGAACTTAAATTTATCATGAACTTAGTACCTGATAGTATCTTGCTTGTTTATGTTTGTTTGTAGATAGATGGCTCGTGCTGTTGTTTCGTTGAATTTTAATGCGTTCCTTGAGAAAGCAAAGTTGAAAGATGATGGTAGCAATTACACGGACTGGGTCCGTAACTTGAGGATTATCCTCATTGCTGCACTGTAAGAGTTACGTCTGGATGCACCGCTGGGTGCGAGCCTCTGCTCTTTGGAGCAACACCGATGTTATGAGCGTCCGCGAGCAAAGCTGATGACTACTCTATAGTTCAATGTGCCATGCTTTACGGCTTAGAACGGGACTTCAACGACGTTTTGAGCGTCATGGAGCATATGAGATGTTCCAGAGTTGAAGTTGATATTCCAACAGAATGCCCGGATTGAGAGATATGAAGTCTCCAATAAGTTCTATAGCTGCAAGATGGAGGAGAATAGTTCATTAGTGAGCACATACTCAAAATGTCCGGGTACTACAATCACTTGACACAATTGGGAGTTAATCTTCCGGATGATTGTGTCATTGATGAATTCTTCAATCATCGCCACCAAGCTACAAAGGCTTCGTGATGAACTATAATATGCAAGGGTTAGTAAAGACTATACCGAGCTCTTCGCAATGCTAAAGGCTGGAGGTAGAAATCAAGAAGGAGCATCAAGTGTTGATGGTCAATAAGACCACTAGTTTCAAGAAGAAAGGCAAAGGAAGAAGAAGGAACTTCAAGAAGAACAACAAGCAAGTTGTTGCTCAGAGAAGAAACCCAAGTCCGGACCTCACTGGCCGAAAGTGCTTCTACCGCAAGCGATCGTCACTTTGGAAGCGGAACTGCCCCAAGTATTTGGCGGATAAGAAGGATGGCAAAGTGAACAAAGGTCTTTGTGATATACATGTTATTGATGTGTACCTTACTAGAGCTCGCAGAGCACTGGTATTTGATCTGGTTCATTGCTAATATTTGCAACTCAAACAGGACTACGGATTGCTTAACACGGCAAAGGACGAGGTGACGATGCGCGTGGGAAATGGTTCCGAAGTCGATGTGATCGCGGTCGGCACGCTACCTCTACATCTACCTTCGGGATTAGTTTTAGACCTAAATAATTGTTATTTGGTGCCTGGGTTGAGCATGAACATTATATCTGGATCTTGTTTGATGCGAGACGGTTATTCATTTAAATCAGAGAATAATGGTTGTTCTATTTATATGAGTAATATCTTTTATGGTCATGCACCCTTGAAGAGTGGTCTATTTTTGATAGTAGTGATACACATATTCATAATGTTGAAACCAAAAGATGCAGAGTTGATAATGATAGTGCAACTTATTTGTGGCACTGCCGTTTAGGTCATATCGGTGTAAAGCGCATGAAGAAACTCCATACTGATGGACTTTTGGAGTCACTTGATTATGAATCACTTGGCACTTGCGAACCGTGCCTTATGGGCAAGATGACTAAAACCCGTTCTCGGTACTATGGAGAGAGCAACAGATTTGTTGGAAATCATACATATGATGTATGTGGTCCGATGAATGTTGAGGCTCATGGCGGATATCGTTATTTTCTCACCTTCACAAATGACTTAAGCAGATATGGGTATATCTACTTAATGAAACATAAGTCTGAAACATTTGAAAAGTTCAAAGAATTTCAGAGTGAAGTTGAAAATCATCGTAACAAGAAAATTAAATTTCTACGATCCGATCGTGGAGGTGAATATTTGAGTTACGAGTTTGGTCTACATTTGAAACAATGCGGAATAGTTTAGCAACTCACGCCACCGGAACACCACAACAGTAATGGTGTGTCCGAACGTCGTAATCGTACTTTACTAGATATGGTGCGATCTATGATGTCTCTTACAGATTTACCGCTATCGTTTTGGGGTTATGCTCTAGAGACGGCCGATTCACACTGAATAGAACACCGTCGAAATCCGTTGAGACGACACCTTATGAACTGTGGTTTGGCAAGAAACCAAAGTTGTCGTTTCTTAAAGTTTGGGGATGCGATGCTTATGTGAAAAACTTCAACCCGATAAGCTCGAACCCAAATCGAGAAATGTGTCTTCATAGGATACCCAAAGGAGACAGTTGGGTACACCTTCTATCACACATCCGAAGGCAAGACATTCGTTGTTAAGAATGGATCCTTTCTAGAGAAGGAGTTTCTCTCGAAAGAAGTGAGTGGGAGGAAAGTAGAACTTGATGAGGTAATAGTACCTTCTCCCTTACTTGAAAGTAGTTTGTCGCAGAAACCGGTTTCTGAGACATCTACACCAAGTAGTGAGGAAGTTGATGATGTTGATCATGAAACTTCAGATCAAGTTACCGCAGAACCTCGAGATCAACCAGAGTAAGATCCGCACTGTGAGTGGTACGGTAATCCTGTTCGGAAATCATGCTACTAGATCATGATGAACCTACAAACTATGAAGAAGCGATGGTGAGCCCAGATTCCGCAAAATGGCTTGAGGCCATGAAATCGAGATGGGATCCATGTATGAAAACAAAGTATGGACTTTGGTTGACTTGCCCGAGGGTAGGCAAGCAATAGAAAACAAGTGGATCTTCAAGAAGAAGACCGACGACGGTAATGTTATCGTTTACAAAGCTCGACTTGTCGCAAAGGGTTTTCAACAAGTTCAAGGGATTGACTACGATGAGACCTTCTCACCCGTAGCGATGCTTAAGTCTGTCGAATCATGTTAGCAATTGCGCATTTTATGATTATGAAATTTGGCAAATGGATGTAAAGACGCATTCTGAATGGATTTACGGAAGAAGAGTTGTATATGATGCAACCGAAGGTTTTGTCGATCCAAAGGAGCTAACAAAGTATGCAAGCTCCAATGATCCATCTATGGACTGGTGCAAGCATCTTGAGTTGGAATAAACGCTTTGATAGTGTGATCAAAGCATTTGGGTTTGTCTGACTTTTGGAGAAGCTGTATTTACAAGAAAGTGAGTGGGAGCTCAGAGCATTTTCGATATTATATGTAGATGACATATTGCTGATCGAAATGATATAGAATTTCTGGATAGCATAAAGGGATACTTGAATAAGAGTTTTTCAATGAAAGACCTCGGTGAAACTGCTTACATATTGGGCATTAAGATCTATAGAGATAGATCAAGACGCTTAATTGGACTTTCACAAAGCACATACCTTGACAAAATTTTGAAGAAGTTCAAAATGGATCAAGCAAAGAAAGGGTTCTTGCACGTGTTACAAGGTGTGAAGTTGAGTAAGACTCAATGCCCGACCAACGCAGAAGATAGAGAGAAAATGAAAGATGTTCCTATGCTTCACCATAGGCTCTATCATGTATGCAATCTTGTGTACTGGACTGATGTGTGCCTTGCTATAAGTTTAGCAGGAGGTACCAAAGTAATCCAGAGTGGATCATGGACAGCGGTCAAGAACATCCTGAAATACCGAAAAGGACTAAGGATATGTTTCGATATGGAGGTGACAAAGAGCTCATAAAAGCGGTTACGTTGATGCAAGCTTTGACACCGATCCGGACGATTCTAAATCGCAGACCGGATACGATTTACACTAAACGGAGGAGCTGTCGGTTGGTGCAGTTCTAAACAAAGCGTCAGAAGGGATCTACATGTGAAGCGGAGTACATAGCAGACCGGAAGCAGCTAATGAAGGATGCGGATGAAGGAGTTCATATCCGATCTAGGTGTCATACCTAGTGCATCGGGTCCAATGAAAATCTTCGTCACAACATCGAGCAATTGCCTTAGCGAAGGAATCCAGATTTCACAAGAGGACCAAGCACATCAAGAGACGCTTCAATTCCATCGGGACTTAGTCCGTGGGAGACATAGAGATTTGCAAGATACATACGGATCTGAATGTTGCGCACCGTTGACTAAGCCTCTTCCACGAGCAAAACATGATCAGCACCAAGACTCCATGGGTGTTAGAATCATTACTATGTAATCTAGATTATTGACTCTAGTGCAAGTGGGAGATGAAGGAAATATGCCCTAGAGGCAATAATAAAGTTATTATTTATTTCCTTATTTCATGATAAATGTTTATCATTCATGCTAGAATTGTATTAACCGGAAACATGATACATGTGTGAATGCATAAACAAACAACATGTCACTAGTATGCCTCTACTAGACTAGCTTGTTAATCAAAGATGGTTGTGTTTCCTAACCATGAACAAAGAGTTGTTATTTGATTAACAAGGTCACATCATTAGTAGAATGATCGATTGACATGACCCATTTCCATTAGCTTAGCACACGATCGCTTAGTATGTTGCTACTGCTTTTATCCATGACTTATACATGTTCCTCGTAACTATGAGATTATGCAACTCCGTTTACGGAGGAACACTTTGGTGCTACCAAACGTCACAACGAATCGGGTGATTATAAAGGAGTACTACAGGTGTCTCCAAAAGCAGATGTTGGGTTGGCGATTTGAGATTAGGTTTTGTCACTCGATTGTCGGAGAGGTATCTCGGGCCCTCTCGGTAATACACATCATGAAGCCTTGCAAGCATTACAACTAATGAGTTAGCTGTGAGATGATGTATTACGGAACGAGTAAAGAGACTTGCGTAACGAGATTGAACTAGGTATTGGATACCGACGATCGAATCTCGGGCAAGTAACATACCGATGACAAAGGAACAACGTATGTTGTTATGCGGTCCGACCGATAAAGATCTTCGTAGAATATGTAGGAACCAATATGGGCATCCAGGTCCCGCTGTTGGTTATTGACCGAGACGTGTCTCGGTCATGTCTACATTGTTCTCGAACCGTAGGGTCCGCACGCTTAAGGTTTCGATGGCGGTTATTATGAGTTTATGTATTTTGATGTACCAAGAAGTTCGAGTCCGGATGTGATCACAGACATGACAAGGAGTCTCGAAATGGTCGAGACATAAAGATTGATATATTGGAAGCCTATATTTGGAGTTCGAATGGTTCCGTGAAATCGAATTTATCGAGTACCGGAGGTTACGGAACCCCGGGAACTAAATGGGCCTTAGTGGGCCTCGAGGGAGAAGAGGAGGGGCGGCGGGGCAGGCCGTGCGCCCTCCCCTAGTCCGGATAGGACAAGGAGGCGGCGCCCCTTCCTTCTTCCCCTCCCCAATCCTACTCCAACTAGGAAGGGGAGTCCTACTCCGGTGGGAGTAGGACTCCTCGGCAGCGCCTCCTCTAGGCCGGCCGCACCCCCCTTGCTCCTTTATATACGGGGCAGGGGGCACCCTAGAACACACAAGTTTGATCTACGGATCGTTCCTTAGCCGTGTCGGTGCCCCCTCCACCATATTCCACCTCGGTCATATCGTCGCGAAGCTTAAGCGAAGCTCTGCGCCGTAGAACATCAAGATCGCCACCACGCCGTCAGGCCGTGGAACTCTCCTCGACACTCGGCTGGATCGAGTACGAGGGACGCCATCGAGCTGCACGTGTGTCAAGAACTCGGGGCGCCGAGTAACGGCGCGGATCGGTCGGATCGCGAGGAGAACGCACGACTACTTCCTCTACGCCAGATCGCTTCCGCTTGGTCTCACGAGTGCACGTAGACAACACTCTCCCCTCTCGTTGCTATGCATCACCATGATCTTGCGTGTGCGTAGGAAAATTTTTGAAATTACTACGTTCCCCAACAGCTTTGAAGAGTAGTAAGGACTCTTTGGGGACTTTGATGTTAAACTCCTTCCAAGGCCTGGTATATTCCGTCCTCTTAAGCCATGCCCACCTCACTTGCATTGCCACGTTCAACCAGTGCAAGTTGGGTAGGCCTAGACCACCAGCCCACTTCGGGGTGCACACTGTCTCCCACGCGACTGCACAGTTTCCACCATTCGCCTCCTTCCTTCTACGCCACAGAAAACCCCTACAGATCTTGTTCATTGTTGTGATTGTCTTCATGGGTAGGTCTAAGGCCATCATCGCATGTAAAGGCATGGCGCAGAGCACGGACTGCACCAAGGTCAGCCTCCCACTCTTCAGCATCAAGCCCGCTTTCCAATTGGGCAGCTTGTTGGCCATCTGGTCCATGAGGTATTGCAGTTGGGCCGGGGTTTGCTTCCGAAGTGACAAGGGTAGCCCAAGGTATTTGATAGGAAACGATCCCAAAGGGCACCCTAGCATCATGCATACCATGTTCATTTCCTCCTCGGTGCATCTAATCGGCAGAGCGGCTGATTTGTGCATGTTGATCCGTAAACCTGACGCTTCTCCAAATACTTCAAAAATGCACTGGCAAACTGCAAGATCCATCGGCAAGGGCTTCACAAAAAGTGCCACATCGTCTACGAAAATGGACAACCTCTTCCTCATACCCGCCTGCGCCAGAGGCGCAAGGACTCGCCTGTCCACGGCAAGCTCAAACAGTCGCTGCAGGGGCTCCATCGTTAGAATGAACAACATTGGCGAAATGGGATCACCTTGCCGCAAACCCTTGCAGTTGGAAATTGTATCACCGGGCTCCCCATTGACCATGATCTTGGTAGACGAAGTAGCAAGGATGCCACAAATCCATGATCGCCACCGCGGCCCGAAGCCCAAGTGTTGCATAATCTCAAGGAGGAAAGACCACCTCACCGAATCAAAGGCCCTTGATATATCAAGCTTTAGTAGGACCGAAGGGTTTGTTAGCGCGTTAAGACGACGAGCCGTGCATTGCACCAACATAAAGTTGTCGTGCAAGGATCTTCCTTTTACGAAAGCACTCTGATGGTTGCCAACCAACCTTGGTAAGTCCACCACAAGCCTACAGGCCAGAACTTTTTCAAAGATTTTTATGGCCCCATGCACCAGGTTGATAGGCCTAAAATCACTAACATCCAAGGCTCCCTCCTTCTTTGGTAATAATGTGACAAGGGTTTTATTGATAGCCGTCATGCCCCTCACGTCCCCATTGTAGAAGCAACATAGGGCAGCCATGAAATCAGTCTTAATAATGCTCCAACAAGTAGCATAAAACCTGCCTGTGAACCCATCCGGCCCCGGGGCCTTGTCCGGGGGCATAGCTTTGATTACTCCTTCCACTCTTCCATGGTGAACGGCTGCTCTAGGTGTGAGAGGTCAAGCGTTGGCAGATTCAAGGCAGCCAAATTGATGGTGTGCTCCCTCGAAGTCAACGTACCGAAAGCCGCATCATAATAAGCATCCACTGCCGAAGCCACCTCCTCCTGCCCCGTGTAGATCTGGTCATTATACCGAACAGACCTAATGAAGTTCTTACGCTGCCTGTGACTAGCTTTTTGGTGAAAAAGCCTTGTATTTCCATCCCCTTCTCGGAGCTGCAAAAGCCGAGATCTTTTTTTAGCAATAGTTCTCTCAAGACAGCATAATCCCAGTAGCTTCTTCTTCAAACAGCCCCTCAACTTCCTTTCACCATCAGAGAGGATTCTCAATTCCATAGCAATGTCCAGTCGCTTCATCACCTCCATAGCAATAGCTATTTGAAGCTTAACGTTTCCTATCCATCGATCACTCCACCTTTGGAGACTCACGGCTGTAGCTCTGAGCTTATTTTGGAGTGTTAGATACACATTGGATGCAGCCGGGGTCGATGTCCATGCCATATTGACGACCTCCATAAAACCCTCAGCCTTACACCAGAAGGCCTCAAAACGAAATCTCTTCCTCGTAGTAATGTCCACATTCAGGTCAAGCATCAATGCACAGTGGTCAGAGACCGCTGTACAAAGAGCCGAGAGAAAGCAAGTGGGGTACACCTTGTCCCACTCGTTCGAAACAAAAATATGATCGATCTTCTCCATGGTCGCATTTCTCCTTTCGTTAGACCACGTGTAACATCTACCATTAAGGTATAGCTCCTTAAGTTATAGGTGGGGAAAAGTCCAACCGTTATGCTCACAGCCCGCACAGAGCGGTACTACCCCTTTGAAAAACAACAGCCAGGAGGCAAAAGGCCAGTAGAACTGCCAGAGAGGTACTACCGCTCGTCCTCACGGTACTACCGCTAGACCTCACGGTACTACCGCAAATGGTAGCGGTACTACTGCTTGCGAGCGGTACTAAAAAATACTTCTGTGCCTACCTCTGCTGAGCAAAACACGAGATTTTGGTCCGGAGCGGTATTACCGCTCAGGAGCCGCGGTAGTACCGCTCTGGAGTGGTAGTAAAAATTTATATCCGCTCTTGTCGCGGTAGTACCGTTGGAGCCTTTACCAAAACAGCCACAACTTCTGCAAACGGACTCCAAATTACGAAACCAAGTTTGTTGGAAAGCTAACGACATGGGCTAACACAATCTTGATAGAAATATCAATAAGAAGCAAATGAGAAAAGGCCCATAAGAAAATGGTGAGAACCCTTCCTCGGATAAGACTGGTAAAACCTCCAACACCGAAAACATCATAGAAGACGCATGTGAACTCCGTTTTCGATGAACTCAAGCTTGTCATCAAGATGACCATAAGCTCCAAGACTCACAAAGAGAACCAAACAAGAACCAAGAAACATGATGCAAGGATGCAATGGTTTGAGCTCTCTACTAACGATACGATCAAGCTACTAACTTGAGAGCCCCCCTTGATAGTACGGCAAACGATCCTATAACCCGGTCTCCCAACTACCACCATGAGACCGGTAAAATAGAAAACCTATCAAGGGCAAACTTTGCCTTGCGCATGGTCCACTTGAGCTAGATGATGACGATCTTGACTCCCTCAAGTTGGACCACCTTTCTTGATTGCGTTGGCTCGATGAAGACTAGATGATTGCTCCCCCATAGTCCACTATGGGTGAGCCACTCTTCAGCTCATCTTCACAAGTCCATTGTCACCATAGTGGACAGCAAGCTTCAAGCACTTTATCTCTTCGTGATGCATCACTTGAACTTGCACACCGCATCCTAACCCCACACAGAACTCTCGCGAAGACCTTGGGTTAGTACACAAAGCGTAATTGACAATGCTTACCATACCATGGGATCACTTGATCCCTCTTGGTACATCTTCTACGCTTTGTGTGTTGATCAACTTGATTCACTCTTTGACTTAGTCTTGATCAACCTCTCACAAGACCAATCTTTTAGGTAATTCCTTGAATAGCACCTTGGTCGACACAAACTCTCCTTGAAACCAACACATGTACTCCAAGAAAAGCCTATGGACAAAACCTTCAAATATAACTCAAGAAAACCATTAGTCCATAGAGATTGTCATCAATTACCAAAACCAAACATGGGGGGCACCACATGTTCTTTCAATCTCCACCATTTTGGTAATTGATGACAATCAGTTTCAAGATAGTTTATACAAAGAATTATGCATCACCATGCAATGCAACAACTAATGATGCATGAGAATGAGATGCAAATGCTTAGGAACCAAAACCAAAGCAAGGAGAAAACTCAGAGGACGTCTCCACAAAACTCTCTAAAACTCCTCCCCCATTGGCATTGATTGCAAAAATGGGTGAAAAGCTTAGAAGGCCAAAATAAAAAGTGTTCCTCCATAAATTGTGTATCTCAACAAGAGAGTGGAATGCAATACACATATCCAACGGTAAATGCTTGGAGGAAGACAAACTATATTGTGGCCCAAAGATTGCAAAAGAGTGATATGCCACAAAGACATAACAAAGAGAGAAACAAGCAATCAAGCAATCAAAACATACCAATTGAAGCAAGCAATCAAAGGATATCAATTGAGCCAACTAGACCAAAGATCCTATGAGCCACAAGAATGAAAGATATTATGATATGAGCAAAGGAGTGTTATAAAGAAGCTAGAGAAGCTCCCCATGATTTGTGCACACAGAATAATTTTTGTATTTGGATACAAAGGGCACAAAATAGGATCATAGCTCCCCCAAGATCAGTAGAACCTCACGACAAGTGCAAGAGAGCAACATAGTGTTCTAAAGACACTAGTGAAGCTCTCCATGATTTGTGCACTCCTTACAATATTTGCATTAGGATACCAAGTGCACAAAATAGGATCATCACTCCCCAAAAATCAATAGAAACTCACAACAAGTGCAAGTGAGCATGTAGGAAACAAAGCCTTGCACTTGCAACAAACAAATGGTTGAGCAACATATAAAAGAGGCAACTTAAGAGTAGGCTCAACCAAAATGATGTGTGTGAGTCATGGCAAAGCACTTAAGAAGAGTAATGTACGGATGAGCATTAAGCATCAACATAGTCTTGGATAGTGGAGATACAAGGTGCATGACATGTCCTCCCCACACACACCAAGCAAAAGGGTTCACAAGCACACTAAAAATGCAAAATGAATAACCAACACTTGTGACAACCCATGGTGAAGATAGAAGATGAAAGCCTCATCAAGACAAGGGATACCAATTAAGATGACAAAAGCCTCGTAGAGATAAGCATGAGGAAAATAATCTTCACCACACAAGAGTGCATCAAGATGCAACGAGATAAGACACACACTCAAGGCAGAAGCTTTCACGGAGCCACCAAAGAAAAAAACAAAAGAAAGACAGGGTGGATGTGAAAGAAAGGATATCATCTGGATATGCAACTTCTCTCAAGTGCATAAGATTCTAGGTAGATGAAATCATGATGATATATATCTACAAATAAGGATGTACACCCGGAATAGTTACAACACGAAGGAACAAGATATCCAAAAGGAAGTCATAGATATACCAATAAGATATTTGCTTGGAAGCATAGCACATGGCTAGATATGGTCTTATTGTATATAGATGAATTCCTATCACACAACCATCAAAGACATCACAACTAGAAACATGAGATCATCGTTGAGATGCTTTGAGAAAGGAAACAAGTATCACAAGATGGAATGACTATCATGCCAAGATGCAACCTACACAAGGTTGAATGCAAGAAAAGAATGCATTAATAGATACTTGTTACCGAGATATTATTGGAAGGATGTAGAAGAAACCAATTGAAGGTAATAGATAGTAGTTCATTGAGTATCCTAGCTTGACTCCAATAAGCACGTGATGACACCACCTTCCTTGTGAGTGAGCCGAGCATCCAATGCATCTCCAATTTTCCTAGAACAACAACACAAACAAAATGGTACCCAAACTCATTGGGACCAAAGAGTTAGAAACACCAACAATACATAGGACAAACTCCACATAAATATGTGCATATAGATATGGAAATGAAATTCATGCACATCTCATACAATTTGAGACTTGGTGGAGTTTCCCCAATATATTGGTTCAAAGAGAGAAAGCATGCCAAGGAAACTACATGAAGTTAATATGCATGCTCAAGACTTTCAAGAACCGATACCAAAATACAAGGAAATACAAAGTGAAAAGGATACCAAATGGAGAAATCATCACTTGGAAGATATCAAAGATACATCAAGGAATGAGATATCCATTGGAACACACGAAATTATATAACTCCCAAAAGAGAGGATGGTTCCAAACAAACCAAGCTCTCTACAAAGTTTCATGATGGCACAATTACCAAAAAGAAACGGCTTGCCGTCCACCAACACACACTTAAAAAGGATCACAAGATTAGTGTTTTATAGAAAATAGGATAGCTCCCCCACGAGTTGTGCATTATAGAGAATTTGCAACTGAATGCAAAATGCACAAGGTAGGATCACCACTTTCACTATATCAAAAAAAACACTAGACAAGATCAAGAAAACAACAAGATCCTCAAGTGGCACGGAAGGCAATGGGAGTTGACACAAACTTGGCAAGAGATTAGGCAAATAAAAAGCAAACGCCAACGTGAAGATGATCAATAATTTCTACCACACATAAGTGAGTACCAATTGTCAAAAGACAAGAAGTATTTGGAAGTAATTCCCGGTGGTAGATAGCAAGGATATCCGACATCATCTTTACACCAAACACAAGAAAATTGCAACTTGTAGAGCTAACATGCCACCAAGGAACAAGATAATTTACAATATCAATTCTAGGTGACAATATATCAAATGTACACATTTTCTAGGCTTGTAGTATGCACATAGCATATTATTCCCCCATAATGTGATACCAATAAAAACTTAACAAGAGGCAATAAGAGGAGCCAACAAGAGATGATTAATGGACTATTTAGAATTTGAATTTCTCATGAGAAGACATACCGCATAGTGACTAGATACTCTTGTAATATCAATACTAGATGGTATTCCTCATGTACACACATTTATAAGATTGTGAGGTGCACAAAGCACATCACTCCCCCATAATGGGATATTCCATTAATCTCTCACAAGAGCCAACTAAGAATCAAACAAGATGCACAAAGGCTCAATGCACGACACACACGTACATGATGTGCAAACCAACATACACATACTTGATTACTCAAGTTAAGAAAATTGGAAACACATCATATACAAACACATGCAAGGTACAAAACCACAACATGCTAAGGGGCAAGTAACTATCAATGTAAACAATTTAAGTACAAGTTACCACAAGGAGGAACATTGGATATAACATAAAAAACTTGATAACCCAATTGACCTGGCTTGAGACAATAAGAATGATGAAGTCCCCTTAATTCTTCATAATGTAGCCAAGTCTCCAATGCCCTCCAACAACACCTATTGATCAAGTTTGAGCTTGTTGGTCCCCAACCAAGTTGGGTCCTAAGAGGTTAGTCACAATAGGCTTGGCAACCCAAATGGTTCTTTTCTTGACACCACTTTGAGTACCAACTTGGCAAACACATTGCCAACCTTATCCTTCCCAAGAGAAGAGATATTATCAATAATAATTGGGTTGGATAAGTTACCACTAGTGCATGAAGAAGCAACGTGACCTTTCTCATGACATAAGTAGCAATGTCTACTCTTCACTTTCTTCTAACTTGATTTCTTAACTTGAAAAGCATTAGCTTGAGTATTCTTGGGAAGAGGCATTTCTTCAACTTGTGGTTGAGCATGAGATTGAACTTGTGGCCGCTTCCCTTGTTGCTTGTCACTAATGGCCTTCTTCTTCAATGGGCAAGATCTCACATGATGCCCTTCAATTTTGCACTTGAAGCATACAATCTTGGCCGAATTCTTGACTTGTTCTTGGCCCTTCTTCTTGTTCAACTTGGACTTCTTCTTCTTGTTGGAGTTGAATCCAAGTTCACCTTTGTCATTGGGGGATTTTTGCACACTCAAGATATTGTTGAGTGTGGATTTCCCTTCATGACTCTTTTCCAAGTCTTTCTTCAAAGAAATGACTTGGGCCTTGAGCTCTTTGATTTCCTCTACATGGTTAGTCTCAACACAAGTACTAGAGGAAGTATAAGCTTCATGATTAGAGCAACAAGGCAAGGAAAGCAATTCATCACAAGATGTACCAATGTTATGCATAGACAAATTACGAGGACTAGCACAAGGCAATATAGCATTTTGACTAAAAGTAGTGCTAATGTCCACATGAGGCTCACTAGATGTTACCTTAGCAATCATAGCCTCATGAGCTATTTTTAACACATTATGGGATACAAGAAGATCATCATGAGATCTAGAAAGCTTTTCATGACTATCTTCCAATTTCCCATACTTGCTAGATAGCAACTCAAGTTGAGCCCTTATCTCAACATTCTCCTTTAAAATGGATGCTTCACAAGAAATAGAGTTAGTAGCACAAGCATCATCATTAACAACAAGAGGAGAAGGCAACTTGGCAAGCTCTTTTAAATAAGAAGCTTCAAGTTGAGCATGAGACTAGGTGAGTTTGATGAGCTCACCCTTGATGACCCTTGAGCCATTTTCGAGGTGCTCAAAATCCTCAAGGAGTCTAGCATGAGCAACTTCAAGCTTAGCATTTTTAGTTTCAAAAACATTGGCCACCTCAAGAGCTCTATCATTAAATTCCTTCACTCTAGATAATTCTAGAGCAAAAGTCTCCTCAAGAGATTCCTTGGTGGTTTGTTCAAGTTCAAGAGCTTGAGAGAGGTCCGCAATCTCATTAGCGTAATCACACTCATGACCTTCCATTTTACAATGGTGACCTCATGCTCCTCAAGACGAGATTCCAACTCATCAATATATTTCTTGCTCTCAATAGCAATCGACATGATTTCCATGAAATTGGAATGAGAAATTTCATTCTTAAGAAGAGCTTTAAAAATCATTTCCCCCTTAATTTTTAAGGAGGCAATTCATCATTCTCTTCATCATAATCGACATCACCATCACTCTTGCCATCATCAATATCATCATAAGATATATTGGGATTCAAAGTGGGAGATACCTTTGAAGCCTTGGCCATAAGGCAAAAAGCAATAGATGATGATGTAGATCCCTTGAAGCACCATTCAAGACCACATCTTTTTCCATGGAGTTTTGGGTTCCCTCTACATTGTTAGCACAACAACTCGAGGAAATACATGCATTTTTATCATGGCAACAAGATATAGCAAGCATATCATCATGAGATTTAGTCAAGCAATTTCTACATGATATGCAAGGACTATCAACACAAGCATGTGAAACATTTGGAGTGCTCGAAGTGCTAAAGTCCAAAGATGAAGCATTGCAATAAGAAAGTGATGAAGGATTATCAACAATAAGCCCACTATAATCATTGCAATGAACACCACTACTCACCATGTCATTACCTTGTGGCAAACCACATGTAGGTGAAGTAGAAGTTGATAACGCAACACGGTAGAAGGTGGAGGGAGAACAATCATCCTTACAAATCTTGGACACGCCATATTTATCTTGAAGCTTTGTCCACAACTCATGGGCATCCCAGAACGGCATGAGTTGAAATATAACTACATTGCTCAAAGTATCGAAAAGCACATTAGAAGCTTGAGCATTGAGATAAGA
The DNA here is from genome assembly GCA_021437245.1 of Aegilops speltoides. Lineage (NCBI taxonomy): Eukaryota > Viridiplantae > Streptophyta > Magnoliopsida > Poales > Poaceae > Aegilops > Aegilops speltoides. The sequence continues at coordinate 335,295,563 of CM038142.1, read as the reverse complement.
GTTTTTCTCATCCTCTAAAGATAATCTTTGGGGATCCTTTGGAGGAGAAAAACCCATATCTACAATTCGCTCTAAATTTGGGTCCATGACCCTAAAGAGATTAAACATGCGAATTACCCAAACATCAAAATTTGTGCCATCAAACTAAGAGTGTCAAAGAATCCTAATCCCATAGTCGACATCTTTACTCTCTAGGCGGTTAAGCCCAACAAAGAGAGACGAGGCTCTGATACCAATTGAAAGATCGTGGATGTCGCCTAGAGGGGGGGTGAATAGGCGCTTTAAAATAATTACAATTTAGGCTTGAACAAATGCGGAATAAACCTAGCGGTTAATTTGTCAAGCACAAAACCTACAACAACTAGGCTCACCTATGTGCACCAAAACTTATGAGCAAGATAAACAACAAAGAGATAGCAAGATATATGACAAGGAACAATATGGCTATCACAAAGTAAAGTGCATAAGTAAAGGGCTCGGGTAAGAGATAACTGAGGCACGCGTAGACGACGATGATAACCGAGGCACGCGTAGACGCGGATGCTAATCTCTGTTTGGAGCAGTGTGGAGGCACAATGCTCCCCAAGAATCCACTAGGGCCACCGTAATCTCCTCACGCCCTCGCACAATGCAATATGCTGTGATTCCACTAAGGGACCCTTGAGGGTGGTCACCGAACCCGTACAAATGGCAACCCTTGGGGGCGATCACCGAACCCGTACACTTTGGCAACCCTTGGGGGCGGTCACCGGTACCCATCAAATTGCTTGGGGCAATCTCCACAACCTAATTGGAGACCTCGACGCTTGCCCGGAGCTTTACACCATAATGATTGAGTTCCGAACAACACCAGCCGTCTAGGGCGCCAAGGCACCCAAGATGAACAAGCTCTAGGGTGCCCAAACACCCAAGAGTAACAAGCTCAAGGGTACCAAGCACCCAAGAGTAATAAGCTTCTCAACTTGTAACTTCCATGTATCACTTGGAGAACTCAAACCGATGCACCAAATGCAATGGCAAGGGCACACGGAGTTCCCAAGTCCTTCTCTCTCAAATCCCACTGAAGCAACTAATACTAGGGAGGAAGATGAGAAAAAGAACAAGAAGGAGAACACCAAGAACTCCAAGATCTAGATCCAATGGGTTCCCCTCACATAGAGGAGAAAGTGATTGGTGGAAATGTGGATCTAGATCTCCTCTCTATTTTTCCTCAAAAACTAGCAAGAATCCATGGAGGGATTGAGAGTAAGCAAGCTCGAAGAAGGTCAACAATGGGGGAAAACACGAGCTCAAAGGATAAGGTTCAATGGGGAAGAAGACCCCCTTTTATAGATGGGGAAAAGTCCAACCGCTATGCTCACAGCTCGCACAGAGCGGTACTACCGCTCCAAGGAGCGGTACTACTGCAAGGGCGGTAGTACCCCTTTGAAAAACAAAAGCGAGGAGGCAAAAGGCCAGTAGAACCGCCGGAGCGGTACTACCGCTCGTCCTCACGGTACTACCGCTCGACCTCCCGGTACTACCGCAAATGGTAGCGGTACTACTGCTTATGAAGCGGTACTAAAAAATACTTCGTGCCTACCTCCGCTGAGCAAAACACGAGATTTTGGTTCGAGCGGTACTACCGCCAGAGCCGCGGTAGTACAGCTCGAGCGGTACTACCGCCAGAGCCATGGTAGTACCGCTCTGGAGCGGTAGTAAAAATATACACCCGCTCTAGCCGCGGTAGTACCGCTGCAGCCTTTACCAAAACAACCACAACTTCTGTAACCGGACTCCAAATTCAACGAAACCAAGTTTGTTGGAAAGCTAATGACATGGGCTAACACAATATTGATAGAAATATCAATAAGAAGCAAATGAGAAAAGACCCATAGGAAAATGGTGAGAACCCTTCCTCGGATAAGACCGATAAAACCTCCAACACCGAAAACATTATAGAAGACGCATGTGAACTCCATTTTCGATGAACTCAAGCTTGTCATCAAGATGACCATAAGCTCCAAGACTCCCAAAGAGAACCAAACAAGAACCAATAAACATGATGCAATGATGCAATGGTTTGAGCTCTCTACTAACGATACGATCAAGCTACCAACTTGAGAGCCCCCCTTGATAGTATGGCAAACGATCCTATAACCCGGTCTCCCAACTACCACCATGAGACCGATAAAATAGAAAACCTATCAAGGGCAAACCTTTGCCTTGCACATGGTCCACTTGAGCTAGATGATGACGATCTTGACTCCCTCAAGTTGGACCACCTTTCTTGATTGTGTTGGCTCGATGAAGACTAGATGATTGCTCCCCCATAGTCCACTATGGATGAGCCATTCTTTGGCTCATCTTCACAAGTCCATTGTCACCACAATGGACGGCAAGCTTCAAGCACTTTATCTCTTCGTGATGCATCACTTGAACTTGCACACCGCATCCTAACCCCACACAGAACTCTCGCGAAGACCATGGATTAGTACACAAAGCGTAATTGACAATGCTTACCATACCATGGGATCACTTGATCCCTCTCAGTACATCTTCTACGCTTTGTGTGTTGATCAACTTGATTCACTCTTTGACTTAGTCTTGATCAACCTCTCACAAGACCAATCTTTTAGGTAATTCCTTAAATAGCACCTTGGTCGACACAAACTCTCCTTGAAACCAACACATGTACTCCAAGAAAAGCCTATGGACAAAACCTTCAAATATAACTTAAGGCAACCATTATTCCATATAGATTGTCATCAATTACCAAAACTAAACATGGGGGGCACCGCATGTTCTTTCAAATGGGTATTTGGAAGTGGTGGTGGTGGTTGATGAAGAAGTAACTGTCCCTAAGTAGCTGAAACACCTTAGGAGACTCAATACACAACTCAAACAACCACTAATGCTATGGGGATCAAAATGGGTTAGGTTGCGGTAGTCGATGGTGGTATAGCGGATGATATGGTGGAAGGCCTAGGCAAAGATGCCAAAGTTCGGAAACTTTGATGGTGTAAAATGATGTTGGTGGTATTTTTTGGGATGGAGGATGTCAATAGCTTCAAAACGAGCTAAAGAACATCAAAATCGGAATTCTGATGAATTAGTTATGGCCAAAACAAAAATCAGCCGAAGTCTGAATCTACAGGTGTTGGATGTCCGGTATTGGACGGATGTCCCGTCGTCGGACGTCCGGTGGGCTTGGAAATCTGTTGTTTCAGCTCGGGTTTGGGATTCCGGTCGTCCGGTAGAGGTCGGAAATCCGGTGGGTCGGGGTCAACGCGGGATTTGAGCTCCGGGACGCGATTTTGGGCGGAATTTGGGGATTCGGGGGTAAAAAATTGAGCAAATTCCGTGGATGGAAGATGGGAAAACTTGGGGAGATGCTAGATCCACTCGAAACCAAGCAAATCCATGGATCAAAATCAACAAAACTTCATCATACCAACAAATCACAAAAAAAAAATTGGGGCATTTTTGGTGGAGATTTTCGAAAGTTAGGACGAAATCAAGCAAAAGAAGGCTAGAAAATGGTGGGAGGGACTCCAAATACGTGATCAACATGTCTCATGATACCATATGATATGGGGCTAACCCGGTGTAGGCCGATCTTTCACGATTGGAGTGGGTTCCCTCAAAGAACACGATGAACACAGGGAAGAACGGAGAGAAATCACAAGGGGAAACACTCAAGAACAAGTCCAATCACACATCCACTAGAGAATCAAACACACAAGATCCACAAGGTACATGAACAACAAAAGGAAAGATACAAGGTAGAGTTCATCTCCTAAAGGAGGTCTTGATGGAGGTCCTCCCGTGAGGGGGTCTTGATGATATCCCGTAGGATCTTCTCCTAGATGGAGGTCTTGGCCTCCAATGGAGTAGTGATCTCTTTCTCTCTCTCAAGAGGAGGAGTGGCAGGAGCAAAGCTCACATACAAATGATCTATCACTTTGCTAACCCTAGCTAGGAGGAGGTAGGGGTATTTATAGTCTAAGTGGGCGAAAGGGTAAGTGGGAAGGGATACAAGGCCAAAGGCCCGCGGCTACGCACACAGGCAGCGGACGTCCGGCCTTTACCGGTCGTCCGATCTTGTGGTTTCCTCTTCCTTGGTTTCTGTTTTCTTATTCGAGATCTTGCTTTTCATAGTTCTCGTCTTTGCAAATCACGATGGCTCGTGAGGGTCCGGACGTGCGGTAGGGTTCGGACTTCTGCTATTTTGGTTCTGTTGAGGTGGCACCGGATTTCCGGGGATGGCCGGTCGTCCGGTCGGGAACGGACGTCCGGCCGCTGTAGCTTGCGCTAGCTAGTGCTTGGCTGGCTGGCTGGTACTTCCAGGCGTCGGACGTCCGGTACCTATTGGTCGTCCGACCGCTGTAGAGTATCGGACGTCTAGTGTCACGTCGGACGTCCGACCGTTGTAGGCTCCGCAGCTCCATCTTCTTCTGTCTTCTCTTCCATGCTTCCCTCGGAGATGGTGTAGTTGTTCCTTGGCGCTTGCACTCTTCCTCATTGTCTGTAGCATTCCGACAATACCTATGTATGCACACGAGTGGACTTTCAAGTAGTATACCATCCTCGAAGGGGTCAAGTGAACACATGTAAAGGAGAAGATTCACCTTTATGTATGAGAAGTAGAGGCCGCACGTGTCACTTGCCAAACGGACTCTTGACATGGTGATACCTGTAGGATGCTCCACATCAGAAAACCTCTACATATATACATCCTCTTAACCAATAAGATGACTACAAGCTTTGATCTGGAGGTACCTTCCTTTAGTGGATGCTTTTTCTTGTCCCTTTTACTGTATAGAATAGTAGCATTTGCTAAATTATTGTTGTAGCATTTGCTAAATTGTATTGAGAATTCCTGCTGCCATGATGTCCGGAGGATGGCACAACACGCAAGGGCTACATGGGATCCTATCATATTGGTGTGATAGCACAACCCTCGACCCACAAGGGCTACAGAGGATCTGCCCATGACATCTGCGGTTTCTCCTCAAGTTGCTGCCCGCCTGCCATTACGAATCTGATGACGGATCCGAGTTTCCATCTGCTAGCTCAGACAATAGATGTCACGGGGCCACTGGATGTGATTCCCATCCCAAGGGATCACCTTCTCAATCTCTGGCTGTGGCGGGTGCAGACAACGTGTTGTGTTATGAGAAATCAGATCAATATTGGTGGGTAAGAAGTTTCAGTTTTGTTTTCCAGTTTTATTGATGATTGATTAGTTATTGGTCATATTCTAGGTTATTGAGGAGTCGTGATTCCAAACTGAACCCCTTCCCGAAGCATGAATTTACATGAATTATTGCTAGCTTTGTAATATAACATCCCAAACAAGTTGGGGTAGGCTAGAGGTGAAACCCATAAAGATCTCGCAACCAACTAGCTGTGTAATATAAGCAAGAAATTTTTATGTCAAAGTGTGTATGTACAGTTGCATAAAAATCCGGCACTCAAGAATGAAGATACAACTTGTTATTTTGTTCTTTATGGTGCACCCACAAATTATGTACTTATTGCTACAGGATCTTGATCTTAATTTTTCTATCACTACAGGGTTTTGACCTCACTGAAGCATTATGTCTCCAGTCAGAACTTCAAAAGCGACTCCATGATGGTACGAAGCAGCGATCCTTCACCCGAGGAGTGGAGGCATGGATTGGGTCCACCACCTGCTCTCCATGCATCGAGCTTGCCCTCATCCCATCTACCGCCGGCGTCATCGTGCTCTAGCCTATAACCTAGCATCCAGTGGTGGGGGTTCAGTACCTTGGTTCCACCTGATGCCGGCCATGGCCACCCACACCTCCCATCTCCTTGCTCCTTTGTCAGCAACTGTCGGTGAGCCGAGATGACCACAGGGGTCAGTTTGGTGATAAATAACACCATCTTCTCCTTTCTCCATTATACGTTAATGCGGTCGTCGAGTGCCCACTATTATTGGCTCAACGACAGCAGATTATATGATGGGATAGATCTTGCAACCTTGCAAAACATGTTGGTAACTGCAAAATGCATTTGTGTCAAGTTCCCTTTTTTTAATCCCAGAATTTGTTCTAATTTTGTTATTTGATGGGCAGATTTATTGTCGGCTCATGCATCCATGTGCTAATGTGATGGCACTGAGTGGACAGAGTTGAGGGAGGACTGGCGGGTGCATGAGCGAGCATGATGCAATGAAGTGTCCGGTTGTCCGTCCGCTCCCAGCTCACTCCTCGTTTGTCATGCTACCCCGTGCACCCACCATCCCGTAAAGGTTCTGAGGTTAACTTCTCTTTTGCCAGTTTTGTATAACTTTTGTCATGCTTTTATTGATTAACACGTTTGATCACCATAGCTACATAGAGGAGCAGGTCATTGATATGTAGAATATCATTAGTACATTTTTTGAGCTGTTGTATCATTAGTATTTTAGGAGACATGAGTTACTTTATCATCCTTTCAGGAAGAAATGATTAGAGAGAAGAAAACCCAGTTTTACAAATAGTGACAGTCCAACATCAAGAGGATGTCATATTGACAAGTCTGGTTTCTCTTTCCATATACATAAGTGTATAATTTGTTCTGAGTGACAAAGAAATGTATACATATTTTGTATCTGCATCTCTCCTGATCTGTTTGTTGTAGTTTTTCTCATATTTTATAGCAACAATATATGTTCCTCAACTAGATGCTCTGTTTCTGTCCAACCATGGACCTTTTATATCGCAATTTACATGGGTCTACCTAATGTTAGAGATCTAGAAAGGCCGAAGTTGTGTGAAATGGTCGTTGGAGTGGTTACAAGGCTGAGAGCAAAACCTATTGTTAAAAAATATCATGTTATTCATTATTGTTGAACTTATATCATCACGTTCACTGAGATTGCCTAATACTTGATTGCTGTGTACTTGTCTTTCTAATTTGTGTCTATCTTCCAGTAGGGTGTTGTTTGATCAAACTACTGCAGTTGCACCCGAGATGAGGGGATGGTAAATGGAAGATGTTCATTATAAGTACATTAATACTTAGATATTGTTCATGAGCGCAGCTGGAGGGGGCTCAATCCTTTTGAGGCAAGAAAAGTAGATGAGGTATGTCCAAAATCTTGTGAGCTATGAATAGTAGATGTGAAAGGGTTGAAATATTTTGTGTTGACATGGTTCCTAAATGGTATGGATCCAAGTCCCTAATTATATGTTTTTTTAGAAAAGGAGGATGACCCCCGGCCTCTGCATCTGGGAGATGCATACGGCCACTTTATTGATTATTCTCGAGGACCTTACAAAGTATTACAACAATGTGCCTGAATCCACCATCTTGGCAACACATGCCGCTACTCCTATCCAAAATGATGAAGGGGTGCTAGCTGGTCCACTACCCAAACCACTCACCTAAGCCTAACATCAAAGCCGGAAGTCAAACATATTCGGAAGCCCCACCGAGCCACATACCGGTCAGGGTACAATCCGGTCGACGACTCGTGTGTCGTCGCCGCCATCTTCCACAGTCCGTCTTTCGATCGTATTGAGGCTTCTACCTTGTTCAGCCACTCTGCCATCGACGTCACCATGACGCCAGACAGCAACCTCCTCCTGTGCGAGTCCATCTCCGTGCATCGGACGCCGAGCCTCCACAGCGTCATGCCGCCGATATCCGCCGCCATCGATGTGTGAGATGAAGCACCGCTCCACCATCCCCCAGCCAGCACTTACTCCAAAATGATGCCCCCAGGAGGGAAAGCGATAAAACGCCATCATCGTCCGATCCGGAAGACCCAGATCCAGGGTTTCCCCTGGAGCATCCCGAGCCTGATGACGCAGACTGCAATGATGATGCCTCGACAAGGGAACGACATCTAAGACGCCGCCATCGTCCGCCATGACCGTAGTCGGCGCGATTTCATCGGCAGTTGCTCCACCAGACGTGCGCCGCCGACGTCGCTGGTCCCTTCAACCGGAGCAAACTCCAAAACAATGCCCTAAAGAGGGACTACGACGCAAAAGCGCCGCCATCGCTCGATCCCAAGGAGATCTAAGGTTTCCCCCGTAGTTGCCCGCGCTGTCAAGGGCCAGACAAGGGTAGAATCCCGCGGATCTACCCAGCTGCCGACAAGTCGCACCCACCACCGTGTCGACGGCCGACCAGCGATCAATCCGGCCGCGCCGCCGCGAACCGATCCGGTCACGCTGCCGCCGTCCCTGGCGGCCGCAACGCATCAGATCGCAAGGCCTCCTGCGGCGGGGAATCGACGTCGCCTGAGGCGCCGCCACCACCTGGCTGTGGCGACCGACCGCCGCCATGCTCCGGCCCGGCGGCACTGCCCGCGCCAGCCCCACCCGAGCGAGGGTTCGAGTCCCCGCCGCGCGGCGAGCAGCTAAACCGCTGGCGCGCCTTTGGGCGGCGAGGGAGGAGGAGGAGGAGTGGGGTAGGTTCGGCGGCGATGGGATCTGGGGCCTCCAGGTCGCCCACGCGGGGGACGGCTCGTGAGGGAGACGTACAAACCCACTCTCCCTAATTATATGTAATAGTTTGCCACACAATTGCATAATGCAAGCGGTTGTAGTATATTGGAACATTTGTTCGAACAGTTCAAAATCCTCCAGTGTTGTCTTTGATTAATGGATAGAAACAACGGACAAGCTTGGGTGAGATGGGTCGGTCTTAAGCATAAAAAGGCATCCAAGTGCTATCATGTTTTTGCACCACCTACTTTACTTTTTGCATCTGATAAATATTGTGTATACGTCGTCAAAATACATTTCTTGCTGACATACATTATAGGTTTCAACTATTCTTCGTCTATTAGTAGCTATCTTTCCTTTAAACTTAACTTTTTGCGGGGAAAAATTTTGATCTATTCATCAGTCCATAGACCACACTGGCGCGAGCCAAAGGCGCCCCGCTGTCATCGTCCCTCCATCACCGGAGTCAGGCAAACTTTGTTGTAGTAGACAGTCGGGAAGTCGTCGTGCTAAGGCCCCAGAGGACCAATGCACTAGAACAGTAACAGCTGCCAATGAAGAGAAGCGTAGATCAAAAGGATCCAACTTGTAGACAAACGAACGAAGATGGGATCCAAGCGGATCTACCTAAGACAAACATGGACCGAATCCCGCGAGATCTGCCGCAGAAAATCTCCACACGCCCTTTGGCGATACTAGAAGCATCACCGAAAGGTGGCTAGGCGGGGAGAACCTTATTCCATCTTCAGGGAGTCGTCATCGCCTCGTCTTCCTAAACAGGACACAAACCCTATGAAAACTTAAAACAACATCCAAAAATGAAGCCCTCTCGCCTGCAAGGACCGGAATCAACCACGCCTCCATGGCCATAAGGCCACGGGAGACAAGGCAGCCCGACGGTTACGCAGCGGGAGGCAACAAAAACCCTAATCGTCTTGTTCACGAGGGCAGCGAAGGGGTACCTTTTACAAGTAAAATTTGATATGCATTATGTTAACATATGGAACCAGTAATTTTTTAAACATTTGCAATCATTAGATTTTTTAATAAAAAGCCCGTAGCAATCGCACGGGCCTTCTACTAGTTTGTAGAAGGATCCCACTTAGATGATTATACTTATACAAGAAAGGACTACGACCTGATGGGAAATTATGATCTTTCGCTTCGAAAGCAAGCTGCTTGATTTTGTGGCAGATCATGTAAAAAGTAGATTATCAGCGAAGAGAAGTAGAGCACTCTTGTTGCTAGTCGCCGTGAGAGATAGGGACAGCGGCTCACGTGCTACTTTGAATTCAGCCAGCATCATCTTTAATTTGATCGCTAGCTGCCTATGACTGCGTTCGTTACTGAATCCTGATTCGTCGATCCCTTCTTCTTTCTTCTCTGTTCCCTGGTCGCAACTGATTATGTAGAATCATTCAGTCCCAGTCAATGGACTACAAGACCGACGACAGTGATGCAGGAAGACCGAGTCTGATACTACTAGCAGAATCTTATCTTTTTTAGTATTTAAATAAAAATGAAAATACGCTTCATTATTAAATGGGGTACGCCCAGCACGTGTAGTTTGGCATAAGAGATACCCAGTCTGCTAAGCAATTTCGGTCTCTAAGTCGTCGTCTGGCTGTCTTCTAGAAGAAAAATCCATACGGGCTTCACGGGAACAAGAAGATAAGAGCATGTACAACCAAACCATACCAGTCCCAAACGTCCAGCCGGTCTGCCCGATCACTGTCTGGATGAAAAAACGTCACTAAACTGGACGCCTTACATCCGATCTAAACGATTGGACTGACCGACACTCCTCACACTCTATCTAGGGCTGATATAAGGACGCCCAGACGGGCCTGGACGCGGGTGCCATGTCGGATCGGCCAACTAGGGCCCATGCCGGCACCACCAATGCCCCCACAGATACCCCCAGCCCGTCGGACGAACCCTAGTCAAACCCCTCACTTCTCTCAGTCCAATCGTTTGTTCCGCTTCCCTCGTCTCCTCCGCTTCCTCTCAAATCCGCCCTCGGCCATGGCCAAGTCCGGCTAGGACTCCGACCGCAAGCCCGATCACATGGACTGGGATGGTCTCATGAAGGAAGACGACGGATCCAGTAGCTACGCGTCGGACGAGGAGGAGCTCGCGCCTGGACACCAGCGGGAGCTCGAGCTCGGTCGCGTTCACCGCTAGTTCCTCCACACCATGACGGTTGAATGCGGGTCACGCCAACCCATTCCGTTCCGCGTCGCTCCAGATCCTGAGCAGGGCGGGCGTCTTCCCTTCCCCTCCGGAGCCGGCAACGCCCTAGCAAAGATGGGCGCTCGTGCCCGCGGCTCCCGTGCGAACGTGCATGCGGGAGTCCGAGGCGAAGGCGGTTCGGTGCGAGCGGGAGTGGGGCGGCGGGCGCGACGGAGCCTGGCTCTTCCCACGGCGGGCATGCTCCATCCCCGTCGACCCAGAGCAGGCGCTCCTTCGCAAGGTCATGCAACGCTTGTTGACCACGATGGATTCCGACATGCGGGGCCTCATTCGCAAGAACACGAAGGTGCTCCGCCTCAAGCTCGAGGCGTTCGAGTGCCTTGCGAGGGAGGAGTCGACTGCCACCAAGGCCGCCCATCGTGCGAAGGAGCAACAATGCCTCCTCCACCGACTATCCCGCTACATTTCATCAGCATTGGAGAACGGCACCATGAACACGGACGACAACGACCCTCCAGCCGCGGATGCGTACACGGAGGAGATGGACCACCGCACCCCCGGCGGCAAGGGCAAGGGCCCGGCCAAGCGGTGAGCTCTCGCCGCCTCCCCTTTATCTCATTTTATTTTCTTTGTAGTATAAAATCTGACGAAACGTCTTTTGGGTCCGAAGCAGTCTGCACGATAAACTATGTTCTCAATTTCTTGTTATTTTAACGTTGTTACATGCATTCATAGATTTGGTGCACACGATTGTGGACAGCAAAGAATGGGCATTGTCCGATCACTTGCAGCGTGTCCGGATGCGTCCACAAACATACTCCCTCCGTTCCGAATTACTTGTCTTGGATTTGTCTAGATACGGATGTATCTATACTTATTTTAATGCTAGATACATCCATATCTAGACAAATCTAAGACAAGTAATTTGGATAGATACGGATGTATCTAGATTTATTTTAGTGCTAGATACATCCGTATCTAGACAAATCTAAGACAAGTAATTCGGAACGGAGGGAGTATTATATTAAGCGATTCAGGTTGTGGATGCTGCCTGCAAAAATCAGCCGACGACGAGCGATGATACACCGGCTGGAACGGCAAAGGGCTCGTGTTTCACTGGCTAACTAGACTAAATATAAGACCGCTTTCCGCACTGACGTGTGGTCGTAATAATACTAACCTTTTGTGTGGAAAGGTTGGGTGGAAACGGAATGACTGGGTCAATAGGGCGTCGACCGGATCCTTCAGGGCATCGCCTTTTAGTCAATTGGGGGTGCTGAACTAAGAAGCAATGATCATCACCAATAATTTTCAGCGGTTCTTATGGAAGCGTATTTGTCACCAAGTTTCGCATGTACCCAATGGCGGCTCAAAGAATTTGCAACCGAATATTCATGTATATTCATTTTACCAAAATTATTGCTGTTTTTCGAAAATCGTCACTCGTTTACCAAAATCAATACTGTTTTGTAAAAATCATGGGTATTCACATGAAGACCCAAGAATACCAGCGCCGCCCGTACCCCTTCATTTCAAGTTCAAACTATTGACTTTTCACTCCCCACAGGCCTATATAGGCAGACTAAAGCGGACAACAAATATATGTGGAAGTATGATAATTCTTGTTTGAAGGCATTATTATACTCTCGCCTATATTAATTCTTGTTTTAAGCATGTTTATTTTTTCCGGGTGGAAGGCACCAGACTACCCTATTCTTCTGATCTGAACTACTCCCTTTGTTGTTTCAGTCTACAAGTCTTGTGCGTATATCTAGGTTGCAAATTTTAACATCTTATTATAAATTATATAACATAAAAATTATACAGTTTGAAAATAGAACATCTGAATTTTATATTGATATATTTTTTGTAATATAAGACTTGTATTAGGTTTGTCAAATTTACGACCTAGGGGTACGCACACGCCCTGTAAACTGAGAGAAAGGGAGTAATCAAGGAGTTGATTATTTTCCGCGTGTATATCAGCTGCGAAACAACAATCGAAGCACGGCCTGATGCATGTTCCTAATCCAGGCTTTGTTCCAGTATTGTTATGTGTAATTATTAATTTCTGTAAAAGGAAACAATGCTTTCACAAGAACCTATCCATGAGGGTGCAACGCAAATTTATTTGTAAGCGTTCTCAAAACAGCAAAAAAAAAAAACAGATAATTTCAGAGCATGTACAACCTACTGCCAGTCCGGTTGAAGATGCTCTCACCAACAAAATATTGCATTCACAAAGAATACCTCTTAAAAAAGAACACAGCCTACACACACCCTATTACTCCAACAAACAAGATCAGCAGCACAACTGATGCATGCCATTTTCCAAGCAAACAATCCAGACAGCTCACACCAACTAGCCAATCTACTCTTGCAAACTGGAGGTGGTAAAGATTGAAGTGCTAAAAATAGAAGTGCACAGCATATTTCCCATTGTTGGAGCAGTTACAATGGTTGTTGGACCCTCTCGTGTTTTAATGTGCAAAAGATAATATTTACTAGTAAATCATCCTAAGTTAGTTTCATAATATAGCAACAACCTTCATCAATATAACAACAACAATAATCATAAGCGTAGGAAGTTAAAAATCGTTCTAGCAAATATTTGCCTCCCCTCTAGAGCACATCAAAACATAACTTTTTGAAAACAGTACGTAATAGAGTGGCCTACGATGGGGGCAAAGCCGCCAGACTATGTTCTTCCACTAGCTACCAAATCTCCTATTTCCCTCTCTATATTATACATCTAAACCTACTATGGATCTCAGCCAACTGGTTTCCAAACCTTCAAATGAGCTCACAACATAAAAATCATGTCAGTATGCATCTTGAGCATATCCTCCATAATGACTTTGATCTGCTTGCCAGCATGTCCTATAGTTCAGTTGGAAAGAAATACTTATTAACATGTTAGAATGAGCGTTAGCAAACAGAAAATATATCACTGTATCCATTCCAGCATGGATGGCATGCTTCGGCACCTTAATGCATACATAGACTACCAAAAGGGAGAAAGTTGTCACTGTTTGTTAGTAGAAAATGGAAATGGGAAACCATATCGAAAATTAGTATATCCCACAGTGAACAAGTGACAGCAGCTCAACAATACCTGTTAATCAAAGTACTAACTCTGCCTGCCTGTGCCAAGCTATCAGGAGCAAACTGCCAAACAACTTAGGCAAAGACGTAAGGTGGGAAAGCTTGAGAGATTCATCAGAAGGCAAACATACATTTCATACATTATTATTATACCAACCACAAAGGGGGCAGAAAATCGAGGGAACCGGTATCCAATCGAAGAAGACCACCAGTGCTTACCAAATCGAGGGGGGGAGGAGGGGGAGAAACATCAATAATACAGGTGAGAGTATAATAATAATAAAATTAATATCACAGCCAACAGAGCATTAAAGTCACGACAAATATCAAATGTCAAGTAATGACAAGAGCAACACAAAACGGAAGTATTAGTAAAGGGTTCCTTCAAATAGTTCTGGAGACGGAGATAAAGCAAATGCATGTTGCCCAATGAGCCGGTAATGCTTAACCTCCTCGACCATCCAACGTCTGCAATGGTCATAACAGCACAGCAAGGTTAAAGATATGAGTCCCAAACTTCCAACAACAAATAAATCAGGTTCGCATTAGCTCCATGAAACCTTAAGCCTGCCAAAAGAGTTGAAACAAAATCAAACATGTTAGTTAAACCACTTGATAAATTTAGATAAGTGTCCATCAAGAATAAACGAAGACATGAAAACAACATTTCCTATCATAATGGAATATCTGGTAAAGTTCATATTGAAATCTCTAAAATGACTCGTATTTAGGAACGCATGAAGTACTTCCAAAAAAGGGAACACGTGGATGGAAGTTCATTCCAACTTCACTAAAAGAACTCATGATACCGGTCAGCCTCAGATTTGTTTTTTTTTAACGCATAGGTCTCATTAAGGTCCAATGATGCAAGAATATTGATGACAAAAAAAGACAAATAATCAATTAGCAAAACCAGGGTCTTGGGATGGAACAGATTTCTGAAGTACAGGCAACAATTGGACATAACCAAGTCTGTAGCACAGACATGAAACAGAGGACATGCAAGCAGCTGATACTTTCTGAAGGCATGAGCAAGCACTCACCTTTCTCGAGAGCATCTGGGATCAAGTTCACATAACAATAGCGTAATATGGACAGAAATAACAAAACATGAGTTCCCTAGTTACTTAATTCATTTGTTGATATTATCCTCCTTAGAGCCTAATTGCAGCGATTAATGAGATAAAATACAAAAAGATAATGTAAGTTACCTTTCCCAGTGTTGAAAGAATTGCCTCAGCTTCGCTCATATCACTTCATCTCCGACATAAATTTATCATACTCTGCATCAGCACCATAGGGAGGAGTGGGCTGGTCGTTGGAGGATGGCAAAGGTGGTGGCGGCGGTGCATTGTGGGTAGCCCAAGGTGCCGTTGCAATGCTCTGTGAGGAATCAGCACTAGCAGGAGGTGGCGGTGGAGGAGGTGCGTTGTGAGTGGCCCAAGGTGCAGTTGCAATGCTTTGTGAAGGATCAACACTAGCTGGTGGTGGTGGTGGTGGAGGCGGCTGGACTGGTGTGACAGATGGATAATATGGGGCATAACCATAAGGTGGTGGAGGGTACATATGTGGCATGTTTTGCGCACCAGAGGCCCCATATGCTGGAGCAGGGACAGGCTGGGTAGGTGCACCAGAACTTGGTGGTGTTACACCCGGAGGGTAGTTCTGTGCACCATCATTTGACGTAGTGCCTGGTGGAGGTACTGGAGCTGGTGGTGGTGGGTATTGCATACCATATGAATGTGGAGCAGTTTGGCCAGGTGCAGGATTGTACATGCCTGGTGGTGGCGGCGGAGGGTACGAAGCATAAGGTGGTGGTTGCCCCCAAGGAACTGGAGCATAGCTACCTGGAGGAGCTGGTGGTGGTGGATGTCCTCCCATGTAGGGCTGCGAGTTGTAGCCACCAGCAGAAGGATCTGCAGAGTGATACATCTGCGGTGCTGGCGCTGCTGGAGGACCAGGGGGGGCAGCTGGCTGTGGTGGCTTGCCTGCAACTCGGACTGCAATAGTTCTCCCTTCAAGATGGTAACCACTCATTGCAGCAATAGCTGCATTAGCCTGTGAGACATCTGAATATTTCACAAATCCATACCCTTTACTCTGCCCTGTGTTGCGATCCTTTATAACCTTTGCCATGACAATCTCTCCAAATTGTGAAAATAGGTTGATCAGCCCTGAATCATCAAACATAGGTGGCAAGTACCCAATATAAAGATTGGTCTCGTCATAATCCTTCTTGAGCCCGTTGGCTCCTGTTGTTGCTGCACCATTACCCGCAGCCCAGGGTGAGTTACTACCACTACCACCACCGCCGCCGCCGCCGCCTCCACCACCTGTTATAGCCAGCATCGGACCACCAGACTTGTTCATGGACTCAGGTGCACTCCCACCAAGCTCAGCAAGGAAGTTCTGGTACTCGTCGTCCATTTTCTTGCCAGATGTGCCCTTCACTGGACAATCAATTGTTGGGTGGCCACCATCGCCACAGATCTTACACTGCACCTCGCTCTTAAACGTTGTTGTCCTGTTCGGGCATGCATACTGCCGGTGACCCGGCTCCCCGCAAGTCCTACAAAACTCATCGTCCCTGATTGTTCCATTCAGGGCTGCAAGCTCCCGCAGCTGCTGCCGTTTGTGCTCATTTAGCACTTCGTCAACAGGGGTAAGCAGCTTCTCCACCATGCCTGCAGCAGCCTCCAACGCTTCTTGAGTATCAGCCTCAACAAGCACATGAAGGTCCTCATTCTCACTGGGATCGGGCTTCAAGTCCCTCTTCTGCAGCAACTTGCCTTCCTTGACGCTGCCCTTCCCTCGGATTACGATCTTGGCCCCAGTCTCCTTCTCCATCCGCTTCTGTGTGTTGCCACGGGGCCCAATAATGAGCCCAATAAAGTTGTACCCAGGGTACTCCTTCATGGGGATGTAGAGCTTCTTATGGAGCTTGGGTGGGCGGTAATCAGCCGGGGGCTTGAAGGCGGGATTGCGGCGGATCAGCTGGGAGATGATCTCCTGCCGCTCGCGGTTAAGGCGCTCCCTCGCCCGGTATTCGCGGGTGTTGATGCGGATGCCCAGGTTATCGTATATTGGCTCAGGGGACGGCGAGCGGGCGCCCTCAGGGCGGTCGTCGAGGGGGAGCCCCGACTGCAGCAGGCGCGAAATCTCCAGGAGGCGCGAGTTGAGGTTGTGCACCTCGGGATCCATCTCGGCGGCGAAGTCCTTCATGAAATCCGGAAGTGCGATGGTCGGGCGGGGCTCCTCCTCGGCCCAGCGCGACTTCCGCTTCCGTCCTCCCGCGCCGCCCTCGCCGCCTGAATTGGCACCGGATTCGTCGTTGGACTGCTCCCATCGGCTGCGGCGGCGGCGGCGGGAGGACGAGTCGCCGTCGCCAGCGGCGTTGGCCGAGCCGTTGTGGTGGGGCTCGGAGGAGGCGTCGCGGGGCGGGTCGGAGGAGGCGTCGCGGGGCGGGTCGGACGAGGGCTCGCGAGATGGGGAGCGGGCTAGGGTTTCGGCAGAAGCCATGGCTGCGGCGTCTGGTGGGAGGAGGAAAGCTGTGGGGAATTTGCTTCTCGCGATTTCGGTTTTATGACTCGTGGGAGATTTGTCCCGTGGGAATACGATTTCGGGGAAAGGCGGTTTCTGTTCGATTGGGTTTCTCTGGAGCACGTGCTGGGCCGAAACAGGAAAAAGGAGTCGGGCTCTCTTTTTTGTGGGCAAGTCATGGGCCAGATACATAATGGGTTACCCCTTGGAGAAAAGGGGGCGCCTCATGGACAAGATACATAACATACGAAAGCCTCGCGTCATGGAGCGATAACTGGGCCGGCCCAGGCGGCCGGGAGGACAGGACCTCGTTTCTTTCTTTTTTTACGTTTTTATATTTCATTTTTACTCTCGTTTATACTTCCAAATATTGTAAAAAGATATTAAAACAAATTACATAAAAAATTTAAAAAATATATTAGCCAAGCATACGAAAATTGTTAAATGTGTATAAAGAAAATGTTTCTCGTGGGAGATTTTTTTGAATAGAAAGTGTGTGGAAAAAGTTGATCATGTATTTAAAAAAATGGTAATAAAGCATTAAAAAAATGTTAATCAAGTATTTGAAAATGTTAAATGGGTATAAAAAAATAATGACCATGTATTAAGAAATACTTAAAAAGTATTTCATAAATGTTAATCAAACATTAAAAAATATTAAATGTATATTTAAATAAATTAATCTTATAATATACTTAAAAAATGTTAAACTTGTTTTAGAAAAATATTAATCAAGCATTTGAACAATATTTGGAATCTAGCATTGACTATCTTCATCTAGCATTGTTGTTTCTTGGGAATCATGTGGGGAGGCTGACACTGCATTCTTTAAAAGAGGATCTTTTCTTACAGCAGTCCATTGGCCTGATTGTCTCATCATAAGTGATTGATGAGGGTTACATAAGAACATTAGTTTGATGTAAGAACATGGTTAATAGTGAGATGTAGTAGTATGTACCAAAAACAGGAAGGCGTGTCATATTCAAAGGTATAATGTGTAAGCTAAGCAGATGCAATTTAACCAAATTGGAAGTAATACAAGCTAGAGACCCGTCTGGAGTGGTGAGCATGATCATCGAGGACCTGAGAGCCCGGTGGGAGGTGGGCTGCTTCGCCACCACCGTGGCTTTTTAGTTGGCTTGCAGGTGCATCATGTCTGTGTTGGGCTTGTCACTGGCTCGGCCAGTGCCCTAAGTAGCTATTTGGCTTCTGGTGCTCCCGGGATGGTGGTTCATGTAAAGAATATCTTTCCTTATCTTAATAAAGACCGACTTCGGCCTTTCAAATACAAGCTAGACACCATATGCAACATGCAACAACATATGACACCACGAAGTTAAAGCAAGCGCCTGGGATGGTGGTTCATGGCGAGCGAGATCATCAACTCCAGAGCTACGTTTACCGTCTCCATCTGCTGACACTGCACCATTTATAGTGCCCAAACGTGTCTTGCCTGCCCACGAAGAAAGCAGGAGCAACTTCTCTCTTTTATTTGGTGCTTCTCTCAACAGTTCGGCAGAGGCTAAAATACCTATGCATAAAAAAACAATAGTGAGAGTATATGGGTGAAGTGTGTCCAGAACTAGTGCATTGTAAAAGTAGTAGATAGCAGGTGGCTGAAAAATAAATGACAGGAGACATATGATAGCTCTACAATATTGCATGGCAAACAAAATTAGATTCTACTCCGTATGATTTTGTAATATATGAGCATAGGGATGGCTCGGAAATGCAGGTACTCCTCCAGCACACCACCACATGTGGTCCTATCAAAATAATAGTCGACTGGAAATAAATAGGCCTGTCTTTTTTTCTTTATGAACCATCTGATCTACAAGGAACGGGCAGATGGCCTTCGTCTACCTCCCGCCAACCTTTGCTGACGATCTTTCTGACGGCCAAAGACCCACCGACCTGACCCTTGCCTCCACCGCCCCGCCCTCCCCTCGACCTCACACCACCGCCGTGCTTGGCAGCGCCCCCCAGCCATCTCTTTAAGCCCAACCAACCTTCACACACACCTAAGATAAACACCGAGGCGCTGCTTCCCCGACATAATAGGCATTCTAGCGCCTGTTACGCTGGGGAATGCTTCCTTTAATTGGGAATCAACTGACCAGGAATTGAAATCCAGGTGATGGACCTCTAGCTAAGGTGAAATAGTATATGAGGAGAAACCTTGTGCATCGCGAGTTACTAGGAACATCTAGTATCAGGAAGAAGGTGTAGGAAGAAGCGGTAAGTAGTGTCTTCTATGGGATGAATACCGTGCAAGCAGACACGTCAGATTTGCACAAATAAGGGAAGAGGAGTACCAGTTTCAGTTGCCAGTGTTGTGTACTCCTAATATCACGGTGATGTTCTTATTTTTACCAGGGGAACCGATGTTTTGGAGGAGGGTGGTGAGGGAGTCCTGGATTAAGGGGTCCTCGGACAGTCGGACTATATACTTTGGCCGGACTGTTGGACTATGAAGATACAAGATTGAAGACTTCGTTCCATGTCCGGATGGGACTCTCCTTTGCGTGGAAAGCAAGCTTGGATATTCGGATATGTAGATTTCCTTCTCTGTAACCGACTCTGTGTAACCCTAGCCCCCTCCAGTGTCTATATAAACCAGAGGGTTTAGTCCATAGGACATCATCAACAACAATCATAATTATAGGCTGGCTTCTAGGGTTTAGCCTCTACGATCTCGTGGTAGATAAACTCTTGTAATACTCATATCATCAAGATCAATCAAGCAGGAAGTAGGGTATTACCTCCATCGAGAGGGCCCGAACCTGGGTAAAACATCGTGTCCCCTGCCTCCTGTTGCCATTAGCCTTAGACGCATAGTTCGGGACCCCCTACCCGAGATCTGCCGGTTTTGACACCAACATTGGTGCTTTCATTGAGAGTTCCACCATGCCGTTGCTGTAAGGCTTGATGGCCCCTTCGATCATCTTCAACGACGCGGTCCAGGAGGAGGTTTTCCTCCCTGGACAGATCTTCGTATTTGGCGGCTTCGTACTTCGGGCCAACTCGCTTGGCCATCCGGAGCAGATCGATATCTACGCCCCTGGCCGTCAGGTCAGGTTTGGAAGCTTAAACTATACTGCTGACGTCCGCGGAGACTTGATCTTCAATGGATTCGAGCCCACGACGGGTGCACTGAACAATCACGACGGACATGACCTTGATATGTCGTCGGACAGAATTCGGGAGTTCGCACCCGCGTTGGCGTCGGGAATCAATCTAGAGCAGATCGTGCCTTCCGAGGACGATGGATGGACCTAGCCACGGAGGCCATACACTCATCGGTGCCCGAGCCAAACAATGAACCTGCCTCTTGTGAGGTTGGTGTCACCGGACCCCTGGACTCTTTCCCGGTTGCAGGATCCGAACCGCGTGCGTCCGTGCCTATCGAATCAGATTGGGCACCCATCATGGAGTTCACCGCCGCAGATATTTTTCACCACTCACCCTTGGGTGATGTGCTGAACTCATTAATCTCTCTGTCCTTGTTAGAAGATTCTTGGCCGAACTATGTCCGGCTCGAGTGGGAAGCGGGCGGCAAAGAAATTCGCTCCCCACCCACCACCCACTTCATAGCCACTGTCGATGACTTAACTGACACGCTCGATTTTGACTCCGAAGACGTCAACGGTATTTACGACGACACAGGAGAAGAACGGGAACCACCGCCCACTAGGCGCTGGACTGCCACCTCATCATACGATATATACATGGTGGACACACCAAAAGAAGGCGATGGTGACGATACCACGAAGGATAATCCCCTCGATAAGCCACCAAAGCGGCACCGTAGACGCCGCTCTAAATCCCGCCATAGTAAAAACAGCGACAACAGCGCAAAAAAATAATAATACCCCGGTTGTTTCCAAAGGAAACGACGACCCCATGGACCCGGCGATGGAACCGGATGAGCCAGGGGACGGTGAAAACAGTCCGGAGCCGACGTCAGACAATGCCGATCCTGAGGGTAAAATTCAACAACCTGTCTCCGGAGAGGAGAACAGCCCGGACGATGATGCACTCATCATCCCAGAAAAACTCTTGGAACAAGAGAGCCTCCATAGAAGGCTTATCGCCACCGCGATAAGCCTAAAGAAGCAGAAGCGAAGGCTTAAGGCCGCGCATGATACACTCAACCGCAAGAGGAACAAAGCGCTCGACACTGGAGAAAAATACAGCGACGATCGCCACACAAAGAGCTATCCAAAGCGCAAGCTACTGCCCGAATTCGACGACGAGGCCGTAGAGCCCACCCAGCCGAAAATGACCGATCAGCCAGACCGACCGCCCCGTGGCCGTGACAAGATGGCTAATGATGCCGCCCACAAGTCAGCACACGATTTACGTGAGCTCCTGGACAGAAAGTCCAGTATGGCCAGATCCATCTACGAATCTAGGAACCATGCTCCAGCATAGGATCAGAACTACCTAAACGATCACATCATTTGAATACCAGCTTGGAATCAGAACCGAACACAACAACTGTTGTGGGTGTCAAAACCGGCGGATCTCGGGTAGGGGGTCCCGAACTATGAGTCTAGGCGGATGGTAACAGGAGACAAGGGACACGATGTTTTTACCCAGGTTCAGGCCCTCTCGATGGAGGTAAAACCCTACTCCTGCTTGATTAATATTGATGATATGGGTAGTACAAGAGTAGATCTACCACGAGATCGAGAGGCTAAAACCCTAGAAGCTAGCCTATGGTATGATTGTTGTTCGCCCCACGGACTAAAACCCTCCGGTTTATATAGGCACCAAGAGGGTTAGGGTTACCTGAGTCGGTTACAATGGTAGGAGATCTACATATCCAGATCGCCAAGCTTGCCTTCCACGCCAAGGAAAGTCCCATCCGGACACGGGACGAAGTCTTCAATCTTGTATCTTCATAGTCCAGAGTCCGCCAAAGGTGATAGTTCGCTATCCGGACACACCTAATCCAGACTCCTCAAGAGCCCTCGAACCAGCTTCAATGACGACGAGTCCGGCAAGATATTGTCTTCGGCATTGCAAGGCGGGTTCCTCCTCCGAATACTTCATAGAAGATTTTGAACACAAGGATAGTGTCCGGCTCTGCAAAATAAGTTCCACATACCACCGTAGAGAGAATAATATTTACACAAATTCAATCTGCTAACATATTCCGTGGCGTGACATCACACCACGGCCAAGCCTTTATTTGAATCGTTTTTACTGTCCCACCTCAGTGCGTTTAGCGAGGTGGTTTCCTTGGCACGTCTTGTCAAAGCAGAGATCGTGTCCCCTTATTCCGGGATTCTCATTAATACGGGCGCGGGTAACCTAGTCGTGCCCGTCGGCATGTCTCCTCTACCGAAGGCGAGTCCCGAACGGTCACGGGGAAGGCTCTTGGTATTCAACCTCTTTATAAAGAGACCAAGGCTCCACTCCTTTCTTTCAATCTCAATCGAATCCGCCCCTTGCCTCGAGTTCCAACACCCAAAGCTCCAAATTCAGGCGCTTCGGACCTTTGATGATGTCCGGCTCCGACCTGCAACGTCGATGGATGCCTTCCTCCGTTACGGAAGAAGATGTGCTAAAGCTAAGAGATGCCAGGTATCTAACCGGCGAAATTTTGCATAGGCTGCCTGCCCAAGGGCAGGTTATTCCCACTCCCAAGCCTGGTGAAAGCATGGTGTTCGCGTCTCACTTCCTTCGGGGGCTAGGCTTCCCGACGGACCCCTTCATGAGGGGGCTCATGTTTTATTATGGGTCGGAATTTCACCACTTGATCCGAGTCCATCCTCCACATCTCATCGCTCATTGTCGATCTGAAGCCTTCCTCCGCATTACCCCTCACTTGGATTGTGGCTCAAGACCTTCAAAGTGGAGCCAAGATGATCAAGGGCAGCAGAAGAGTGCGGAGGGCTGTTATAAGCAAGAATGATGATGCTCGCGGGCCCGAGGGCTCTTTTCAAGAGGAGCTTAGCCTATGGCAACAAGAGTGGTTTTATATCACAGCTCCTGGGGCACCAAATGGGTGGCGCCACCGCCTTCGCTCGGGTCCTCCACCGCTGGTGGCATCATGGGTCAATAAAGGACTTGATGGTGTCGGCGTTCGGGAACGGGGTCCCCAGACTTGCTCGCCTAAGGCTGTGGCGTGGCTCAAAGGGGCCCAGCGCATGCCCATCTTCATCAACATAAGCTCAAGACCTCGCGAGGGGCCAACTCATGGGCGGACGACAAGGAGCTTCCTCGCACGACCTCATCAAAGTGGCTCACGAGGAGGCGGAGAGTTCAAGGCGGGTACTCGCGAGGTGCCCATGACGCAAGCCATGACGACCAAGGGCGCCATCGGGCGCCCGGCCAAGAATGTCCTCCTTTCCTCTTTGGTGCAAAGGGGAAGCATGCGAGAGCATCAAGCAAAGGCATCCATTTCGTGCAACAAGACCAAGACCAGCCCAACGGCAGGAGGAAGTCATTGTGGAGCCCAAGCAAAGGCCACCGCCAGAGCCTTTGACAGCAAGGACCAACTTTAGTCGGGATAAGTGTACCCATTGTTCCCTTCAAATGGCTAATTGTTGGCGCCCTTCCCGCTCAATATTTGGGAAGAGGCCCAGGGCCTTTGCCTATAAATAGGACTAGCCACCCCCAGGGTAGAGGCATCTAGTATCTGGCATACATCTAGAATAGACAGAGAGAGAGATAGAGCGACTGAACTCGTCCTAGCAGTTCATTGCACCAGCCAAGAACAGACCCTCGCGAGGCTGTTCTTCCTTGTATTGTTCATCATCAGCCCAAGAGGCAATCCACCACACCACACACTGGAGTAGGGTATTACACCACAATGGTGGCTTCAACCAAGATAAACCTGTGTCTCTTGTGTTGTTTATTTCAGTAGTCTAGATCCTAGCGATTCAGCGAGGAGCAGTAGGTAGAGGGCGAAATCTCCGCACACCCCAAAGATGTCGAACCTCAAGGGTGCGCCAAACCCGAAATCCGACATTTGGCGCGCCAGTAGGTGCGCCGAATTCGCCTTCCGTCCCCTGTTTTTCTCCGACCATCGCATCCATGTTCGACGCCATCGGGCTCGCACCGAAGCGCCGAGCCGCCCTCGCTTCGCGTCGCTTAGACGGCTCCCGTCGGCGGCGCCCTCGTTATTCCTCATCGCCGCCGTCAACGCCGCCACCGCCCGGCGGGAACGAGAAGCAAGCATCATCAAAGATCCATCCATGAGGCGAGACGGCCGCCTTTGCTACACCTCGCCACCCCTACTGGTTCTTCGTCCCGCGCACTTCGCAGCGGCCATGGAGGCTCGAGCTGCGCCATCGCGCAAACGAGCTCTGCGCTACGCCTAATTGACAACGTTTACGAAGAGTGGCTCGACCGAAGTCGCTGAAGCTCTCGCGCCATGGGGCTCCCAGCGCCGCCCTTCTGCAGACTGCGTGCCCGCTTTGCGCTGGCAATGAAGCTCTGGGCGCCGGCCGCCTCCCCTCAAGAAGGCGCCTGGCCCCCAAGGCGCTGCCTCGGTGGAACCCGCTCCGTCAGCGCCAGGCAAGCAAGAGCAGAGCTGCCAAGAAGTCCTCGCCTCGAGAAGCCGCCCGAGCGTTCCCTACTCCAAAGACGTCAAGACCCCTGCTGCTCCCACAGCAGCGCATGGGGACCCGCAGACCAAGCTCTTCGCCTCCCAAGGCCTCCGTGGCCACGGCGGGCTGCGCGCCTTTCACCACCGAAGCTGCAAGAAGGCCGCATGGCCCGGCAAGTTCAAGCTGACTGCGCCTCGCCACGACAGCACGGCCGACCTGCAGAGTTCCTCGGCTTCACGAGCTGGGCATCGAGGCTACCAACGGAGACGAGAAGGTCATGGCGAACTGGTTTCCCATGGCGCCAAGGACGGCCCCGACTGCTCTGAACTCGCCCCGTGCACGATCTCCTCCAGGATGAGATGCGCACCCGCTTCATCGCCAACTTCCGAGGTACTCGCGACCGCCACCCGCCGTGAGCGACATGCGCCGTATCAAGTAGCAGCTAGGGGAAACCCTGCAGAAGTACATCCAGCGCTTCAACAACGCGCGCCTCAAGATTCCCAAGGTGACCGAGGAGGCCATCATCTCCGACGGCGTGCGCGACGTCAATATGAAGGAGGAGCCGACGATGCATGCAGCACTGCACCTCCTTGAGCTGTTCAACTTGGCGACCAAGCGCGCCAGGTCGAGGAAGGGCGCCTCCTCCTCGACGCTCGCCGCACCCAAGAGAAGAAGCCCAAGGCCAAGGACGTGAAGCGCAAGGGGGCTGCCGTGCTTGCGGCAGAACCAGACACCAAGCGGGGCAGAGATCAGCCCGAATCTTCCAAGGGCAGTCGGTACTACATGTACCATGACCTCCACACCCACAACACCAATGAATGCCAAGAGCTCCGAGCCGTGCGTGAAGGAAGGGTCGGCCGACGTCCCGACCACAGCGACCGGGGCTACGGCCGAGGAGGAGGAAGGAACGCATGACGCTAGGAAGACCGCAGCCCACGACAAGGGTGGCGCGACCAACCTCGCGAGGATCGCTGGCAGGACCCGCCTCGCGAGGGAGCATGGAGGGATCAGCCTCGCGAGGATCGCCCGCAAGGGAACGCAGGCCTCCCTCCACTGACGCCGCAGCCAAGAAGAAATGAGGACCGTCATCAGGACAAGGGGGCTGGGGGCTTCCAGGAACCACGTGCGATCGCCTGCATCCTGGGCAGAGCTCAAGCCCCAGCCTCTCAACGCATCTTCAAGCAGTTCGCCCACGAAGTAAACGCAGTCCTCCCCAAGCTCGAGGCCACGCGCCCTCTCAGGTGGTCGGCATGTGCCATCACGTTCAGCTCAGCGGATTAGCTCAAGTGCACGGCCACAAATGAGTCCTCCCGATGCTTTGTTCCCCAATCATCGCGAACGTGCTAGTCACCGGGACCCTCATCGATGGCGGGGTAGGGCTCAACGTCCTGTCCGTGGAAACGTTCAACAATCTCCAAGTACCCTACAATCAGCTTCAGCCAACCAAGCCTTTCTCCGGAGTCACCGACGGCTCCACGGTCCCGATTGGGCAAGTCTGCCTCCCTGTCACCTTCGGGGCACGCGACAACTACCGCACCGAGCACACCGACTTTGATGTCGCCCACATTCGCCTGCCGTACAACGCCATCCTCGGGTACCCAGCGCTGGCCAAGTTCATGGTCGTAACCCACCACGGCTACAACGTCCTCAAGATGCCAGGAAGTGGCGGAGTCATCACGGTGCCCTGCGAAGAAAGAGACGCAGTGTGCTCCCTGGAGTGAGCCTTTCAGGCCGCATCACTGGAAGACCCGGATCACGGAAGCAGGAGGCTTCCCGAGGCCGCCCCCAAGAAGAAGAAGACATCGTCGGCCCGGCCCCTCAGAGGAAGGCCCTTGGGGCCCAGCCGCTGCAGGGGAACCTCCTTCCATCGCGATAGGGAAGCGCCGGCACCCTCCTCAGCAGGCTCGGGGGCTCTCCCCGAGGGCCGCCGACCTCGCCAAGGTCACGAGGGAGGCGCTTGGGCACCACGTGAGGCGTGTTTCAAGCACGCTCCCTCAAGAACGAAAGCAAGGCAAGGAGGGCCAAACCCCGAGGAATCGTCGGCAAGGCCATTCAGAGCTACTGAGTCAAGAGTCATGAGAGGCAGCCGCCGCCACACCGCTGTGGCCCCCATCCAAGCGAGGATGGTGGGCTGCAGCGTCTAGATCGACATACTCAGGCTCAATCGAGCAGCGCCTCAGAGCGCCTCTGGCCCTCGCAAGTGGGACGCTGCAAGGTCCGCCCACGGCTACGTTCGCATGCCTTATGGCTGCCGAACACGGCTGCCAGCGCATCAAAGACCTCATGAGGGCCATCCCGAGGCTCAAGAGGTCAGCGCCCGCAGCCTCGGTGGAGATGGAGATGGTCCGCGAGGAGCCACCAGCGCCGAGCCTCCCGAGGCCCCTGGGCCTGGGGGCTCGTGAGGGTCGGCTCCCACAGCCCACCGAGTCTGCTACACCAACACCCCTTCGTCCCCAACATCATCAGTGACATCTTTCAAGTTTCATTTCACTGGGAGCGCCTCAGGTCAAGATTATTCCTGTGCCGCGTGGGTCCGCCCCTCGCGCGTGTATCCTTTATTTCATGTTCTTAGCTTACTTTATTGGGGCGCCTCGGCTGCATCATCCCCAAGTCGCCGGTCGACTCCCGGCGTGTACCCTTCTTGCGCTTGTCTTAGGGCCATGCTTTTGACCCATCATGCTTGTTATTTGGTGCTTGTCCGTGGCACCCCTTCTTCCTAGATGTCGGAAGCTTGCGCGTTAAGGGGGGGGGGGTACCTGAGCATCGCGACTCAGGGCTCCTACCAGCTCTCCAGCCCTCACCCTCTGGTCATGTCCACGGCATCGCGACCTGGCATACCAGCGACGGCTGAGACCAGCTCGAGGGCCGGGACCCGAGGACGTAGAGCACCGGCATCTAACCAAATTTGCAGGAACACACTCCAAGATAAGGCCCAGTGCCAGGCGCAACCCGCCTTGGGGTAGGGCCCCGAGAGTCCCGCACTGGCTCACGGGTGCCCCAATACACCTCGCCAGGCCTTTCGTGCCTCGTCGCCTCTCCAAAGCAACTAACGGCTAACTGTCGATTGTCACGGCGAACTCTCGTTCCTTCTATGATGAGCCTGCAGGGTCCCTCCAAGGAGCATCGTCAGGCGAGGCCCTCACAGGTGTCTTCTTCACTCTCGTCCGCGCAAATCGCTTGCACGTTAAAGGGGGGTACCTGAGCATCGCGACTCAGGGCTCCTACTGGCTCTCCAGCCCTCACCCTCTGGCCTTGTCCACGGCATCGCGACCTGGCATACCAGTGACGGCTGAGACTCGCTCGAGGGCTGGGACCCAAGGACGTAGAGCAGAAAGGGGAGCGAAGGCGAGAGGGAAGAAGCACGCGAGGACCTCGCCAAGCAACCCCTCGCCGGCCAAGGCACGGACCTAGCGCCGCACCAGGAAGCGTTTCCTGACCCTCGAGATAAGTCACTCTCCGGGAACACTAGCTATCGCAGCACCATCCCCGCACCTAATGCAATCCCGTGTTAGCAATGTCGCTCTCCTTTCTTACCAAATGATGGCTACTTGAGCGCTAAAGGGGACCTCCTGAGCATCGTGACTCAGGGGCTCTTACCGGACCTCGGGCCGCTCACCTCCTGGCCTTGACCACGGCATCGCGACCTGGCATACCAGTGACGGCTGAAGCCGCCTTGGGACTGGGTCCTATCGGCGCAGAGCATCAAGCCCTCACGAGGTCTGAAAGGAAGAAACTAAGCTAAGACAGAATAAGCATCTCGCACTGCTTCACAATGAGGATCATATTGACAAACGGAGCTACAAACATCTTACAAGCCCTCACGGGGTATATTCTTGGTTCCTCGCAGGAACAAAAGATGTGAATCCTAAGGAGTCCTAACTACAGGGACCATCGCGGCAGCACGCCATCATCAACATGGGTTGCCCAAAGACCGCGCCAACCCCATCCAGATCGTGGGCGGCGACGGTCTCATCGAGCCCGCCCGCCCGGGAGCGCGCAGCTCGGGGCTCAGAGCTGTCGCCGCCGTCTCCGAGTCGCGAAGAGCTCGGCGGAGTCGCTGGATCCTCCGGTGCCTCCATCGCCTGAGGAGCAGCCAAGGGAGCGGTTGGCCGGCCTCTGTCTCGCCGCAGCAGGGTCCCGACCGCCTCTCCCGGGGCAGCACTCCAGCCGGCAACCCTCCACATCAAAGACCTTGAAGGACATCACCGAAGCACTGCCGCACTCCAGATGGATCGCGAGGGCGCCCCTTGTCCTGCAGACCCGGGCGATCTCGCCCCAGCCTCGAGTCATGAAGACCTCGCCCGGGGCAACGACCGCGACCTCTGCCCCGGTCGCGAGGGTGCTGCAGTCGGCGTGCTGCAGCCAAAGCCCCAGGGGTTCCCCTTGCGGGATGACGGAGGCGAAGAAAGGGGAAGGCGAATCCAAGACTTAGGAGGCGTGGCGGCGTGAAGCACGAACTCTCGGGAGGAGCCTTCGGCGTGGACTCCAGGGGGAAAGACGACACCTCGTGACTCCGCCGGTGCCGACGGGCGGCGCCGCCCGTGGCGTCAAGGCCGACTCCTTCAAAGCCCTCGATATGGGCGTATAAAGGAAGTGGGAACCTGGTGGTGGCGCCACACCAAGGCCTCGGCATTTCTGCAAAGCGCCTCACCCCGATGGCAGAGGGCAAGCCGTTTCTTTGGTGGAAGCGGGTCAGGATCCTCTTGGGGAGCCTTTCCCTTCTCTGCCACGGAGAACCGACGGATCGGAGCCATGGCAGCAAGACGGAGCAAGGACAAGGAAGAAGGAGAAGCGAGGACAGATAGATTGGAAGGGCACGCGCCGCTCCGTACTTATAGTCGGCGAAGGCCAACCGTCGACCTCCACGATCGCAGGTAATCATGACCCGCTTTGCATGCAGGGACTTGTCGAATCTGTGTAGTTGCTGAGGCGTCGTGGGGAAGCGGAGACGCCCACGTCCAATCAACCGCCACGCAGCGCCCAGGGCCGCAGGCTTTTAGGGCCCGCAACGCTTCGCACTTGCCCTTTAGCCTCTCTGCTCGGCCAAGTCCGGGCGCGCCTTGGGCCCCGGGGCTACTGTCGGTGTTCTGGGAATGGGGTCCCAGACTTGCTCGCTCGCACTCGGCGTGGCTCAAAGGGGCCCAAACATGCCCATCTTCATAAACATAAGCTCAAGACCTCGCGAGGGGCCAAGCCTCATGAGGCGGACGACAAGGAGCTTCTCGAGCACGGCCTAATCAGGCTGGCTCACCAGAGCTGGAGAGTTCAAGGCGGGTACTCGTGAGGTGCCCATGACGCAAGCCATGACGCACCAAGGGCGCGATCAGCGCCACCCGCCAAGAATGTCCTCCTTTCCTCTTTGGTGCAAAGGGGAAGCGCAGTGAGCATCAAGCAAAGGCATCCATTTTGGTGCAACAAGACCAAGACCAGCCCAACGGCAGGGAGGAAGTCATTCAGGAGCCTAAGCAAAGGCCACCGCCAGAGCCTTTGACAAAGCGAGGACCAACTTTAGTCAGGATAAGTGTACCCATTGTTCCCCTTCAAAATGGCCAATTGTTGGCGCCCTTCCCGCTCAATATTTGGGAAGAGGCCCAGGGCCTTTGCCTATAAATAGGACTAGCCACCCCCAGGGTAGAGGCATCTAGTATCTGGCATACATCTAGAATCGACAGAGAGAGAGAGATAGAGCGACTGAACTCCTCCTAGCTGTTCATCGCACCAGCCAAGAACAGACCCTCGCGAGGCTGTTCTTCCTTGTATTGTTCATCATCAGCCCAAGAGGCAATCCACCACACCACACACTGGAGTAGGGTATTACACCACAATGGTGGCCTGAACTAGTATAAACCCTGTGTCTCTTGTGTTGTTTCTTTCGTAGTCTAGATCCTAGCGATTCGGCGAGGAGCAAGTAGGTAGAGGGCGAAATCTCTGCGCGCACCCAAGTGTTCGAACCTCAAGGGTCTGCCAGAACCTGAAATCCGACAACTGGGGGCTGCCCAAGGACGTGCCCTTGTTGCAGGGCCACATTCAAGACCTCCTAGAGAGAGAGATCACTCTGGTGGTAGTAGCGCAGGTCATGCTGATTCGTCGCACCCTGTCCTGCAAACGTCGCCCCCTCCGCCTGTGGGAATTTAACCCGGAGGGACCACGAGCTCTCCAACATTTTATGGGCGCGACGCCTGTGGAGATGTACAAGCTTTTCTTCGGATCACAAGCGATGTGTCCGGACTTGACCGAGGACGCAGGTCTGAGCTGCAATCGCCCGGATACTCAAGTAAGTAGCCTGTGCAGGACACGCTATCCCATATTTATCATGAATTTGCCCTCAAAAGAGCTGTCCCTTGAACAGAGTGGATAATGAAAGCAAAGTTAATCGGTGTCCGCCCCCTTCCCGAGACCACGCCGGATCCCGTGTTAACCAGATCTTTGGAGGTTGCGCCGGAAGAAGGTGAAGGGGGAACAAGGAAGCTACCGCCTCATGAAGGAGGTCTGTCAGAAAGGAGGGATCGAGAATCCCTCCATCCAAGGGAAGAAGAGGACCGCCTCAAGACCCGGAGACCATGGTCTCAAAGCGGGGAAGAAATCTTCGCCGAGGGTCTCGCTGAGAGATGCCTCGGCCGCATTGTGCCCCCAAGGGGATCAACCCTCCACCGAGCCATGAGTAAAAAGGGGAGTTTTTTTAAAATAAAGGATATCCCTGCCCTATTTTTGATGAAGATAACCGAAAATTTACCTTGTAGTTCGGATCTCAGCCCTTCTCAGCAGAGCTCCTCTTCAGAGGATCTTCGTCCGGAGAAGATGGAGAGTGAAACGCCTCCCCCTGCCGTACCATCTTGCGAGGCGGGCGACCCTGAGGTGTCGTCGCGGAGGGTTTCTCCGAGTCCGCGTGGCTGTAAGGCGATCATATGTCCCCCAAAGCCCTCGCGTCCGCCTTGAAAAAGGCCGCTCGGACAAGTCCGCACCACCGTGTACGGCCGGAGGAGTCAAGGATCTGCTCGGCAGCATCTATCTCAAGATCACCGTGCGTTAATGGGTACGGTGATTGAAAGGATTTCATCCGCTGAGAGTGGTTTGCACGAAGCCATCGGAAGTTTACTGACAGGTTTTGAGGTACGCAAAATGATGTACCTTCTGATAGTTCCGCATATAAAATGCGCCATGTGTAGATAGTAGCCCCTGGGACTCGGTGTGTTGTCAAAAAATGACAGCTCGCCGAGGATCATAATCCCAGGTATAATATGTCGCCCTTCCTATGTAGGTGGCGAAGGGTCCGGTGGCTAGCCGGACTGATGAATTTGCCGAACTAAAGGGGCAACTTGACGTGGCGGATGCCGACATCGCGCTTGTCAATAAGCGACTTGACGAGTCACAAGGTATGCAATTTCTCCGCGGACACCTGGTAAGGGAGCTTGATGCCCGTGCCTTACAACATGTATGCTTGATGCAGATGGTGCCACTGCCATGGAGAACCTTCGAGTGGAGCTCGCCTGAGCCAAGGAGGGCGGCCGAAGAGTGATGCGGTTGTTTTAAAGGCGGCCAAGAGCTAAAAGCCGAACAGCTGCTCATCGCCAAGCAAGAAGGAAATGGCCGAGATGGCCGTGAAGTTGAAGAATGCTGCCGATCGCTGCAAGCTTCTTGAAAAAGAAGATCGAGCGGTACAAGAGGACTCAAGAAGGCCACTACCGAGGCTAAGGATGCTCGCTCTGCGATGAGAGCTATGAAGGAGGAGCTGCGCCAGTCGGAGATATCGCGCCGAAAGCCCTTTCGCTGCGGAGGAAATTCATGGATCCTAAATATGCTCGGTTGTCTTGGCTGTGGAGTGCGGAGGATGCTTATCTGGACTTGGCGGCAAGTGCCGCGGACGCGGCCGAACACTTCCGAAATCAAAAGGATCATGAAATGGAAAAGATTTTTTGGTCGCAGTTCCATAATCCAGAGCACCCACTTCCATTAACCGATCGCTTGGCCGAATGGGCGGAGCTGAATAGGTTATCCGGACTTGCCATGAAGGATGTCGTGAGTCTTTTGTGGTCGAAAAGGCCCGAGCGGAAGAGTTATTTTGGCTTGGTGCAGCAGTTCCTTGGTGCGGTGCCGCATATCAATGCAATGAGGAGGTCGGCATGCATAGAGGGTGCACGGATGGCTCTTGCCCGTGTCAAGAAATACTGGGCGGAGATGAAGGCCACCTATGTTGCATCCCAAGATTCGGACGGAAACCGAGTACCTGTCGAGCACTATTTTCAGGAAGTTCTGCAGGCGCTCGCTTAATAGAGACGCAACGTCAAGGATATTATGTTCAATAACATGTATTATTGTGAAACAATGTATCGATGGAATATAAAAGCTTTTTATACTTGTGCCTTTCAAGAATTAAAATACCTCTGGCGGCCGCTAATGTATATGTATATATAACTTTGAAAGATGGCAGTCTTGACAAATTTCACGCATGTAATGCGGGGTGTTTGCAAAAGGCGATCTTCACACTTGATCCAACGCCTTGGTCCTATGAAGGAGGTGGTAGCGCCGCAAACTATGCAACCGGACTATAATGCTTTATCACTTTCACTTAGCCATAGGAGTTTGCGGTGGGGCTACTATATAGCCCCTAGGGGCACCGCGCCACCCGAATTGGGCGCCAGATGTGCTCGACCGAAACGGCCCTTCGTCAAGCGGAGGAATCCTAAAGATTCTCGCGGGTCATCGAGTGGTTGACTAGTCTCACGCTATATCATGATAGTCAGTTTTGGCTTTCATCGAGGTGCTCTTTGGCGAACCGGGCACAATCGCATAGTTCTCTGGTGCCGCCTTAGCCGGTAGAGCGGAACGTAAGGCAGCAAAACACAGGAGTCGGGCAAACCCAACATTTGACCAAAGACATGATTCGGAGCTGATGCATATAAGGCCTATCTCGAGACGCCGAACACTCCCTAAGGTATTTGGTCTTTATGAAAACGGGCCGAACAACGCCCTTGGTAATAAGCCCCTGGTGTCCAGGTACGCGCAAAATTTTGACATGGCCCATGCCAAAACGCCATCCTCCTCCTTGGTTATAGCAAGAAACCAGGGGATGTGTATCAACAAGAGACTGTAAAAAAGGTTTACGCAGGGTCTTAATCTGAAAAGAATCCTTGTCACAGGTCCCTCTTGCACGCTGCGCTGTGTCTCCGCGCAGCCATATCACGGACGGGTGTAGCACGGTGTTCATCTGTAAAAGAGAGGAACTTAGTTGAAAAAGATCGTGCAAAAATGTACGTTATATTAAATAAATAAAGTACGATTCAAAAAATGAATAAAATTGAGCTTTATTGTCTCTTGTTGTACATGCGTGGAGCCCCTTGTACAGGGGTATGCGGCTAGTAAGCCCTTGTATGTTTACGCCGGACTCGTCTAGCCGTGTTCGGGGTCTGAACGACCTGTTTAGGTGCTTTGATTGGTGAAGCCAGTTTAGTGTGTGGCTGTCAAGGCAGTCACACAATCTTCCGCGCTCGAGGAACACTCGGTATTTCCCTTTAAGGAGATGATGCCTCGCGGACCTGGCATTTTAAGTGTAAGGGATGCATAATGCGGTATTGCGTTAAAGCGGGCGAAAGCTTCGTGTCCCAGTAGTGCTTGGTAGCTACTTGTGAATCGGGCGAGGTGGAAGGTTAAATTTTCATGGCGGAAGTTGTCGGGTGAGCCGAACACAACTTCTAGCAGTATAGAGCCCGTACAATGGGCATATGGGCCTGGCATTACCCCTTGAAAGGAAGTGTTGCTATGGCAAATTTTGGTTGGGTCTATCCCCATTTTGCGGATTGTGTCCTGATATAGTAGGTTTAGATCACTGCCGCCATCCATTAGGACTTGTGTAAATTGGAGTCCGTCGATTATCGGATCTAGTGTCAAGGCAGTCCATCCTGCATTCCGGATACTTCTAGAGTAATACGGATGGTCGAAGGTGATTGGTTTTAACAACCAGTGGCGGGACTCCTCTGGGATAGGCCGTATGGCACGTATCTCTATGGGCGCCATTCTGTTTTTCCCTGTTGTCACGTAAAGTGAGTTTACTGTTTTGACTTCCTATGGGAAATTCTTTTGTTTTCTGGTGCTCTGCTTGTGGGGTTCGTCATCGTCCTCTCTTGGTGTGTCGAGCCCCTTGTGTTCGGCGTTGAGTTTGCCGGACTGCTTGAAGACCCAACAATGTCTGTGGGTATGGTTTGCAGGCTTCCCGGGAGTACTATGGATTTGGCATATCTTGTCCAAGATTTTGTTTAAGTTAGATAGCTCGCCCCTGTTATCCTTAAGGGGCAGTTTTTATGATTCTACCGTGAGCTTTTGAATCCGGCGTTGGCTGCCGTGCTCTTCGGGCTGTTTCCCTTTGTCCGGCGCTAGTCCTTGCTGCGTCGCGGTTTCCCGTTTCCATCCCTGACTTCGGATGTACTTGGGTGTTGGCATCGTGATCTTGCCAGCCAGCTATCCTCTCCCGCAAAAGCGGGTCATGAGGCTTGTTAATGCGGCCATTGTTCTTGGCTTTTCTTGGCGAGGTGTCCGGTGAGCCATTCGTCTCGTGACGTTGTGTTTGAAAGCTGCTAAGGCTTGGCGTTCGAACAAATCGACTATTTGGTTCTTTTTAGTAAGGAATCTGTTCTAGAATTTTCGGGCTGACTCTCCGGGTTGTTGAGTTATGTGACTTAAATCGTCTACATCCGGAGGTCGGACATAGGTCCCTTGAAAATTTGCCCGAAAAGCATCCTCGAGCTCTTCCCAACTTCCAATGGTGTTTTCGGGGAGGCTTTTGAGCCAATGCCGGGCTGGCCCTTTGAGCTTGAGGGGTAAGTATTTTGTGGCGTGGAGGTCATCTCCTCTAGCCATGTGTATGTGGAGGATGTAATCCTCGATCCGCACTCGTGGTGCATTGTTACGTCGTATGCCTCTATGTTTACGGGCTTGAATCACTGGAAATTCATAATCCGTAACCTCATCGGTGAAACATAGTGTCGGCACCCTATATTTAGGTGTACCGTAATATTTGGATACTTGATGTTTTGCATTGCTTACTAGAGCTTGCTTTCTTGTCCCGTAGATAGATCTAATCTGGGCCATCTTTTGATGCGAATCCGCAGCGGATCGTGGTGCCGGCTTGTGTGCGGCGCCGTTTGCCGCTCTATGTTTGCCATGGGGTCGTCTATCCGACCGGTGGTCTCCTTGTTCTTTGATTGCGGGGCTCTCGGCCTCCTCATCAAATCGAGGCGATAGTTTTCGCCGGGTAGCTCTTTGTTCGGCGACTATCACCGTGTTTGTCTGCGGTGTTGAGTACTTTGCTCCATCTCGATTCTCGAGCGCATCTTCCGCTGTTTTGAGTTTTCCTTGCCAGCTACGCAGCGGGCGACGAGCCTTTTGTGGAGGTTCTTCGCTCCAAAGAACTTGTCCAGCGTGAGATCGTCCGGACTATTATTTTCACCGGGACGGGTTGTTTATCCGATTGTCTGTTCGGACGGTTGCTCGACAGCGTGTTTGTCGCCCACCGTTCGCCTCGCCTATGGCTGGGTCAGTATGGCTCTTGTCTTTGTCGGCGGGACTTTGAGCGGTGCTTACGCCGCCTTTTGATCGCCGAGGGAATGATCCTCGTGGCGCCCCATTGTTCCTCGTCGCCGCTTCCTTTAGGTGTGTCCACCATGTATACATCGTGAGATGAGGTGACCGTATCGAGGCCATATAGGTGCTGGTTCATGTTTGTCTCCTACATCGCCGTCCATACCGCCGATGTCTTGAGTCAAAGTCGAGCACGTCGCTTAAACTTTCGGCAGTTGGCTACTGAAGTGGGTGGTAGGTGGGACCCGAATTTCTTCGTCGTCCGCATCCCAACCTTGTCGAATTATAGTCCGCCAGGCTCTCCTAATAAAGAGAGAGTCTTTAGTGAATTCGAGGATGTCGCCAAAGGGCGAGTCTGCCGAAGATGTCCGTGGTGGTGAACTCCATGATCGGCGCCCAATCGGATTCGACAAGGGCGCTGAAGGTTCGGAGTCCGGAGAGGAGTCCGCACCTTGAGTCACGAAGCCATAAGCGACAGGGTTGGTGTTCGCTCAATCGCCGAGAGATCGCAGCCCCGAGGCGGAGTCCATCCACCCGCCCTGATCGGCGCAATTGGCTCCGAACTAAGGGTC
Source organism: Aegilops speltoides (assembly GCA_021437245.1). Classification (NCBI taxonomy): domain Eukaryota; kingdom Viridiplantae; phylum Streptophyta; class Magnoliopsida; order Poales; family Poaceae; genus Aegilops; species Aegilops speltoides. The sequence continues at coordinate 335,258,573 of CM038142.1, read as the reverse complement.
GGCGGCACCGTGCGGCCCTGTGGCATCGTTCGCGGCAGAGCTAGATCATGCCCATCGTGACAAAGGCGGCGCTTAGGCGTGGCTCGAACCCGTCGAAGATCAAGTCTCCGCAGACGCCACCGTATAGTTCAAACTTCCAAATCGACCGATGGCGGGCGTAGCTTTTAATCTGCTCTAGATGGCCAAGCAAATTGCCCGCAGCAAAGCCGCCGAATCTGAAGATCTGTTCGGGAGAAAAGTCTCACCGACCGCATCGTTGTTGATGATCGGAGGAGCCATCGGGCCTAAAGATGGCGACACAGAGGAACTCTCAATGAAAGCACCAATGTCGGTGTCAAAACCGGCAGACCTCGGGTAGGGAGTCCCGAACTGTGCGTCTAGGCGGATGGTAACAGGAGACAAGGGACACGATGTTTTTACCCAGGTTCGGGCCCTCTCCTGCTTGATCAATATTGATGATATGGGTAGTACAAGAGTAGATCTACCACGAGATCAGAGAGGCTAAACCCTAGAAGCTAGCCTATGGTATGATTGTTGTTCGTCCTATGGACTAAAACCCTCCGGTTTATATAGGCACCGAAGAGGGTTAGGGTTACACAGAGTCGGTTACAATGGTAGGAGATCTACATATCCGTATCACCTGGCTTGCCTTCCACGCCAAGGAAAGTCCCATCCGGACACGGGATGAAGTCTTCAATCTTGTATCTTCATAGTCCAGGAGTCCGGCCAAAGGTGATAGTTCGGCTATCCGGACACCCCCTAATCCAGGACTCCCTCAACCGTCAACGGCATGCCGCCAGATACAGGGGTGCCGTGCACCCCCTGTGCTTCACCGACGAGGTGTTGGATCATGAATTTCTGGAAGGATTCAAACCCGTGAATATAGAGGCATACGACGGAACTACAGACCCTGGGTCTGGATCGAGGACTTTATCCTTCATATCCATATGGCTCGCGGAGACGATCTCCATGCCATTAAATATCTACCCCTCAAATTAAAGGGACCAGCTCGGCACTGGTTGAAAAGCCTTCCTGAAAACTGAATTGGAAGTTGGGAAGAGCTCAAGGATGCTTTCAGGGCCAATTTTCAAGGGACTTATGTCCGGCCTCCGGACGCTGACGACCTAAGTCGTATAATTCAACAGCCCGGAGAGTCAGCCTGAAAGCTCTGGAACAGGTTTCTTACTAAGAAAAATCAAATAGTCGACTGCCCGGACGCCAAGGCTTTAGCGGCCTTCAAACACAGTATCCGGGACGAATGGCTTGCCAGACACCTCGGCCAAGAAAAGCCGAGGACGATGGCAGCCTTAACAAGCCTTATTACCCGCTTTTGTGTGGGCAAGGACAGCTGGCTGGCCCGTAGTGGGACCTGAGGGAGTCTTGGATTAGGGGGTATCCGGACAGCCGGACTGTATACATCGTCCAGACTATTGAAGCGTGAAGATACAAGACTCAAGACTTCGGCCCGTGTCCGGGTGGGACTCTCCTTTGCGTGGAAGACAAGCTTGGCGATTTGGATATTGTGTTTCCTTCCTTGTAACCGACTCCATGTAAACCCTAGCCCTCTCCGGTGTCTATATAAACCGGAGAGGTTGGTCCTTAGAAGGCCGATCACAATTACAATCATACCATCATAGGCTAGCTCTTAGGGTTTAGCCTCTACGATCTCATGGTAGATCTACTCTTGTACTACCCATGTCTTCAATATTAATCAAGCAGGAAGTAGGGTTTTACCTCCATCGAGAGGGCCCGAACACAGGTAAACATTGTGTCCTCGCCTCGCTACCATCAGCCTAGACGCACAGATCGGGACCCCCTACCCGAGATCCACCGGTTTGACACCGACATTGGTGCTTTCATTGAGAGTTCCTCTATGTTGTCGCTGCAGGGCTCGATGGCGCCTTCAATTGTCAACAACACGGTCCAGGGGGAGACTTTTCTCCCCGGACAGATCTTCATGTTGGCGGCCAAGCTGCGGGCAATTCGCAGCCATCTGGAGCAGATCGATAGCTACGCCCGCCACCGTGTCGAGGTTCGGAAACTTGAACTACGGTGATATTCGCGGAGACTTGATCTTCGACGGATTTGGGCTGCGCCAGAGCACCGAGCGATCCACGACGAGCACAGCTTAAACCTGTTGTCGGACAAAGCTCGGGATATCACCCCTGCAGTAGCCCCGGATCTAAACCCGGAGCAAGTTGTGTTGCCTAAGGACGGGTGGATGGACCCCGCCCCAGAGGCCGCACACTCATCGGCAGTGGAGCCGAACACAGGTCTCACCTCCGTGGAGGCCTGTAACCCCGGGCCCCCGGACTCGTATCCGGTTGTTGGCTCCGGTCCACACACCCTCGAGCTAGCCGAGTCAGGCTGGGCTTTGGTAATGGAGTTTACCGCTGCGGACATCTTCCAGCACTCGCCCTTTGGCGACATGCTGAACTCATTAAAGTCTCTGTCTTTGTCAGGAGGCTCTAGGCCGAACTATGTCCGGCTTGAGTGGGAAGCAAGCGACAAAGGAATTCGCTGCCCACCCACCACCCACTTCATCGCCACGATCGATGATTTAACCGACGTGCTAGACTTCGACTCCGAAGACATCGACGATATGGACGACGATGCAGGAGAATTACAGGAGCCACCGCTCATAGGGCGGTGGACGGCCACCTCCCCGTACGATGTATACATGGTGGACACTCCGAAGGAAACCAATGGCGATGAGGCAACGGAGGATAACTCCTCAGGAGGAAAAGCAAAGCATGGGCGTCTTCGGCGCCGCTCCAAGCCCCGCCACGTCAACACCGGCCCCGGAGACGAAAGCAATCCGGATGGTGCCGACGAGGAATACAACCCTAATCAGCCTACCTTCAAGCAGGCTGGACCGGTCACGATGGGATACTTGGAGAGGGACAACTATACACCCTCCTTCGACGACGAGGTAAGCCTTGACAATGACGAATTCGGCGTGCCTGAAGATCCAGTGGAACAAGTTCGCTTCAAGCGACGGCTAATGGCCACGACAAGGAGCCTGTAAAGGAAGCAAGAGCAGCTTAAGGCTGACCAAGACTTGCTAGTGGATAGGTGGACCAAGGTAATGGCCACCAAAAAGTACAGATTCGACAGCCCCAACAAAGGGCATACACGGCACAACTGGCTACCTCAACCTAAGCAGGAGAACCCAAGGCACACACCCCGACGTTCACACATCATTATGGTCCAAGACAGTAAGAAGGATACACGAAGAGGCACCCTCAAGCCTCGGTGCAACGGTCATAAACGTCAAGTCAAGGAAACTGGTGCCAAGTCCAGCAACTCCCAGTCCGGTCAACGGATAAAGAGCAGCTCAAGCCTATTCGGCCCGAGCCACACACTCGATCAACCATGTGAAATTCATGGTACTCCTAGAAGGACAACAAAGCACACCAATAGAGAATGCCGGATCCTCAAAACAAAGCAGCTAGCCGGGTGCCGGAAACAATGAGGAGAGGCGTCTAGTCAAGAGACCCCCCCAGAGCATAAAAGTACGGCCGATCGCCCCCGATCACACCAACCACATCAATTTAATTGTCGTACCCCTAGACCTAGTAGTCCGGGGGCTCCATAACACATAAAGCCCCCGCGGGTATGAAACCACAAATAACATCTTCTCAAAAGATGCCAGGTGCAAAGGCCAAGACTGGCCCACCACTCTAACGGTTATTTTCGGATTACCAAAAAATGCCACGCCAAACAATAATTCTTCGGCACCTTCCCTTCATGCGGTAATTCACCGTATGCTAATGGGATGAATCACGTTGACTAAATTCCGTGTGGTAAACCATTAGGCCAACACCGTGTGATATAATCACACTTATAGGCAAGGCCGAACTCCGCCCTTAGAGTGGAAATCATATAACTGCCGAAACAGCGAGTCGTGCATGCCTATCAAAATTTTGATACGACAGCCAACTATCCGGACACCCACTGAGGAGTCTGCGCTACTTCACGGTATAATGGCTGGGTCCACCGAGGTCCGATCAGGAACCCTTGGACCAACCACAAGAGGATGTTCAGCTGCCTCCAAGCATTTGCCTTTACAAACTAACTTTGACGCAGAACATGATTGGCAGCTTGGAATCAGCCCGGAGACACAATGGCAGAAGCGTGCAGGTAGAAGGCAATTCAGATTCATTCTTGATCCACTTACAACCCCCTCCAGTCCGGCCATCACAGGTTTCGCCAAAAACGCCTCTTTTCATACATAGTACTCATATGCATAGACATATCATCTTACTACAATGCGTAGACTTAAATAACACTTACCGACCGTCGTTTAACGCCCCAACGCCTCTCTGCCAAAAAATGGCAGCCACGCTTCGTGTTACGCTCAGTTATGCCAGGGGCTTCACAGTACGGCAATAAAAGTCTGACCACCTTTTCGGTCGCTCGGCACCCCGAACTTATAGCACTATATGCATCAGCTCTGAATCATGTCTTAGGTCATCGGTTGGGTTTGTCCGGCTCCCATGTTTTGGTACCTTACGTTCCGTTCTATCGGCTAAGGTAGCGCTGGGAGAACTACTGCGATTGTGTCCCAGTTCTACCGGACGAGCACCTCAGTAGAGAAAGCCGAAAACCGACTGCCATGATACATCAAGAGCTGGTCGGTATTCGAGAGGTTGTAAAATCCTTCAAGATTTATTCGCGCTGGCGCCATTATAAATGCAGAGTCGACGGATCGATCTTCGATCGAGGCACCAATAGAGCCCCTAGTTCGCCTTCCGAACCCTAGGGAACTCGCCGACTCATACTCGAATTCCTATGGCTAAGTGAGAGTAATAAAGCCTTATAGTCCGATTGCTGGTTAGTGGTGAAAACACCTCCTTAAAAGGACCCAACTATGGGATAAGAAGCGTTCGAGATATACCCGAACACCCCGTATTCTTTTTACGTGGGGCAGAGGCCGACCACCGCCAACTCTCGGGATTTACATACAATAAGCGGCCGCTGGGAAGAACATATGTTCAAACAAAGCAGCGATATATAATAAAAATGCCACCATCCCATATTACAAAAAGCGCACGAATGCCCTCGGGAATATAATGTCTTTGGTACACTTATCCGCGCAAAGTAGCACCCTTCGATACACCTTCATAATCTGCTCGGGCTTGTGGTGCTCCTTACCCTCGTGACCCCTCGGTCATCGGCTTCTCGCGTCAAGCTTCCCCAATGCACTTTTGCATGGGCGAGCATATCTTGGCGCACCTTCTATCTGGTGATTGCTTGATAGAATCAAGTTGGGGACAAGTGCCCACAATCCGCTTCACGAGTCTGAAGTAACTGCTTGGAATTGGCTCCGCATGCCACAGCCGGACAACCAAGTACTTCATGGCTAGTTCGCCACCGAGTGCGATTCGACCGGTGCTTGGTGATCGATAAAAACACCGGATAGTTGATGCCAAATCTGCGACCGAAATCCTCTCCATGAGACTTCTTCTCCTCGGTTCGGTAAAATTGGGCGACATCGATATGCTCAAGGCGGATCATAAGCGCCCTATAAAAACAAGAATTCAGCTTGTCGCTTAGAGTTCCCCCACTATCATGTAAAAATGGCCATGAATTCAACAGGCCTTACCGGCCGCAACTTTCGGGCCTCTGAATGTCCCGTCTGACACCTCGGGCTTCTTCGAGCATCTTCATGACTTGCGAGCTTGGGCGAGTTTGGATTCTTTCCTATTAGACTCTGCTCCAAGCCCTCGCTTTTCTTCCTGACCTCCTGGAGCTCCGCTCATTTGTGATGACCACAACCTTGTGTTTTTCACGAAGGGCCTGCTCTGCGGCAGCCTTCTCATTAGCATCAACCACAGCCTTCTTTAGTGCCTCATATTCGGCTTTTCGCTCCTAGGGCATACAAAAACTTTTCATGAGCACAATTACTCATTCGTGCCTCATGCAAGACAATGTTTCAACATACCTTGTTTCTCCTCCAATTGCTTCTTCACATGGCCAAGTTCTTCCTTGGCCCGTTCCAGGCTCTGCTTCAGTTCAGACACTTCTGCATTATGAGCGGACATCTTCTCCGCACACGCCCGTTTTCAAACAAAGAGGTACACGTCATTGCCAAAGGATGTGATCCCCTGCCCGGCTCTCTCTCTTTCGCCGGACAGTGTATCAGGGGCTACTACTCATATTATGACGGTTCCTCAAAGGTTTCTTAGGAAACATACCTCAAAGGCCTTTATAAGGCCAAGGCAGGACCCATTCAGCCCGCTCTCGGTGGACTGAATCTTTTCAACCACCGCACCCATGAGGGTCCGATGTTCATCAATGATAGACACGTTCTTTAACGCTGTCGACAGACCGCCTGGCATCTTTGCTTGGACAGAGGTTGCCGGCGGAGTAGGCAAGCCTCCCACCGACAAAGGTGGCTGCTCGCCCGATCCGGGAGCCTTAGAGGTCCCCTGGACCTTGTCCGGCCATGGGCCGAACCCAGGATCGCCCCCACTGACGGCATGCTCCGGGGCCATTGCTCCCGTATGTCCGGCTCCAGTGATATGCCCCCCTTGGTTCGGGTCTTGTTGAGACGACACCTCAGTGTCGCGCCTGGACTTTGGGGAAGGGGCCTCCGGAGGCGTCTCACTCGCCAAGGCGTCCGAGCTCAGCGAATCCTTCGATGATGACTGTCCGGCGCGAGACCTTGCCGGACTATGCAAGATATGGCAATAGTTAAAACTACTATACCCAAAAACAATCCCGGACGCATATGCATGTTCAGGTTTCGTATACTTACGACTTCTCCAGGGGATGGGCCCTGGGATCCCACTCCGGGCTGCTATCGGCGGCCGTGGTGGATGCTTCTGGGAGGGAACCTTTCCCCCTCTTGGGCGATCCGGCCTCCAGGGATGGGGAGGCCGTCCTTTTCTTCCCCCAACCAGAGTGAGGCTCGTCCTCCTCTGCTTCCTCCTCTTTGTCTTCAAAAGAAGGATCGTCGCTGGAGTCTTTGGATTTGGCATCCGAAGCCTCGCGAAGGCGGAGGCCACTCCGGGTCTTCTTGACCTTCTTGGAGGCCTCTTTCTTTGGCGCCTCGTAAGGAGCTGGGACCAACATCTTCGTCAGAAGAGGTCCGGCTGGTTCCTCTGACAGTGGGGCCGGACAATGTATCCGCTCCACCTTTTTTATCCATCCCTGGGGTCATAATAGAGCACGATAAAAATGTCTCCCTCAGGACATGCCAACTAAAGCCTGGATGGACAGAGCGTGGCTATAACTTACCGGGCTTGCAGAATGGGATAATTGGTACCCACGGTCTTCGGTGGAGCCCGGCCATGATTTGCCGGACTTAAAGAGCACCTTCCAAATATCCTCGTGGGAGGAATCATAGAGCTCCTGGAGGGTTTGGTGCTCGGTTGGGTCATACTCCCACAAATGGCAGGCTCGGCGCTGGCAAGGGAGAACCAGGCGAACTAACATCACCTGGACTACGTCGACAAGCTTGACGTCCCTGTCAACCATACTCCAAATGCGCGTCTAGAGCAGTGACAGCTCATCGGACGAGCACTAGTTCGGGCCCTTCTTGGGCCAGGACGTGAGCCGCGGTGGGGCTCCGGATCTGAACTCAGGAGTTGCGGCCCACTTTTTGCCGCGTGGTTCGGTGATATAGAACCACTGTTGTTGCCACTCCTTGACGGAGTCGTTGAAGGCACTCGTCGGCCAAACGACCTTGGTCATCTTGCTCACCATGGCGCCGCCGCACTCGGCATGCTCGCCATTCACCACCTTGGGCTTCACGTTGAAGATCTTCAGCCACAGGCCGAAGTGAGGCGAAATCCGGAGAAAAGCCTCGCACACGACTATGAATGTCGAGATATTGAGGAAAGAGTTGGGGGAAAGATCATGAAAATCAATCCCATAGTAATACATGACTCCGCGGACAAATGGATGAAGGGGAAACCCGAGCCCACGAGAAACACGACTCTCTCATGGGGCTCCGGAGTAGGGACGATCTGTCCCGCTGGTGGAAGGCGATGGCCGGTCTTCTTGGCCAAGTACCTGGCCTCTCGGAGCCTCTTGATGTCCTTCTCTTGGACGGCAGAGGCCATCCATTTGCCTCCTGCTCCGGATCTAGACATCTTCGAAAAACCTTCTCTTGATGAAGAGGAGGAAGGCTTGGGCGCTGGAGCTCGAACAATGGGGAATGGACTAGCGAAAGGAGGAGGCGTGGGCAAAGAGGAAGAGACCTTATCTGTTTATAGAGACGGTGAAAGCTTTTTTGCACCTCCCCACTTGCCTGGTGGAACCCGCTCATTCCCCACTCGCTGCGATTAGCGGTGCGGTTAGATTACCCCTGCCCGTATTGATGGGAATCCCATGATAAGGGGACACGATCTATGCTTTGACAAGACGTGTCAAGGAAACCGCCTCGCAATATGCGCTGTGGCTGGTTGTAGGAAAACGGTTCGAATAATGACCCGACTGTAATGACACGTCGCGTTATCTAAAAAGTTGTCAGTAGATTGCATTTGTGAAATACCATTCTCTCTACAATGGTATGTGAAGATCATTTTGTGGATCCGGACACGATTCAAGTGTTCGATAATTATTCTGGAGTATTCGGAGAAGGAACCCGCCTTGCAATGCCGAAGACAAGACTGCGCGCTGGACTCATCGTCATTGAAGCCTAGTTCAGGGGCTACTGAGGGAGTCCTGGATTAGGGGGTATCCGGACAACCAGACTATATACATTGTCTGGACTATTGAAGCGTGAAGATACAAGATTCAAGACTTTGTCCCGTGTCCGGGTGGGACTCTCCTTTGCGTGGAAGACAAGCTTGGCGATCCGGATATTGTGTTTCCTTCCTTGTAACCGACTCCATGTATACCCTAGCCCTCTCCGATGTCTATATAAACCGGAGAGGTTGGTCCTTAGAAGGCCGATCACAATTACAATCATACCATCATAGGATAGCTCTTAGGGTTTAGCCTCTATGATCTCGTGGTAGATCTACTCTTGTACTACGCATATCTTCTATATTAATCAAGCAGGAAGTAGGGTTTTACCTCCATTGAGAGGGCGAACACAGGTAAACATTGTGTCCTAAACATCGTTACCATCAGCCTAGACGCACAAATCGGGACCCCCTACCCGAGATCCGCCGGTTTTGACACCGACAGCACCAGCGACCCAAGCACATCCGAAGTCAGGGATGGCAACGGGAAGCCGTGATGCAACAAAAACAAGCGTCGAAACAATAATGACAGCCCAGAGAATACGACAGTCAATGCCGGATTCAGGGGCTCTCGACCTGGTCAACGGAAGAAGCCATTTAAAGGCAGCAGAGATGGACCGTCCAGCCTAAACAAGATTCTAGACAAATTGTGACAGATTCACGGCACCCCCGAAAAGCCTGCAAACCACACCCATAGAGAGTGTTGGATTTTCAAACAGGTCGGCAAGCTGAACGCCGAACAAAAGGGGAGGGAGACACCAAGTGAGGACGAGGATGAGCCTCGTCAGCCGAACACTAGAGGACAGAAAAAATTCCCACCAGAAGTCAAAACAATAAATATGATTTACGCAACTCACATTCCAAAGAGAGCGCATAAGCGCACTTTTCGAGACGATATCTGTTGTTGAGCCGTTGCCCCAAATTTAATCCCTAGTCGGCCTGCCTGATTACCTTCAATCACAGGGACCATCCGACTAGTGTCTGGCACGGAGGATCGGCTGCCTTGGTGCTCGACCCAAAAATTGACGGATACCATCTCACACGAGTCCTCATGGACGACGGCAGTAGTCTAAACCTGATATATTAGGACACTGTCCGCAAAATGGGGATAGACCCTTCAAAGATCATCCTAAGTAACATTACCTTTAAAGGAGTAATACCAGGCGTGGAGGCCCACTGTATGGGCTCTCTAGTACTAGAGGTTATATTTGGTTCCCCCGACAACTTCAGAAGCGAGGAATTAACCTTCGACATCGCTCCATTCCGGAGTGGCTATCACACACTACTCAGACGAACGTCCTTCGCTTGTTTTAACGCAATACCGCATTACGCCTACCTCAAACTTAAGATGCCCGGTCCATGCGGCATCATCACAGTTAGCGGAAACACGGAGCGTTCCTTACACAGGGAAAAACATGTGGCAGTTCTAGCAGCCGAACACTGAGCGTTCCCTCCAACCAGGACTAATGGCCGGTCGTCAAGACCATGAACACGGTTAGGCGAGTCCGGTGCTCCACCTAATGTAACAGCCCAGTTGGGATTTCCCCACAAAAGATGCTAGGGGCTGGCCGCAAAAAGAACCCGTAGTTTGGCTCGACCCTATCAATAAAAATAGCATATTGCATTTTCATGATTATTTCAGATTAACGAACACCTCGCACGAAGTCTTTCACCTGGGTTTTTTCTTTTACAGATGATCATCGTGCTACACCCTTCCGGGATATGGCACAACTAAGATAAAGGCGCAGACGTGCAGCAGGGCCCCGCACAATGGTTTCGCTTTAGATTAAGACCCTGCGTAAACCTTTTTAACATCTCTTGTTGCTTCTTCCCCTTCAGAAATTATATACAACTGGGAGGGATACTGGCGTTTTCGGCATTTCTGTCACACCAGACTACTGCTCATACCTGGAAACTCAGGGCTCATTGTTAAGGGCGTTATTCAGCCCAGCATACATTATAAAGTCCAAATACCTTAGGGAGTCTTCGGCATCGCGAGTTTGGCCTTATATGCATCAGCTCCGAATCATGTCTTTGGTCAAATGTTGGGTTTGCCCGGCTCCCGTGTTTTGCTACCTTACGTTCCGTTCTATCGGCTAAAGCGGCACCGGAGAACTCTGCGATTGTGCCCGGTTCACTTGGACGAGCACCTCGATGAAAGCCGAAAACCGATTGTCATGATCTGAAGACGAGACCTGGTCGACCACTCGATGACCCAGCGGAATCTTCGCGATTCGCCGCATTAACGAAGGACTGGTTTCGATCACGTACATATGCACACCATATCCGTTGAGCGAAAGTACCGGGGCTATATAGTAGCCCCACCATCAAACTCCTATGGCTAAGTGAAAGTGTTAAAGCTATATAGTCCGATTGCACGGTTAGCGCTATCACCTCCTTAACGGACCAAGGCGTTGGATCAAGTGTGACTACGCGTTTTCTTGAACACCCACGCATTATGTGCGTGGGGTGCCGACATTGCAAACTTTCAGGATATATATATATATATATATATATATATATATATATATATATATATATATATATATATATATATATATATATATATATATATATATATATATATAACGCCTGGATACAACTTTCCATATTCGTAACTCCAACTCTTGCCTTTTCCGGAGGTGCGATATGATTATTTCCTTCGTGGTTGGGTTTTGACTTCGTTTTGCTTTTTGCTTATGTCAGGCTTTTCATCTCATTGCTTCATGTGCATTGCATCATGGCATCTTGCACCCCTTTTTAAAACTCAACTAAATAAATTGCATAGATCTTTTGATCTATTTAAATCGAGGGAATTCATGATGGTGATTTCTCTTTATAATATATCCTCCCGATATTAGTGGAGCTATTATAAAATAATCCATTCTTTGGAATCACCATAACACACTTGCAAAATCCCAATGCCCTTTATTATTTCAATTTTTGGCCCCTAACTTTGCCATATATCCTTTCGTCATTTTAGGAGCTCCACCTAAATTCTCAACATTTTTGGACTCTTCTAAATCCTTGCCCTTGTTCAAACCTTTTGAATTAAATTCAAATGCCTTTGAATTTAGTTCTTGCATTCTTGCCCTCCATTTTCCTTGGAACAAGCATATTTTTCTGAGTCCGTAAAATTTATCCCCATGTCAAGTTCTTTCCAAAGCCTCTCTTTCTTTTCTTCTCTCTATTTCTATTTACGATAAAATATGAAAATTAGAGAGAGTAAGATCTGACCAAGAGCTGAGCCGGCTGTTTCCCCGCGGCCCAATTGCTCCTGGAGGCCCAGCCGCCCCAGCTCTAACCCTAGGCCCCGACCGATCCCCATCCATCTCTCCCTCGTCCTCCTCCAGCGCCGCATCGCTCGACCCCGCATCGCTGGATCCCATCTCTTCCTTCCTCGTCGTCGCCACCGTCCCGCACCTCTCCACCTCCTCGCGCCGGCCGCTCGCACCTTGCCGCACCGTGCCGGTCACCGCCATATCCGACGAGCTCCACCAGGAGCCCGCGTTTTCCCGATCTCTGCCTGCGGAGACCTCTCTGCCGCCTCGCTTTGCCCCTCCGCTGTTCACCGCCAGTCATCGCAGAACCGCCGCCTCGTCGCACTAAGTCCCGGCCGTCGGCGGCCACCGGAGGGTCACCCAGCGTGACCCGAGCCTCTCCACGCGCGCCGCGCCCATCGCCACACTCCCACTGCGCGGCCGCCCGTAGCCCTGCGTTTCCTCGCTGGATCCGTCAAGCTCCGTTGCCCTCTGCTCCTGCTTCCTCTCCAGCGCACCGGCCTCAACCTCCTTCCCTGCGCGTGAGATGCTCTCCTCCATCATCCACCTCATGGCTCCTTCTCCCTCACGCCCGAAGCCTTGCCGCTGCTGCGTCCGTCCACCACTTGCAGCTGCCGGAGCAGGACCTCCTCGTCGTGGCTCTGCCTCCACTAGCAGCCTCCTGCTGCCTGTCATCTCCATGGCCTTGAGCAGACCAAGCCGCCGGGCGTTCTAGCCCTTGCACATCCTTTGTTGACCCGAGGAGACCCCCGCCAAGTTCCATCAAGCTGACCGTGTACGACTACTCCGTCAAGTACATCTAAGTGCGTGTACCACTACTTCAACTACCGTCGAGATGTACCACTACCGACGACCCTGGACATCTACGAAACGAACGTGTACCTCTACAAGCGACCACGGACATCTCTGAAGCGAGCGTGTACAACTACCGTCGCAGTGTACAACGACTTCCACTACGCCAGAATGTCTACTTCCTTCGTCGAACCCGAACCGCTCCGAAAACGCACGCTTCGAAGGTATAACCCGAGACGACCGCGATGAGATACCCTTGCATGTATGAGATGCTCGAGTTTTGCACCGTGACCGAATTGTCTTTGCACGTTCCTCTATTGCCATGCCACCATCCCGTGGGAACCCGGTAGTCGGATCACCCCACCATCTTGCATGACTCGCTCACGCCCACTTCTCGTTTGCATCGGTATCTCCTCAAGCTACCGGAACCGATATGATGCCGTGGCATCATTTTTGATATATGGCCGCTGCACCATTTCCTTTTCGCTGCCGTGGCACCCTTTTCGTTTCGCCGTGGCACCCTTTTTGTTCGCCATGGTGACCAAATGCTTCATAACATGCTCATGTCAACATTTTCATAAAATTGCATAAAACTTGCATATGTCATCCGCATCATGATAACAACAATTAAAATGTTTAAACTTGTTGTTGCTTTAAATTGCTAAATAACATATGGGGATTTCGGAATTGTTGTTTGTTATTTCGGCCTCATTTAAACTTGCCTAAATATGTAGTTTAATTATGCTTCACCTCTTGCCTTGTTAACCAACATTTAATCTTGTCTTGTTCATAGCAGAGAGAACTAAATAATTGATGTGGTGTTCGTCAATATGCAACTTCGTTGCATATTGAGCTCCACTATCTTGTAGTATTGTTTGTTGCACTTTGCCATGCCATGCCTCATTAAACCGGACATGCATCATACTTGATTGTGCATCATGCCATGTTTATGCTTGTGTGTTTACCATATTGTTTGCTTCTTTCCGGTTTGCTTCTCTCGTTAGCATCGGTTTCGTTCCGGAGTTGTGAGGATTCGTTCGACTTCGACCGTTTGTCTTCTTCATGGACTCGTTCTTCTTCCTTGCGGGATCTCAGGCAAGATGATCATACCCTCGAAATCACTACTATCTTTGCTATGCTAGTTTGCTCGCTCTTTTGCTATGCCAATGCTACGATGCCTACTATTTGCTTGTCAGCCTCCCAAATTGCCATGAACCTCTAACCTTTGACACCATTCCTAGCAAACCGTTGTTTGGCTATGTTACCGCTTTGCTCAGCCCTCTTATAGCGTTGTTAGTTGCGGTGAAGTTGAAGATTGCTCCATGATGGACGGGGTTTTGTTGGGATATCACAATATCTCTTATATTATTAATGCATCTATATATTTGGTAAAGGGTGGAAGGCTCGGCCTTATGCACAGTGTTTTGTTCCTCTTGCCACCCTAGTTTCCGTCATACCGGTGTTATGTTCCCGGATTTTGCGTTCCTTCTACGGTCGGGTGATTTATGGGACCCCTTGACAGTTCGCTTTGAATAAAACTTGTCCAAGAAGGCCCAACCTTGGTTTTACCATTTGCCTCACCTAGCCCTTTTTCCCTTGGGTTTCAGAGCAGGGTCATCTTTATTTTAGCCCCGGGCGGTGCTCCTTCAGTGTTGGTCAAAGCAGGCAGACTCAAGGGCCACCTCGGGGCAACTCGAGGCTGGTTTTACTCGTGGTGACCTATCCGGTGTGCCCGAGAGCGAGATATGTGCAGCTCCTATCGGGATTTGTCGGCGATCGGGCGGCTTTGCTGGTCTTGTTTTACCATTGTCGAAATGTCTTGATGTACGGGATACCGAGTCGATCGGAGTGTCTTGGGTGAAGGTCTATTCCTTCGTTGATCGCGAGAGCTTGTCATGGGCTAAGTTGGGACACCCTGCGGGGTTTAAACTTTTGAGAGCCGTGCCAGCGGTTATGTGGCAGATGGGAATTTGTTAATGTCGGTTGTAGAAAACCGAAGTTGACCTTAATTAAAATACATCAACCGTGTGTGTAACCGTGATGGTCTCTTTCCGTGAGTCCGGGAAGTGAACACTGATGTTGGAGTTATGCTTGACGAGTTGCTATAGGATCACTTCTTGATCATACTTTTATCGACCGTGCTTCGCCTTCTCTTCTCGCTCTCATTTGCGTATGTTAGCCACCACATATGCTAGTAAACTTCTGCAGCTCCACCTCATGCCTTTACCTTACCCATAAGCTTAAATAGTCTTGATCTCATGAGTGCGAGATTGCTGAGAATCTCGTGACTCACGGATACTTCAAAACCAGTTTGCAGTGCCTATGTTACCCGGCGGTGGCGCAACCAAGCTCAAGGAGGAGCTCGATGAAGATCTTGCCCTTTGTGTTGTTTTGTTCTAGTTGATCGAGAGTGGAGCCCAGTTGGGGTCGATCGGGGACCTTTATGCATTTGGGGTTCTTCTTTTATTTTGGTTCCATAGTCGGACCTTGATTGTATCAGGATGATGTAATGCTTTATTCATGTAATTGTGTGAAGTGGCGATTGTAAGCCAACTATGTATCTCTTTCCCTTATGTATTACATGGGTTGTGTGAAGATTACCTCACTTGCGACATTGCTTTCAATGCGGTTAAGCCTCTAAGTCGTGCTTCGACACGTGGGAGATATAGCCGCATCGAGGGCGTTATAATAACGACCGCACAGGAGGCATTATAATACTTTCGGGCAAAAGTATAAAAAACAGCCTTTATAATAAAAATAGCATTGTCTTTACAATTGCGATACATGCCATTCGAACATGGCACTCTTCGAGCACTGAGCCTCTATTAAACGGGTGCCTTCTAAGACTTCTTCGAAATAGTGCTCGGCCGGGTCCTGCCCGTCCGCCACGCTCCGGGTTGCAATAGCGGTGGCTTCCATCCTAGCCCACTTTGTTTTAACACGGGCAAGAGCCATCCGCGCACCCTCTATGCATGCCGACCTCTTCACAGCGTCGATAGGCGACACAACACCAAGGAATTGTTGCACTAATCCAAAATAGCTGTCCGACCTTAGTCCTTGTGGCCAAAGATGATCCATGACAGACCTCATACCAAGCCCGGACAATCTATGGAGTTCGGCCCATGTGGCCATCTTTTTATTTAATGGCAGCGGACGCGTCGGGGCACTGAACTGCGACCAGAATAACCTCTCAGCCTTATGGTCCTTCCAATCTTTGTAAAACTCGGATGCATCAGCAGCACTCTTTGCTGTGCGCATATCGTCCGCGCGACTCCACAACTGATCCAGAGGGGCATACTTCGGATCTCTGAATTTCATCCGCAACAGATAGGGCTTTCCAGCCATGATATCTCCGGCTTCACGAAGCTCCTCCCTCATCCCCCTCATTTCAGAGCGGGTTTCCTTGGCCGCCTCTAGGTCCTTCTTCAGGTCAGCTACTTTTGCTTGATTTTCCTTTTCAAGGAGCTCGTGGCGGTTGGCGGTGCCTTCCAGCTCGGTAGCCATCTGAGCTATCTTTTCTTTGCTCCGGCGACGAGCAGCCTATTTGGCTCTTAACTCCTCGACCGCCTTGAGAGCGGCCGCATCACTTATCCGGGCTTGCTCCATGGCTCGGGCAAGTTCCGCCCGAAGGGTCTCCACGGCAGCAGCTCCATCTGTAGTAACAGCTATCATAGATACTAGCATCATGCTCCTCTTAAAGATTTGCTGACAAGCCGAATATACATACCTTGGGCCTCGTCAAGCCGCTTGTTAACAAGTGTGATGTCGGCATCGGCCACGTCTAGCTGCCGCTTCAGTTCGGCAAAATTAGCAGATCGGTCGGCCGCCGAACCCTCGGCCACTTGCACAAAAAGCAGCGCGATTATTAACAGAGATTATGATCCTCTGTCCGCCACGTGGATGGCAACCAGAGTCTCAGGGGCTACTATCTATATAGAGCACACTTAGCATGTGCGGAAACATCAAAAATACACTTTTTGCGTAGCTCAAAGCCTCTCAGTAGACTTGTAAAAGCTTCATTCAAACCACTTTTCGCGGATGAAATCCTCTCAACTACTGTGCCCATTAGAGCACGATGCATCTCGGAGACGGCCGCTCGCTCCAAAAGGCCCATTAGTGTGTCCGGCTGTGCGCCGGACAATTTCGGACTCCTCCTAAAGCTCTCCTTGGGAGCCGGATTCTTCAGACTCCGGGTAGCCGAAGTGTCAAATCCTCCGTGACGACACTTTGGGGTCGTCCGCCCCATGTGATGGGGAGGCAGGGGAGGCGACTCGCTCTCCATCATCTCTGGAGGAAGATCCCCCAAGGACGAATTCTGTGAAGAAGGGCTACGAGCTGGACTGCAACGGATATGTTTTGGTCATTATTCTCAGAGGCAAAACAGGATATGCTTATCAAAGTACTCTTTCACTTACGGTTCGGTGGAGGACCGGCCCCCTTGCGAGGTTTTCTTCCCTTGTTTAGAAGCTTCCGTTTCCAAATCCTCGGAGGCACCCCTTTTCTTACCTTGGGGAGAGGGGATTTTAGATTCCCCTCCCTGATTATCCTCCTTCGCGGAGGCACCTACTCCTCCAATCTGGATGTGTAAAAAATGAGGCCCGCCTATGGCTTATCTATTCCCCCTCGTCTTACGATGGCTTTGATCGGCGCTGCGGTCAAGCATCTGGTCAACAAAGGATTCGGCGAGCCTTCGGGAAGAGGGGCTGGACACCTAATCCTCTCCGCCTTCTTCAGCCAGTCCTGGCAGAGAACATGTTTTAGAATGATGTTATAATAAATATAAAGGATGGTTTGTTCGGCAGCAGAAGTATTTACCGGGGTATCCGGGTAGTTACAATTGAGACCCACGTCCTCGGTGGTGTCCGGACACTTTATTCGTGATCCGAAGAATAACTCGTACATCTCTTTGAGCGTCATGCCAAAGAATTGTTGAACAGTTCGCGGTCCTTCCGGGTTGAACTCCCACATACGGAGAGGACGACGTTGGCAGGGCAGGACTCGACGAACCAGCATCACTTGCCTTACCCTGGCAAGGCCGATATCCCTCTTGAGAAGGTCTCGGATGCGGCTCTGTAATGTCGGCACGTCATTTGCCGGCCCCCAGTCCAGTCCTTTGTTGACCCATGACGCCAGTTGTGGTGGAGGGCCCGGGCGGAACGCTGGAGCAGCCACCCACTTTGTACCTCGGGGAGCGGTGATGTAAAACCACTCCCGCTGCCATAAATCAGAAGTCTCCATGAAAGAGCCCTTTGGCCATGGGGCGTTGGCGCCTTTGCTTATTATAGCGCCTCCGCACTCCGTGTGACGCCCGTCGATCACCCTCGGCCTCACATTGAAGGTCTTGAGCCATAGGCCGAAGTGGGGGGTGATGCGGAGGAAGGCATCACACACGACGACAAACTACGAGATGTGAAGAACGAAATCCGGAGCTAGATTGTGGAAATCTAGCCCGTAATAGAACATGAGACCTCTTACGAAGGGATTAACGCTAAAACCTAGCCCTCGGAGAAAGTGGGAGATAAAGACAACGCTCTCGTTGGGCTCAGGGGTGGGGACGACCTGCCCTGGAGCAGGTAGCCTATGCGGAATCTCGGCTGTGAGATACAGCCTCCTAAGCTTAGGATGTCCTCCTCTCAGGACGCGGAGGAGGCCATCCACCGGCCTTGATTCGATCCGTACATGGTCAAAAGACCGAGGTGCTTTAGCTTGGGCCTTGGGTGTTGGAACTCGAGGTGCGGGAGGAGAAGGATCGAGCGTGGAAAGAAAAGGACAGGCCTTGGCCCCCTTTATAAAGACGACGAATATCAAGCGTCCCCTGCGTGACCATTTGGGACTTGCCTAAAATCGAGGAGTCATATTAAACAAGCATGGTTGGGTTACCCACACAATCCCGTGATAAGGGGAGACACGATCTCTGCTTCGACAAGACGTGCCAGTAAAACTGCCTCGCAGCGCGTGTAGTGGTTGGTTATGAAAATGGTTCGAATAATGACCGAATAGTGGCGTGATGTCATGCTATAAAAAGTTGTCAACAGATTAGATTTGTGGAATATTATACTCTCTATGGTGGAATGTGGATTTTTTTTTGCAGAGCCGGACACGATCCTTGTGTTCTAAACCTCTTATGGAGTATTCGGAGAAGGAACCCGCCTTGCAATGCTGAAGACAATATGCGCACCGGACTCATCGTCATTGAAGCCTGGTTCAGGGGCTACTGAGGGAGTCCTGGATTAAGGGGTCCTCGGACAGTCGGACTATATACTTTGGCCAGACTATTGGACTATGAAGATACAAGATTGAAGACTTCGTCCCGTGTCCGGATGGGACTCTCCTTTGCATGGAAAGCAAGCTTGAATATTCGGATATGTAGATTTCCTTCTCTGTAACCGACTCTGTGTAACCCTAGCCCCCTCCGGTGTCTATATAAACCGGAGGGTTTAGTCCATAGGACATCATCAACAACAATCATAATTATAGGCTAGCTTCTAGGGTTTAGCCTCTACGATCTCGTGGTAGATCAACTCTTGTAATACTCATATCATCAAGATCAATCAAGCAGGAAGTAGGGTATTACCTCCATCGAGAGGGCCCGAACCTGGATAAAACATCGTGTCCCCTGCCTCCTGTTACCATTAGCCTTAGACGCACAGTTCGGGACCCCCTACCCGAGATCCGCCGGTTTTGACACCGACAGGTGGAGCCTTGGAAGAACCCATGGCCAAATTGTTGACTGTGTTGCGGTGGTCGTCTGTCAGTGGAGGGGAAGCAGATCCAAGGCGATGAAGGGCGGTGTAGCGGGAACAACTTTGGTGTGATGGACAGTGGCGACGTTGGAGCAGCAGCGGTGAGGCGCATGACGGCATGGTTGAACTGGCTCGAGTACGGCACGCGTCGGCGTCCTAGAGGCAGCCCGGCCTCGGCTTCAACTACTAGCCGTGGAGGGTGTTGCGATTGCAGTTGCGGTGGACGACGATGTCGGGGTATAGGCTCCGGCGTGATGGAGGAGGACGGGGGTTGCTGGGTGGGATGGGGTGGCGGGCGGAGGATGTCGGGGTTTCACAGTTGGTGGAGGGTAGTTTTGGCGCCCACATAGTACGAATGCGGAATCAGATGGGGGCGGTAGGAGCTAAGGGAGAACCATGCTTCGGTATGGGACGCGCTTGTTTGAAATTTGGGGAAAGTACAAACTTTGCCCCCCTCTTAAATTTTGGACCTACCGCGGGTCGGGGGTAGGACGGTAATCCCAGGTGTCCCAAATAGTGGGTGGGAGCGATTTCGGTCGAGCAAATGTGTGTTTAGGCGGCCATGGTGTATGAATGTTTTTCGGAGGCGGTTGCGTGGCGTCTAGATGAAGTAACAAACCTAACCCGGTTTACACCTATAGACGTTGGGCCGGTAGGCTTCACGGGTCGGAGGCTCTTTTGGTCTCACATGGTTTCGGGCGAGCAGAGGCTCTTTTGGCACTTCGTTCGAAATTTTGAAATAGAAGCATTCACGTTTAGAGTACTCTTGAACTTTGAGGATTGACCTAAATAGACAATGTTAAATTTGTCCTTGTATGTTTGAAAACCTCATTAAATTATGCGCTTCTTTTTGAAATTTTGACACTTGAAAATCCTATAACTACGATTATTTTGGAACGGAGGAGGTAAATTTGAATCTATTTTGCACACAACTATATATGCTATTATGTGCAAAAGTAGAGCAAAGGTTGGTGCCCCCATGGACTTCATGTTGAATTCGAATTTTTTAAACCACCTTCAGTTGAATTCAAATGTATGCTAGTTCATAGTTAGCTATTTATAATGTTCATTGTGTACTTTTGTATGTATAATGTGCTTTACACACACAACATGAACTATACTCACGTTTATATTGAATTGCTAAAGCGATGCATTGTCTGGAGTTCAAAATACTGACTCTATGGATCAATTATGTTGAATAATGACATAGGCATGCTCAAATTCGATAGAATATAGATGTCTGATGGATCAATGACCGTTCCTTACGTGAATTGCAAATATTATGATCCCATCCTAATATTTGGATACTGTTTATATTTTTAATCAATGTGTACATCAGTCTTTTACTCCCTCCGTTTCTTTTTAGTTTGCATATAAGATTTGATCAAAGTCAAACTTTGTTAACTTTGACTAAGTTTATAGAAAATAATATCAAGATTCACAATATGAAATCAATATTCTTATATGCATCGTTTCATACCGTACAACTTTAGTATTGTAGATGCAGATATTTTTTCTACAAAGTTGGTCAAACTTTACAAAGTTTGACTTTGACCAAATCTTATATGTGGACTAAAAAGAAACGGAGGGAGTATGTGTAGTTTCACAGTCGATAGGCCGCTCCTCACACACACGCTAACTTTTTCTCTCACACATACGTGCACACGACGTATACCCATCGGTGGTATATTACACACACTCTCCCGAGGTGTCTTTCTCGCACACATGCTCTTGATATCACCCTCCCTCCCTCTCGCAACCATTTACGACTATTTTCACTAACCTTTATCACAAGTACTCTTCCTCTCACACGCATACGCACGCACAATCCCCATCGACCCTTTCTCTATACATAAACCTGGCCTATGTGTCTCCTGCATGCACATTATCTTTAGGCCTGTCTCGCACACATTGTCTCCACCTCTCTTCCTAATTGACGACTATGATTCTAGAAAAGCATTCTATAGGATGCCCCTTAAAGTTAGGTTGGATGAATGGTAATATCAGAGATAAGGGGTTACCTTAGTCCGAGGACCTAGGGTTACAAATCCTAGTTGGCTTCGTCAGTGGACACAGAGTCCTTCACGACTCTGGAATCTTTTTCTTGTACGACTAGTCCTCCATGGGTCTCCCTGAATGCGTCACGGGCCGACTAATGTGGCATAGGACGGAACCTAACCAAGGGCCTCACCTCGGCCCACCGAACCTCACACGGTGACATACCCTCTGCCCTTAGGTCTCGTTATCTTCTCACACCCACACATACCAACACAGACACCACACAATTTTTTTTCTCCTCATGCCTCTATCCCCTCCCCCCTTGCATATACACACTCAAGTCCATCTCTCGCCGTGACATCCTATTCGTCTCTCTCTCTCTAGACCTCTCCCATTTCTCAGCTATCTCTCCCATGCCCCCCGGCTGGCCCCTCTATCCATGCCTCCCTCGAATACGTAATACGTACACATACCCTCTCTAGGCCCTGCCAAATACGTCAACTACACATTCACACATGTTACATCACATACCCCACTG
Source organism: Aegilops speltoides (assembly GCA_021437245.1). NCBI lineage: Eukaryota > Viridiplantae > Streptophyta > Magnoliopsida > Poales > Poaceae > Aegilops > Aegilops speltoides. The sequence continues at coordinate 335,236,522 of CM038142.1, read as the reverse complement.
ATCTAAGAAGCCCCTCTTCACGTTTATTTCACATACAACATTCCTTTTTAATAAAACCACACAAAGTGTGGCCAAAAAATTATTTTAGAATTTCTACATATATGCAACATTACAAAGTTATATGGAGGAGTATGAACGTTAATTTGCATGCAGTGCACCCAATGATATTTAGGGCCAGTTCTTTTGCTAGCTTTTTTGGGCTTCCAGAATAAGCTACCAGAATAAGCTCCCCCTACCCAGCTTATTCTAGAAGCCCAACCAAAATTTCCTTTTTAGAAGCCTACTAGTCAAGTCTTAACTACTAGGCTTCTAAAAAATAAATTTGATTGGGCTTCTAGAATAAGCTAGGTAGGGGGCAGCTTATTGCAGCTTATTCTGGAAGCCACCCAAAGAACTGGCCTTTATTCCGCATTGTGAATTTTTATATTTTTATACTATATATAAAGTTAGTCATAATAAAGAGAAACAAAGAGCATATCTCTCTCCATCGCATACACCCCCTCTATGTCCCTTTCATGTACACACACAAACTATCTCTAGGTCCTCTAAAAGTACGCCCCCAGCACATTCATGCATGTTTCATCTTTCTCTCGCGATATATACAGTGACGATCATTGTATTTGAAGCGAAAGCACGATACTTACATTGGGCTTCAGAATCCACTAATTACAGTCACCATTTATGTTTTGTGATTATTATACAATCACGGGCTCACTGTACATCTCTGTATTTGCTCAAGACACGACTAGTTGACCAGTTAAACGCTCCACGTGGCACCTCTAGTGTTGCATCACATTATCTCACTACCATTGGGCCCACTTGTCGGCGTGTATAAGAATGAAAACAAACGATAAAAAATATTGGACGGGGGTTCGAAGTCATGAACGCGGGCACAACGGACAAGGTGGCCTTGTATTGGTATGCAGAGCCATCTGTTTTAACACACAGGAGCTGGTGTGGTGATTATACACACACGCACACATGCACACAAACTGCATGCACGCAACACTCACACGTACACACGCAGCCACGCACGCACGCAACACTCACACGTACACACGCATCCACGCACACACGCAACACTCACACGCACACACGCATGCATGCATGCACACACCACACGACGAACACACACGCTCACCCTCAAGTGCTCAACCTACACGTGCATGCACACACATCAGGCCCTGATAGACACATACACAACCAGGTGGTTCCCGCGCACGGCTTGGAGTCTTGTCGCGCCTGCGTAAATTTGTGTTTATCTTACCTTTTTCCTATGTGAACTGATAGGTGGGACCCACAAGGAACGTGGTCAATTTAACCAGTCAACATAGTGCAACACAGACTATTTGGCGATCAACAGAGTGCAATCTGATGCTGAACGATGAGCAAGTGACGGTAATCACCACAAAACATATATAGTGACCGTAATGAGTGTATTCTGAAGTCCGGTGACCGTATTATGCTTTTCGCTTGAAATACATTGACCAGTGTATTTATCTCTTCTCTCGCTCTCTCTGTGGAGCCAAGTAGGCCAACATGCCAGTGCCGAAATTGGCGCACGCCACCCCGTTATTGATGTACTGGTTTCGTAAGAGCGAACAAGCATTCACGTCTACTATACAAACTATAGAGTTACAAATGCTATGAAGACGAATACAAATATTTGAATCCACTTTATGCCCAATTTCTCTCTGTAGCCCCTCCAAAAGTACATCTCTACATGTTCTCGCATGTTACATCTAACAGCTATGCAATACAACACTACTACTACACTCTAACACAATAAATCATATGTGTTTTTCGTTTTACTAGATCTCATATTGTTACTTATTTATTTAGTTTGCATACATTAAAATTGCCACTGAAATGTATGGCTAGTATCATCTACCACGCGGGAAAAATCCCGCCCTTGCCAGTTTAATCGGGTTTGTATCGATGAATCATGCGAAACAACAAAACTATAGTAGTACTACAATACAAGTAACAGTTCACTGGGCCGTCGTGTCATGTATTCCTCTGTTGTAAGAGTGGAGCACTCACTTTCATAAATGTTCTAGTCCCTTCCGCTGGCATGTGGGACATCAAGCAACCGGGTCCACGTGCCATACCAAAATAATAGTGCAGAGCAGCAGGGGTGAAGCAACCCAGTCATGGCGCCGACATAGTAATGAGCAATGAGGTGTCAAATCACAAAGTTGCACCTTTCCTGCAATTAAGTTGGAGAGACGAAGTAATGCTAAAAAAAGAAGTTGGAGGGACGAAGCAACCATCATTTCACTCATTGCTGAATCCGCTTCTCCCTCATCTTCTTCAAGTTAACTATGTGTTGCTTCTGCCGTTGTTCTGCCTCATGTGGGACGCGGATCGGCTTGGTAAAGCACTGACACGTGGGACCGCATGTTAGCAAACCGCCAGGCCAACATCCTCTAAAAATTAGAAGCCTTCCCCGCCTTCCGTGCAGTAAAATCACCTCCTTTTTACTAATCTTTGATACTATAATTTTTTAGATCAATATAATCGAGATTTGTATAGATAGCACACAGGAGCAAAACCAAGTGGTACGGTTAAGGGTATCCACAATGCATAGGCAAATATGAAAATAGCTTTTGGCATCGATGGGAACCATTGAGGAGGGTGCTACCAAAGCCAAAAAGATAGAATCGAAGCTCCCGAATTTATGGATTGAAGGAATAGAAAAATGCAACCTCTCTCCTCTTTCTCCCGTGCTTGGATGCATGTACAGTATAGAGCACAGAGTCTACTCCCCTGTCCCTTCTATCATAAATCACAAAGCAGTGAGGCATCAAATCAGAAAGCACGAATGAAGCAACCATCATTTCACTCTTCGCTGACTCCGCTTCCCCATCGTCTTCTTCAAGAAACCACCTTACTGCACTAAGCTGGACGGACGATGTTATTGTGTAGTACTAGTACATTTACGCCTCCTTTGGTTCACCGGACTTCCTGGATGCAAAGAAGGCGGTTGTCTCGGCTTGCAGGCGGCACTTGCGAATGACTTACCATGGTCTACCTCAATGGTGCGCTCCGCCGAATGCACTTCGCCAAAGCCACAACGTTCGAGATATCGTCGACGTTACCGCAATGGGGAAGGAAGTTAAACAGTTACTACCTCCATTTTTTATACAAGGCCAGTATCAAAATTACAATTTGTAGAAGGCCACTAACACTAATCAAGGCAAAATTGTTGCGGTTTGCCTCGTACTAGCAACCAAGGACATTAATATACACTTGCATCCATGCGGAAGTGAGAAGGTTGGTTTGCATGGCGCTGCATTAATCAAGCAATAAGGAGTGAGATGGTTAGCTCTTTGGGTGTTGGAGAAAAAAATACGCATTAATTGACACATCAAATGAGGATTTGTACCGATCAATCCCGCAAAGGAAAACCCCACTTTTCCAACAATATTGATTTCATACTGTGAACTTGATATTTTTTTCTATAAACTTAGTCAAAGTTGACAAAGTTTGACTTTGACCAAATCTTATATGCAGACTAAAAAGAAACGGAGGGAGTACGTACTTGTATCCTGTTTGGGTCTAGGCCTTGCATTGCCATACTTCGCCACACATTTTTGCCAAGCTTGCCTAAAGATTTTAAAAATGAAAAGGAGGTACACTTGCGCACGACCGCCGCGGTCGCACCGCACCCACACATAGTCGCTCCTGCACGCAGCAAACCCAACCAAAGGAACGCACCCTCACTCACAAGTGCTACCGCATGTGATCAAACCAAACTCAGCCGTCCTACCACTGACACATAATTTTCGTTCATACAGTATGTTTATCCAAATGCATGTTGGGGATGATCCGTGCGACCTGTGCGGTGGTCTGCTGGGGAAGAAGAAGAGGTGGGGAAGAAGAAGGGTTAGGAGACGTAGGATATTCATCCAACCGTCTGAAATGGTCGACTGAACCAAATGATGAAAGTTAGGCGACTTGCATAAATATATGTTTTTACACAGCAAAAGATCCCAAAAAATAAGAACATAAAGAAAAACTATCACTGCTCGCGGAACGAGATGGCCTCATCGTCTTTGGCTGCCAGCACGAACCAGCCATAGCTGCCGACGCGTGTCTCTGCACCATGGTTGTCCTCGGCCTCCAGCAACTCATTCACACAGAGCGTGCGGGTGCTCTGTACTGATGTAAGCACCGCCTGGTTCACCTCCATGGCATTCGGTTTCGCCTGCAGGAGGGCCTCGATGGCAGCGGCATCCGCGTGCTCCGCATCAAGTTGAGCCTCCGCCGCCGGGTTCAAGTCTAGGACGTCCGGTTCTGCCTACAGGAGGGCCTCGATGGCGGCGACATCCACGCGCTCCGTGTCAAGTTGAGCCTCTGCTGCCCGGTTCACATCCACGACATCCGGTTCCGCCTGCATGAGGGCCTCGATGGCAGCGGCATCCATGCGCTCCGCTTCGAGTTGAGACTCCACCACCCGGTTCACATCCACGACATCCGGTTCCGCCTGCAGGAGGGCCTCGATGGCAGCGGCATCCGCGCACTCCATGTCGAGTTGAGCCTCTGCCTCCCAGTCCTCCTTTAGGATCGCCAGGTTGAACCGCTGGTCCGCGTGCACCATGGGGGACCCGGACGCCAGCATGAAGTTGACGTCCATCGTCTCATACACATAAGGGGCCTTCTGCGCCGCGACCTCTGCCATGAACATGGGATCGGCTTCCTCCTCCTCGGAGCTTGGCTCCAGAGAACTTGGGGATTGGCCCGCCGCAAAGCGAGCTTGGGAATGGAGGTCTGTGGCGCCGACTGCCGCCATGATTTCTGCACGATGCTCCAGCGTCAGCATCTTGTAGCACGTGATCTTGCAGCGCACCATGGCTTTCCGGCGAACTAGGGGATGGATGATGCAAGCTAGGGATCGAAAGGTGGGGATGGGCTGGAGAGGAGGTGTGCTTTTGGGGTAGTGGTGACCGGCCGGCAAGTAGCTGGCGTAGGCCGAGCAGCGAAGGTTCTGGTGTGAAAGTGGTTCTGGTGACAACCGGTCAATCAGTTTTGACTGTGCGGAGTTTGCAAAGCCAGACGGCTGGAGCCTAGAGAGTTGTGGGGTGGGATGGGACCAAAGTTTGGGAGATTCACATGGTAGACATTCAGACGTCCCCACCGTTCCTTTCGACCACGAGGCGGTGACTCATAAATCCCAAGATGATTAGCAAGATGCCCGTGCATTGCACGGAACATCATGATACATTTTTTATGGTATCTCAAGAATTTCATCGAAAAATGGTATCTCGAGAATTTCATCAAAAAATGATATCTCAAGAAAGATGAGAGATAAGGTGAGGAGGAGTGGGGCGTGGTGGTCGGACTTAGCGGAGGCATGGGGATGGACGACGCCGGCAGCAGGCACTGAGAACCCACAAGTATAGAGGATCGCAACAGTTTTCGAGGGTAGTGTATTCAACCCAAATTTATCGATTCGACACAAGGGGAGCCAAAGAATATTCTCAAGTATTAGCAGTTGGGTTGTCAATTCAACCACACCTGAAAGACTTAATATCTGCAGCAAAGTATTTAGTAAAAAAAGTAATATGGAAGTAATGGTAACGGTGGCAAAAGTAACAGTAGCAGTTTTGTAGCAATCGTAACAGTGGCAACAGAAAAGTAGCTAAGAAAAGATCAATATGTGAAAAGCTCGTAGGCAATGGATCAATGATGGATAATTATGTCGGATAGCATTCATCATGCAACAGTTATAACCTAGGGTGACACAGACTAGCTACAATTCATCAATATAATGTAGGCATGTATTACGAATATAGCCGTACATGCTTATGGAAAATAACGTGCATGATATCTTTTGTCCTACCCTCCCGTTGCAGTGGGGTCCTATTGGAAACTAAGGGATATTAAGGCCTCTTTTTAATAGAGAACCGGACCAAAGCATTAGCACTTAGTGAATACATGAACTCCTCAAACTACGGTCATCACCGGGAAGTGTCCCAACTATTGTCACTCCGGGGTTGCCGAATCATAACACATAGTAAGTGACTATAACTTGCAAGATAGAATCAAGAACTCACATATATTCATGAAAACATAATAGATTCAGATCTGAAATCATGGCACTCGGGCCCTAGTGACAAGCATTAAGCATAACAAAGTCATAGCAACATCAATCTTAGAACATAGTGGACACTAGGGATCAAACCCTAACAAAACTAACTCGATTACATGGTAAATCTCATCCAACCCATCACCGTCCAGCAAGCCTATGATGAAATTACTCACGCACGACGGTGACCATCTTGAAATTGGTGATGGAGGATGGTTGATGATGACGACAACGATGATTTCCCCTCTCTAGAGCCCAAAACGGACTCCAGATCTGTCCTCCCGAGGAAGAATAGGAGGCGGCGGTGCCTCTATATCGTAAAATGTGATGAATCCTTCGCTCTGATTTTTTTCTCCTGAACGTGAATATATGGAGTTAGAGTTGAGGTCGGTGGAGCTTCGTGAGACCCACAAGCCAGGGGGCCCGCCCAGGGGGTAGGGCGCCCCCCACCCTTGTGGGAAGGTTGTGGGTCCCCTCTGGTTGATTCTTTCACCAATATTTTCTATTAATTCCAAAAATATTCTCCGTGAAGTTTTAGGTCATTCCAAGAACTTTTATTTGTGCACAAAAATAACACCATAGCAATTCTGCTGAAAGCAGCGTTAGTCCGGGTTAGTTCCATTCAAATCATGCAAATTAGAGTCCAAAACAAGGGCAAAAGAGTTTGGAAAAGTAGATACTATGGAGACGTATCAACTCCCCTAAGCTTAACCCATTGCTTGTACTCAAGCAATTCAGTTGATAAACTGAAAGTGATAAAGAAAAACTTTTACAAACTCCATTTGATCTTGTTGTTGCAAATATGTAAAGCCAGCATTCAGGTTTTCAACAAAGATTGTGAACTAACCATATTCACAATAACATTTAGGTCTCGCGTTTACTCATATCAATGGCATAATCAACTAGCGAGCAATAATAATAAATCTCGGATGACAACACTTTCCAAAACAATCATGATATGATATAACAACATGGTATCTGGCTATCCCTTTCTGAGACCGCAAAACATAAATGCAGAGCACCCCTGAAGATCAAGGACTGACTAGACATTTTAATTCATGGGCAAAGAGATCCAGTCACAGTCATACTCAATATCAATTAATAGTAATCCATACAAATGACAATGGTGCTCTCTAACTGGTGCTTTTTATAAGAGGATGATGATTAAGCAATAAAAGTAAATAGATAGGCCCTTCGCAGAGGGAACCAGGGATTTGTAGAGGTGTCAGGGCTCGAGTTTTTTGAAACAGATATAAATAATATTTTGAGCGATATGCTTTCATTGTCAACATAACAACCAAGAGATCTGGGTATCTTCCATGCTACATATGTTATAGGCGGTTCCCAAACAGAATGGTAAAGTTTATACTCCCCCGCCACCAACAAGCACACTCCACGGTTGGTCTGAAACAACGGGTACCGTCCAACTAACAACAATCCTGGGGGAGTTTTGTTTGCAATTATTTTGATTTAATTTGAGCATGGGACTGGGCATCCCAGTTACCAGCCCTTTTCTCGTGAATGATGAGCAGAGTCCACTCATCGTGAGAATAACCCACCTAGCATGGAAGATACTGACAGCCCCAGTCACTACATGAGCGATTCGGGCATACAAAACAGATTATCATTTGAAGGTTTAGAGTTTGGCACATGCAAATTTGCTTGGAACGGCAGGTAAATACTGCATATAGGTAGGTATGGTGGACTCATATGGAACAACTTTGGGGTTTATGGAAGTGGATGCACAAGCAGTATTCCCGCTTAGTACAAGTGAAGGCTAGAAAGAGACTGGGAAGCGACCAACTAGAGATTGACAACAGTCATAAACATGCATTGAGATTGACCAACAATGAGTGCAAGCACGAGTAGGATATAAATCACCATGAACATAAATATCGTGAAGGCTATGTTGATTTTGTTTCAACTACATGCGTGAACATGTTCCAACAAGTCACTCGAATCATTCAAAGGAGGATTCCATCCTATCATACTACATTACAACCATTATAAAATTATGTTGGCGTGCAAGTTAAACCATTATAAACTCCTAGCTAATTAAGCATGGCATGAGTAACTCTAATCTCTAATTGTCATTGCAAGCATTTCATTCATCATAGGCTGAATGAGGAACGATGAACTAATCATATTACAAAAACAAAATCGGTCGAGTTCATACCAGCTTTTCCTCATCTCAAACATTTCATCATATATCGTCATTATTGCTTTTCACTTGCATGACCAAACTGTGTGAATAATATTAATAGTGCATGTGCATTGGACTAAGCTGGAATCTGCAAACATTTATTCAAAGGAGAAGACAAGGTAATATGGGCTCTTTGTTAGATCAACAATAATGCAAATGAGAGCCACTCAACATTTTTATCATGGTCTTCTCCTCTCGACCCCCAAAGAAAAGAAAAAGAATTTCAAAGAAACACACTGAAATGTTTTTGGAGTTTTGTTTTTTTGAAGAAAGTAAAACAAGAACGAGAAAAACTATTTACACGGGAAAGCTCCCAACAAGCAAAAGAAGAACGAGAAATCTTTTTGAGTTTTCTTTTAGTAGTACTACTACATAAACATGGAAAGTAAACTAAACTGCAACAACTAATTTTTTTGTTTTTCTCAAAGTTTTTCAAACACACACAAGAAGAGAGCGAGAAAAAGAAAATAAACTAACATGGATATTACAATGAAATTTATGAACACCGACAACTAGGATGAGTGTGTGAACATGAATGTAATGTCGGTGAAAAATACGTACTCCCCCAAGCTTAGGCTTTTGGCCTAAGTTGGTCTATGACCACGACTGGCCCGATAGATATCCAAAGTTATAGTTGGGGTTGTACTGGGACATGGCAGCTACTGCCTGAAGGGCTGCAGCATGGAGGCGAGCGGCCTCCGCCTCTCTCTCATACTCGTTTGCCTCCTCTCTAGTTATAAAATACCTCCCTTTTACCTAAAAGTTAAAGAAGGCGGGAGCAGGAAGGGTAATATCGACAACATGATGTCTATCAAAGATTAGTCCGTACAGGAGGGACTACTCGTTCCTCACAAGAAATTGGTAGCGTACCAAAGCATTATAATCAAGAAAAGCATGTGGTAATTCAATGTCATTTCCCTTTATGGGTACTCCAAGATAATTAGCTAAGCGGGTAGCATAAATCCCACCAAAAAGGTCTCCATCCTTAGCATTAAGATGTAACCTCCTTGGAATAGTAGCCCCCAAGTTATATCACTTACCACCCAACACTGCACATTTGAGGACGCTAAGAACCGGAACGCAAAGGTGTCTATGCTCATGCTTACCGTTAATGCATCTACCTATAAAGAGAGCAAACTAATGTATGGCAGGAAAATGAATGCTCCCCATGGTAGCTTGTGTAATTTTTCTAGTTTCTCCCACAGTGATGCTAGCAAGGAAATCATTATACTCAGTCTTATGGGGTTCACTAATGATGCCCCACTGTGGGATTTTGCATGATTCATTAAAATCTTCTAGGTCCATGGTATAAGATTTGTCATAAAGATCAAACAAAACAGTATGCGTATTGCGCTGAGATGTAAACTTAAACCTTTGCACAAATGAATCGGTGAGGTGATAGTATTGCTTGCACTTATCTGAAATGAAGTCCTCAAGATTAGCGTTTCGTACGTATGCATCAAATTCCTCCTTGAAACCTGCATGAACTATATGAATTGATCTAACAGCCATTCGCAAGGTCGTACTCGAGCTTCCCTTGGTGGTTCAAGATCCGGCTCACGTATAGCGAGCCTTGGTGCTTGCTTCCTCGAAGAACCACCTTGGTACATTTTCCTAGACATTTTTCTTCCGCTGAAAATTTTCTGAAATTTTTAGTGACTCAAAATAAAAGTGAACCAAACTCAACAAGATTGATAGCAACTACTCCCACAAATGCCTAGAGGCTATATCATGCATCAAAACTACTTTGGACCATATAAATTTGACATGCAAGCTCAAGAACAGGGTCACCTAAGCAGCAAAAATTTGCAAATAATAAAGCACTAGAACAAAAACTAATTGGACCATTGGAGGAGTCACATACCGAAGAACAAATCCTCAAAGCATTTTTGAAAATGGAGCTTTGCACAAGGAGATCGAAAATGGCAGCAAAATGAGAAAGAACACTGATACGCCCATTTTGCATCATGTTGTCCTACTGTTATTTATGATGTTTTATTGTATAATAATGCTTTTTGGAGTAATATAATGCCTTTTCTCTCATAATATGCAAGGTATGCACCAAGGGAGAGAATTCTGGCAGCTGGAAATCTGGACTTGAAAATGCTACGCCAAGCTACCTATTCTGCACAACTCCAAATCAGCTGAAACTCCCCGAGGGTTTTTATGGAATACTTAATAAATATTGGAGCAAATAAGTACCAGAGGAGGGCCACCAGGTGGGCACAACCCACCTGGGCACGCTAGGAGGCCCATGCGCGCCCTGGTGGATGCTACCCTCCTCGGCGCACCTCCGGTGCCCATCTTCTGGTATATAAGTCATTTTGACCTGGAAAAATAAGGAGAGGACATTCAGGACGAAGCGCCACCGCCTCGAGGCGAAACTTGGGCAGGAGCACTTTTGCCCTCTGCGAAGCGATTCCGCCGGGGGAACTTCCCTCCCGGAGGGGGAAATCATCGTCATCATCATCACCAACAACTCTCCCATCTTGGGGAGGGCTATCTTCATCAACATCTTCACAACACCAACTCCTCTCAGACCCTAGTTCATCTCTTGTATTCAATCTTTGTATCAAAACTATAGATTGGTGCTTGTGGATGACTAGTAGTGTTGATTACATCTTGTAGTTGGTTACTATATGGTTTATTTGGTGGAAGATTATACGTTCAGATCCATTATGCTATTTAATACACCTCTGATCTTGAGCATGTTTATCATTTGTGAGTAGTCACTTTCGTTCTTGAGGCAACGGGAGAAATCATGTTGTAAGTAATCATGTGAACTTGATATGTGTTCGATATTTTGATGGTATGTATGTTGCCATTCTCTTAGTGGTGTCATGTGAACGTCGACTATATGACACTTCACCATATTTGGGCCTAAGGGAATGCATTGTGGAGTAGTTATTAGATGGTGGGTTGCAAGAGTGACAGAAGCTTAAACCCCAGTTTATGCGCTATTCCCTAAGGGGCCGATTGGATCCAAAATTTTAATCCCATGGTTAGAATGTGTTCTTAATACTTTTCCCGTAGTTGCGGATGCTTGCAAGAGGGTTAATCATAAGTAGGAGGTTTGTTCAAGTAAGAACAGCACCTAAACGCCGGTCCACCCACATATCAAATTATCAAAGTACCGAACACGAATTAAGCCAACATGATGAAAGTGACTAGATAAAATTCCCGTGTACCCTCAAGAACACTTTTCTTATCATAAGCACTGTTCAAGATATCTTCTGATATTCCGATAAATCGGTCGATTTATCGCTTACCGGTGTCTGATCGATAAGATAAATCAGCCGATAAATCAGCCGATATGGCGATAAATCAGCAGATATGCTGATAAACTGGCCGATTTACCACTTATCATGGGTCGACCGATAAGTTCCCGATAAGCGTTATCCCCAAAATTTCATAAGAAACCGTTTTGGCCTGTCCTTTGCCTCAAAAAGATTGGGCTACCTTTCTGCACTTTTGTTACTACTATTGTTACTTGCTCGTTACAAATTATCCTGCCACCAAACTACTTCGCTACTTACAATTTTAGCACTTGCAGACATTACCTTGCTGAAAACCACTTGTCATTTCCTTCAGCTCCTTGTTGGGTTCGACACTCTTACTTATTGAAAAGGGCTACAATTGACCCCATATATTTGTGGGTCAGCAAGGCAATTTTTTGGCGCTGTTGCCGGGGAGTGAAGCGCTCTTGGTAATTGGAAATTGGTAAGGAAACATTATTACTACATGCTGAAATTTATTGTCACTTGCTACTATGGAAAACAATCCTTTGAGGGGTTAGTTCGGGGTATCTTCACCTCGACCGGAACCACAATTAGTTACCCCTCAACCTACTGCACCTACTGAAAATATTGAATATGAAATTCCTTCGGGTATGTTAGAGCAACTGCTAGCTAATCCTTATGCAGGAGATGGAACCGAACATCCTGATATGCACTTGATATATGTGGATGAAATTTGTGGATTATTTAAGCTTGCAGGTTTGCCCGGAGATGAAGCTAAGAAGAAGTTTTTCCCTTTATCTTTGAATGGAAAAGCATTGACATGGTATAGGCTATGCGATGACATTGGATCTTGGAACTCGAACCATTTGAAATTGGAATTTCATAAAAAATTTATCCTATGCATCTAGTTCATCGTGATCGGAATTATATATATAATTTTTGGCCTCGTGAAGGAGAAAGTATCGCTCTAGCTTGGGGGAGGCTTAAGTCAATGTTATATTCATGCCCCCATCATGAGTTCTCGAGAGAAATTATTATTCAGAATTTTTATGCTTGGCTTCCTCGTAATGATCAATCCATGCTCGATACTTCTTGTACTAGTCCTTTTATGAAGAAGACTATTCAAATCCGTTGAGATCTTTTAGAAAGAATTAAACACAACTCTGAAGATTGGGAACTCGATGAAGGTAAAGAGTTAGGTATTGAATCTAAGTTTGATTGTGTTAAATCTTTTATGAATACCGATGCTTTTCAAAAGTTTAGCACTAAATATGGACTTAACTCTGAGATAATAGCTTCCTTTTGTGAATCTTTTGCTACTGACATTGATCTCCCTAAGGAGAAGTGGTTTAAATATCACCCATCAATTAAAGAAGAAATTAAAGAACCGGTAAAAGCTAAAGAAGAAACTATCATTTACAATGTTGATCCAGTTGTTCCCACTACTTATATTGAAAAACCACCTTTTCCTATTAGGATGAAGGAACATGCTAAAGCTTCAACTGTGGTTAACAAGAGTTATGTTAGAACACCCAAACCATCTGAAAAAATCAAAGTTGAACCTAGTGTTGCTATGGTTAAAGGTCTCTTAGTTGATAATATTGATGGGCATGTTATTTACTTCTGTAGTGAAGCTTCTAGAATTGCCAAACCTGAAGGAAAAGATAAACATAGACCAGTTGTTGGCATGCCTGTTGTCTCGGTTAAGATAGGAGGTCGCTGTTATCATGGGTTATGTGACCTAGGTGCTAGTGTGAGTGCCATTCCTTTCTCCTTATATCAAGAAATTATAGATGAAATCACACCTGCTGAAATAGAAGACATAGATGTTACTATTAAACTTGCTAATAGAGATACTATATCACCAATTGGGATTCTTAGAGATGTTGAAGTCTTGTGTGGGAAAATGAAATACCCTACTGATTTTCTTGTTCTTAGCACCCCACAAGATGACTTTTGCCCCATTATTTTTGGTAGGCCTTTCTTGAACATCGTCAATGCTAAAATAGATTGTGAGAAACAAACTGTCAGTGTTAGCTTTGGTGATGAATCTCATGAGTTTAATTTTTTCAAGTTTAGTAAACAACCTCATAAGAAAGATTTGCCTAGTAAGGATGAATTTATTGGTCTTGCTTCTATTGTTGTGCCTCCTACTGATCCTTTAGAATAATATTTGCTAGACCATGAAAATGATTTGCAGATGCGTGAAAGAAATGAAATAGATAGAATCTTTTTCGAACAACAACCTCTGCTTAAACACAATTTTCCTATTGAAACTCTAGGAGGTCCTCCTCCACCTAAAGGTGATCCTGTGTTTGAATTAAAACAATTGCCAGACACTCTGAAATACACTTATCTTGATGAAAAGAAGATATATCATGTTATTATTAGTGCTAACCTTTCAGAACATGAAGAATAAAGATTATTGAAAGTTCTATGGAAGCACATGGCTGCTATTGGATATACTCTTGATGATCTTAAGGGCATTGGTCCCACTCTTTGTCAACACAAGATTAATATGGAACCTGATGCCAAACCCATTGTTGATCACCAACATCGGTTAAATCCAAAAATGAAAGAAGTGGTAAGAACGAAAATATTGAAACTTTTGGAAGCAGGTATAATCTATCCTATAGCTGATAGTAGATGGGTATGTCCTGTTCATTGTGTCCCTAAGAAGGGAGGCATTACTATTATTCCGTATGACAAGAATGAGCTTATTCCACAAAGAATTGTCATAGACTATAGAATGGTAATTGATTATAGAAAATTAAATAAAGCTACTAGAAAAAGATCATTACCCTCTTCCTTTTATCGATCAAATTTTAGAAAGATTATCCAAGCACACACATTTTTGTTTCCTTGATGGATACTCTGGCATTTCACAAATACCTATTTTACAATCTGATTGAGAAAAGACCACTTTTACTTGTCCTTTTGGAACATTTGCTTATAGACGTATGCCTTTTAGTTTATGTAATGCATTTGCTACCTTTCAAAGATGTATGACTGCTATATTCTCTAATTTTTGTGTAAAGATTGTTGAGGTTTTTATGGATGACTTTTCTGTTTATGGGCAGTGTTTTGATGCTTGTTTAAGCAATCTTGATCGAGTCTTGCAGAGATGTGAACAAACAAATCTCATCTTTAATTGGGAGAAGTGCCACTTTATGGTTAACGAAGGTATTGTTTTGGGCCATAAAATTTCTGAAAGAGGCATTGAGGTGGACAAAGCCAAGGTTGATGCAATTGAGAAAATGTCATGTCCTAAAGATATCAAAGGTATTCGTAGTTTCCTTGGTCATGTTGGTTTCTATAGGAGGTTTATCAAAGACTTTTCTAAACTTTCTAGGCCTCTTACTAATCTTTTGCAAAAGCATATTCCCTTTGTGTTTGATGATGATTGCATGGACGCCTTTGAAACACTAAAGAAAGCCTTAATTACTGCACCTGTTGTTCAAACACCTGATTGGAACTTGGCTTTTGAGATTATGTGTGATGCTAGTGATTATGCTGTTGGTGTTGTTCTAGGCCAAAGAGTTGATAAGAAATTATATGTTATTCATTATGCTAGTAAAACTCTAGACAATGCTCAAAGAGACTATGCTACTACTGAAAAAGAATTCTTAGCAGTGGTGTTTGCTTGCGATAAATTCAGATCTTACATTGTTGATTCCAAAGTAACTGTTCACACCGATCATGTTGCTATAAAACATCTTATGGAAAAGAAATATGCTAAACCTAGACTCATTAGGTGGGTTCTTCTGCTATAAGAATTTGATTTGCATATCAACGTCTGAAAGGGCAGAGAACCACATGGTGATAACTTGTCTAGGCTTGAAAATATTCTTGATGACCCATGACCTATTAATGATAGCTTCCCTGATGAACAACTAGTTCCAATAAATGTTTCTCATAGTACACCTTGGTATGTTGACCATGCTAATTACATTCTTGCTAAATACATACCACCTAGCTTCACCAACAAAAGAAAAAATTCTTCTATGATTTAAGACACTACTTTTGGTATGACCCACATCTTTATAAAGAAGGAGTAGATGGTATTATTAGATGTTGTGTACCTGATCATGAACAGGAACAAATCCTACGGAAATTTCACTTTGAAGCTTATGGAGGACATCACGCGTGTGACAGAACCGCTCATAAGGTATTGCAATCTAGTTTTTATTGGCCTACTCTCTTCAAAGACCCGTAAGTTTGTCTCATCTTGTGATGAATGCCAAATAATAGGTAATATCGATAAGCGTCAAGAAATGCCTATGAATTATTCACTTGCTGTTGAACCATTTAATGTTTGGGGATTTGACTTCATGGGACCTTTTCCTTCCTCTAATGGGTATACACATATTTTGGTTGCTGTTGATTATGTTACTAAGTAGGTAGAACCTATTCCAACTAGTAGTGCCGATCACAACACCTCTATTAAAATGCTTAAGGAAGTTATTTTCCCAAGGTTTGGAGTCCCTAGATACTTAATGACTGATGGTGGTTCACACTTTATTCATGGTGCTTTCTGTAAAATGCTTGCTAAGTATGATGTTAACCATAGAATTGCATCACCTTATCATCCTCAGTCTAGTGGTCAAGCTGAACTTAGCAATAGAGAAATAAAACTAATCTTAGAAACGACAGTCAGTAGGTCCCGGAAGAATTGGTCTAAGAAAT
The DNA here is from genome assembly GCA_021437245.1 of Aegilops speltoides. NCBI lineage: Eukaryota > Viridiplantae > Streptophyta > Magnoliopsida > Poales > Poaceae > Aegilops > Aegilops speltoides. The sequence goes on along the minus strand of CM038142.1, from coordinate 335,220,303 downwards.
TAGACGAGACGATGCACTTTGGGCTTACGGAATAGCTTATAAAAATCCTATGGGCATGTCTCTGTATATAATGGTTTATGGAAAAGCTTGTCATTTACCTCTTGAGTTAGAACACAAAGCATTTTGGGTAATAAAAGAACTTAATTATGATTTCAAACTTGCTGGGAAAAAGAGGTTATTTGATATTAGCTCATTAGATGAATGGAGAACCCAGGCTTATGAAAATGCTAAGTTATTCAAAGAAAAAGTTAAAAGATGGCATGATAAAAGAATCCAAAAGCGTGAGTTCAAAGTCGAAGAATATGTTCTTTTGTACAACTCTCATTTCAGATTCTTTGCAGGAAAACTCCTCTCCAAATGGGAAGGACCCTATGTCATCGAGGAGGTCTATCGATCCGGAGCTATCAAAATAAATAATGCCAAAGGGACTAACCCGAAGGTTGTCAATGGCCAACGAAAAAAAATTATATCTCAGGTGCGCCCATTAATGTTGAAAACAATCCAAACTTTGACACCGGAAGAACACATAAAAGAGTCCTTCCGGAACACTCCAGAATCATGAAAATAAGGAGGTATGTGATACGGCAAGTAAACAGACTCTGAAAAATCCGCAAAAATATTTTTTGCCAGTTTTGGAATATTTAGAAAATTAGGAAAATAAGAAACTTCCAGGAAAGTGACCCTGGTGGGCACGATACACCAGGGCGCGCTAGGCAGCTTGGCGCGCCCAGGTGGGTTGTGCCCACCTCGGGTACTTTCCGGTCTCCATTTTTCTTTCATTTTGCTTGTTCCCCAAGATAAAAAAATCTATATATACCCCCCGAACCTGTTAACCTCTGTATCGCGGAGAAATCTCCTGTATTCTTTTCTTGCTGTTTTCTGTCAGAACCAATCCACCATGGCCGCTTCAAGCTCCTCCAAGGACAAGTTCTTCGACAACGTCATCAATCCATATCTATGGGAGGTGATGTAGCACCCTCAAGCTATCCAGATGCGCGATGGGGTGCTGCACATCCGCGATGTGCAAGGACCCAAGGGGACTGGATCCGTGGAGGCCAGGCTTGGAGCAATGGAGCAGGACATCTTCAAGTGCAAGGGGATGGTGGAGCGTGGACTCAATGCCAATCACCTCATGACTGCGGACTATACCCGTGATCTCAAGGTGGATGGCAAGCCCATAAAGGACATCACCTTCTCCCTCAACGAGCAAATCAACTTCCTCCATGGCCAGATCCGCGATCTTCAAAGCCAGGTCTTTGAATATGAGGCCAGGTTTAAAGGTATGAGTTTGGCTGCCAGCTGCAGGATCTGTGAGACTCACTCCTCTTCTTATGATGGTGAGCCTCTGTCGTGGAAACTCGAGGACAAGAAACCATCTTCTTCATCACCACCAAAAGAAAACTGAGTATTGGGTATGGGCACTCCTCTTGGCTTTCGCCAAGCTTGGGGGAGGTGCCCTAGTATCGTATCAATCTCCACTACCTTTTGCCTTTACTTTCTTAGTTCAATCATTGATTATCTTTTGCTATTAGATGAATAAAAGTTTAGTTCGATCCTTTCTTTTTGTGAGTTTGCTTAGTGATTAATCCTTGTAATCGTGTGCGAGATATAATAAAGTTTAGTTTGAGTTTTGCCTTCTTTACTTTCTTGCTGTAATAAAAAGAAAGTGTAAGTGCATCTAGTGCCACCCCTAGTTGGTTTTGGAGTATTGACGACAAACCTGGTCGAGGGACTAATGTGTTTGTGAGAATTGCAGGATAACACAGGTAGTAGTCCCTCTTTGATTCGGTTTACCTACCGGAGATGACCCCTAAAAATGTGTGAAGACACTGAAGCCAATGGTGGTCAGTGAAGCTATTCACGTTGAAGTCTATGACATGAGAAGACATCGAGTGAAGACTATGGAGCGCGAAGACTTAGTTGTTTCGTTGTTTCCTTTTCTTCTTTGTTGAGTCATAGGAACCACCGCACTGTTAAGTGGGGTCCAAGTGAACAAAGTCAGAGTGACTGAAGTGATGCTCAACCAAATCCTATGTATTTGAGCGAAGAAAATGAGAGCAAATCTTATCCAGAGTCGGATGAGTCAGCTTTACTTGTAGCCCAAGTCAAGCTCCCGCGTGTGTTTGAAATCTGACCATTGCAACACGTGTCAGTTCCTTAGTGACCCAGGGTCATTTCGGACAAATCAAGTCGGGTTGCCCAGTGGCTATAAATAGCCCACCCCCTACACCATAAATTGGTGGCTGCTCAGAGTTAGTACACGGCTTTTGTCGTTTGAGAGCAACCCACCGCCAAAGCTTTCGAGAGAGAATCCTTGCGAGGACAAAGCCCAAACCACCCAGAGCCCAAAGAGTGTTTGGCATCACTAAAGTCTTTCTGTCCGTGTGATCTGATGACTTGTTACACTTGAGGACTGTGAATCCTCCAGCCGATTAGGCGTCGCGTTCTGAGCATCCAAGAGTCATTGTGGATTGCCGGTGAATGAAGTCTGTGAAGGTTCGGAAGTCTACCTTGAAGACTTACGAGTGATTAGGCGGGGACTAGGTGTCCTTAGCTCAAGGGAATAAGGTGAAGACGCGGTCTTGAGTTGAATCTTAGCCTACCTAACAGACGTCATGATTGTCACAACAAGCTGAACTGGTCGAACAAATCCTCGTCATACGAAGTCTTTGGTTCTATCTCTTACTTCTCTTTACTTACAATTTGTCTTCGTGAAGTCATTGCACCTTGCATTATCTGTTTGACTTCCTTTGTGTGACTACATTACGATTGGCTTCATACTATCTTCCATCCTGATCTTTACTACCTAGCTGCTATTAGTCTTCATGCTTTCACTTCATTGAATACTTGACTATGGCTTGTCTAGTGTAGTCTACCTTCCGCTGCATTCAAATAGTGTTGTTTATATTGTTTTTCTTCGAAACTCCCATGTTTTGAAGACTTTCATAAAAATCGCCTATTCACCCCCCTCTAGTCGATAACTAGCCCTTTCAATTGGTATCGAGCAAGGTACTCCTTGTTACGTGTGATTGTTTAACCACATGGAGTTTAGCTATGTCGATTGCAGGATAATCAAAGTCTCATGCGTGCCCCATCTTGATGGCATGAATATCCTCTTGGAAGAATGGGATGCGATGTCGATCTATGGTATGTTGTCAAGAACGGCGTTCCCAAGATGGTGAAGGTGTCACCCTAGCGATGTCAAGAAGTTTATTCAAGCTGGACTCTACCGCCAAGAACATCATCTGTGGTCACCTTACCAAAGGACGGTATGGCCGTGTGAGTGCTCTGAAGCGTCGAAGCTAGCACGGGACTGGCTCTCCAAGGTCGATGAAGGCGTCTCAACTCGGCGAGATCAACGTGTCGATACTCTCGCAACCTCTTCAACCGCTTCAAGAGACACGACAACGAGAATGTCCAGCTCACGTTTGATCGCCTCACTGATATCACAAATGAGCTCCAAGCACTCGGTGCCACTGAGATCACGAAGCATGAGATAGTGAAAACACTACTGAGATCTCTTGACAGCTCATTTTACACCTTAGCCCTGATGATACAAGAATGCCCTGATTTCAAGTCTCTCGATCTGTCTAACATACTTGAGAGGCTCAACACACATGAGTACCAGCTAACTGAGAAACGAGATATCTATGGCCCCAACTATGGCCGAACTCGAGATTTGAAGGCAAAGGCTGCTGCTTCCTCATTTGAAGAAGAATCTGACTGCAGTTCTGGTGATCCTGAAGACATTGGAAATGAGCTTGCTATGCTTGTGAAGAAGTTCCAGAAATTTACCAAGAAGAAAGGCTTCAAAAAGTCTTCACGATCCAACTCAAGGAATGGTGAAGCTTCTGCCTATGATCACAAGAAGAGAACCTGTCACAAGTGCAAGAAACGTGGTCACTACATCTCTGAGTGTCCACAGTGGGACAATGAGAAGAAGAAGAAGAAGAAGAGCAAAGAATATGATTCTGATGACAACAACAAGAAGAAATCCTCCAAGTCTTCTTCCAAGTCTTCATCACACAAGAAGAGCTCATCTGGCAAGGCATGTGCTTTTGTTGGCAAGGAAATGGATACATAGGAGGAGTATGCTTCTGAGGAGGCGGAGGTGGAGTCTAAGGAAGAGTCTGACTCTGGAGTTGCAAGTCTGGCTCTAGCTACTGCCTACGTTGCCAAGTTCATCTTCAACACCAAAGACAATGGCTCCGTCACCAACGCTGATGATAATGACAAGGACGACTTGCCTCCCACCTACTGCTTCATGGCACGTGGTGCCAAGGTAAAATCATGCGATGCTTACTTTCAAACATCAAGTGAAGATGACTCTGATGGTGAATCCAAACCTAGTTACAAAACACTTGCTAAAATTGCAACTGAACAACAGAAAGCTATGGAACATACTCAAAAACTGTTAGACAAAAGTGATGACCTGTTGGACGCAGAAATGACCAAGTCTCAGTCCTTAATTGAAGACATAAAAAATCTTCATGTTAAGTACCAGGAACTTGAAGGTCGACATGAATCGCTCACAACTTCTCATGAAAAGCTTTCCTATGATTATCTTCAAAGGAAGCAGGAACTTGAGAAATTGAGATCGGATCATGAAGATCTTTGTCGGTGTCAAGACCGGCGGATCTCGGGTAGGGGGTCCCGAACTGTGCGTATAGGCGGATGGTAACAGGAGACGAGGGACACGATGTTTTTACCCAGGTTCGGGCCCTCTCGATGGAGGTAAAACCCTACGTCCTGCTTGATTAATATTGATGATATGGGTAGTACAAGAGTGGATCTACCACGAGATCAAGGAGGCTAAACCCTAGAAGCTAGCCTATGGTATGATTGTTGTAATGTATGTTGTCCTATGGACTAAAGCCCTCCGGTTTATATAGACACCGGAGGAGGCTAGGGTTACACAGAGTCGGTTACAATGGTAGGAGATCTACATATCCGTATTGCCAAGCTTGCCTTCCACGCCAAGGAAAGTCCCATCCGGACACGGGACGGAGTCTTCAATCTTGTATCTTCGTAGTCTTGGAGTCCGGCGGATAATGATAGTCCGCTGTCCGGACACCCCTAGTCGAGACTCCTCGGTAGCCCTGAACCAGTCTTCAATGACGATAAGTCCGGCGCGCATAATGTTCGGCATTGCAAGGCGGGTTCCTCCTTGAATAATCTAGAAGATCATGAACACCGGGATAGTGTCCGCTCTGCAAAATAAATTCCACATTCCACCGTAGAGAGAATAAAATATACACTAGCTCAATCTGCTGACTTATTATGCGGCGTGACATCACACCGCTACCAAGCCTTTGTTCGAATTGTTTTTTACTATACCACCTCAGCACGTTTAGCGAAGCGGTTTCTTGGCACGCGTCTTGTCGAGCGAGATCGTGTTCCCCTTATTCCGGGATCCTCATCAATACGGACGTGGGTAACCCAACCACGCCATTGACGGTGGCGCTTGGGAGATAAGCGAGTTTTACCAGGCCAGTGGGGGACGCATAGTTTTCGTCCGCCTATATATAAGGGATAAGGATTCACCTTCTCACCTCGCCTTCTTCCTCCTTTGCTTATCCATCTCCGCACTCAAGCTCCAACGCCCAAGCTTGCGATCTCGCCTCGACCGTCTCCGAATATGTCGGGAGCGGAGGTAAATGGTTTGCCTCCACCGCTAAGGAGGAGGACATCACCAAGCTGCGTGGCGCGGATATCTTTCGGCGATATCGCGATCGGCTGCCCGACGAGGGGCAGCTCATCCCCCCCGGGCCTCATGAGAGGTCGTCTTCCTCCCCACTTCCTCCGTGGACTGGGCTTTCCGCTCCATCCATTCGTCCGGGGCTCATGTTTTACTACGGCCTGGATTTCCACGATCCGGCGCGAACTTCATCCTCAACATCTCGGCGTTTATCGTCGTGTGAGGCCTTCCTCTGCATCGCCCCACTTCGCCTGTGGCTCAAGACCTTCAACGTCAAGCGAAGGTTGTGAAGAACGCATAAGCGGAATCGGAGGCGCCATGTTGGGCAAATTGCCCAACGTCCTTTGGCTCGAAGGGGCCTTTGTGGACTCCGTCAAGGGGTGGCAATCGGGGTGGTTCTACATCACCGAGCGCGCAAGCCCACATGGCGGCGGCCCCGAGTTTAGATCTTGCATCCCCACGCAGCTCACCTCACGAAAGAGAAGGGCTTGCGGTGGGGCAATCCGTGGAGGTGAAGGGACTTCGAGCCTGCATCTAGAAGATGGTGAGCAATGGGCTCAGGCTCGTCGACGTGGTCCAAGTCATGCTCATCCGGCGGATCCTCCCATGCCAAGAATGGGCATTCAATTTGTGGGAGTTCAATCCGGAACAACACCAGCGCTAAGCGGGCTCTTGATACAACATACTGAAGGCGCTGGAGAGTGCTTGTTCAAGGCGCGAAGCCCCGCATCCATGACGGAAGATCGCGGATTCAGCTCGCGATATCCAAGCGGCGAGGTAAGTGATTCAACCCCATCACAGGACACTTGTGATAATTAAATTGACTCTTAGTGGGGTTTCATTCGCCTCTTCCTTTGACAGAATGGATGGAGAAGGCCAAGCTGCTTATCAGCCCGGCTCCCATGCGAAGACCAGTGGGCGCCCGCTTAACAGGGTTGTTGGTTCGGCACCGCACGTGGTGCGGAGAAGAAGGCCAGAAAGCGGCCGTGGGGACTCGAAGAGTTCCAGAATCGAGCGTCTGACGACGCGGACTCCTCCCCGAAGGCGAGGAGGAGTACTCTCTCCGGAGGAGGAGAGAAGAAGAGGAAGGCTTCCCGATCGGGAGGCGAAGGGTCAGAGGGGAGAACTATCCCCTGGACAGTTTCACCAACACCGGCATTGGCGAGGATGAGTGGCCTCCAAGGGCGAGCGTCCGGCAAGATTGTAAGTATCCGGATCATTTATATGCCGTATCTTTTATGCCATGTAGTATCCTTCTAACGCCGCATTCGCCCGTAGTCCGGCCGATGGCGATCTCCCGACTCATCGGCGGGTCGTTAGCCTCGTCGGATGTGAATTCCATCGGCGCCTCTACCCCACGCCGCCGACGAGGACGCGAGGTGGGATCGAAGAGGACCCATCGGGAGGAGGCTCCGGAGGTGCCGTCAGCAACCTCCGGACTTTGTGTCGGACTCTACGCCGGAACCCGCAGTGGTTCGAGTCCGCAAGCGGCCCTTCGAAAGAAGGGCAAGACCGTGACGCCGGCGGCCTCCGTCAACCGAGGCGCCGGATAACTTGTTGGGCGCTTAAAGGCGCTTCCATCGAGGAAGAACACCGCACTATCATGAGTGCGGTGATTCAAAAGTTCAGCTTCGCCAAAAGCGGGCTGACCGAAGCTTCGCAGCAGCCTTTTAACGAGGCTTTGAGGTAAGAAGTTCAAATCATGTAATGTAATACCGCATAGATAGTAGCCCCGATGCTCGGTTTGGCGTTGGAAAGAAAAGCGGATGAGGATCTAAAAAGATATCTGTGAGGTTGCTAAAAGATATGTCAATATGGGTTTGCGAGCTGCTTATTTCTTTGGCCTCTGCCGCCTTAACAGCGGAGGTCGATGTCTGAAGCAGGATCTTGGCGGTCGGCGAGAGCTCGCCATTGAAGAAGCAGCTCGAGGACAAAGAAGGTGAGTAACACCACTTTGAATAGGTACCTTCTGAGAAAAGGATTTTGGTTGCAATAAAATTAACAAGGATAATATGTGTATTGCAGCAGCCACTAACGAGGTGGCAGCCCGAAGGATGCTATGTCCGCGACGAGCATAACACGGCCGCTGGGCAGGTTGAGCGAGAAAAGCAAGAGGCACGGGTGGCGAAGTTCGGCAAGAGCTCCGGGCTCTCATGGAAAAGCATGAGAGTTTGGGCGTGACTCAAGACTTCGAGTCCGAGCTTGCCTCGGCTCTCGAAAGTGCCAAATCCGCCAAGGCGAGGCCCATAAGGCCCTTCGGAGGTTGAAGATATAAAGAAAATAGCGGCGGGTAAGGCATTTTTCATGCGAGCAAGCATGTTAATGTAAATTACGATACTTACCGCATTCGGAGCTCTCGAGGCGTTTGCGGATCTGCGCGTAGTCGTCCGATGCCGCCGCATTCTATCATGGCGAGGAGGAGCTCGATGGAAAAAGTCTTACGGTCTCGATATCCGAGGCGGACACCAGTGCCCCCAAGCGACCGGTGAAGCGGTGGTCGAACTCCAAGGTAGCGGAAGAGGCCATGAAGGGCCTTATAGTGCGGTTGTGGCTGGACAGGCCATGCACAGGAGCTACTTTGGCCTCGTCGGCGGCTGGTGGATGCATGCCCCAGGTGGATGTCATCAAGCGCTCCGCTTTGTATTGAAGGCGCTTCGCCGGGCTCTTGCCCGCACAAAGGTGCAATGGGGCAGGTTGGATGCGAGAAGCTTCTCACGGACCCACCTGCCGGGCAAGGAGTATCGCACGCCGAGATGTATTATAAAACTGTCTGAAGGGAGCCCGCAATATTGAGGATGAGTGCCCCGAAATGTAATTTTGAGTGAATTTGCTATGTATTATCTGCTGCTGAAACTTTGTTCATGTCTTGCGTTATAACGCTTGTTTAATTTAAAATATTACCTTACATGCGGCCGTTTATAAAATCGAGAGATGGCAAGTTGTTGGCTTCACCCCCAAGCCACGAGTGCTGGGGTGTTTGGGATAAACTTGAGCACTCTTGTTCCCATTGTTGGGTCCATCGAGGGAGGCGCTCAACACAACGAACAAGGCAACCGGACTTATAATGCTTGAACACTCCCACTTAGCCATAGAATTCTATAATTTTAAATTTCGGCGAAGCCCCTGGTATTCGGAAGACCGAATCCGGGGCGCTATCCACGCCTTCATTGGACATTGTCCGGAACTTCGCTCGAAGCGGCGTGAGTCTTTAAGGACCCGAAAAAACCTCTCGAACAGCGACCAGTCTCTCGCCTTATCATGCCAGTCAGTTTTAGCTTCTCCATCGAGGCGCTCGCCCGGCTCAACCGGGCGCAATCGCAGATGGTTCTCCCAGTGCCACCTTAGCCGACGAGGCGGGCGTAAGGCACCAAAGCGTGGGGCCAGGCAAACCCAACTATTGACCCAAGACATGATTGAGCCGATTCATATAATGCTATAAGTTCGGGTGCCGCACTTGTGAAAGTGTTGGACTTATCACACCATAGGATGGGGATCATAAGCCCCGGTGTATTAGGCCGTACCAAAATATCTGGCGCAAGATGTCATATAATGAGCATATATATATAAAAGGTAATGCAATTGTGATCAACAAGGTGATGCATTATTTATGAAAGAGGGTCGCTAGTAGAGCGGTGATACAAATAGTCTGCGGTAAGCAAGGGATTTGGACTAAATAAACATGTCCCCCTCGAGGATGAGCTGCAGACTTGGTGTATATAATCGAATTTAATGCTCATAATTGAGACCACCGAGTGTTAAATCGCGGCCTTCTTTAGTCCATGACCGTTGCATCATGAGTGCGGCGGGTTCGCCACGGACAGGCTTCAGTTATGAGTCCTGTGTACATAAAAGAAGAAAAAAGGGGGGCACACTTGCGAGCCCCCGGTGTGGTCGAACCGCACTCTGGGTCCGTTGCGATCGTGCCCCCTCCCCTGTGCCCATGGTATCTCCAAAACGTAATGATGTACGCGGAGTGTTATTCTTGCGATCATGCGCGGGCGAGGGTTGGGGCCGCATTGCTATGCATGCTCTGATCGCGCCAGGTGGTCTTGGTTGGCATTGCTCCGGGCGCGCTTTGCTATATCCGGCCTTTTAACTGCCGGACTTGAGAATTGCCTTAGAAGGCTGCTCTGTACTTCTGCCACGAGAGCTGCTATATGTTCCTCCGTTCGGAGGGAGCGTTCCGTATTCCCATTGACCGTGATGACTCCACGAGGGCCTGGCATCTTGAGCTTTAGGTATGCATAATGCGGCACCGCGTTGAATTTTGCAAACGCGTTCGTCCGAAAGCAGAGCGTTATAGCCGCTATGAAACGGGACTATGTCGAAGATTAACTCTTCACTCCGGAAATTATCCGGGATCCAAGACCACTTCGGTGTGGTGAGCTGTCTATTAGCCTCCACTCCTAGTATGACACCTTTAAAGGTTGTCTTTGTAGGCTTAATCCTTGATGGGTGCATGCCCATTTTACGCCTTTATATCGATAAAGCAGGTTCAGCTCTGCCGCCGTCCATCAGGACTCTTGTGAGGTGAAATCCATCGACGATTGGGTCTAAAACCAATGCGGCGAATCCGCCATGGCGTATGCTGGTCGGATGGTCTCTTCGATCGAAAGTGATCGGACAAGAGGACCATGGATTGAACTTTGGGGCGACTGGCTCCATCGCATAGACGTCCCTTAGTGCGCGTTTCCTCTCCCTCTTGGGTATGTGGGTCGCGTATATCATATTCACCGTCCGTACTTGTGGGGGAAAACCCTTCTGTCCTCTGTTGTTTGGCGGTCGGGTCTCTTCCTCGTCGTCGTTGTTTAGCCCCTTGTCATTGTTTTCGGCAATTAACTTGCCGGCCTGCTTGAACACCCAGCAATCTCTATTGGTGTGGTTAGCTGGCTTTTCGGAGGTGCCATGTATCTGGCATAAGCGGTCGAGTATTCGGTCCAGATTGGACGGACCCAGAGTGGTTCTTTTGAATGGCTTCTTCCGCTGACCGGGTTTAGAGCCTCGGAATCCGGCATTGACTGCCGTATCCTCCTTGTCGTCGCTGTTAATGCGGCGCTTGTTTTTGTTTTGACGTGACCTGCCGTTGTTGTCCTTGGTATCCGGACTGCCAGAATTTTTGTAGAGGTTGTTGCTACGGGCTAGCCAGCTGTCCTCTCCCGTGCAAAAGCGGGTCATTAACGAAGTGAGGGCTGCCATGGATTTCGGCTTTTCCTGCCCTAGGTGCCGGGCTAGCCATTCGTCTCGGATGTTATGTTTGAAGGCTGCAAGGGCCTCTGCATCCGGACGGTCGGCGATTTGGTTTTCTTTGTCAAGAACCGTGTCGTAATTGTCCGCCAATTCGTCTGGCTCTGCTGAATGATGTGGCTTAGGTCATCGGCGTCGGTGGTCGCTTTATACGTGCCTCGAAGTTGTCGAGGAATGCGGCTTCCGTGTCTTCCCAAAGACCCAATCGACTCTGCGGGCAAGCTGTTTAGCCAATGCCGAGCTGGTCCTTTAAGCTTGAGCGGGAGATACTTGATGGCATGGAGATCATCGCCGCGGGCCATATGGATGTGGAGAAGATAGTCTTCGATCCAAACCGCGGGGTCTGTTGTGCCATCGTAAGATTTGATGTTTACGGGTTTAAACCCTTCGGGGATCTGATGATCCATTACTTCGTCAGTGAAGCATAGAGGGTGTGCGGCGCCTCTGTATTGAGCAATGTCGCGACGCAGCTCGAGAGAGCGCTGTCTGCTGTGTTCGGCCCGGCCGGGGTTATTGTATCCGGCGCGACGGTATCCGTCGTGGGTCGTAGGGCGCCCACGTGATCCGTAGATGGATCTGGATTGCCTTGCTTTGTCCTCCAATATGTCTCGCAAGTCCGGCGCGTTCCCTCTTGGCTTCGTACTTTTGGAGCGATGCCGGGGTACGGTCTTGGCTGGGGGCCTGGATGCCTCTCTGCCACGGCCACGGGTGGTCGGTCGACCATATCGTCTTGTTGGTGATGGAGGTATGCATGCTTCTTCCTCTAATCGGGAGCAGCTTGCGTCTTGGGTAGCTTTTGAGGGCGTTCGAGTTTATACTCTTGACGCGAGGACCTCGGTCCATCGATCGGCCATGAGGTCCTCATCGACTTGGAGCTGTTGCTGCTTTTCTTTAGGCTGTTTGCTATGGCGATAAGCTGCGCTTGAAGCGCTCTTGTTCGACAGGATCCTCAGTACGCATTTAATTCATCATCGTTGAGGCTTGCTTCGTCTTGGAGGGAGGCATATAGTTATGATCCTCAACCTCTTCGTGCCGCCCTCTCATGAGGGCTTGCTTCGCATCCTCTGCGCCGAGTCTTCTTTGGAGGGATTGTCTTCGGCACTCTCGAGTATTATTATCTCTGTGCGGAATCTCCATTCTTCTTTGTGGCGGGATTTAGAGCGGCGCCACGACGTCGGCGTTTGGGCTGCTTCTTTAGAGAGTTCGCCTCCACGCTTCTTCGCCATCCCGTCTTTTGGGGTGTCCACCATATATATGTCGATGACCGGTGGTCTTCCGGTGCCTCAGAGGCGTGGCTCTGATAAATCTCCGGCATCGCCGTCCATAGTGTCGATGTCGTCCGAGTCGTAGTCTAGCATGTCGGTTAGATCATTGACAGTGGCTACAAAGTGGGTGGTGGGTGGGCTCTGAATTTCTTCGTCGTCCGTACCCCAGCCATCCCGCCATAGTCCGCCAGACTCTCGATAACGAGAGGTGCTTTAGTGAATTGAGGATATCGCCAAAAGCGAGTATTGAAAGATGTCGCGGCGGTGAATTCCATAACCGCGCCCAATCCGGACCGATTGGTAGGCGCGGGAGGTTCGGAGTCCGCGAGGAGTCGGCGCCTCGGAATCACGAGTTCGCAGGGACAAGATCGGTGTTGGCTCCATCGCCGTGGATGTTGAGGCCCCTGTGGCGCGTCTATCCACCGCCCTCGATCTGGCGATCGGCCGGGCTAATGGCGAAGCGGATCCGTCTTGTGCCACCAAGGCATTGTTGGTGGCGAGCTAGATCATGCCCATCATCACAAGGCGGCGCTTCGGCAGGGCTCGAGTCCGTCGAAGATCAAGTCTCTGCGGACATCGGCCATGAAGTTCAAGCTTCCAAATCGACTGACGGCAGGGGCGTAGCTTCGATCTGCTCCAGATGGCCAAGTGAATTGGCCCGTGATCGCGGCCGCCGAATCTGAAGATCTGTCCGGGAGAAAAGTCTCACCCGACAGCGTCGTTGGTTGAAGATGCCATCAAGCCTATCGGTGGCGACACGGAGGAACTCTCAATGAAAGCACCAATGTCGGTGTCAAAACCGGCGGATCTCGGTAGGGGGTCCCGAACGTGCGTCTAGGCGGATGGTAACAGGAGGCGAGGGACACGATGTTTTACCTGTGTTGGGCCCTCTCGATGGAGGTAAAACCCACGTCCTCCTTGATTAATATAGATGATATGGGTAGTACAAGAGTGGATCTACCACGAGATCAAGGATTCTAAACCCTAGAAGCTAGCCTATGGTATGATTGTTGTAATGTATGTTGTCCTACGGACTAAAGCCCTCCGGTTTATATAGACACCGGAGGAGGCTAGGGTTACAGTCGGTTACAATGGTAGGAGATCTACATATCCGTATTGCCAAGCTTGCCTTCCACGCCAAGGAAAGTCCCATCCGGACACGGACGGAGTCTTCAATCTTGTATCTTCGTAGTCTTGGAGTCCGGCGGATAATGATAGTCGGCTGTCCGGACACCCCTAGTCCAGACTCCTCGGTAGTCCTGAACCGGTCTTCAATGACGATAAGTCCCGCCAAGATAATGTTCGGCATTGCAAGGCGGGTTCCTCCCTTGAATAATCTAGAAGATCATGAACACCGGGATAGTGTCCGCTCGCAAAATAAATTCCACATTCCACCGTAGAGAGAATAAAATATACACTAGCTCAATCTGGCGACTTATTATGCGGCGTGACATCACACCGCTACCAAGCCTTTGTTGAATTGTTTTTACTATACCACCTCAAAGACGCTTAGCGGCGGTTTCCTTGGCACGTCTTGTCGAGCGAGATCGTGTTCCCCTTATTCCGGATCCTCATCAATACGGACGTGGGTAACCCAACGCGCCATTGACGGTGGCGCTTGGGAGATAAGCGAGTTTTACGGGCGATGGGGGCGCATAGTTTTCGTCCGCCTATATATAAGGGATAAGGATTCACCTTCTCACCTCGCCTTCTTCCTCCTTTGCTTATCCATCTCCACAAGACTCAAGCTCCAACGCCCAAGCTTGTGCATCTCGCCTCGACCGTCTCCGAATATGTCGGGAGCGGGAGGTAAATGGTTTGCCTCCACCGCTAAGGAGGAGGACATCACCAAGCTCGCGTGCACGGATATCTTTCGGCGATATCGCGCGATCGGTTGCCCGACGAGGGGCAGCTCATCCCTACCCCTGGGCCTCATGAGAGGGTCGTCTTCCTCCCCCACTTCCTCCGTGGACTGGGCTTTCCGCTCCATCCATTCGTCCGGGGGCTCATGTTTTACTACGGCCTGGATTTCCACGATCTGGCGCCGAACTTCATCCTCAACATGAGACGAGGGACACGATGTTTTTACCCAGGTTCGAGCCCTCTCGATGGAGGTAAAACCCTACATCCTGCTTGATTAATATTGATGATATAGGTAGTACAAGAGTGGATCTACCACGAGATCAAGGAGGCTAAACCCTAGAAGCTAGCCTATGGTATGATTGTTGTAATGTATGTTGTCCTACGGACTAAAGCCCTCCGGTTTATATAAACACCGGAGGAGGCTAGGGTTACACAGAGTCGGTTACAATGGTAGGAGATCTACATATCCGTATTGCCAAGCTTGCCTTCCACGCCAAGGAAAGTCCCATCCGGACACGGGACGGAGTCTTCAATCTTGTATCTTCGTAGTCTTGGAGTCCGGCGGATAATGATAGTCCGGCTGTCCGGACACCCCCTAGTCGAGGACTCCCTCAATATTCAAAAGGAGAATGAGTCACTTCGCGCTCAACAGATCAGTCCCGCTCAGGAAGGATTTGAACCACCATGTCTAAAATGCATTGAGCGTGATAACGTTGCTTCTGTTGCTGAATGTTCTACTGCTGCTACTATTGCAATATCTTCAACTGCTGTTGTGATAACTAACCCCTCTGCTGAGGATACCACTACTATTGCTAATGAGAATGCCAGGTTGAAGACACTGCTTGAGACAGGGATGTACAAAAGTCTCAAAGGGCATCAGACATTATGTGATGTCCTCAAAAAGCAGATTCTGAACTGAAACCCTAGGAAAGAGGGTGTTGGGTTTGAGAGGAAAATGAATTGTAGCGACCAGACCTTAGATGGTCAAGTCTCTGTGCATTAGTGTCATCCCTGGATCAGTAATGCTGACACGCATAGTACTTTGAAGGATTTATAACAGAGTAGAAATCACACACTTATTACATCGAATGTCTCAAAAGAGAATTCATTACAATAAATATGGCTTAAGGCCATCTAATAACGATAACAGCGGAAGGCTTGGAAGATAAGTGACTCCATCAACTCCAACAGCATCACTGAGTATAGAACCACGACCTAAGGCACCTTACTCGTCGTCTGAAAAGTCTGCAACATGAAAGTTGCAGCCCGAAACGGGTCAGCACAAGGAATATGCTGGCAATGTAACACATAGAGAGTAATGAAAGTATAAAGCTATACTACATGCATATATGGCTGGTGGTAAGCCCTATGGTTACAGTTTTGCATAAAGCCAATTTTTCCCTACTGCAAAGGAATAAATTTTATTTAACTATCATGGTGGTTATTAAACATTGAGAGCGTAGACACCCTCTCAATCCCAATTAAGCATCATCATTAAAACCCAATAATATTAATTAAAGTAACATGACGAGATTCACATTATAATTCAAGTACTATATACTCAAGATGTCCATAACTGGGGACACGGCTAACCATGATTAGTTTATACACTCTGCAGAGGTTTGCGCACTTTTCCCCACAAGACTCGATCTCCTCTGTTGGGATTCTCGCACTACATGATGTTTGAGAAACGGATGACCAAGACATAGTCTTTCAGAAGCGCTAGCACCTTACGATCGTGTAGACAGTACCAACCTACATCCCCTACATCTGCTAGTCTACCTATGTAAGAGTACGCATGACTTAGTCAACTATGCTAGAGCCCATAGTAGCTTGTGGCTGCACACAGAAGTTTCTAGCATGAATAATCTCATGATCCCTTTGAGCCTGGGTGGCGGTCCATAAAGAAAAACAGGCAATCGCTTGAATACCCAAGTGCCTCAATCCACCCAGATGTGTATTAAAGTTGCCATCTTAAATAAACCATTAAATTAACAATCTCACATATGTCATGGATACACTCACCCAATCCACGTCTACTAGCATAGCATGGCATGATAAGCAAACGTAGAGTAACTCCCAAGGGTTTGATAATAAAACAGGTAATAGGTACTACCTCATACTTCCAAAAACCCATAATTTAATTAGATCCTAATCATGCAATGTTTGAGGATTGAGCTAATGCAATAAAACTGGGTAGTAAAAAGGTATGATCAAAGTGTTACTTGCCTTGCTGATGATCCGTGAAACCTAGAGATTCAAAGTAGCAAGCGGCACACTCCGGGTACTCTATCACAAACAAACAAGCATACAATAAGTACTCATCTAATGCACAGGTAAAAATCGAATAAGAGAACTAACCATAAAGTTCAACTTAAGAACTCCGGTTTGCAAAAAGAATCAAATCGAACGAAGCAATGAAAGTCAAACGGCAAAAGAAACATGCTTCATTTACTAATCTGGACCTAAGTCAAATTTTACAGAAACAAAATCTTGTTTGAGTTGGTTAAACGGAAAGAAGGTTTCGAGACGAAACTCTAGGCGCTTGAATCGCCTGATTTCGATAAACGAGCGAAAAGTTATACTAGAACGAAAATCGGATCAGAAATCGCGATCAGAAATAACCGCGGAAAAATCCAAGAAAAAGAAAAACTGACGAACAGATTAACGAACGAACGTTCGTTAACTAAAACTAAACGGCGAATTCATTCGTTAAAACGAACGAACGGGCGAACGCTCGCTAAATAAATAAACTGGAAAAAACCGATCTATTTAAAAAAATGAATCTAGGGTTTCTAAAAAACCGGATCGGGTTTTAAAACAAAAACCGGACCACGGCGGCGGCGGCGGCGGTTACTTCCGGCTCGGCTCCGGCGGGCTCATGGTCGGCGCTGGTGGCGGGCTGGCTCGGTGGCGGCGGCACAAGGGTATTATTCTTCTTCTTCATGGTGGTGGAGTGGCGGGGTGGGGTGGCGGCGGGGTATTTAAGGAGGGGGGGCTGCTTGGGGGAGGGGGCAAGGCGGTGGGGGCAGAGGAGTCCGGCTCAGACTCCTGTCCGGCGGCTGTGGCGGCCTGGGCTGGGTGGAGCTTCGGCCCGATCGGTATGAGGAGTTTTTAAAATAATTCCGCCGAGCAGAAAATAAATTCTAGAAAAATAAATAAAAATCTAAAAATGCCAAAACAAATTTTCACTGTCTAAATTAAATATTTAGAACAAAATGAACATTTTCTTGGCCCTAAAAATGCAGTTTTGAAAATGTGCAATTTTTCCTAAATTCAAATAAAATAGCAAATAATCCAAAAAATAAAACTTATTTGATTTTTTATTAAATCCTCAATATTTCTTTAGTTTGGGAAAGTCATTTTATTCCCTCTCTCATATTTTTTTATAGTTGAAATAATTGAAGATAAAATAAATAAAACCAAATGATCATTTTTTTCAAAATTTGAGAAAACTCAAATATGAAAATAACGAAATCCCCAACTCTCTCCAAGGGTCCTTGAGTTGCATAGAATTTGTAGGATCAAACCAAAAGCAAACAAAATATGATATGCATTGATGATCTAGTGTATAAAATTCCAAATTGAAAATTTGGGATGTTACAAACCTACCCCCCTTAAGATGAATCTCGCCCTCGAGATTCGGGTTGGCTAGAAAATAGGTGAGGGTGGTCCTTCAGCAGATCTTCCTCTCGCTCCCAGGTGGCTTCATCCTCGGTGTGGTGGCTCCATTGAACTTTACAAAACCTGATAACCTTGCTGCGGGTAACTCGGCTGGCATACTCAAGAATCTTAACTGGTTTCTCCTCATGGGTCAAATCACTGTCCAACTGAATTGCTTCCAGCGGCACTGTATCTCTTAGCAGTATATCAGCCATTTCCGCGTGGCACTTCTTCAACTGGGAAACATGGAACACATCATGAACTCCTGACAATCCTTCGGGCAACTCCAACTTGTAGGCAACTTCTCCCATACGTTCCAAAACTTTGTATGGTCCCACAAAACGTGGCGCTAACTTTCCCTTAACTCCAAAGCGCTTAACTCCTCGAAGTGGAGATACTCGAAGGTAAACTCTGTCTCCGACTTCGTAGACTGTCTCCTTGCGTTTAGAATCTGCATAGCTCTTCTGCCTGGACTGGGCTACCTTGAGCCTATCGCGAATCAATTTCACTTTCTGTTCAGACTAGTTAATCAAATACGGTCCAAATAACTGGCGATCTCCAACTTCATCCCACGATAACGGGGTCCTTAACCTCCTTCTGTACAAGGCTTCGAAAGGGGCCATCCTCAAACTGGATTGATAACTGTTGTTGTAAGAGAACTCTGCATATGGAAAAATTTCGTCCCAACTAGATCCATAATCTAGCGCGCAAGCTCTCAGCATATCCTCCAAAATCTAATTGACTCTCTCGGTCTGTCCATCTGTCTGCGGATGAAAGGCTGTATTGAACTCTAGCCTGGTACCCAAAGTTTCGTGCAACTGATTCCAGAACTTTGAGGTAAACTGGGTTCCTCTATCTGATACAATGCTCCTCGGAACTCCATGCAGACATACGATCCTGGTCATGTATATCTTTGCCAACTTAGCACTGGTATAAGTGGTCTTCACTGGGATGAAATGAGCTACCTTTGTCAAACGATCAACTACAACCCAAATCGAGTTGTAGCCCGAACGAGTCCTGGGCAATCCCGTGATAAAATCCATGCCTAACTTATCCCACTTCCATTTGGGTATTGGCAATGGCTGCAACAATCCTGCTGGCTTCTAATGCTCTGCCTTTACTCTCTGACATACATCACAAACTGCTACATACTCTGCAATATCCTTCTTCATTCCGGTCCACCAGAAAGTATCCTTCAAATCCAAATACATCTTGGTATTTCCTGGGTGAATCGAATATGGTGAATCATGGGCCTCTTGCAGAATCAACTTCCTGATCTTTGGGTCATTAGGCACATAAACCCGGTCTTCAAACCATAGGGTATCGTGCTCATCCTCACGAAATCCTTTAGCTTTTCCTTTGCTCATCTTCTCCTTTATAAAGGCAATCTCCTTGTCAGTCTTTTGAGCTTCTCTGATCTTATTCATCAAAGTAGATTGAATCTCCAGTGCTGCTACATAGCCTCTCGGAACTATCTCCAAACATAGCTCACGAAGGTCCTCTGCTAACTCTTTCGGTAAATCCCCGGTCATTAGTGTGTTAACATGGCTCTTGCGGCTCAATGCATCGGCTACTACGTTAGCCTTTCCGGGATGATAATGCAATCTCATATCATAATCCTTGATGACCTCCAACCATCTCCTTTGCCTGAGATTCAGCTCCTTCTGCGTGAAAATATACTTCAAACTCTTGTGATCCGTGTACACTTCACAATGGTTTCCGGTGAGAAAATGTCTCCAAGTCTTCAATGCATGCACTACGGCTGCTAACTCCAAATCATGTGTGGCATAATTCAACTCATGAGGTTTCAGTTGTCGTGAAGCATACGAAACAACTCTTCCCTCCTGCATAAGCAATGCTCCAAGTCCTCGACGTGAAGCGTCGCAAAACACCTTGTAATCCTTGCTCTGATCTGGCAGAATCAACACTGGCGAGGTAACCAAATGTTTCTTCAACTCCTGGAAACTGGCCTCACATTCCTTAGTCCATTTGAACTTGGTATCCTTCTTCAACAACTCCATCATGGGCTTCGCAATCTTCGAGAAATTCTCAATGAATCTCCGGTAGTATCCTGCCAGTCCAAGAAAACTCCGGATCTCTCCAACTGTCGTTGGTGCTACCCAATTGGTCACAGTGACAACTTTGGTGGGATCTACTGCTATTCCTTCTCCGGATATAACATGTCCGAGGAATCCAACTTCCTTCAACCAAAACTCAAATTTGCTAAACTTGGCGTATAATTGGTGTTCTCTGAGCTTCTCAAGTACCAAACGCAAATGCTCCTTATGCTCCTCTTCGTTCTTCGAGTAGACCAAAATATCATCAATGAACACCACGACGAACTTATCCAGAAACTCCATAAATACCTTGTTCATCATGTTCATGAAATAGGCAGGTGCTTTAGTCAGACCAAATGACATAACAGTATACTCATACAGCCCATACCTGGTGGTAAAAGCCGTCTTAGGTATATCATGCTCTCGAATCTTCAACTGATGGTATCCTGATCGCAAATCAATCTTGGAAAATATCTTAGCTCCTTGCAATTGGTCGAACAAAACATTGATCATCGGCAGTGGGTTCTTGTTCTTGATTGTTACTGCATTCAATCCTCGATAATCAACAACCATCCTCAATGATCGGTCCTTCTTCTCCACTAGAAGTACTGGCGATCCCCAAGGCGAAGAACTTGGGCGAATATAGCCTTTATCCATTAACTCCTTAATTTGCTTCTTAATCTCCTCCAAATCTTGTGCAGGCATCCTGTATGGTCTCTTAGATATTGGCCCTATGCCTGGCAAAAGCTCAATCAAAAACTCAATGTCTCTATCCGGTGGCATGCCTGGCAACTCCTCTGGAAATACATTAGGGAAATCCTTCACCACTGGTACTCCCTCCTGCACAACTCCTGATAAGGAATTTACTTGAGTCCTCTTCGGCTCATGCCGTGAGACATACTTGATCCTTCTTCCTTCCGGCATTGTGAGAAAATTCGTCTTACTGGCGCATTCAATGTTCCCTCCATACTTCGATAACCAATCCATGCATAATATCACATCCAATCCTTGCGATTCCAATACTATTAGGTCCGAGGGAAACACGTAGTTACCAATCCTTAATGGTAACCGATCACACCATAGACTAGCCATATATTCTGCTCTAGGCGAGGTAACTAACATGGGCGACCTAAGGGCTTGGGTTGGCAGTTTATACTTATCCACAAATCCCCTTGATATGTATGAATGCGATGCACCAGTA
The DNA here is from genome assembly GCA_021437245.1 of Aegilops speltoides. Lineage (NCBI taxonomy): Eukaryota > Viridiplantae > Streptophyta > Magnoliopsida > Poales > Poaceae > Aegilops > Aegilops speltoides. The sequence goes on along the minus strand of CM038142.1, from coordinate 335,199,312 downwards.
TCAAAAAGAACGACTGCAGTAAATGACTTAACCAAAAACTTACCTATTACTGCATTGGGCTGGGCTTCAACCTCCTCCACGTTATCGTGGTTCACCTGTCCCCTGTTGAAAGGGTTCGGCTTCTTCCCAGAGATTCCATTGCCATTTCCATTCTGGGCTTCAGGACATTCATTGGCATAATGTCCAGTCTTCTGACACTTATAGCAAGTGACTTGGCTCAGGTCTCTCTTGGCTGGTGTTGAGGATTGGTGCAGTTACGGTCATTGCTTCCTCCGTTCCCGTTACCATTCTTGGGACCATTATGATTGTGCGAGCTACCTCCTCCATGGGTATGCTAGAAATGTCCTCCTGATTTCGGGGTAAAACGTGGCTTCTGCTTAGCTGCAGAATTGTACTTCCCTTGTCCATACTTCCTCTTGCGGTTCTCAATCTGCTGCTGCTTCCCTTCAATCATAAGAGCATGATCTACCAACTCCTGGTAGTTGTTGAAAGTTGCTACCATCAAGCGCATGCTCGGCTCATCATTCGATCCTTCGAAACTTCTCCTGCTTAGCTGCATCCATAGCAACGTCATCTGGGGCATAACATGCTAACTTACTAAAGTCATCCACATATTGGCCAACCGTCCGTCCTCCTTGGCGCAAGTTGCGAAACTCACGCTTCTTCATGGCCATAGCTCCTGCTGAAACATGGGCGACGGAAAGCTTCGCTGAACCGATCCCATGTGATAGTGTCGATAGGGTAAGTGGTCGTGAAATTCTCCCACCATGATCTTGTGGGTCCTTTGGTGATGTGCGGAAAACACACCCTTTCAAGATCTGTGCATCCTGCGATGGTCAACTCCCTTGCCGTCTTGCGGAGCCAATCATCTGCAACAATCGGCTCGGTGCTCTCTTGGAGAACACCGCGGATTCAGCCTAAGAAAACGGGTTAAGTGATCAGCGGTGGTGGCGGTGGTGGGTTGTTGTTGTTGTTCCTCGATTCGGTTCGGACTAGCAATCGCATCAACGCGTTTCGCTCATGGATCAACTGTGTGAGCTCCGGTGGGAAAGCAAATCCATTGTCACGTCTCGGAGGCATCTGAGGGTTTTAGAAAAGATGAGAATATAGAACATAATGAGGTATAGAGAGAAAAACACTACCCATATGCACATGAGACGAATGCAAACAAAATCACTTCATTCAATCGAACAAGGGCATACAACGGTCTAACTATCGTTACAAAAACTAGAAAAGTGGCCCGCTCGATGCGCGGGCTAGAATTTATAATGTTAAATATTGAAAGTATATTATTTTATCTGTCTTGAGAGAATTTGGAACCATGCATGAGGACATTTATAAATATAAGACTCCTGAGAACATAGTTTTATCTTACCTATAGTTGGTTTAAATAAGTTAACATTTGGTAGCATTATAAGTTTGACTTGAATAGGTTCTTTTCAAGATGAGCGCAATTCCCCTTTCACGTTTCTGAAATATCGGGAGGGCATGTTTACTTTGAACTGTTTTGGGTGGCATATGGTCGGTTGTTCATATTGTGGTGTATGTCCTAATTGATGACATTTTATGTTGCTTAACACCGTCGTGTTGTAGTAAATTCTTCCATTTGGAATTTATAAGTCCTTTTGCGGAGAATTTTCATATACATGAACTTTAAGTCGAATGTAAACTATTGGTACCGGTTAGTGATGTTTTTCATAAGATCATGTACTATATGTTTGAGTGGATATGTTTTAACTAATTTGCAGGGTGAAAATATATAATTTAGGAAAACACACGTATATGCAATGTATATATATTTAGATATTTATTTATATTTATAGGGGATGTACACTGTACGTAATCATACGTTATTATTATTTTTTATAGTGATTTCCCCCTGCCGGTATGCTAATTTAGCCAAACAGGATTTCATAGATGCACATAGCGTCCACACATCTTCTCTCCCACTTACACTTTCACACAGTCACAATTACTCTTTCCTGATCCCCTTTCTCCTTTACTCCGTTGACTCCAAAATTGCTCCCACCAGATGAGCTTGGTCGTCCTCATACGCAGCCACGGCAGCGGGTCGACTCGTTTGTGCTGCCGCAGGGTGACCATCTATGGTTGCTGGTTTGGCTCGTACAACTCCTTGATATCCTAGCAGGTCCAAGGTGCAGCTGCGCAAGTGAGTACACGAAATCATGGTGTCTGTGCAGTTGATTTTGGCGTGGATTTCGTCTCCTGCAGCTAGATTGGATCCAACTCGAGTAATAGGATGCAGGCAATGTTGTGTTCCCTAGGTGCGAGGCAGACACATCGTTTCTATTCCCGCTCGATGCAGCACGGCATGGCGTCGTTCTCCTCCAGCCTCAATATTCTTCCAAGTTCGAAATTCGACTTGCAGGTCCCCTTCTTTCCCTTTTCAACACCCTGTCATATTTATAATGTAATTTAGAAAATGTTTGTTAGTGGAGATTTTTTTTTCATTTTCCTTTAAATCTTGGGGACACATGTGATTCTTTTTTAAAGTTATCTACATGTGTTGAATTAGGTACGTACTACTAAGTTTGTGAAACTTAAAAAAATGTAATTATATGTCTTAGTACATATGAAATATAACCATGTGTCGATGCTCTCACTATTGGTTTCCACTAAATGATAAGCATGAAGAATAAGATATCACATAGTAGAGATTGTCGATGTTTTGTTGTAGAGCATATTCGGCCTGCCATATCATGTTAGCATAGTGCAGTCACTTTGTATTTTTGGGATATAGTTTGCAGTATGCTAAAAATTTTATATGTGCAATTTTTATGTAATGGAGTAGGTCAGTAGCCTCAGCTAGTGAAAGAAGCGTCATGCTGAATGTGCATTATTTGTTAATACCTTTAGAATATTTCTTTATAGACTATGTTCTTGACCACATCATCCTCATTGATATCTTCATCATTTACCATTACTCGTAGTGCCATGTGTGAAAACTTGTTTAGGTAGATATATAGTCCTACCTTGTTTAGAGATTGGCCCTAGCTTTTGTTGATAATCATAGCAAAACAAACTGATATAGGATACTGTCTCCTTTTTAGAAAGAACAACCACGTGGATCCGGTTGGTGACATGACTATTCTTGGAATATATACTATTTCTCCCACAATGTGTTCCTGATATTATCCGTGCTTCGACGAATTTTCTTCCACATGAGGTCCTATTGTTATCCATTTATCATTTATCTTTTACTGTACTTTTTATGATCAGCCGCTTTATGCAAAAATAATCTGTATCATTTTTTGGGCATTTTTATCATGTTGCTTTGTAATATATATTTTTCTTTAGAAGAGTTACAAACAATATTAAAACCTGAAAACAGATGACACATTAGACATGGGCAGCTATTGATGCTTGTACGGACATGTTAGTCTGAACTTCAAAGAATATAAGTTATACCATGAAAACAGTGCCTGTGACATTCACCTAACCTACCCGAATGTTTCCTCTGTTTGTAAATATGAGGTATATTTCTTGCCTCAAACAGAGCATATTTCCCATTTTCTTACAAAATAAGAGTCCTGTTCCTTGTATGCCCTATATATATCATACGTACTCCCTCCATCCCAAAATTCTTGTCTTACATTTGTCTAAATATGTATCAAGTCAAGTTTTAGTATTAGATACATCCGTATCTAGGCAAATCTAAGACAAGAATTTTGGGACGGAGGGAGTACTACACTTAGGTGCAATATAGTCACCATGGGGGTAGCACGGACAGTTTCCATATTTAGTCATCAATGGATTAGGGACGGGTTGTAACACATGACAATACTGAGCTCGCTAAATTACCATGTAGACCCTCTGCCTATTTCCTCATTGTTGTTATTCATAGAAAACAGAACTGACTTACTATAGTGAAGTGCTGACTTTGAGCAGTAAAAGTTGTCGGTTGGTGCATGCATGACTCCAGCTTTGCAGTTTGACATTTTCCTTAGACACTTGGAAAAGTAAACACATAAAGAGGAACTCATATATATTTTTCATAAAGAGGAATGCCCTGCAAAATTTTAAAATGGTGAAACTTTTATCTATGCTTGCTAGTAATTCCAAGCCAAATGCAATAGAGATGTTGAATGTCACATCTATGACATGAATAATTATAACTTTAGTCATTCAGAATTTCAGTGCTAAAAGTAACCTGAATGTCAAATACAAAAAGGTTTACCTCTGTCATTGTATCAACTTATTTTGAGGGATTTGAACATTTGGTGAAATTAATTGATGATCATATACATGGAAAACATTTTGGCAGAACAACAGTTAGTGATGATTTTCCCTATGCATAGCCTGTAGCAGAACTGTAATCTAGCATTATCTAAAATAAGAGACCAGCCTTGGACTATTATCTTCCCATGGCACCACCATGCTCTGAAAATAACGTCTAGTACAATGAATCTTGCTTTGAATATAACAGAACTACTACCCTGCAACTTTATTCTATACTGAAAAATAATTCATGCAATTGTTAAGCTTATTCCAACTCTTGTAAGGTACAATGCACATACAAAACAAAGGGTATACAATTTGCAGGTCACTAATCATATTCTTGATTCTTAACTATGTGTTGGGTTTCTTCTAACATTCATAATAAAGATAGGTAAATACATGATTTATTTCCGCTGCATTTTCCAGAACAGCAGGATTATGGATAGTTCCGAGAAGAGCGCCTCCCGATCATGGCTATCAATACTCTGGTTGTACTCGTCAAGTCCGACATCCTAGTGCTATATATCTCGGTTGTACGGGTGTCAAGGGAATTTTCAACCTGGCCTGATGGATGCAGGTGTTTCCTACTTCTGTATCTCTATGGTGATCAAGACTCAGTGATCCATGACATGTAGGACTTTGGTTCACTGCTCTCACAAAAAGGGGTAAACATGCATGGCGTGCCATAACTGTGTCTGGTTTGCAAGGAAGCATTTTGTTGTCTGGCCATTACTATTGTCGTCACCTATACAAATCGGAACTGACCTGACATGCTCGTCCTCCATTCATGGGTGATTGTTGTCATTAGCTCTACCCTTATCACCTTACTAAATCTGAAGCCTCGCTTCTCTCCTGGATGTGCATGTTGGTGGATGGATGTATGCGTTCAGCAAAGCACAGAGGCAGAAGACCACCAGCCCAATCTTCATCCTTGTCTCTCAAAAATCTGCATAGGCACAACTCCATTATGCATTACAATATGACAGCATGCTTTAGCCTCATCAATCTTTGTAAAGTTTCTGGATGGACATTTAGTTTGTTTTAATAACTAAAGGGGAAAACCGTTGGCCAGAGCTGGACATGAGAGCAAAGCGAGGGATAAAGGATTACATGGTAGTGCACTATGTCTTAAAGTCCCTGGCAACATCTATTGTGCTAATGAAAATTGCTGTCCCTCAACCAAATTGAGGGCCACAAATTTTATTCAGTAGCTAGGTATTGCTAATCATGGTCCCCGGTCCCGTAGTGGATGGAGCATCAATTTTCAATCACATCAGATTCAATCGGCAATCGCTAAATAGTACTCCCTCCGTCCGGAAATACTCGTCGGAGGAATGGATGTATCTAGATGTATTTTAGTTCTAGATACATTCATTTTTATGCATTTCTTCAACAAGTATTTTCGGACGGAGGGAGTAGTAAAGCCTGAAGTAAACTAAGTTCTGGCAAGAATTAATCCGATCCATCTAGAGCCAGCCCAAGAAGAAGCACGTACCTTGAGTTTACATCTAACTGAACACATATCGATCAAGCTATATTATTCCCTGAAGCTAGCTTTGCACACCTACGTAAAAGCAAGCTAGTATTAGCAGGTTCGTGTACGGGGAGTTTCCGGCTAGCCAGGTAAGCTACTCCAAGAAGCTAGCTTTGCGTACGTGCATATCTTATGCCGTTGGCCGGAATTGATTGGCCGGCGACATATCTTATGCCATTGGCCGGAATTGATTGGCCGGCGACGGCGGCGGTGTGCGTGAGGACATGCACCCTGATTTTCTTTCTTACTTCTATTGGAATAGATGGAGATCGAAGGGGTACCGAAAATAACTAATCCAGGGTATTGGTGGCTAATTATTTTGAACTTTAATGTGAATAGATTGTTTCATAGATCCATCGGCTATGATCAGATACTTAACTTAATTGATGGTTGGATGTTTCTGATTTTTGTGGTATTTTCTACATAATTCTTTTTTTTGGTTAACCCATTAACCCATAAAGCACTTTTTATATATAATAGATGCTCGGACTATACTAGATACATGGGGGAAATACTACTACTGTTATGGTGGTCGACTAAACAACTGCTCCGATGAAGACTCCATGATATCTGCTCCAGCTTCATCAACATAGTCATCATCGCTATCGTCTGGGTCTGAGTCGGTGTCGTCGATGATGATGTAGTTCTCTGGACAGGTGCAATCTTCGTCTTCTCCAATTGCGGGAAATCCCATAAACACTCTTAGCTTCTTCTTGAGATCATCATTCTTCTCCACTAGTGTTGCTATTTCCTCCTCATATCCATCGCGTGTAGACTTGAGTTCTTCCTCCAGCTCCGTAATCTTGGTCATGGCCTTCTTCAGGTCCATCATGTCTGCGCACATCTGGTTCTCCTGGCATCGGATGTGCTGGTTTAACTCCTGGATGAAAGCTGCAATTGATCTATCCTTCCTGGTGCTGATCATCTCCCATTGCTCATCTCGGAGCCCATAAATCTGGTAGATAGTATCCTTGAGATATTTGTGGTAAACTTCTCCAATGCGTCTCATTGTGATGTGGGCTGCCATGCTCTTTCCTAGACTCCAGGTTGGTGCATCAAAGGAAAACTCTATGGGCTCAGTGATGGGCATGAACGTCCTTCCTGGTACTTGAACTTGAATCATCCAGCACTCCTCTTCAGGTAAAGTGGCGTTGTATGTCCCGGTGAAGCTTGGTACTCCGATGTTCAGGTATCTAGTGACTTCCTTCAAGTGGCGTCCAAAGGGTGTATCTTCATCCGGTTGCGTGAACTTGTTCCTTGCATCCGCCATCCTAAAAGAGTAGAAAAGATGAGGAGTCAGAAATGAGAAGAGTGAGTAGTGATCTAGGGCTTTAGCTTAGTGGTCGTGTCCTACAGTCAGCGTGTGCTATGATACCATCTTGTAGCGACCAGACCTCAGACGGTCAAGTCTCTGTGCATCAGTGTCATCCCTGAATCAGTAATGCTGACACACACAATACTTTGAAGGATTTATAACAGAGTAGCAATCACACACTTATTACATCGAATCTCTCAAAAGAGAACTCATTACAATAAATATGGCTTAAGGCCATCTAATAACGATAACAGCGGAAGGCTTGGAAGATAAGTGACTCCATCAACTCCAACGGCATCACTGAGTATAGAACCACGACCTAAGGCACCTTACTGTCGTTCGAAAAGTCTGCAACATGAGCGTTGCAGCCTAAACGGGTCAAACACATGGAATATCTTGGCAATGTAACACATAGAGAGTAATGAAAGTATAAAGCTATACTACATGCATATATGGCTGGTGGTAAGCTCTATGGTTACAGTTTTGCATAAAGCAAATTTTTCACTACTGCAAAGGAATAAATTTTATTTAACTATCATGGTGGTTGTTAAACATTGAGACTGTAGACACCCTCTCAATCCCAATTAATCATCATCATTAAAACCCAACAATATTAATTAAAGTAACATGACGATATTCACATGATAATCCAAGTACTAGATACTCAAGATGTCCATAACCGGGGACACGGCTAACCATGATTAGTTTATACACTCTGCAGAGGTTTGCGCACTTTTCCCCACAATACTCGATCTCCTCCATTGGGATTCTCGCACTACATGATGTTTGAGAAACGGATGACCGAGACATAGTCTTTCAGAAGTGCTAGCACCTTACGATCGGGTAGACAGTGCCAACCTACATCCCCTACATCTGCTAGTCTACCACTGTAAGAGTTCGCATGACTTAGTCAACTATGCTAGAGCCCATAGTAGCTTGTGGCTGCACACAGAAGTTTCTAGCATGAATAATCTCATGATCCCTTTGAGCCTGGGTGGCGGTCCATAAAGAAAAACAGGCAATCGCAGGAATACCCAGGTGCCTCAATCCACCCAGATGTGTATTAAAGTTGCCACCTTAAATAAACCATTAAATTAACAATCTCACATCTGTCATGGATACACTCACCCAATCCACGTCTACTAGCATAGCATGGCATGATAAGCAAACGTAGAGTAACTCCCAAGGGTTTGATAATAAAACAGGTAATAGGTAGTACATCATCTACTTCCCAAAACCCACAATTTAATTAGATCCTAATCATGCAATGTTTGAGGATTGAGCTAATGCAATAAAACTGGGTAGTAAAAAGGTATGATCAAAGTGTTACTTGCCTTGCTAATGATCCGCGAAACCTAGAGATTCAAAGTAGCAAGCGGCGCACTCCGGGTACTCTATCGCAAACAAACAAGCATACAATAAGTACTCATCTAATGCACAGGTAAAACTCGAATAAGAGAACTAACCAGAAAGTTCAACTTAAGAACTCCGGTTTGCAAAAAGAATCAAATCGAACGAAGCAACGAAAGTCAAACGGCGAAAGAAACATGCTTCATTTACTAATCTGGACCTAAGTCAAATTTTACATAAACAAAATCTTGTTTGAGTTGGTTAAACGGAAAGAAGGTTTCGAGACGAAACTCTAGGCGCTTGAATCGCCTGATTCCGATAAACGAGCGAAAAGTTATACTAGAACAAAAATCGGATCAGAAATCGCGATCAGAAATAACCGCGGAAAAATCCAAGAAAAAGAAAAACTGACGAACAGATTAATGATCGAACGTTCGTTAGCTGTAACTAAACGGCGAATTCGTTCGTTAAAACGAACGAATGGGCGAACGTCTCTAAATAAATAAATCGGAAAAAACCGATCTATTTAAAAAAACGAATCTAGGGTTTCTAAGAAAAACTGGATCGGGTTTTTAAACAAAAACCGGACCACGGCGGCGGCGGCGGCGGCGGTTACCTCCGGCTCGGCTCGTGGGCTCGCAGGTCGGGCGCTGGTGGCGGGCTGGCGCGGCGGTGGCGACGGAAGACGGCGGCGGCTCGGCGGCGGCGGCGGCGACGACGGCGCTGCTTGCTGCTTCTTCTTCTTCTTGAAGCGGTGGGTGGCGGGGTGGGGTGGCGGCGGGGTATTTAAGGACGGGGGGTCTGCTTGGGGAGGGGTAAGGCGGTGAGGGAGGAGTCGGCTCGGAATCTGTCCGTGGCGCTGGCCGGCTCGGCTCTGGCTGGGCTTCGTCCCGGTCGGTGAAGAGGAGTTTTTTAATAATTCCGCCGAACATAAAGTAAATTCTAAAAAAATAAATAAAAATCTAAAAATGCCAAAACAAGTTTTCACCGTCTAAATAAAATATTTAGAACAAAATGAACATTTTCTTGGCCCTAAAAATGCAGTTTTGAAAACGTGCAATTTTTCCTAAATTCAAATAAAATAGCAAATACTCCAAAAATAAAACTTATTTGATTTTTTATTAAACCCTCAATATTTCTTTATTTTGGGAAAGTCATTTTATTCCCTCTCTCATATTTTTTTATAGTTGAAATAATTGAAGATAAAATAAATAAAACCAAATGATCCTTTTTTTCAAAATTTGAGAAAACTCAAATATGAAAATAACGAAATCCCCAACTCTCTCCGAGGGTCCTTGAGTTGCATAGAATTTCTAGGATCAAACCAAAAGCACACAAAATATGATATGCATTGATGATCTAGTGTATAACATTCCAAATTGAAAATTTGGGATGTTACATGAATGTTGATGGGTCGTACTGGAAGCCTGAGCAGTACCCCAAAACCACATGGGTTGCTGCAAAGGAACCTCCAGTAGATCCATCCACCTTGTCTGGTTTCACTTGTGCTAACCCCATTATCATTGATGAATCCTTTGATGGAAACTATAAACTGTTTAAGAATCAGAATGATGAAGTGTTTGCCAGGTATATTGGTACTAACTGCAGGAATGGGCCACCTATGAAGAAGTTATGGGTTCTCAAAAGTTGTCTTGAGAATCTTCGTGTGAATGTCATCATGACACCACCTATGAAGAAGACAAATCCCATACCAAAGGCTTCATATGGTCCAAAAGCTTCATACAGACCAAGGACTCATCTGAGTCACCCTAACGTCAATGTTTTGCAGGGAAATCATACTCAAACCCATGAATATGAGCGTGTTTCCTCAAACCGCTATGTTCATAGAACAAAGAACTTTTCCACTTATTCCTATGAGTATTATTCACCTCCTGCAAGGCTATTTACTAGGGCTCCAAAGCCGAAATTCTCAGATGCTGCACTTATACTCATTGCTTCTAAGCCATGCCTAGAAATGTGGGTGGTTAAGAAAACTTAACTCTCTTTTGCAGGGAAAGGTCTCCAGCCAGAAATCAAAGGCGTCCAAAACTAATGCTGGGGACCTTAAGCATCTTGTAGGGCGCAAGATAAAATGCCCAAATGGTCTTACTATGTACTTCATTTCAGGATTCCTTGACACTCATCCTATCTATCCTAACCAAGATCTGAATTTTCATGTTCCACTTGTTCGTCAAATGTTTATGCTTCACAACTTGCTTGGTGAAGCCTATCCCACAAACTGCACTATAGGCTATGACACCTCGTACTTCAGAATGGACTATGGACAGTGGATGCACTAACCACATGACTGGCGATCGAAGTCTTCTGATGGATTCAATGCTACGTACATCAAACAAGAGTCACATCACATTTGTCGACACTGGTAAAAGCAAGGTATTGGGTCTAGGCAGAGTTGCAATATCAGAGGATCAACACATGGATAAAGTGATGCTTGTTGAATCTCTTGGTTTCAATTTAATGTCTGTCTCAATGCTTTGTGACTTAAACATGATTGTGCTATTTGGAAAATATCGATGCCTTGTACTAATGGAATCTGACAAGTCTCTAGTCTTTGAAGGGTATCTGAAAGATGATCTATATATGGTACATTTCTCAGCAGGACCACAGATGGCCGTATGTCTTCTAGCAAAGGCTTCAGAATGCTGGCTTTGGCATTGAAGGCTAGGACGTGCTGGCATGAAGAACTTGCACACTCTCGCGAAGAAGAAGCATGTCATGGGCATCGAAGGCGTCAAGTTCAAGAAGGACCATCTGTGTGGCGCCTGCGAAGCTGGAAAGATGACCAGGGCCAAGCATCCCTCGAAGACAATCATGACTACATCTCAACCCTTCGAGCTGCTCCACATGGACTTATTCGGCCCTACTCACTACTCCACTCTCACTGCTACTGCTTGCCTCTATGGCTTTGTCATTGTTGATGATTACTCTAGATATACTTGGGTGCATATAATCCTCTACAGTACTAAAGTGCAGGATGTCTTTAGACGCTTTGCCAATCATGCCATGACAAACTATAGCGTCAAGATCAAGCACATCAGAAGAGACAATGGCACTGAGTTCAAGAACACCGGCCTCGACCTCTATCTGGATACACTGGATATCACTCATGAGTTCTCTGCTCCTTATACACCTCAGCAGAATGGCATCGCAGAGCGCAAGAACAAAACTCTCATTGAGATGGCTCGAACGATGCTTGATGAGTACAAGACTCCATAGAAGTTCTGGCCTGAAGCCATTGATACTGCTTGCCACATCATGAATTGTGTCTATCTTCAGAAGCTTCTGACGAAAACATCCTATGAACTCCTAACTGGTGAGAAGCCAAATGTAAGCTACTTCAGAGTATTTGGTGCTAGGTGCTGGATTAAGGATCCACATCACACGTCAAAATTTGAACCGAAAGCACATGAAGGTTTTATGCTTGGTTATGGAAAGGATTCGCACTCCTACAGAGTCTTCAACCTCTTTCACTATAAAGTGGTTGAAGCTGTGGATGTCTTGATTCGATGAGACTAACGGCTCGCAAAGAGAGCACCTGCCAAATGTGCTAGATGAAGTACCTCCAAGTGAATCAATCAAGCAGATGGGAATTGGAGAAATCATACCTTCTAAGAATCAGACTGAAGAAGAGCTTATCATTTCTACACCTAACCAACCTGAAGACAATGCTCAGCCTGAAGACAATCCCCCAAATGATGACACTGATCAGCAAGAGCAAAATCTTCGTCCCGTTCATCCTCGTGTTGCAAATGAAGTTTAGATTGAGAAGATAATTGACAGCTTGAATGCACCTGGTCCACTCACTCGTTCAAAAGCAACTCAAAGAGCAACATAGCTAACCAATTTCTGTGGGCATTTTGCATTCGTCTCAATCTCTAAACACAAGAAAGTTGATGAAGCCTTCATGGAACCCGAATGGATTCAAGCTATGCAAGAAGAGCTTCAACAATTCGAGCTGAATAATGTGTGGGAATTGGTCAAGCGTCCTGATCCTCGGAAGCACAATATCATTGGCACCAAATGGATATATCGCAACAAGCAAGATGAGCATGGTCAAGTGGTCAGAAACAAGGCTCGTCTCATTGCACAAGGTTACACTCAAGTGGAAGGAATTGACTTCGATGAAACATTTGCTCCGGTGGCAAGGCTTGAAGCCATTCGCATACTGCTAGCCTATGCAAATCATCACAACATCCTTGTGTATCAAATGGATGTGAAGAGTGCGTTTCTCAATGGAAAGATAGAAGAAGAAGTACATGTCGCACAACCTCCTGGCTTTGAAGATCCAAAACATCCTGATATGGTATACAAGCTCAACAAGGCACTGTATGGTCTGAAACAAGCCCATCGAGCTTGGTATGGTACGCTCAAAGACTTCCTGAAGAGCAAAGACTTCAAACCTGGTTCACTAGATCCTACACTCTTCACGAAGACATACGTGGATGATATTATCTTCAGCTGCACCAACAAGAAATACACTAATGAGTTTGGTCACATGATGCAAGAGCAATATCAGATGTCCATGATGGGCAAGCTGAAGTTCTTTCTGGGTCTCCAAATCCGTCAGCAACGCAACGACATCTTCATATCTCAAGAAAAATACCTCAAAGACTGCCTGAAGAAGTTTGGAATCAAAGACTGCAAAGGATACACGACGCCAATGCCAACCAAAAGTCATCTGGGTCCCGACGACAATGGTAAAGAGTTCGATCAAAAGGTATACCGCTCCATGATTGGTTCTTTGCTTTACTTATGTGCATCTAGGCGGATATAATGCTTAGTGTTTGCATGTGTGCCCGATTCAAGCGGCACTAAAGGAATCGCATCACTTAGCAGTGAAGCGAATTCTTCGATATTTGGCTTACACCCCAAGATTAGGATTATGGTATCCAAAGGGCTCAGAGTTTGATCTAGTTGGATTCTCAGATGCTGATTATGCTGGTGACAAGTTGATCGCAAGTCCACATCAGGCACATGTCACTTTCTGGGACGATTCTTGTCTGTTGGTCTTCAAAGAAGCAAAACTGTGTATCTCTCTCCACTACTGAATCCGAATACATTGCTGCTAGATCTTGCTGTGCTTAGCTTCTCTGGATGAAGAAAACTCTCAAGGACTATGGTATCCATCTGAAGAATGTGCCTCTCTACTGCGACAATGAGAGTGCCATCAAGATTGCCAACAACCCGGTTCAACACTCGAAGACAAAGCACATTGAAATTCGGCATCACTTTATCAGAGATCATGTTATGAAGGAAGATATTGATATCATTCACGTCAAGACAGAAGAGCAGTTGGCTGATATCTTCACAAAGCCCTTGGATGAGAAAAGGTTTTGCAAGTTACGGTGTGAGCTAAATATCTTGGAATCCTCAAATGTCCTGTGATTAGGCACACATCCTAACACTTATGCATTTTGATGACTTAGATGTGCAACACATGAAGTAATGCATATCTTCAATCAATGAAGACATACACTCTAAGTGTGAATACATTAATGCGGAATTTGACTTCGGAGCGCCACGATAATTGTGCGTCGTGTCTGGGTCTAATACTTCCTATACGGTGGGTAATGCCACCACCAAACCTTTGTTTGAAGTGTTTCTCTTGGCGTTATGTTTGCAAAGTCTTCATATTTGATTTATCTTCATCCTTGGCTTATATTCAAGTTTATCTTCATTTGGTTGATTTGGCCTTATACTAGTTATATACTCATTTGTATTCTGTCCTCTACAACATTCACTTATAGCTATGGCTTCGTGTTGAATTTTTTGAACTAAGTGAATGTGATCGGACCCTAACCTGTCTATGCTTCTACCCCAACTCTATCTGTCCAAATCATATGCATTCTATTGAAAACTATCGATTGTCTTCACTGAGACCTTGTCAGCTGAAGTCAATCTGACAAACATTTATATCTGTTTTTAATGCTATATCCTTTGTGCCTGAAAACCGAAGAATTCAGAACGACCACCCCGACAATCCAGGCGTGCGTGGGAACATGGAACAACTTCCAAGGTGTTGCATGCTTGCCACGTGTCCTTCAGATGTGAACCGCCAGGGGCACCTGCGTAATTGCGCTGTGCCGCCTCTTTCCTTATAAATACCCGTCACATCTCGGTTAAAAATTCTTCTTCCACCTCGCCACCTCTCGCAAACCCTAGCGCCTCCACTATCTCTCGATGACGCCGGCGACGAAGCGCTTAGCTGGCACGACTTCTCCGACGCCGTCCTAACGCCGGCCGTGGACCTCATCCTCTCCGCCGTCACCGTAGGTGTCCTCCGTCGCCAAGTTAGGGCACGGAAGATCGAACTACTCGGCCTCCAACTTCGCTCCATCTAGCAGTTCTTCGTGTGGTAATTAAATTACACTTTTTACCGTCTTTTCAATCTGATAGATTCATCCTTCCTTACCAAAATTGGTTTCTAGATCTCCAAAGTTGAATCTATCTCATTCTGCATCTCATACTCTGCCTAGTCTATTCACTTATGCTTCTCTACAAGTTAGATTCCTCACTTGTACTTATTCTTGGATTTGTACAACTCTGGAACCAACTCTCAAAAAATAAGTGAATGTCTTCGCGTTATGAGGTCAATGTCTTCAAACTGATTTATCTTCAAAATCTTCTAAGAATGCATATGACCTCTTCCCCTTCCCTCGCACCTCTAATGCTGTCACAGGTACATGTCCGTGGGAGAATCCCTTGGTTCTCATTATGCGCATTCGTTTGCGAGAATTCTTCAGAGTCACATCAATTCACGAAGCCGTTCTTGTCGACCAGCCGTCGAAGCCCTTGCAAATCATGAAGCCTTTCAGATTAAGCTTCATGGCCACTGAGAAGTCAGCAAGAAAGGGAGGCAGACAGCGCCGTGGGAACACTTCCAAGGATTTGCCTCCAGATTTGCACGAGTTGTACAAAACAGACCCTGAGGAAACCTATACAGGTCGCAAGAATCGAATTCAGTGGATTCGAAGATATTGGGCAGAAGAATGGTTCAAGTACCGTTTTGTCACAGAAGAGTATGCAGAGAAGAATGCCATCAAGGGACCCTGGGGAGATATTGTGTACAAAAATCTTCAACCCCAGTCCCTTCCTGAAGCCATTCAACGAGAATTCTATCCGTGCATGATTCGCGGACCGCAGCCAGAGAATGCTGACCCTTCTTCTCTGTTGTGGTGCCGTGAGGACCATCTGTTCAAGTGCAACTACCAGTTTGCCAAAGACTCAGCTGTGAAGAACAAGAAGGCTTTAGGACTTGACTTCAACCCTGGTCCTTCTTCACCTCGGGAAGATGGCACCCGTGAAGCCAATGAGAACAGGATCGGCCCCTTCTACAACCTTGCCGGCCTCATCACACACATTGCTGTCCAAGGTGCAAAAGTGGATCATTCTGATGATGGTGCTGACACTGATGATGCTCCAGCTCCTACTCCTAAGCCGCAGAAGCAAAAGAAAGCTAAGGCTTCCAAACCAAGTGCTGCTCCAAAAGCTTCTCGAGTGAAGCCATTGGCAACTGCCCCCTGCTCCTAGTAACACCTCTGAAGATCTCTCTCGCATCTCCAAGAAGCGCGAGAAGCCACAGAAGAAAACTGTTCAGAGATCAAGTCAAGCACTGACACCAGCTGTCATTCTGAGGAACGAATCTGAAGCCATTGATCTGTCTTTAGATGAGGAGTTTGGTAATGATGCTCTTGAGCAGCTGATCAAGAGCAAGCAAGAGGCGGAGATCTTCAATGATCTGCCCCTCTTTGATGTGAACATTTTGGATAATTTCATTGATGAGTGGTTTGACAATCAAGATCTCAGTTTTGATGATATTCAACTCCCCATTGGCATCAGCGCCGCCTTCCAAGGCGCAATTGCTCCTGAGATGGCTCTAGCTCAGCGAATTGTTGAATTGAAGAACAAGATAAACTTTGAGAAAGAGCAGTTCAAGAAGCATGTGGCCAAGCTTAGTGTGGCTGATGTTCAGAAATTCAAGCTGATGCTGAATGACCTCAAGGAGGCGTTTCGTAAGAAAAGTGAGGAAGGCAAAGGTTCAAGAGAGCGTTTGAAAAATCTTGCTGCCAAGTGTGTTCAGGCTTACAACGAAGCTAAGAAGCGCAAGGCTCTTGGGCGTCCTGGCATTGACCCCAAGATGGCTGCCAAGAAGAAAAAACACACTGTGGCCCAAACAGAAGCTCCACGGCGGGAAGAACCTCACATTGTCTTCCCTGCCAGCATGACAGGCTCGAAGCCTAAGGTCCCCCACAGTGGCTTCAGAACAGAAGAAAACCAAGGCGGCCGAAGCTGAAGCCAGGAAGCGAAAAATCAAGAGCACCGCTGATGATGCACCACCCCCCAAGAAGAGAAAAACCAAGAAGAGAGATCGGGCTGCTCCCACAGAGCCCCTTGTTGTAGAACCCATTGCTTTTGCTCATCTTGACCCTGAGAATCAAGAACGCAGTTGATCGTTCATGAGTCTGCTTCCACAGAGGCTCCTGAAGCTCAAGAAGTTCCAGTCGTTGACCCCATCATGACTAAAGACATTGGTACTCAAGACAATGTAGAAGATGATGAAGTCCTTTCTCAGATTGAGCGCCCAACAGTATCATCGCCTGTTCTCATGAACAGCGAGCTCATCAGTATTGGTCGTCCTTTGGCGCCAATCTCTCAAGATGCCTCGTGGGCTGATCGCCCCCAACCAGCAACTCCTAGTCAAGATTCACCAAGTACACCCCGTCCTCCACCAGCGCAAGTCACCAGTCCGTTGGTGAATGATGATAATTACATGGAGACCACACCCTCACCAAAGGCGTCGCCCGTGTTTCAACGGTTTCGCAAAGGTCTAAGGCCATCTATCTCCATGACTACCATCACAAAAGAAGACTCAAACCAGTCCAGCTCAGTGGCACGTCAAGTGTTCCCTGAAGACAATCCTTCTGTGACAGTTCCTGTGTCCGAAGCCAATGTTGCTGAAGACAATCCGGCTGCATCAGCCGAAGAAAGACAAGAAGAAGAGCGTGTTACTACTCCCCCTACCATCCAAGAAGTTGTTCTCGAGGAGAACGTGTCTGTGCCTGACCCTCAAGCTACTCAAGTGGAGGTTGAGAATCCTGAGGGGGCCACCAACAACACTACTGAAGCCAATGACGTTGTCATGGCTGAAGACAATGTGGCGCCTGCAATGAACACTGTGCATGAAGCCACTGATGCACCTGCAACAAATGTGCAGCCTGACGCCTCTACTAATGCCACTGCTCCTGTTCCGCCTCCAAGGCCCCACACCATTGAGCAAGCATTCTACCAAGGCGAGCTTGTGCCTGTCAGATGGCCAATTCTGGTTCCTCCACCTGCTCCCGTACCTTAGTTTGACTATCATGTGGAGCACAGGCCTTAGGTTCAGAAGCCAAGACCAAGGCTGCCAAGGTTTCCAGGTACTGCATCAGCACCAGGATCATTCAATGTCAACGGCTTCATTGCACACAACACCTTCTTCGATAACGCCAAGAACCCATATTCCAAGCCAAGAATATCATCAGATCGGTTCTGGAGTTATCAGCAGCGCAGCTACTACTCCTGTATTCTATACAATCAAGAGTGCATATTTCCTTATGTGTCTGGACACCGAAGCCATCGCTGGTCTGCCCTGCTTAGAAGAAGCCCTTGACTGCTTTCGTGATGCTGGCCTTCTGCAGTTTATTACCGACAAGGAACATTGGAATGAAGAGCTTCTACTGCAATTCTATGCAACCCTCCACATTCGCGGCTACTACAGGAATACAACAACATGGGTCCTTGAGTGGATGACTGGCAATGTCCATCATGAAGCCAAAGCCTTTGATCTCATTGAGCTTACCGGCCTTTCCACTCCAGGCGAACTGTATGAACCTGGTTGTCAGCTTCACTGCGATGCATTGGAGAGCATCTTTCAGAAGCCAGAGCCCAACATGAGCCAAATGCTCAGTATGATGAAGCGACTGCCCCAGGATGCCGAATATCCCAAGGAATTCTTTGTTGAAGACCTAGAGTATCTGCCCCGCACCATCTATCACATCATTAGGCGAACTCTATGGCCCATCAAAGGGCATTCCTCCTCAGCAAAGCTTGAAGGTGCAATGAAGACATTGGTCTTCTATATTCTCAATGGCAAAAGCTTCAATACTCAGGATTTCTTCATTCGCCAATTTGCTGCTCTGGATCTGACATATTTGGCCTGAAGTTTTATGCTCCTTGGATTATGCGTCTGATCAAGCTTCACTCTGCCATTGACTATCAGCCCTCTGCACGTAACCATCTCATATTTCTACCAGAGGTTGATATGTCCATTGAAGCCATTTACCCAGAGCCTGCCAAGGTAGCACTATATCTTCACAATGCAGATCGTCAGAGCTTTTCCCAGCATGTTGAAGGTATTCAGGTTGCTTCTCGTATTTATCCTCTGGCCGGCAACACTTACCGTGCACGCACTGAAGCACATAAAGCACTATTGCTCCACGGCCTCGGAAGCGATCTCGTGTGCTCAATGACCGAGAGCTTCTCGTGGCCTGGCATCAGAAACATGACAAGCGTCATTACTGGATGAAGTGTCAAATGCAAAGCCTCTTGGTGGATGTCAATCACATTCGCAATCTTGCCACCAAGAATGCCTTTGTCACTCATGAAACCTATCGGAG
The DNA here is from genome assembly GCA_021437245.1 of Aegilops speltoides. Classification (NCBI taxonomy): domain Eukaryota; kingdom Viridiplantae; phylum Streptophyta; class Magnoliopsida; order Poales; family Poaceae; genus Aegilops; species Aegilops speltoides. The sequence goes on along the minus strand of CM038142.1, from coordinate 335,180,198 downwards.
GTCCTGGAAGATTCTGACATTGCTAAGTGCTGAAGCTGATCTTCAAGACGATGGCTTCACTGAGAGATTCAATTTCGACTCCACTCCTCCCAGGAATGTTGTCTTACGTCAAACCCCGTCTCTTGAAGATTCAGAGTACTCCTCCTCTGTAGCAACTATAAATGCCAGAGTCTTGGATGACGCAGATGATGCTACCTCACCACCTCCAACCTCAGCGCGTATCGACACTGCACCAAGTTCTTCTGCACCACCAAACCTCAACAACGACCCTGCTGCTTCACCTACTCCTCATGGGAACGAGTAGCGACTATGTCTTCAAACCTTTTTGGTCCTTACTGACAAAAGGGGGAGAAGCATATGTTGATAGTCTTCAAGCGGGTCCATATGGGTGGTTGATATATTTTTGTCTGCTGCTTACAACTCTTGCTTTTGATACATTTGGTTCTTTGAGTTGTAACACTTAAACTTGATGGTCGTCTGCTACTTTTTCTGCTATTCTGTGTGATGCGACGATAAATTCCGCATATGTGATGATAAATCCCGCATGAAGTCATTGGCAGACGTCCATTTTTCATTATGCATGTCATTATTCCTGTATATCTGTTCATGCATGATGTATTGTCTTCATATGGTGAAGAGGATCTCCACAAGTACAACCTGCCATGTGCATTTGCATTCCAACGCAAAATATTTATATGCGCATCTTCAGGGGGAGCCTTTTTGCCATCAATGAAGACAATATCTTAATCCTTTACAATTTCACATACTTTTTATCCCCGTTGAAAACTTCAACCAGTTTGTCATCAATCACCAAAAAGGAGGAGATTGTAAGTGCATCTGGTGCCACCCCTAGTTGGTTTTGGAGTATTGACGACAAACCTGGTTGAGGGACTAATGTGTTTGTGAGAATTGCAGGATAACACAGGTAGTAGTCCCTCTTTGATTCGGTTTACCTACCGGAGATGACCCCTAAAAATGTGTGAAGACATTGAAGCCAATGGTGGTCAGTGAAGCTATTCACGTTGAAGTCTATGACATGAGAAGACATCGAGTGAAGACTATGGAGCGCGAAGACTTAGTTGTTTTGTTGTTTCCTTTTCTTCTTTGTTGAGTCATAGGAACCACCGCACTGTTAAGTGGGGTCCAAGTGAACAAGGTCAGAGTGACTGAAGTGATCTCAACCAAATCTTATGTCTTCGAGCGAAGACAATGAGAGAAAATCTTATCCACAGTCAGATGAGTCAACTTTACTTGTAGCCCAAGTCAAGCTGCCACGTGTGTTTGAAATCTGACCGTTGCAACACGTGTCAGTTCCTTAGTGACCCAGGGTCATTTCGGACAAATCAGGTCGGGTTGCCCAACAGCTATAAATAGCCCACCCCCTACACCATAAATTGGTGGCTTCTCAGTGTTAGTACATGGCTTTTGTCGTTTGAGAGCAACCCATCGCCGAAGCTTTCGAGAGAGAATACTTGTGAGGACAAAGCCCAAACCACCCAAAGCCCAAAGAGTGTTTGGCATCACTGAAGTCTTTCTGTCCGCGTGATCTGATGACTTGTTACACTTGACGACTGTGAATCCTCCAGCCAGTTAGGCGTCGCGTTCTGAGCATCCAAGAGTTATTGTGGATTGCCGGTGAACGAAGTCTGTGAAGGTTCAGAAGTCTACCTTGAAGATTTACCAGAGTGATTGGGCGGGGACTAGGTGTCCTTAGCTCAAGGGGAATAAGGTGAAGACGCGGTCTTCTGAGTTGAATCTCAGCCTCCCTAACCAGACGTACAATTGTCACAGCAACTGGAACTGGTCGAACAAATCCCTATCCTTCTGAAGTCACTGGTTCTATCTCTTACTTCTCTTTACTTACAGTTTGTCTTCATGAAGTCATTGCCTGCTTGCATTATCTGTTGGACTTCACTGTGTGACTACCTGTTCTGGTTGGCTTCATATTATCTTCCATCCCGATCTTTACTACCTAGCTGCTATTAGTCTTCGTGCTTTCACTTCATTGAATACTTGACTATGGCTTGTCTAGTGTAGTCTACCTTCCGCTGCATTCAAATAGTGTTGTTTATATTGTTTGTCTTCAAAACTCCCACATTTTGAAGACTTTCATAAAAATCGCCTATTCACCCCCCCTCTAGTCGATAACTAGCCCTTTCAGAAAGGAAATAAAAGAAAAGGATCATATGCTAATATTATGGTAAGTGATGACATTACACAAGGAAAAGTATAAGTAGAAATTTTTATTGTAGATTGACAAACATAGCATTGGTCAATGATGCAACACATGAAAGAATTAATAAGGGAAGAGAAGATTCACATATAAATATATTATCATGGAAATCTTTTGTGATTGTGAGCACCCATCAAAATATTATTTGCCAAAATTGTTGATGTTGTACAAGGAAGACAACTTAATGATTTATGCTTGTTAGTATTCACATAGAAGTTATATTGTCATAGATCCTTCAACGTGTGGTGCTTGCCCCTATCTTTGCTAGCCAAAAACTCCGCACTAAGTAGAGATACTACTTGTGCATCCAAAACCCTTAAACCCTATCTTGTTTGAGAGTCCACCATACCTACCTATGGATTGAGTAAGATGCTTCAAGTAAGTTGTCATCGGTGCAAAAAAGGGCAATAAAAATTGCTTATAAAAATGTGAGATCATTTAGTGTAAGGGAAAATTGAGCGTTGTACGAACTTGTGATGGTGAAGAATAAAAACGACAAACTGCATAATAAAGGTTGCCATCACAAGGGGCAATATAACGTGACGTTCTCTTGCACTAAGGGGTTGAGCATACAAACAAAAAGCGCATGGCAACCTCTGCTTCCCTCTGCAAAGGGCATATCCTTTACTTTCATGTATTTACTTTCATGCAAGAGTCAAAGTTTTTCTCTCTATACCTTTTATTTTTCTCCTTTGGCAAGCATCATGTGGTGAGGAAAGATCTAGGCACATATGTCCAGTTGACATCACACTTGAGGTGAGTGTGTTGGGAGGCGAAACTATAAGCCCCTATCTTTCTTTGTGTCCGGTTGAAACGTTTTGCTCATGTGTACGCGGTGAGTGCTAGAAATCATAGAAGACTAAATGATGGTGGAGTATGTGGACTTGCCTAAAGGCTCCGATACATGGCCCTTCCTGAAAAGATGATGAATTGTGGTTGCAAAGTTGACTGAGAACATAGTTTGTTGGTTTCAAATAGAGTTTATGCTTTATACTTTGATGTTGTGATGAATTGTCACTTATTCATGAGAGGTCTATGATAAAAGTGCTATGATAAACGTTTTATATTAAAGTTTGTTGTTGTTATAATAAGTCACATGATGCTGCTATGTTCGTATTTTTGTTTTTATCGGCACCTCTCTCTCTAAGCATGCAGACATGTTTTTCAATTTCGGTTTTCGCTTGAGGACAAACGAGGTCTAAGCTTTGGGGGAGTTGATACGTCCATTTTGCATCATGTTTTCCTACTGTTATTGTATAATAATGCTGTTTGGAGTAATTCTAATGCCTTTTCTCTCATAATATGCAAGGTATGCACCAAGGGGGAGAATTCTGGCAGCTGAAAATCTGGACCTGAAAATGCTACGCCAAGCTACCTATTCTGCACAACTCCAAATGAGCTGAAACTACCCTAGGATTTTCTATGGAATATTTAATAAATATTGGAGCAAATAAGTAACAGAGGAGGGCACCAGGTGGGAACAACCCACCTGGGCGCGCTAGGAGGCCCAGGCGCGCCCTGGTGGGTGCTGCCCACCTCGGCCCACCTCCGGTGCCCATCTTCTGGTATATAAGTCATTTTGACCTAGAAAAAATAATGAGAGGACAATCGGGACGAAGCGCCGCCGCCTCGAGGCAGAACTTGGGCAAGAGCACTTTTGCCGTCCGGTGGAGCGATTCCGCCGGGGGAACTTCCCTCCCGGAGGGGGAAATCATCGTCATCATCATCACCACCAACTCTCCCATCTTGGGGAGGGCTATCTTCATCAACATCTTCACGCACCAACTCCTCTCAAACCCTAGTTCATCTCTTGTGTTCAATCTTTGTATCAAAACTACAGATTGGTGCTTGTGGGTGACTAGTAGTGTTGATTACATCTTGTAGTTGATTACTATATGGTTTATTTAGTGGAAGATTATATGTTCAGATCCATTATGCTATTTAATACACTTCTTATCTTGAGCATCTTTATCATTTGTGAGTAGTCACTTTCGTTCTTGAGGTCACGGGAGAAATCATGTTGCAAGTAATATGTGAACTTGATATGTGTTCGATATTTTGATGCTATGTATGTTGCCATTCTCTTAGTGGTGTCATGTGAACGTCAACTACATGACACTTCACCATATTTGGGCCTAAGGGAATGCACTGTGGAGTAGTTATTAGATGGTGGGTGGTGAGAGTGATAGAAGCTTAAACCCCAGTTTATGTGCTATTCCATAAGGGGCCGATTGGATCCAAATGTTTAATGCTATGGTTAGAATTTACCTTAATACTTTTCTCGTGGTTGCGGATGCTTGCGAGAGGGTTAATCATAAGTAGGAGGTTTGTTCAAGCAAGAACATCACCTAAGCGCCGGTCCACCCACATATCAAATTATCAAGGTACCGAACACGAATTAAGCCAACATGATGAAACTGACTAGATGAAATTCCCGTGTACCCTCAAGAACACTTTGATTATCATAAGAAACCTTTTTGGCATGTCCTTTTCTTCAAAACGATTGGGCTACCTTGCTGCACTTCTGTCACTACTATTGTTACTTGCTCATTACAAATTATCCCGCTATCAAACTACTCCGCTACTCACAATTTTAGCACTTGCAGACATTACCTTGCTGAAAACCACTTATCATTTCCTTCTGCTCCTCGTTGTGTTCGACACTCTTACTTATCGAAAAGGGCTACAATTGACCCCATATACTTGTGGGTCATCAAACATGGGCTTGATCTATGGGATGATTTTTTTCTGGAGGAAGACAAAATGGATGGGTGCTGGAATATGTGAAGGGGACCCACGTGGGACCCACAAGGCAGGGGCGCGCCCTCCACCCTTGTGGCCCACTGGTGCAGCCCCTCGTGCATATTTAGTGCTAGAAATTCTAAAATATTCTATAAAAAATCATACTAAATCTTTAGGGCATTTGGAGAACTTTTATTTTTGGGACATTTTTTATTGGACGGATAATTCAGAAAACAGACAGATAATACTATTTTTTGCTTTATTTAATATAAATAACAGAAAGTAGAAAGTAAGTACAAAAGGTTGTGCCTTCTAAATTCAACCATCTCATTCTCATCAAAAGGAATCTGTTAACAAGGTTGATCAAGTCTTATTAACAAACTTCTTCCGAATAACATGAAACCGGTGAATTTTCGAATAACACTAGGTTACTTCAACGGGGATATGCATGTCCTCAACAATAAGAATATCATATTTATTTTTGACAGTAGGAAAAGGGAATTCAAAATATCCAATAGTAATAGTTGAAATTTTTCCAATAGAATTGATACTATGAACTTTAGGTTGTTTCTTCGGAAAGTGTACCGTCTGCTCATTACCATTAACATGAAAAGTGACATTGCCCTTGTTGAAATCAATCACAGCCCCTGCAGTATTCAAAAAGGGTCTACCAAGGATGATTGACATACTGTCTTCCTCGGGAATATCAAGAATAACAAAGTATGTTAAGATAGTAACGTTTGCAACCACAACAGGCACATCCTCACAAATACCGATGAGTATAGCAGTTGATTTATCAGCCATTTGCAAAGAGATTTCAGTAGGTGTCAACTTATTCAATTCAAGTCTACGACATAAAGAGAAAGGCATAACACTAACACCGGCTCCAAGATCACATAAAGCAGTTTTAACATAGTTTCTTTTAATGGAGCATGGTATAGTTGGTATTCATGGATCTCCAAGTTTCTTTGGTATTCTAGCCTTAAAAGTATAATTAGCAAGCATGGTGGAAATCTTAGCTTCCTGTATCTTTCTTTAATTTGTAACAATATCTTTCATATACTTAGCATAAGGAGACATTTTTAGAATATCAGTCAAACACATACGCAAAAAGACAGGTCTACGCATTACACAAAGCACTCAAAATCCTCATCATCCTTTTTCTTGGATGGCTTAGGAGGAAAGGGCATGGGTTTATGAACCCAAGGTTCTCTTTCTTTACCATGCTTCCTAGCAACAAAGTCTCTCTTATCATAACGTTGATTCTTTGATTGTGGGTTATCAAGATCAACAACAAGTTCAATCTCTACATCATTATCATTACTATGTTTTGCATCAACATGAACATCATCATTAACATTATCACTAGGTTCATGTTCATCACGAGATTGTGTCTCGGCATCAGAAATAGAAATATCATTTGGATTCTCATGTGTGTCTATAATAGGTTCACTGGAAGCATGCAAAGTCCTATCATTGTTCTTTCTCTTTTTGTTACTAGGACTAGGTGCACAGTATTAATTCACTGATGATCTTGCTCAACTCTCTTAGGATGGCCCTCATGATACAAAGGTTCTTGGGTCATTTTACCACCTCTAGTCATAACCCTAACAACATTATCATTATTCTTACTATTCAACTCATTGAGAAAATCATCCTAAGACATGGAAGTACTTGTTCTACTTGAGTCCTAGACATGGAAGCATGCTTACTAATAAGCTTAAGATCATTAACAGTTCTACTCATATAATCTCCCAAGTAGTCAAGCATGTGAGCATTACGTTTCAATTGTCTACTAACATAACCATTGAAATTTTCTTGTTTCACAATAAAATTATCAAACTCATCCAAGCATTGACAACAAACTTATTATGAGGGATATCATCTTCATCAAATCTATAGAGAGTGTTTACCACTACTACCTGTGTCGAGTTATCAAGACCATGTATTTCTTCAATAGGCGGTAACTTCTTAACATTTTCAGCTTTAATACCTTTTTCTTTCATAGATTTCTTTGCCTCTTGCATATCTTCAGGACTGGGAAATAGAATACGTATTTTCTTCGGAGTTGGCTTAGGAGTTGGTTCAAGAAGTGTCCAATCATTATCATTACTCAATATATTATTCAATAGAAATTCAGCTTGCTCAACAGTTCTTTCCCTGAAAACACAACTAGCACAACTACCTAGGTGGTCCCTAGAAGCATCGGTTAGTCCATTATAAAAGATATCAAGTATTTCATTTTTCTTGAGAGGATGATCAGGCAAAGCATTAAGTAATTGGAGAAGCCTCCCCCAAGATTGTGGGAGACTCTCTTCTTCAATGTGCACAAAGTAAAATATTTCCTGTAAGGATGCTTGTTTCTTATGAGCAGGAAAATGTTTTGCAGAGAAGTAGTCAATCATATCCTGGGGACTACGCACACAACCAGGAGCAAGAGAATTAAACCATAACTTAGCATTACCCTTTAATGAAAAAGGAAACAACTTAAGAATATAGTAATATCGGATTTTTTTTTCTCATGAGCAAATAGGGTGGCTATATCATTCAATTTAGTAAGATGTGCCACAACAGTTTCAGATTCATAACCATGGAAAGGATCAAATGCAACCAAAATAATTAACTTAGGATCGACAGAGAATTCATAATCCTTACAAGTAACACAGATAGATGAAGTAGCAAACTAAGGGTCATATTGCATTCTAGCATTCAAAGATTTTTCTTTCAGCTTAGCTAACAGTTTCTTAAGATCATCTCTATCATTGCAAGCAAGAAAGTCTAGCAGTTTCTTCATCCATAATATAACCCTCAGGTACAACAGGAAATTTGTATCTAGGGGGAGAATCATAATCTTCAGTCTCAATAATATCATAAGTTCCAATAATTTCATTATCTCTAACCCTAGCAAGTTGTTCATCAAGAAATTCACCTAGTGGCACAGTATTATCAAGCAAAGAAGTAGTATCATCATAAGCATCATTGTCGGTGTCAAAACCGGCGGATCTCGGGTAGGGGGTCCCGAACTGTGCGTCTAGGCGGATGGTAACAGGAGACAAGGGACACGATGTTTTTACCCAGGTTCGGGCCCTCTTGATGGAGGTAAAACCCTACTCCTGCTTGATTAATATTGATGATATGGGTAGTACAAGAGTGGATCTACCACGAGATCAAGGAGGCTAAACCCTAGAAGCTAGCCTATGGTATGATTGTTGTTCGTCCTATGGACTAAAACCCTCTGGTTTATATAGACATCGGAGAGGGCTAGGTTTACACAAAGTCGGTTACAATGGTAGGAGATCTACATATCCGTATTGCCAAGCTTGCCTTCCATGCCAAGGAAAGTCCCATCCGGACACGGGACGAAGTCTTCAATCTTGTATCTTCATAGTCTTGGAATCCGGCCGATGATGATAGTCCGGCTGTGCGGACACCCCCTAGTCCAGGACTCCCTCAGTAGCCCCTGAACCAGGCTTCAATGACGACGAGTCCGGTGCGCATATTGTCTTCGACATTGCAAGGCGGGTTCCTTCTCCGAATAATCCATAGAAGATTTTGAACGCCCGGATAGTGTCTGGCTCTGTAAAATAAATTCCATGTACCATCGTAGAGAGAATAATATTTACACAAGTTCAATCTGCTGACGTGTTTTGTGGCGTGACGTCACACCACTACCAAGCCTTTACTTAAATCGTTTTTATTATACCACCTTAGCGTGTTTAGCGAAGCGATTTCCTTGGCACGTCTTGTCGAAGCAGAGATCGTGTCCCCCTTATTCCGGGATTACCATCAATACAGACGTGGGTAACCCAACCGCGCCCGTCGCCACGCCCCCTCCATCGAAGGCGGGTTCCAGACGGTCACGGAGACGGCTCTTGGTATTCTCCTTCTTTATAATGAGACCCAAGCTCGTTCTTTTTCTTCAATACTCAATCGAATCCGCCCCTCGCCCCGAGCTCCAACACTCAGGGCTCCAGATTCGAGCGCTTCGGAAGTTCAACAATGTCCAGCTCTGACTTGCAGGGCCGGTGGATGCCGACGGAGGAGGATGTGCTAAAGCTGAGAGAAGCCAGGTACTTAACCTACGAGATTTCGCATAGGCTTCCTGCCCAAGGGCAAGTCATTCCCACTCCCGAGCCAGGCGAGAGCATCGTGTTCATGTCTCACCTCCGTTGGGGTTTAGGCTTCCCGATGGATCCCTTCGTGAGGGGGCTCATGTTTTATTATGGGTTGGAATTCTACGACTTGGCTCCGGAGTCCATCCTCCACATCTCATCATTCATTGTCGTCTGCGAAGCCTTCCTCCGCACCACCCCTCACTTCGGTTTGTGGCTCAAAACCTTCAACGTGGAGCCGAAGATGATTGAGGCGTCGGTAGTCTTGGCGGGCGGTTGTAAGCAAGAGGGCCGATGCTCCATGGCCCGAGGGCTCTTTTCAAGAGGATCTCGGTTTATGGCAACAGGAGTGGTTCTATATTACCGCTCCCAGGGGCAGCAGGCAAAGGCCGCCTCCCATCTTTCACTCTGGTCCTCCACAACGGCCGACGTCATGGGTCAACAAAGGGCTTGACTGGGGGCCGTCCAAGGACGTACCCCTATTGCAGGGCCGGATTCGAGACCTCCAGGAGACGAAGATCAATCTGGTCGTAGTGATGCAGGTTATGCTGATTTGGCGTCTTCCGCCCTGCAAACGTCGCCCCCTCCGCCTATGGGAATTCAATCCGGAGGGACCACGAGCTATCCAACACTTCATGGGTACGACACCCGTGGAGATGTACAAATTGTTCTTCGGATCACAAGAAGTGTGTCCGGAATTGACTGAGGACGCTGGCTTAAGCTGCAATCGCCCGGACGCTCAAGTAAGTAGCCCTGTGTCCGGACATACCGTTTGTTTGCATATTCTTGGATTTACCTTTTAACTAATCATCCTTTGAACAGGAGTGGATAGCGCAGCCAAAACTGATACGGTGTCCGGCCCCCCTCCCAGAGACCGCGCTGAATCCGGTGTTGGTCAAGATGCTGGAGGTTGCGCCTTCAGAGGAGGGCGAAGGGGAAAACAGAGAAACTACCACCTCTACTAAGGTGGCTTTGGAGAAAGGGGGGGTCGAGAATCCCTCCCTCCAGGGGGAGAAGAGGACCGCTTTCGAAGACCCGGAGGCTAAGGCCTCAAAGCGGGGGAAGAAATCTTCACCAGAGGGTCCTACGCCAGGGGAAGCCCCGGCCGCACTATCTCCCCCAGGGAATCAGCCCTCCAGCAAGCCGTAAGTAGGAAAAGGGGAGTTTTGTAATAAGGGACATCCCTATTTTTGCTTGAGGATAACCGAAGTTTTTATCTTGTAGTTCGGATCTCCGTCCTTCTCAGCTGAGCTCGTCTTCAGGGGACCTTCGTCCGGAGATGATGGAGAGCGAGACACCTCCATCTGCCGTACCGTCAGGCGGGGCGGACGACCCTGAGGTGTCGTCGCGGAGGGTGTCCCTGAGTCTGGCAGGGCCGGAGAGTTCGGCACCAACTGGTGTACGGCCGGGGGAGCTGAAGGATCTGCTCGAGTGTCACATCCCTAGTTCTGACAATGCCTAGTGCATGCATTAGAGTGTTGCATCATGTTTAAAATTTACGAAACTTGAAATGGGGATTGCCTAAACCCTAGCATCAAAGGAATTCACTAGGTTCAACTAAAATATTTTCAGTGAGTTCCAAATGGCTTTCAAAAATGTTCATCATTTCTGGAAAATGCTAGAACCATAACCAGAGGTGTTGCACATTTTTCCATGACATATTTGGTCACTGAATTAAATCATATGCTATTTGCAATTGGGCATTTAAATGCTATATAATATTTTAAATGCTCAATTAATTCTGAACAAGTGAGGGCTGTTGGGAATATTCCAAGCAGAGCCCACAATTATTTTCAGGATTTTTGAAAACGTTTTGGTATTTTAAATAAAGCCCGAAGTTACATAAAATAGAAAACAGAAATAGAGAGAGAGAGAGAGTTTTACAGGCGCTCACTGGCTTTGCCCAAGACAGCCCAGCCCATTGGCCTGTGCCAGTCATCGTTGTCCTCTCGCCCGGTCGGGCAGGCGCGTGCCCGGCAGCGCGCGCTCCAGCGCGCCACGCGAGCTCCCTGCCTGCCTGCGTCCTCGTCGCCCTGGATGCCTCCGCGCACGCCACGCAGCCTCCCCGACCGCCCCTCACTCTCTCTCGAGCTCTTCCCCCCCTCTGCTCCCTCTCCCTCTCATGCCCGAGCGCAGCCGTTGCCGCCGCCCATCGCTGCCGCAACCACCGGGCACCCCACGCCTCACCGACGCGGCCACGGGCTCCGCCTCGTCCCTCTCTTCCTCCTCACCGAGCCGCCCGACGCCGGAAGCCCCTGGACGCCGCAAGCACCGCCGTTCCCCTCGTCGGCCACCGGAGATCGTCGCCGTCGATTTGCTGCTTTCGGTGCCTCCCCGAGCTCGCTGACCCTCCCGTTCGACTCACTGTGAGCTCCTCTGCCGCTCCCCTCTCTCCCCGTGCTCTGTTACGCCGTGTACCCTCCGTTTCCACCGGAGCCGAGAGCCGGCCGCCGCCGTTCTTGTCACCGCTATAACAAGAGCTGGCAAAGCTTGTTCCCGAGCACGGCTACGAGCTCAGCAGCTCCGCAGCAAGCTAACGCCGCCACCAGCCTGTCTTTCCGTGCACTATAGCGTTGCGCCGCTCGATCCCGAGTTCCGGCAACCGCCGCGGGCTCCACTCCGGCGAGCTCCGGCCTCCCCACAACCCAGCACCTGCACCGTTCGACGCACGGGAGCAAGAGCTTTCCAACGCACCCAGACACGCTTCGAACGGTGGCCCATAGAGCAAACCCGACGCGGGCACAGCCGCGGTCTGTCGTCGCCGGCGGTTAAACGCCGGTGGCTGACGTGGCAACCTAGTTAGGACTAATCACCATGCTAATTAGCCTCCTCTCTCACTGACACATGGGCCCACACCCTTAACTAACCATGGCTTAGTCTCCTTCTTAGTTTAGGTTAATCACAGTGGCCCCACGCGTTAGTTTTGACCACGCTGATGTGGCCGTTGACTGGGCCCACACGGCAGCGACCCTAGACGACACTGTGTCACTGACCAGTGGACCCCACTGGTCAGGTTTGACCTGGACCGTGCCTCGTTGACCTGCTGACATCATGATGATGTCAGGCTGACGTAGTAATGCCCTTTTCTGGATTTATTCTTATTCTGAAAAATCCAGAAATTTGCCTAAACTTCTAAAATTCATAGAAATTAATCTGTAACTCCAAATGCAAAGATTTATATATGAAAAATGATCAGAAAAATCCAATCTATCCATCTGTACCATTTTCATGCATGTTAGAACAACTTTTGTTCACTGTTTAGGACAAATCATATAAATGGCATTTAAATATCCACATATGGAGTTTGAATTTGAATCTTGGATTTAAACCAACTCCATTTAACCTGCTGCTAGTTGCATTAGTTCAAATCACATCATATTGCCATTTCATAGCATGCATCATATTGTGCATTGCATTGATCATGTTTCTTCTGTGTTTGCCGGAGTTGTTCCCCCTCGGTAGACGTTGTACCGACATTGTGATCGTTGACACTGATGAAGACTCAATGCTATCTTCAGAAGTGCCAGGCAAGCAAAACCCCCTTGTTCATTCCGATACAATCCCACTCTCTTGCTCCTGCTCTCTTTTACTGCATTAGGACAACAACGATTCATCATTACTTGCTGCGGTAGCTGAACCCCTTTATCCTTCGCATGACTGTCATTCCACGATAAATAGATGAAACCCACTAGCATGAGTAGGAGTTGTTTGAGCCTGTTGTGTCTACTCATTCATGCTTGTTTGTCATGCACTGCTTTGCTTAGAGTTGAGTCGGTCCGATTCATCGAGGATGAATCAGAGGTGTGTGAACATGTCCTCTTGTGTGTGAGCTAAGTGTGTGAACACGATTTGGTAAAGGTATCGGTGAGAGGCCATGTAGGAGTACTTGGTGGGTTGTCTCATTGAAGCCGTCCTTAGGAACTGAGTTACGTGTTTGTGATCCATGATTCAACTACTACCATGCATTGGGCCTGAAATATGACCCGCTTCGACTTCTTATTCGCCCTTGTCCTCTGTCCGGGAGTTGCAAGTAGTTTACGTGTTTGTAGTATGCTAGAGGCCGTGCAGTCTTGGTCCGTAGGGGTGGGCTATGATCACGGTGAGCGCGTGGCAGATAAACAGGCGCCCGTTTGGTGTCAAGGAACCTGTTCACATCATTTGGGGCTGTGGCGAAACTCTGGCGGATCTCCTCATGGATGGAACCCGAATAGGCGATAAACTGGACTAGAGACTTGAGTGTCTAGGTAGGTCGTGGTCTACACCCACGTCGGCTTTAAGCTTGAAGTCTGCCGAGCGGATGTCGTGTGTCTGAGCGCTAAGTGGTGGAAACATGTATGAAGAAGTACACCCCTGCTGGGGTTAATATCATCTATTGAATAGTCGTGTCCGGTAAAGGACTTCTAGGTTGCTTATAACGGTTAGTAGACAAGTGAAAGTGGATACTCTAAAATCGCAAGATAAGCGTGAGTACTATGGATGGCGTTCTCGTGAGGGAGGCGGAGGCGGATCCATAGTGGTGTATTGATATGGTGAATATGTGGACTTGTGTGCGCCACCTCAAAAGAGTTACTTGCAATAGTAGATTAGGATAGCCACCGAGTCAAAGCTGGCTTGCTGCTGTTAAACTCCACCATCCCCTTTTGTTGATAATGATGCATATGTAGTTAGTTCTGATGTAAGTCTTGCTGGGTACATTTGTACTCACGTTTGCTTATTTTATGTTTTTGCAGAGAGACCTCGGTCTCGCTAGTAGTTCTGCGTGGACTTCGACGTTTAGCTTGTTACCTCAGCTACGATCTTGTGCCCTTGGCAGGATCTGGTAAATAGTCATGCTTCTAAGCCTTTTTCTTTTGTAGATGTCTGTACTCAGACATGTTAGCTTCCGCTTGTGCTTGACTTGTATGCTCTGAATGTTGGGTCGTGAGACCCATGTTTGTAATATCTCGCTCCTCGGAGCCTATTGAATAAATACTTGAGTCGTAGAGTAATGTTGTGATGCCGTGTTGTATTTGCACATATCGAGCATATTGTATGTATGTTATTGAAATGCTTGGTATGTGTGGGATCTGACTATGTAGTTGTTTATCTTTAGTAGCCTCTCTTACCAGGAAATGTCTCCTAGTGTTTCCACCGAGCCATGGTAGCTTGCTACTGCTCCGGAACACTTAGGCTGGCCGGCATGTGTCCTTCTTCGTTCTGTATGCATCCTTCGGGAAATGTCACGCGATGAATCGGAGTCTGTTAGCCGCTACAGCCGGTTCACGAGTCTGCTAGCCAGTGCTACAGACTGGATTCACTTTCGATGATGACCGACACATTTGATGTTGGGTCATGGATGCTGTCCTGTAAGTTTGTGCCACTTTGGGTTTACGACTAGCCATGTCGGCCGGGCTCCTTATCATATGGATGCTAGCGACACTATCATATCGTGTGCCAAAAGGCATAAGCGGTCCGATGCAAAGGTATGGCGACACCGTGGGAATACCGTGCGTGAGGCCGCAAAGTGATATGAGGTGTTACATGCTAGATCGATGTGGCATTGAGTCGGGTCTGACAGCTTTGGTATCGAGCTTGATTTGCTGTGGGATTACCAAGCCAAACTGGTCGAAGTTGAGTCTAGAAATGCTTTAGTTATGTAAGGGAATTGATTGTGGGATGGAACGTAAGGCTCTTTTTACTCCTTATACCTCATGGCCTTCTGATCTGAGTCAACCTCTTCTCTTCTACGGGGATTAAGAACTAGGCCTTCTCATCTATCTATCAGGATGACGTGTTACTAAACCATAGACTTATAGAATTGATAGTTTCAAATCTCAGTTCAACTTTTACTACTTCCGTATGTTCATAGCTAGTCTCAGAACATTGATATTGTGATATTAAGTGGTTATGCCACCATATTTTCAGGATGTCTCAAATCATTTTGAGCATTTACAGCCGTTATGCTGTCCGAGTCATCCCAGGTTTCTAAATAGTCTGATGCACTTGCAAATCCTTTCTTTCCGTTCCCGATGTCCTTTATGGTCAGAATAAGCACACTAACTGGTGCGTTGAGGTAATTTATTGCCTTGACATATATGTTGGAGCTATTATTATGACCCTAGGTGTTTTAGGGAGTCAGCTAGTAATCTAGCAATGTTTAGTGTTCCCAGTGTGAAGATTCTGGCCATCATTCTCGAAAGCATCTTGTGATGCTACTTAGGAGTAGGTATTCTATTCCTGGGTTTTGAACCCGAGATTCACCCTACTTACCTCATGTTGATAGTGCTTGCTAGTTCCTTTAGGAAATTAGTAACCTTTGCATTAGTTCTCGAGTTCCATGGTATTTCCTTCTTCCGAATACCATGAACCGTTAAGGCAGAAGTTATTTAAGCCAAAAGATCACAATCAGAGTACTCTTGAGGAGTTCTCCGTTCTATATTGCGACTCTGCCAGTTCTACTTTTCTGCATGGGTTATCCGGAAGAAACCTGTTGAACTTGATTCGACATACTAATCCATGCATACACAACTCAGAAAATCATATGTTCCTTTGAGTTGTCCCCCTTTAGTTGTATACTGACCTTCGTCTATCAATTGATAGTCAAGAGTATGCGTGCATTCATTTATCGATGCCTATCACTCTTGTGGTCCGTCAAGCCATTCTATTCCAAAATGACTAGGAGAAACGAACTCCAGTACCTTGTCCATTTCCAGGATTGGGTCAAAGCAGTCGTACTCCGCAGATCAAATACTAATCCAGCTTTTGTTCTGTTCTACCTTGGAGTAATACCATCTTTATATCAAGAATGTCATGGGAATTGCACACCATCCTATGAATTCTTGATGTAGTAATACTCCTCGCCATCATTACTCATTCCTTGGTTCCGTGTTGTCATGGCGGAATACCGACAAGTGAATCGTGATGTGTGAAATCTATACTCCTAGCAACTCCGTTGCTTAGTAGTTAAAGGACAATAACCTCACTCTTAGCATGTTGATTTTTGAATCATCACCCTAAGTATGATTGTGCTACCTAGTCCTTATTTCTGGTGCACTCTCCGATCAATGAGTTAGGATCTTGTCAAACCCTCGCTCTTTTGATCATATCATCTTTCCCTGAAAAGCAAGATTGTTCTCGAGCTTAGTAACATAGCGGTGGTTCGTGATTTTCCGAATATCTTCTTGGAAGTATTACCAGGTTGTCACCTGACCGCTATGTTGAGTTCGTGATCAAGTTGGTTTCATATAAACCACCCTTCTCCAAGAATCATGTTGCATACCCCGAGCTAGTTGGTTAAGCTAAACAACAACTTGGAGAGTTGGAAGAGAAAAGCTTGTCCGACTTAGCTCATGTTAAGGGATATCTTGTATATCCCCATCGATTGGTCCTCGTGATCAGTTGTTGGATCTATTGCGTTGTCTAAACTTTGACTTGAGTATGGGCTATTGTCAAGTCATATCAGAACCAATGATGTGCGTAATGTTGTCTTACCCGTGGTTGATCCCTCGGGCATACACCATTATATCCTTTGGTCTGACCAATGCTATCACTGTGTTCACCTAATTATGGAATTCCATTTATATGGAAACCAGGATGAACTGTTGTTGAGCCCATCGACAACATCCTTATCTTCTCCATAATCTTGTTGAACATTAAGCTAGTATTGGAAACTTTTGAAAGCATTTCTTCATGCTAGCTCATGAAGCATATGTCCGGATGAAAGAAGTGACTCTCTCTAACTCACGTGCATTTGATGCAAGCTGCCGCCGTGGGTTCGAGAAAGTTAGTTTTTACTTCCTCTGGAATCGTCCCAAGTTAGTCACACATGTGCGAAGTACTCTATGGTTTGGTAGGTTGGCCGCCTCCATTCTATATGTGTTTCCTAGCACAACAAGCCACTTATTGACTTGTTCAAGGATAAGAAGTTCCTTCTTAAGAATCATGACTTATGCAAGGACTTCGATATCTGTGATGATGGTTCCCCTCCTGAACTCGGTAGTGTTTTATTATAAGACTACTCTGTGGTCATGCTTGTCTTGGACAACATGTTCACATGTTGTAGCAGAACCGGCTCGTGTTTTGGAGCTTACTACCATAGTTCATTTCCCGAGAATCTTGCAACGTTATCTCATCGATTTGTGTTGCAAACTTTCATTTTACTTTCTAGACTCGATGAGTCTAGATTATTCTGACACCAACCAGATCTGAATCTCAGGCAGATATGATGGTTGGAACGTTCCCAAAATTATATTATTGGTCTCTCGTAACCGGTAAAATGGATGTCGTGGCCAACACACCCAGCCGGAAGACCTGTTATTGTAATATCTTGATTGAAGAAGTTGGCCACCTCTCCATAAGGACTTCGTAGGAATTATTCCCTATTTGTATGCCTTATGATTTTTATGTTCCCGAAGTCCGACCTGTTACTTGATGTTCTAGATATCAAACCATATCTATGAATGGGATACGCTGGTACATCATGGAGAACATTAGAAGCGGAGTGCTAAATGTCTCTCGGTCGATCATCCAGATTTTGTCCCCTTGGTCTCGCTAAGGTGAAATCTGAGAAAGTGTTATCTTCCTTTGCATCTGCATCGTCTATCGCTACTCATCATGGTAGTATGTTGTGTTGTCAGCACCCTTGACACGGATGTTGATAAAACCTTGATGATTATGGAAATGCTCAAGTTCTTGAGAGCACACACAAGCGCTAGGTGTTATCATCGGCACTAACTGGGATTGCTCTCAGTTTCCTCGGTTATGCTATAACCAATCCAACAGTGGATTCACTCTCTACTGTTGAGCTTCTCCCCAGTTACTAAAATCATCCATTGTGTTTTCCTCAACAAGGTAATCAACATCATCCATGCTCGTCCGGGTATGTCACTCATCCAGACTCCTTCAACTGAACGATTATGATTTGCCTTAAGTTGGTATAAAGAGTTTCAATGATCTCTAAATCAAAGGTAATTCTTTTTGCCACTTAAGGGAATATTTCTACGAGTCACCTTCCCTAAGGTGCATCGTTGTGGTATCATGGCGACTATTTTCCTCGCTACTTTGAAACCCTCATCAATTGTTTCTTCCATCCTTCATGATGTATGTCTTGCCTCTCATCTCAAGAGATGTTCTACATCTCATTTCGTGAGTTGATCTTGTGATTATTAAGATGATCCATCCTTGTAGAGTCTCCTTCTGTCGTCATCGTGTTGGATGAAGACCTCGCAAGCAAAGACGTCAAGATCAATTGGAACACTGAATCAGCATCCTCGAGAAAGACATCTGGATCGTGAAGATCGTGTTAGCTTGTATCCCTCTGCCTTCTTACCTCACGTCTTGAATCTCGGGATGAGATTCTTGTTTAGTAGGGGTGAGCTGTCACATCCCTAGTTCTGACAATGCCTAGTGCATGCATTAGAGTGTTGCATCATGTTTAAAATTTACGAAACTTGAAATGGGGATTGCCTAAACCCTAGCATCAAAGGAATTCACTAGGTTCAACTAAAATATTTTCAGTGAGTTCCAAATGGCTTTAAAAAATGTTCATCATTTCTGGAAAATGCTAGAACCATAACCAGAGGTGTTGCACATTTTTCGATGACATATTTGGTCACTGAATTAAATCATATGCTATTTGCAATTGGGCATTTAAATGCTATATAATATTTTAAATGCTCAATTAATTCTGAACTTAAGTGAGGGCTGTTGGGAATATTCCAAGCAGAGCCCACAATTATTTTCAGGATTTTGAAAATGTTTTGGTATATTAAATAAAGCCCGAAGTTACATAAAAATAGAAAAGCGTAAAAGCAAAAAGAGAGAGAGTTTTACAGGCGCTCACTGGCTCGCCCAAAGACGGCCCAGCCCATTGGCTGTGCAGTCATCGTTGTCCTCTCGCCCGATCGGACGAGGCGTGCGGTTCGACGCGTGCGCGCCGCGCAGCGCCACTTGAGCTCCTTGCACTGCGTCCTCGTCGCCCTGGATGCCTCCGCGCACGCCACGCAGCCTCCCCGACCGCCCCTCACTCTCTCTTGAGCTCTTCCCCCCTCTGCTCCCTCTCCCTCTCATGCCCGAGCGCAGCCGTCACCGCCGCCCGTCGCTGCCGCGACCACCGGCCACCCCACACCTCACCGACGCGGCCACGGGCTCCGCCTCGTCCCTCTCTTCCTCCTCACCGAGCCGCCCGACGCCGGAAGCCCCTGGACGCCGCAAGCACTGCCGTTCCCCTCGTCGGCCACCGGAGATCGTCGCCGTCGATTTGCTGCTTTCGGTGCCTCCCCGAGCTTGCTGACCCTCCCGTTCGACTCACTGTGAGCTCCTCTGGCGCTCCCCTCTCTCCCCGTGCTCTGTTGCACCGTGTACCCTCCGTTTCCACCGGAGCCGAGAGCCGGCCGCCGCCGTTCTTGTCGCCGCTGTAACAAGAGCTGGCAAAGCTCGTTCCCGAGCACGGCTACGAGCTCAGCAGCTCTGCAGCAAGCTAACGCCGCCACCAGCCTGTCTTCCCGTGCACTATAGCGTTGTGCTGCTCGATCCCGAGCTCCGGCAACCACCGCGGGCTCCACTCCGGCGAGCTCCGGCCTCCCCACAACCCAGCACCTGCACCGTTCGACGCGCGGGAGCAAGAGCTTTCCAATGCACCCAGACACGCTTCGAACGGTGGCCCGTAGAGCAAACCCGACGCGGGCACAACCGCGGTCTGTCGTCGCCGGCAGTTAAACGCCGGTGGCTGACGTGGCAACCTAGTTAGGACTAATCACCGTGCTAATTAGCCCCCTCTCTCACTGACACATGGGCCCACGCCCTTAACTAACCACGGCTTAGTCTCCTGCTTAGTTTAGGTTAATCACAGTGGCCCCATGCGTCAGTTTTGACCACGCTGACGTGGCCGTTGACTGGGCCCACACGGCAGCGACCTTAGACTGGTCAGGTTTGACCTGGACCGTGCCTCGTTGACCTGCTGACATCATGGTGATGTCAGGCTGACGCAGTAATGCCCTTTTCTGGATTTATTCTTATTCTGAAAAATCCAGAAATTTGCCTAAACTTCTAAAATTCATAGGAATTAATCTGTAACTCTAAATGCAAAGATTTATATATGAAAAATGATCAGAAAAATCCAATCTATCCATCTGTACCATTTTCATGCATGTTAGAACAACTTTTGTTCACTGTTTAGGACAAATCATATAAATGGCATTTAAATATCCACATATGGAGTTTGAATTTGAATCTTGGATTCAAACCAACTCCATTTAACCTGCTGCTAGTTGCATTAGTTCAAATCACATCATATTGCCATGTCATAGCATGCATCATATTGTGCATTGCATTGATCGTGTTTCTTCTGTGTTTGCCGGTGTTGTTCCCCCTCGGTAGACGTTGTACCGACATTGTGATCGTTGACACTGATGAAGACTCAATGCTATCTTCAGAAGTGCCAGGCAAGCAAAACCCCCTTGTTCATTTTGATACAATCCCACTCTCTCTCTCCTGCTCTCTTTTACTGCATTAGGACAACAATGATTCATCTGTTACTTGCTGTGGTAGCTGAACCCCTTTATCCTTTGCATGACCTATCATTCCACAGTAAATAGATGAAACCCACTAGCATGAGTAGGAGTTGTTTGAGCCCTGTTGTGTCTACTCATTCATGCTTGTTTGTCATGCACGATCTTTGCTTAGAGTTCGAGTTAGGTCGATTCATCAAGGATGAATCGGAGGTGTGTGAACATGTCCCTCTTGTGTGAGCTAAGTGTGTGAACACAATTTGGTAAAGGTATCGGTGAGAGGCCATGTAGGAGTACATGGTGGGTTGTCTCATTGAAGCCATTCTTAGGGCCGAGTTACGTGTTTGTGATCCATGATTCAGCTACTACCGCATTGGGCCTGAAATATGACCTGCTCGACTTCTTATTCACCCTTGTCCTCTGTCTAGGAGTTGCAAGTAGTTTCGGTGTTTGTAGTATCTTTGGAGGCCGTGCTTGTGATCTTGGCCGTAGGGGTGGGCTGTGATGCGGTAGGTACGTGGCCGGGTAAACCGGGCGCCCGTTTAGTGTCATGGAACAATGTTCACATCGTTCGGGGCTGTGAGCGAAACTCCGGCAGGATCTCCTCATGGATGGAACCTGAATTGGCGATAAACCTGGACTAGAGACTTGAGTGTCTAGGTAGGTCGTGGTCTACACCCACGTCGGCTTTCGCTTGAAGTCTGCCGAGCACATGTCGTGTGCAGACGCTAAGTGGTGGAAACATGTACGAAGAAGTACACCCCTGTAGGGTTAATATCATCTATTCGAATAGCCGTGTCCGCGGCAAAGGACTTCTGGGTTGCTTTCAACAGTTCATAGACAAGTGAAAGTGGATACTCTAAAATACGCAAGATAAGCGTGAGTACTATGGATGGCGTTCTCGTAGGGAGACGGGAGCGGATCCATAGTGGTGTATTGATATGGTGAATATGTGGACTCGTGTGCGCCACCTCAAAAGAGTTACTTGCAATAGTAGATTAGGATAGCCACCGAGTCAAAGCTGGCTTGCTGCTGTTAAACTCCACCATCCCCTTTTGTTGATAATGATGCATATGTAGTTAGTTCTGATGTAAGTCTTGCTGGGTACATTTGTACTCACGTTTGCCTATTTTATGTTTATGTAGAGAGACCTCGGTCTCGCTAGTAGTTCCACGTGGACTTCGACGTTTAGCTTGTTACCTCAGCTACGATCTTGTGCCATTGGCAGGATCTGGTAAATAGTCAGGCTTCGAAGCCTTTTTCTTTTGTAGATGTCTGTACTCAGACATGTTAGCTTCCGCTTGTGCTTGACTTGTATGCTCTGAATGTTGGGTCGTGAGACCCATGTTTGTAATATCTCGCTCCTCGGAGCCTATTGAATAAATACTTGAGTCGTAGAGTCATGTTGTGATGCCGTATTGTATTTGCACATATCGAGCATATTGTGTGTATGTTATTGAAATGCTTCGTATGTGTGGGATCTGACTATCTAGTTGTTTATCTTTAGTAGCCTCTCTTATCGGGAAATGTCTCCTAGTGTTTCCACCGAGCCATGGTAGCTTGCTACTGCTCCGGAACACTTAGGCTGGCCACATGTGTCCTTCTTCGTTCTGTATACATCCCTCGGGAAATGTCACGATGAATACCGGAGTCTGTTAGCCGCTACAGCCGGTTCACGAGTCTGCTAGCCAGTGCTACTGACTGGATTCACTTTCGGTGATGACCGACACGTTCGATGTTGGGTCATGGATGCTGTCCTGTAAGTTTGTGCTACTTTGGGTTTCTGACTAGCCATGTCAGCCGGGCTCCTTATCATATGGATGCTAGCGACACTATCATATCGTGTGCCAAAAGGCATAAGCGGTCCCGGAAAAGGTAAGGTGACACCTGTGGGAATACCGTGCATGAGGCCGCAAAGTGATATGAGGTGTTACATGCTAGATCGATGTGGCATTGAGTCGGGGTCCTGACATCGAGAGGGCGTCTATCTCAGAAGATCACCGTACATTAACGAGTACGGTGATTGAAAGAATTTCATCCGCTGAGGGCGGGTTGCATGATGCCATCACAAGTTTACTGACGGGGTTTGAGGTAAAAATGACATACCTTTGGACAGTTTTGCACATAGAGTGCGCCCTGTATAGATAGTAGCCCCTGAGACTCGGTATGTTTTCGAAAGCGACAGCATGCCGAGGATCATAATCTCAGTTATGAATTCTCGCCTTTCCTATGCAGGTGGCGGATCGTCCGGTGGCCAGCCGGACTGATAGAGTTGCCGAGCTAAGCGGCAACTCAGCGTTATGGATGCGGACATCGCTGGTCGATAAGCGACTTGACGAGTCACAAGGTAGGTTGTTTCTCGCGGTCACCTAGTAAGGGGCGATGCCGCTCCTTACAACATATGTGCTTAATGCAGATGGTGCCGCTGCTGTGGAGGACCTTCGGGCAGAGCTTGCTCGAGCCAAGGAGCAGGGAGTGATGCGGCTGCCTTGAAGGCGGCCGAAGAGCTAAAAGCCGAAAAGGCTGCTCACTGCCAAAGTAGGGTGGAGATGGCCGGAATGGCCGTGAAGCTGAAGGATGTTACCGACCGCTATGAGGTTCTTGAAAAAGAACGCAGAGCGGAGCAAGAGGACCTAAAGAAGGCCACCGCCGAAGCCAAGGATGCCCGTTCTGCAATGAGGGCTATAAAGGAGGAGCTGCGTCAGGCCGGAGACATTGCGGCTGGGAAGCCCTTTCTGCTGCGCAGGAAGTTCACAGAGCAGAAGTATGCTTAGCTTGGGCAGCTGTGGGGTGCGGAGGATAATTATATGGATTTGGCGGCGAGTGCGGCAGATGCTGTTGTGCACTTCCGAAGCCAAAAGGATCACGAGATGGAAGAGCTTTTTTGGTCTCAATTCCATAGTCCGGAGCGTTCACTTCCGTTGACCGATCGGTTGGCTGAGTGGGCTGAGCTGAATAAATTGTCGGATTTGCCATGACGGATGTAGTGGCTCATCTGTAGCCGAATAGGCCCAAGCCGAAGAGTTATTTTGGCTTATTGTAGCAATTCCTTGGGGCGGTGCCGCATATCAAGGCGATGAAGCGGTTGGCATGCATAGAGGGTGCACGGATGGCTCTCGCCCGCGTTAAGGCATGCTGTGCAGAGATGGATGCCACCGATGTTGCATCCCGGGGTTCGGACGAGAGTCGATTAGCCGCCGAGCACTATTTTGGGGAAGTCCTACAGGGCGCTCGTTTAATAGAGTCGCAGTGCTCGAAAAATGTTATGTTCAAATGACATGTATGATTTGTAGAACCATATAATATAAGTGCTTTTTATACTTGTGCGTTCAAGTATTGAAATATCTCCTGTGCGGCCGTTAATGTATACGTGTGTATAACCTGAAAGATGGCAGTCTTCAGCTTCAGGCCCCACGCACATGGTGCGGGGGTGTTTGCAAAATAGCGCATTTTCACACTAAATCCAACGTCTTGGTCCTGTGAAGGAGGTGGTAGCGTAGCAAACTAGGCAACCGGACTATAATGCTTTATCATTTTCACTTAGCCATAGGAGTTCGAAGGTGGGGCTACGATATAGCCCCTGGGGGCACCGCGCTCTCCGAATTCGGGGCGCGTATGTGCCTGACCGGGAAACGTGAAAGTGCAATCATGTCCTTATAGTGTGTTTTTGTTGGTTGATGACAATCTACATGTAGGGGACTAACAATGGCTGCCAAGTGAATCTCAGGTGTTGGTCCCCGGTTCGTCGAAATTGTGCGTGGATCAAGAGCATACGAAGTGGTTTCTCTCAAGGTTGAAGTGTTAAAATGTTGTTTCATTTTATTTCCTTGAGTATAGGATCCTGCACTATTAAGAGGGGATCGATTGGGTTAATGTGAGCTTGCTCAAGTCAAAAGCTCCTTTCTGTTTTCTTCTCGATCCATTACGCCTCGGGAGGCGGATGTCGGGCCGTGCGGATGTCCGGGCCGCTGTCCTCCCGGATGTCCGGCTCGCCCGATTTCGGCCCCACGTCGAAGGGTTTTCTTTTCGCGGATGTCCGGATGTGCGCCGGATATCCGGGCCGTCCTGTCTTGCCGGATGTCCGGGCCTCCTTCCGGATGTCCGGGCTCCTACTGCTCTACGCCTGATATGGTTCTGTAAATGTTCATTGAATCTCTGGATGTTCGGCTATTTGCCGGATGTCCGGGCTTCCCTTTCATGCCGGATGTCCGGGCTTGCCCCCCGGGATGTCCGGCTCCCCTGGTTCTCCTCTGTTCTGTTCTGTCTCCAAGTGGCTTGTCACGTCGGATGTCTGGCCTCTAGCCCAGATGTCCGGCCTGCCCGGTCACTTGCACTACAACAGCCATATTTTGAGCTCACACTATATATAGTGCCTCTCTTCCCACTAGAGAGGTTGACCATTCACTTTGAACAAACCCTAGAACACTTCTCACTCTCTCTCATTCCTCCACACCAAATCTTAGATCCCCAAGGGATTTGAGAGCTTTGGAAAGAAGTTGTCCGATCAAGTGATAGATCCATTCCCTCTCCTTCTTTGCACCCAAGGAGTTAAGTGATTTGAGCAAGTCTTAAGCAAATCCCCATCGATCTTGTTACTCTTGGAGGTTGGAGACTCCTAGGCGGTAGGAGTCTTCGGAGAGAATCGACCTTTGTGATTACCCCGAATAAGTTTGTGAGGGTTTGGAGACTACCCCAAGGTCTACCACTAGTGGTTGAGAAACGCCTTTGTGGTGTTGTCTCAAAGGGAGAATAGGGTGAGCCTTCGTGGCGGAGGTGTGCCTTCGTGGTAACATCCGCCCCTCTAACGGTGACTAGCTTCCCTCCAAGGAAGTGAACATCGGCATACATCCTTGTCTCCCGGAGTTGCGGTCATTCCTAACCCTAACTCTATACTTGTGGTTACTTGTTGTGATTGCCTTACTTACTACTTATTGTGCTTGCTCTCTTATATGCTTGTGTCACTTGCCTAGTACTTTGTACTTACTAGCAATTGTTAGGCTCACCTTCATATTCCGCTCTATTGCCTAAAATTGCTTAGTAATAATTAAAATTTGTAATTGTACCTATTCACCCCCCCCTCTAGGTCCATCTCGATCCTTTCAATTGGTATCAGAGCCTCGTGCTCTATTCTTGTGGCTTAACCGCCCTAGAGCAAGATGAACCCGGATGGGACTCCCCTTGTTGTAGATCCTAAGGATAAAGGTGTGGCTTCCTCTGAAGTCAAGACCTTTACGTCGGAGGATCTAGAACGAACCCTTGCTAAACAAAAGAGGAGTATGATGCTTCTCTTGAGGCCTTGGTCCAAATGAGATTAGCCACGTTGTCCACAAAGTGCTTGCACCACTCTCGGGTGGTCTTTGCTTTGAGCCAACTGTGCCTACTCCATCACTTGGTCGACAACCTCCTAGCAATGAACACGCCGGTGTTCCTTGGCTTTATGCAAGACCTCGGGTTGAGAAACCAAGATATAACCCTCAAGGCAAACCTCCTTTACTAAGTGCCACTTCGATTTTGCCTTGTGGAGAGTTGCTTTGCGAGGATCATCTTGACATGGAAATGGCGAGATCTTTGGAAATCTTGGAGTATGGCTATCATGTGGTTGATCTAAAGAACCCCACACCAAGAGAAATATATGACAAGAACCTCAATGACACTGCTATCATGTGCATAAGGAGAGGCATGGATGAAAAGCAAAGGAGACCGTTCATACACATCACAAGTGCCAAGGAACTATGGGAAAGTATCATACGATCCAAGACTGGCACCTCTACCCTCCGGAGTGCTCAATATGAAATTGCCAAGGGACAATTGCAAAACTTTTGTATGGAGAAAGGTGAAACCCCCAATCAACTCCATGAGTGCCTCATGACTCTCACTGCCGATATTGAGTCATGTGAGTGTGACAAGACACAAGATGGATTCAACATGACAAAGAGATTCCTTGTGGATAAATTGCTTCATGCTCTTGCTCCATATCACCATCAAATGGTGTGGGACATAAGACATCACCATACTTTCAAGGAAATGACTACAGATGACATCATATCCACCTTTCAACTATTTGAAGAGTCAAAGGCTAATGCCACAAAACATCTTGCCATGCATGGTTCCCCATCATCAAAGGTCAATCTTGCATTGAAGGCCAAGCATGTATGTGAAGATGAGCAAAGTGAAGAAGAAGAAGAATAAGATGATGATGATGATGATGATGACGGTAATGAGATTGAATCCGACGAGGGCCCGTCATATGAAGACATGGCTCTCTTTGTCAAGAAGTTTACCGCGGGAAAGTTCAAGTGAAGATTCCAAAACAAGAAAGTAAGAAAATGCTACAACTGTGAGGAAACCAACCACTCAAATGAGTGCCCTTATGAGAAGAGAGAAGATAGACCAAGGTTTCCCAAGACCTTTCCTAAGAAGAAGTTGCCAAACCCTTTGAACTCCAAGCTCAAGAAGAGAGATGGGAAAGCAATGGTTGCTCAAGAAGAATCCGATCCGGATGATGTTAGTGGTGTTGCCGGAGTTGCTCAAGATTCGCAAAACACATTAAGGCTAGTCAATAAGAGTGGTGAAGTTGTCACCTACAACTACATGAAGGATTACAAGGGCAACGCTCACAAGGGCCTCATGGCAAAGGCCGTGGTAGAAGATGGAGAGGATCAAAACTCTCCTGACAAGGTCAAGGTAACCCCACGATCAAACCCTCCTCTTCTCACTCCTCCTAATTCTAGTGATGAGTATCTTGATGCGGAGGATAGTTATGAGGATGATGATCTAAGTGATCCTATGCTTGCTAAACTTAATAAATTCATGTGCTCCCTCAAAGGAAAGAAGCTCACTATGTTTCGTATGCTTATGGAGATGGTGAGTAAGCACACCACCACCATTAAGGAACTCGAAACCCTCGTCACCGAGGAAAAGGAAAAATGTGAAATCCTTGAGCGGAAAGTCCAATATGAGGAAACACGAAATGATGAACTATGCTTAAAAATTGGCACAAATATTGATGTTCATACTAAAGATCTTGCCTCCTTGAAAAAGGCTATTGGCTCGTGTGAAGAGTTGATGAATGATAAAAGTAAGCTTGTGAAGTCTCATGCTTCTCTCTAAGGATTGTGAGCTTCTATCCATGTCCCTCAAGACTAAGGAAGAAGAGCTCACCCTTCTTACAAAGAGTTTTGAGACGCTCAAGCTTACTTATCTTGAAACTCTAGCTAAGGCCTATTCATCTCCTATTATAAATGTTGATGCTTGTTCTACTAACTCTAGTAGTGATCTAGCATCTATTCTTGAGGAAAATCGGTTTCTCAAGGCTCAAATTGAGAAAGGGCTCATGACATGTGCTCAAGGGCAAAAGAACCTTAATGAGGTGTTGAGTCAACACAATGAAGTGTTCGCCAAAGAGGGACTCGGGTTTAACCCAAGCACAAGCAAGAAGAAGACATTCTCTCAAAAGTGCACCACTCCTTTGGCATGCCCACTCTCAACAAGCCAAAAGAGTTCATGCCCCCATCCTATGTACTTCGTAAGACTAAGGATGGAGAAGTTTATGCAAAGTTTGTTGGTCCTCGAAATGCATTTCGGTTTTATGCTATTTGGGTCCCTAAGACCCTTGTGACTAACTTGAGAGGTCCCATTGCAAAATGGGTGCCTCTAACCAAGTAATAATTGTGTGTAGGTTGCCTTCTCCGGTGGAGTAAAATGGGTGATTGATAGTGGATGTACCAATCATATGAATGGAGATAGCAAATTGCTCTACGATTTCATGGAAGCTATTCAACCATTTATGAGCATTATGTTTGGTGGAGGATCAAAAGGACAGGTACTTGGGTTGGGGAAGGTGGCTATCACAAATGACATGTCTCTTGCAAATGTCATGCTTGTCCAATCCCTTAAATATCATTTACTTTCTGTTTGTCAATTGGCATCTGTTGGTTATGATACACTTTTTGGACTAACGGATGTGAAAGTCTTTAAGAGAGATACTCTTGAAGTGGCCTTTGTTGGAGAGTTGGATGGCAACCTTTACACGGTTGATTTCTCGAAAGAGAGCACATTCCATGCAACTTGTCTAATGGCCAAGGCCAACAAGGGGTGGCTATGGCATCGCCGGCTAGCCCATGTCGGCATGAGAAATCTTCAAGATCTCTTAAAGGGAAATCACATCCTTGGACTAACAAATGTCTCCTTTGAGAAAGATCGTGTGTGTAGTGCATGTATAGCCGGGAAGCAACATCAATCAAAGCACCCACCCAAGAATATTGTGTCTACTTCAAGGCCTTTGGAGCTCCTTCATGTGGATCTTTTGGGCCTCCTTCATGGGATAGTCTTGGTGGGAAAAAGTATGGACTTGTCATTGTTGATGATTACTCAAGATATACATGGGTGTTTTCCTCAAGTCCAAGGGCGAGGCGAAGATCACTTTCATTGACTTTGCCAAGCAAGCACAAGCATAAGTTTGACAAAGAAATCTTGGCAATAAGAAGTGACAATGGATCTGAGTTCAAAAACTACACCTTGGAAGAATTCCTTAGTGATGAAGGGATTGAGCATCAATATTCAGCTCCATACACTCCTCGGCAGAATGGTGTAGCGAAAGGAAGAACCGCACACTTGTGGAGATGGCAAGGTCAATGTTGGATGAATACAAGTCACCACATAGTTTTTGGGCGAAGTGTCAACACCGCATGCCATGCATCAAACCGGCTCTTCCTCCGCACTATATTGGAAAAAGACTCCATATGAGCTTCTAACTGAAACAAGCCAAATGTCAAGTACTTTCGTGTATTTGGGTGCAAATGTTTCATCCTCAACAAAAGAGAACGGTTAGGAAAATTTCAATCCAAAAGCGATTGAGGGTATATTTGTTGGCTATGGATCAAACTCTCACGCCTATAGAGTCTACAACAAATCCAATGGATGTGTTGTAGAAACTTGTGACGTGGTGTTTGATGAATTTAATAGCTCCCATGGGGAGCAAGTTGATCTAAGTGATGTAGGTGAAGAAGATTCTTCTCAAGACATTTTGACCATGGGTGTTGGTGCACTTCTTCCTATGGAACAAGAACCTCATGATGATGAAGAAGAAGATGGAAGTCTCACACATCATCAAACAACTTCAACATCCATACCACCACAAGCTCCTGTTGTTCAACCGATACCCTTAGTCCAAGTTGAAGAAGATGATCAAGTTCCTCCTCATAACAATCTTCAAGAACAAGAACAAGAAAATCCAATCATTGATGATGAACCTCAACAAATGCAATATGAACAAGAAGATCTTCCTCCACACATTAATGATCCATATGTTGAGGATGTGGATGATGGACATGAAGTTGAACCTCGTGAAACCCTTACCTCTATCATGCCACGAGTGGCCGGTCGTGTTGATGTTGACAAAATACTCACCGGCATATCGGAAGGTAGGGTCACTCGTAAACATTTGACCAACTTTTGTGCTCACTTCTCTTTTGTGTCTAGTTTTGAGCCCATCAAGGTACAAGATGCATTGATGGACAACGATTGGCTAGTTGCTATGCAAGAAGAGTTGAACAGTTTTGAACGCAACCAAGTGTGGTCATTACTCAAGAGGCCATCTACCGAGCACAACGTCATTGGAACAAAATGGATTTTCAAGAACAAACAAGATGAGAATGGTGTGATCATCCGAAACAAGGCAAGGTTAGTGGCACAAGGGTACTCACAAGTTGAAGGTTTGGACTTTGGTGAGACCTTTGCCCTGTTGCCCGTCTTGAATCCATTCGCATCCTACTTGCTTATGCTGCTTTCAATGGTTTCACATTACATCAAATGGATGTGAAGAGTGCTTTCCTTAACTGTCCTCTACAAGAAGAAGTATATGTATCACAACCACCTGGGTTCGTTGATCCCGATCACAAAGACTATGTGTATAAACTTCATAAGGCTTTGTATGGTCTCAAACAAGCACCTCGTGCTTGGTATGATCATCTTAAGAAGTTTTTACTCGATGATGGTTTTGTGAGAGGGGTGATCGATCCCACTCTTTTTACTAAGAGGGATAAGGGTGATTTGATCTTATGCCAAATCTATGTAGATGATATCATTTTGGTTCTCCTAACATTCATTTGTGCAAGAAGTTTGCGGACTCAATGACCAAGAATTTTGAAATGTCACTCAATGCGGATTTGAAGTTCTTCCTCGGATTTCAAATTCAACAATTTCAAGAAGGAATTTTCTTGTCTCAAGCAAAATACCTCAAGGATATCTTAGAGAAGTTTGGTATGTCTGATGCTAGTCCATGTAAGACACCAATGCCAACTAAAATAACTCTCACTGAAGACACAAACGGTATTCCTTTCGACCCATCTAAATACCGCTCTATGATTGGTTCATTGCTTTATCTTTGTGCATCTAGACCAGACATCATGTTCAGTGTATGCATGTGTGCTAGATTTCAAGCTTTCCCTAAGGAAAGTCATCATAAGGCGGTTAAGCATATTCTTAGATACCTTGTTCACACCCCAAAGTTGGGCCTTTGGTACCCCAAGGATGCTAAGTTTGATCTTATTGGGTACACGGATGCGGATTGGGCTGGAGACAAAGTGGATCATAAGTCCACATCAGGTGCATGTCAGTTCCTTGGACGATCATTGGTGAGTTGGTCCTCGAAGAAACAAAATTGTATTGCTCTCTCCACCGCAGAAGCTGAATACATTGCTGCCGCCAGTTGTGCAACTCAGTTGTTATGGATGCGGCAGACTTTAAAGGATTATGGTATCACCTATAGAAATGTGCTGCTTCTGTGTGATAATGAAAGTGCCATCAATATTGCTGAAAACCCCAAAGATCATCTCCGCACCAAACACATTGATATTAGATATCATTTCTTGAGAGATCATGTTGAGAAGGGTGATATTCATATTGATCACATTGGGACAGATTTGCAACTGGCAGATATTTTCACCAAACCATTGGATGAAGCAAGGTTCTGTCGACTTAGGCGTGAACTTGGTATCTTGGAGCTTGACAACATTATGTGAAATTTAGTACTCATCCATGCATAAACTTAATGTCTTGTCTTGATGTAGGCATATATTTAGGGGGAGACACTCAATCCAATGAGTGTTCTCACCTTACATCATGCATAAATTGAACAAACACTCTCAAAGTTATCCTAGTTTTTAGGATACTTTAATATGATGGAGTCGTGACCATGTGCTCAAAGTTTATATCTTTGTGGTACTATGTTCCATATGCTCAAACATGTGACCTCAGTCACCGCATGTACAATGCTTATATGGACCCTTCTGCTTAATCATGGTTGGATTATATATGCATCTTAGCATGGCCTTAGATTTCTCACGATGTCCTCCTTATTAGTCTCATATCAACTCCTTGGCGGGGTCTATATATTTAAACTCGTCGGACATCTGGACCTTATAAAAAAACAATTTTCCTTTGCCCATCAAAACAATCATCAACTATCATCAGTGGCCGGACATCCGGGCCTCAGCTGGACATCCGGGCGCTGTGTTTCTGCTCTCTGTTCCCCACTCGCCGGATATCCGGGCCTTGCCCCGGATGTCCGCCCATCGCCATAAATCGCATATACAGGGGGCGTGGAGTGGGGGCAGTTCCCCTCTTTCCCCTTCGTCCCTCTCCCCATCGCCTCACAGCCGCCGCCGCCGGCCAAAGACTCTGGTGCTGCCCCGGCCACCTCCTCCGACCTCCGGCAACGATCTCCTGCCAACGGAATCTTCTCCTCCCGATCTACGATTCTATCCAATGCATTCCTTGGATTATGGCTTGAGTCTCTCGAGAGGGGCCCGTGTTCGTGAGATTCGCCTCCGGAGTTCTTCATGGCTCGTACCAAGAACTGCGGTCCCAAGCGTCCCGAGGTGTATTCTCGGGGTAAGGGTGCTATCTCCTCTCATCTTTCCATGCTTATGCCTAAATCTTATTGGGTTGCATTATTCTTCTTGTACGTCTTGCCATATCCATTACTCTCGTGTTTAGGTTCTGTTTGCCTAAGCCTACAAACAACTCCATATGCACTCGGTTACTCAACTTAACCATGGGAATGAAATCTGTTCATTCCACGGTTTAATTTGGCGTATCCTTGTTCATATTCTTTGGTTTCTTCTTATTGAAAAACCATTCTTTATCCATTCTAGTTGATCGCCGGCAAGGCTCCACCGATTCAGATGAGCATGCGCGGCCCAAGAAAAAGAAGGCCATCGCCAAGAAGAAGAAGCGTGCACCATCCACTAGTCCGTCGGCCTCGGATCCGGATGATGTGGACTATGTTGGAGAGGAAGAGGATGACAGTGCACCACGACAGTCTGTTGGACAGTCCAAGCCCGGTACCAGGAGGGCGCCGATGCCTCAAGTTCATGGTTACGCAATACCCGGTACCCTGGTCGTCGCATCTCCATGGAGCTTCACGATAGTGGAGGTCGCCCACTCACGACTTCACAACTGTGGGGCTGGGCAATATCTTGATTCCGTCGGGATGTCAATCAATATGAGATGGTGGCTGATGCGAAGATCCTCGGTTCGGACTCGTATGCAGCAGGATCTCTATTCGAGTTTTGTCCATGGGCGTGGCCTTGCTCCTCACTCATACCGGATCTAAACTTCTGCGTGATAATCCTGCCATGTTCCCTAACGATCCGGTCAAGATCATTGATGACATGACTCTTGGTCCCGCAATGACCTTGAGTGTGATTGGAGTGATGCTGCCATTCTCGGTTCTATGCCACCTGTTTCTTTGGTCCGGACAACACTCTCACTTGGATGACCGATGACACTACACTGAGCATCACCTATGACAGGTTTGTTCAGATTTTGGGTCTCTCAGGTGTTGGCCACTGCATCCACAGTATGGATCCGGAGGGCAAGCCCAAAGGAATTGATGCTTGCATGCCTCTTGTAAAACCACCCTCTCAGCTCACTGATGAAGAAAAAGCATATCCAGTCAATGAGGTATCCATCTTCCATGCTCCCTTCTTCATACTCTTTCAGTGTGTGCTTCGCACTCTATATCCTAAGAAGGGAAATCGCTCGAGGGCTCGCAACTATTGTATTGACTTGATGGTTCATATGCATGAGAAACCCACTGTGCCTCTGGACACTGCCAACTTCATTTGGCATGAGATCCGTCTGTGCAGTTTTATTCAGACGCGGCAGTTCCCTCATGCCCCATATATTCAAGCTCTGATTGATCACACTGCTCCATTTAAGGTGGTTAAGTCAACTGTGCATTCCATTTGGAAACCTCCTCCTCACATGCGTGTGACACCTCAGGCTTCTAAGCCAAAGAGGTCTGCAGGCGGGAGAACAACTGCTCCTACTCAAAGCATTTGGTTCTTTGTCCCATCCTCCTCGGCGCTTCTCGTGGCGGTTGGCATCATTCTTGAGTAAGGCTCAGTCTTCTATCATGAAGGCAATCACTTTTAGCTGTCGCGAGAATCATGATGTTCAGAAGCGCCTTGTCATCTCCAAGAATATACTCAAACAGCGCCTCCGTGACCGTGGGAGTCCCGTTAGTGATGATGATCCTCTTCCTGCAGCTCCATCCTCGTCCACTTTCGGTTTTCCATCTCGTGCTGACTACCCCGAGTTTCTTGATGATGATGATGACATCCGTCCAGAGTGATTTGAGGCTGCCTAGTTCTTCACCCCTTTTTTACTTGTTGCTGTCAAAGGGGGAGAAGTAGTATCGTAGTAATATGGTCATGCTATGATATGTTATTAAAACCTATCCTATGGTACTTGTTCGCTTGAGACTATGTTATGATTATGTTTATGATGCTACCTATGGTACCTTTCGCTTGAGACTATGTTATGATTATGGCATGGCCATAAAATGTTCTCAGTCTACTTAAAGTGTTATGATGATTTCATATGTGCTCTTCTCTTACTTCGTTAATTCCTTAAGTCACGTATGAAATCATACAAACTTTTGTGTTGGCCATCCTAATATATTCATTGCATGCACTCAATGAGGGGGAGCTAAAAGCAAAGTGTAACCAAACATATTACATATCATTACGCTCCCAAGATTATCATTGCCATGACTATTTATTACATCTATGATACTACATGTATGATTTTCATCAACAAACAAAAAGCGGGAGATTGAAAGTGCAATCATGTCCTTATAGTGTGTTTTTGTTGGTTGATGACAATCTACATGTAGGGGACTAACAATGGCTGCCAAGTGAATCTCAGGTGTTGGTCCCCGGTTCGTCAAAATTGTGTGTGGATCAAGAGCATACGAAGTGGTTTCTCTCAAGGTTGAAGTGTTAAAATGTTGTTTCATTTTATTTCCTTCAGTATAGGATCGCACACTATTAAGAGGGGATCGATTGGGTTAGTAACAGGCTTGCTCAAGTCAAAAAGCTCCTTTCTGTTTTCTTCTCTGATCCATTCTGCCTCTGGGAGGGCCGGATGTCCGGGCCGTGCACCGGATGTCCGGGCCGCTGTCCTCCCCCGGATGTCCGGCTCCTGCCCCGGATTTCTGGCCCCACGTCCAGAAGGGTTTTCTGTTTTACGCCGGATGTCCGGATGTGCGCCGGATATCCGGGCCGTCCTGTCTTGCTGGATGTACGGGCCTCCTTCCGGATGTCCGGGCTCCTACTGCTCTACGCCTGATATGGTTCTGTAAATGTTCATTGAATCTCCGGATGTCCGACTATTTGCCGGATGTCTGGGCTTCCCTTTCATGCCGGATGTCCGGGCTTGCCCCGGATGTCGGCTCCCCAATTCTCGCTGCATTACATTACGTCTCCAAGTGGCTTGCCACGTCGGATGTCCGGCCTCTAGCCCGGATGTCCGTCCTGCCCGGTCACTTGCACTACAACGGCCATATTTTGAGCTCACACTATATATAGTGCCTCTCTTCCCACTAGAGAGGTTGACCATTCACTTTGAACAAACCCTAGAACACTTCTCACTCTCTCTTTCATTCCTCCACACCAAATCTTAGATCCCCAAGGGATTTGAGAGCTTTGGAAAGAAGTTGTCCGACCAAGTGATAGATCCATTCCCTCTCCTTCTTTGCACCCAAGGAGTTCGTGATTTGAGCAAGTCTTAAGAAAATCCCCATCGATCTCGTTACTCTTGGAGGTTGGAGACTCCTAGGCGGTAGGAGTCTTTCGGAGAGGAATCGACCTTTGTGATTACCCCCGAATAAGTTTGTGAGGGTTTGGAGACCACCCCAAGGTCTACCACTAGTGGTTGAGAAACGCCTTTGTGGTGTTGTCTCAAAGGGAGAATAGGGTGAGCCTTCGTGGCGGAGGTGTGCCTTCGTGGTAACATCCGCCCCTCTAACGGTGACTAGCTTCCCTCCAAGGAAGTGAACATCGGCATACATCCTTGTCTCCCGGAGTTGCGGTTATTCCTAACCCTAACTCTATACTTGTGGTTACTTGTTGTGATTGCCTTACTTACTACTTATTGTGCTTGCTCTCTTATATGCTTGTGTCACTTGCCTAGTACTTTGTACTTACTAGCAATTGTTAGGCTCACCTTCATATTCCGCTCTATTGCCTAAAATTGCTTAGTAATAATTAAAATTTGTAATTGTACCTATTCACCCCCCCCTCTAGGTCCATCTCGATCCTTTCAAAATGGTCCTTTGTCAAAGCGGAGGAATTCTAGACATTCCGGTAGTCGATCGAGTGGTTGACCAGTCTCTCGCTATATCATGATGATCGGTTTCGGCTTTCTCTCTTGAGGTGCTCGCGCCCGGCGAACCAGGCACAATCGCAGATAGTTCTCCTGGTGCGCGTTAGCCGATGATCTGAACGTAAAGGCAGCAAAACACAGGAGCCGGGCAAACCCAACATTTGACCAAAGACATGATTCAGAGCTGATGCATATAAGGCCTAACTCGAGACGCCGAACACTCCCTGAGGTATTCGGTCTTTATGAAAACGGGCAGAACGATGCCCTAAGCCCCTATTGTCCAGGTACGGGCGAAAACTTCTGACGCGGCCGATGCCAAAACGCCAGCCTCCTCCTTGGTTATAATAGAAAACCGGGGGATGTGTATCAACAAGAGACAGTAAGAAAGGTTTACGCAGGGTCTTAATCTGAAAAGAATCCTTGCAACGGGTCCCTGCTGCACGTCTGCGCCTGTGTCTCCGTTGTGCTGTGTCCTGGACGGGTGTAGCACGTTGTTCATCTGTAAAAGAGAAGAACTTAGCTTGGGAAAATACCGTACAAAAAATGTATTTAAAACAGAGTATGATTTAAAAAATGAATAAAGTTGAGCTTTAGAGGCTCTCGTTGTTCATGCTCACAACCCCTTGTAAAGGGGTATGCGGCTAGGAAGCCCCTAGTTTATTTATGCCGGACTCGCCTAGCCGTGTCCGGGGTCTTGAGCGACATTTCAAAGAGATAATGCCGCGTGGACCGGGCATTTTAAGTGTAAGAGACGCGTAATGCGGTATTGCGTTAAAGCGGGCGAAAGCCTCACGTCCCAATAGTGCTTGGTGGCTACTTTTAAATGGGACGATATGGAAGATTAGCTTTTCGCGACGGAAGTTGTCGAATGAACCGAACATAACTTCTAGTAGTAAGGAGCCTGTGCAATTGGCGTAAGGGCCTGGCGTCGCTCCTTTGAAGGAAGTGCTGCTATGGCGAATTTTGGTAGGGTCTATCCCCATCCCGTGGATTGTGTCCGGATATAGAAGGTTTAAATCGCTACCGCCATCCATTAGGACTTGTGTAAATTGTAGTCCGTCGATTATAGGATCCAATATCAAAGCAGTCCATCCTGCATTTCCAATACTTCTGGAGTAATCCAGATGGTCGAAAGTAATTGGTTTTGACATCCAATCTCGGGATTCCGCTGGGGTGGACCGTGCGGCATGTGCTTTGATAGACACTGCCATATTTTTCCTTGTTATCACTTGAAGTGAATTCACTGTTTTTACTTCTTGTGGGAAGTTCTTTTGTTTTCCGGCGCTCTGCTTGTGGGGTTCGTCATCGTCTTCGCTTGGTGTGTCGAGCCCCTTGTGTTCGGCATTAAGTCGGCCGGACTATTTGAAGACCAAACAATCTCGGTGGGTATGGTTTGCAGGCTTCACAGGGTACTTGTGGATTTGACATATCTGTCCAAAATTTTGTTTAGGTTGGATAGCTCGTCCTTTGTTGTCTTTAAGAGGCGGTGTTTTGTTGTTCGCCGAGAGCTTTTGAATCGGCGTTGACCGCCGTGTTCTTTGGGCCATTTTCTTTACTCGCGCTGATCCTTTCTGCGTCGTGATTTCATTTCCATCTCGACCTCGGATGTACTTGGGTTGTTGGTGCTGCATCTTGCCAGCCAGCTATCTTCTCCCGCAAAAGCGGGTCATGAGGCTTCGTTAAGCGGCCATTGTTCTTGGTTTTCCTGGCGAGGTGTCCGGCGAGCCATTCGTCTCTGGACGTTATGTTTAAAAGCTACTAAGGCTTGGCGTCCGGACGATCGACTATTTGGTTCTTTTGGTGAGGAACCTGTTCGAGAATTTGCGTCTTGACTCTCCGGGCTGTTGAGTTATGTGACTTAAATAAATCAGCATCCGGAGGGCGGACATAAGTCCCCGAAAATTTGCTCCAAAGCGCATCCTCGAGCTCTTCCCAACTTCCAATGGTATTTTCTGGGAGGCTTTTGAGCCAATGCCGAGCTGGCCCTTTGAGCTTGAGGGGTAGGTATTTTATGGCATGGAGATCATCTCCTCTTGCCATGTGTATGTGTAGGATGTAATCCTCAATCCAGACTCCGGGGTCTGTTGTTCCGTCATATGCCTCTATGTTTACGGGTTTGAATCCCGCTGGAAATTCATGATCCAGTACCTCGTCGGTGAAACATAGTGGGTGTGAGGCGCCCCTGTATTTAGGTGTGCCGTTATCTTCGAACACTCGGCGTGTTGTGTTGCTCTCTAGAGCCCTCTTTTTTGCCCGTAAATGGACCTGACCGGGCCATCCTTTTTGCGAGGATCTTTATGTGTATCATGTGTCGGCTTGTGTGCGGCGCCGCTTGCCGTTCTTAGCCTGTCATCTGGTTGTCTATCCGGCCAGGCGGCCTCTTTGCTTTTTGATTGTGGTGGCTCTACGACCTCCTCGTCGAATTCGGGCAACAGCTTGCGCTTTGGGTAGCTCTTTGCTTGATGACTATTGCCGTATTTGTCTGCGGTCTTGAGTACTTTGTTCCATCTCATTCTGAGTACGTCTTCCGCTGTTTTGAGCTTCCGCTTCTGCTTCTTCAAACTTCTTGCAGTGGCGACGAGCCTTTTGTGAAGGCTCTTATGCTCCGGTGATGTGTCCGGTGTGAGATCGTCTGGACTGTTGTTTTCGCCGGGGATGGGTTGCTTGGTTGTATGTTCGTCCTCCACTGGTTCGCCCTGCTCTACGGCTGGGTCGTTATGGGTGCTGTTGTTGTCGAGGCGGGACTTCGGGCGGCGCTTGCGTCGCCGTTTTGGTTGCTTCGCCGCGTCCCGTTGTTCCTCGTTATCGCTTCCTTTTGGTGTATCCACCATGTATATGTCATGAGTTGAGGTGGCTTTCCAGTGCCCTGTGGGTGCTGGTTCTTGGTCGTCTCCGGCATCGTCGTCCATACCATCGATGTCTTCGGAGTCGAAGTCTAGCATGTCGGTTAAATCGTCGACAGTGGCTACAAAGTGGGTGGTGGGTGGGCTTTGAATTTCTTCGTCGTCCGCATCCCAACCATCCTGACCGCAATTCGGCCAGGGCTCTCCTGATAGCAAGAGATACTTTAGCGAATTTAGGATGTCGCCAGAAGGTGAGTGTTGAAAGATGTCTGCGGCGGTGAACTCCACGACCGGCGCCCAATCGGATTTGATTGGAGGGGGCGCAGGAGGTTCGGAGTCCGGCACCTCGGAGTCACGAGCGTCGCAAGGGACAAGGCCAGTATTAGGCTCCATCGCCGTAGAGGTTGCAGCCCCCGAGGCGGTGTCTAGCCACCCATCCTTGATCTACGCGGTCGGATCCGAATTAAGGATCAGAGCGGACTCATGTGCGGCTTCCAGGGCACTGTCCGACAGCAGAGCTAAATCATGCCCATCGAGACAGTGCGGCGCGCTCGGCTGTGGCTCGAATCCATCGAAGATCAAGTCTCCGCGGATGTCGGCCGTGAAGTTTAAGCTTCCAAATCTGACCTGATGGCCAGGGGCGTAGCTTTCGATCTGCTCCAGATGGCCAACCGAATTGGCCCGCAGTGCAAAGCCGCCGAATACGAAGATCTGTCCTGGGAGAAAAGTCTCACCCTGGACTGTGTTGATGATGATCGGAGGAGCCAACAAGCCTATCAGTGACAACACAGAGGAACTATCAATGAAAGCACCAATGTCGGTGTCAAAACCGGCGGATCTCGGGTAGGGGGTCCCGAACTGTGCGTCTAGGTGGATGGTAACAGGAGACAAGGGACACGATGTTTTACCTGTGTTGGGCCCTCTCGATGGAGGTAAAACCCTACTCCTGTTTGATTAATATTTATGATATGGGTAGTACAAGAGTGGATCTACCACGAGATCAAGGAGGCTAAACCCTAGAAGCTAGCCTATGGTATTATTGTTGTTCGTCCTATGGACTAAAACCCTCCGGTTTATATAGACACCGGAGAGGGCTAGGGTTACACAGAGTCGGTTACAATGGTAGGAGATCTACATATCCGTATTGCCAAGCTTGCCTTCCATGACAAGGAAAGTTCCATCCGGACACGGGACGAAGTCTTCAATCTTGTATCTTCATAGTCTTGGAGTCCGACCGATGATGATAGTCCGGCTGTCCGGACACCCCCTAGTCCAGGACTCCCTCAATCATGTAAAGTAGAAGTGGCATCATCAATAACATGCAACATATTAGAATCAATAGCAGGTGTAGGTGTCGCAAGCTTACTCAAAACAGAAGGTGAATCAAGTGCGGAGCTAGACGACAGTTCCTTACCTCCCCTCGTAGTAGAGGGGTAGATCTTGGTTTTGTTGTCTTTTCGATTCCTCATAGTGATCAACAGATATAAATCCCAAGTTGTCGGCGTTCTGGGAACGGGGGTCCCCAGACTTGCCTGCCTGCGGCCTGCGGCGTGGCTCAAAGGAGGCCCAGCACAACCCATCTTCATCAACGCAAGCTCAAGACCCTCGCGAGGGGCCAAGCCTCGCAGGACGGACGACAAGGAGCTTCCTCAGGCATGGCCTCGTCAGGCTGGCTCATGAGGGGG
The DNA here is from genome assembly GCA_021437245.1 of Aegilops speltoides. Taxonomy (NCBI): domain Eukaryota; kingdom Viridiplantae; phylum Streptophyta; class Magnoliopsida; order Poales; family Poaceae; genus Aegilops; species Aegilops speltoides. The sequence continues at coordinate 335,139,425 of CM038142.1, read as the reverse complement.
CAGAGAGTTCAAGGCAGGGTACCTCGCGAGGTGCCCATGACGCAAGCCATGACGACCAAGGGCGCCCGATCAGGCGCCCCACCGACTGATGTCCTCCTTTCCTCTTTGGTGCAAAGGGAGCAAGCGCAGGCGAGAGCATCAAGCAAAGGCATCCATTTCGGTGCAACGAGACCAAGACCAGCCCAACGGCTGGAAGGAAGTCATTGTGGAGCCCAAGCCGGCGTCATCACCGGAGCCTTTGGCAGGCGAGGACCAACTTTAGTCAGGATAAGTGTACCCGCTGTTCCCCTTCAAAATGGCCAATTGTTGGCGCCCTTCCCGCTTAATATTTGGGAAGAGGCCCAGGGCCTTTGCCTATAAATAGGACTAGCCACCCCCATGGTAGAGGCATCTGGACCTGACCTAGCAATCTGGATCCTCACCAAGAAACTAGTAGATAGAGCGATTGAACTCCTCCTAGCAGTTCATCTCACCAGCCAAGAACAGACCCTCGCGAGGCTGTTCTTCCTTGTATTGTTCCTCATCAGCCCAAGAGGCAATCCACCACACCACACACTGGAGTAGGGTATTACACCACAATGGTGGCCTGAACCAGTATAAATCTTGTGTCTCTTGTGTTGTTCAGTTTAGTAGTTTAGGTCCCAGCGATTCGGCGAGGTGCGAGACGGTAGAGGGTTGAATCTCCGCGTGCACCCCAATGTTCAAACCTGAAGGGTCTGCCGGAACCCGAAATCCGACATTTGGCGCGCCAGGTAGGGGTGCATCGGGATCCGCCTTCCGCCGCTTCACGCTCCGTCGCATCGTCATCACCATGTCCGGCGACCATGCGGGCAACCCAGATCCTTGGGCGGCTTGGCCCACCCGCGCAGAGCCGCTCGCCCCGGGCGACCCCATGCCCTAGGCAGCTCGTGGTCTGCAGGGCGCTGCGGGCCGCGGGCGACGCGAACAGACCTCGACGGCCCTAACACCGCGGCAGACGCGGTCGGCAGCGAGGGCCTCCAACCACGCCGCGGCGACGGCGTCGTACACCCGCCAGGAGCAGGAGAACTCAAGGGCGTGCCGGGGCGAGAGCTGCTGCGGTCTGCAGATCGATGGAAGGCGGCCGCGACGTGCTGCTAGAGCCGGTGGCGGAGCTCCTGGGCTTCGCCGCTTCGGGGGCTCACCCCTTCTGCACCCCGCTCCCGCCTCAGGCCCGTGGTGGCCCGCGCGGGGCCCCACGTGCAACCGCAGGCTCCAAAGCTACTCCAACACCAGTGAAGCCGTCAGCACAGGGCCGGCTGCGGCACCGGTTCTGCTCCCCGTCGGTGAAGAAGGACTCATCGCGACCCACGGCCTCCATCGGCCGCCGCGCTACGATCACCAGGCCGGCACGTCAAGCAGAGCTGCATGGTACACGGAGCCCTACGGCGCAGTCTTCGGGGTGACGGCCGCGGAAGAGTACGTGCCCCACATGATGGATCAAGGGCACCCGCCAGGGCTTAACAAGGCTCGCCTCAGCCCAAGCCGGGGGACGAGGCGCCAAAGGCCGAGCTCTTCCAGAACCCTGTGACGGCCCCCCGTGCCACGCTGGGAGCGACGATTATCGGGTACCACTATTCCCTCAGGAACAGGCATACACTAATCATGGGTCGCAGGAGGTGCAGGTCGCCACAGCGAGCAGCTGCCCCGCTCCAGCAGTCTCTTACCCCTCAGGAGGAGGGCGTCGGGGGCTGCAGGAGAGGGGCCGAGATCCGACATCACCACCGTGGCGTTGGAGCAAAGCGTTCCAGGAGGTAGGCCCTCATTTGGGAGGTGCCTCGGGGGGCCATCGGGCGGAGGACCCATGGTCGTCGGGGGAACCGCTGGCGACCGCTCTACCCCATCGGCAGCGTCCTGGTTTCCAGTCGTCGTTGATGGCACTAGAGTGTGGCGCAAGGCGGGGCCCTCGTCTGGCGATATGAAGCAAGGCGGTACTGTGAAGAAGGCCCAAGGCTCGTGAAGCTTCGCCGCCCGTGACACTCTCACGTAATAATGAGTGGGGTTGTACACGCCCCGGAGTCTCAGGGGTGCCGGCCTCAGGCCATGGGGCTCCCTCCCATGCCCAGTGGTAGCACTTAGCTCCACGCTGGTGAGAAGACGTCCAAGACTAGACTAGGTGCCGGACGCGGCCTTTTGTTTGCTTTCGTTGCTTTTCCCTTGGTTGCTGCTTTCCCCCGCTGGATTTAAGTTGAACTCGAATTTGAAATTTGCGTGTGTTGGGGATGGGGTGCTTAGTCTCGTTCGAGCAATCTCTCGCGTTTCGGTTATGACCTCGCCTCATCTGCCTCCCCTTGCGAGCCCCTCGCGAGCCGGGTCAGGCCTAGCTGGCGTGCAGCCCAGACTGGCGCTGACGTACCCTCTCAGGAGGTCTTTTCATTGCAGATCCTATGGATTCAATCAGGAGGCGTTTGAGGCACCATAGCCTCCCACAAATTATCTCAGGACCCGCGCAGGACGAAGGTAAACTAACCAACCGGCTCGTCACCTAGCAAACCACCTGGCACGGGCCTATGAGCAATGCAGCATTAACTAGTGCGCTTAAACATTGGCTTTTCATGAGGGGTACCCCCTCCCGAAATGCTCTCACAATCATCGGGACAAAAGCCGGAGGTCTATTCGTGCAGGATAAGGAAACAGGAGCGGCGCGCTATTAGTCAGATAAATCCCCCAATGCATCCTCAGGAGCGCCGCCCGAGCTGTCGCTGGCTTCGCCATCGCCCTCCGCGTTGCCGCCAGCGGCGTCAGGGCCATTCACCACGCCGCCCTCGTCGGCGGCCACAACCACACCGTCGTTGTCTGAAGCGAAGGCCCTGACAAGGGCGTCCACTTTGTCTTCCACCCAGTACGCCAGGTCGTCTCGGACGGCCTGGGGGACTGGGGCGATGGCAGCGTCGAAGTCAAAGTGAGGGTCCACGTTCCGGAGATTGCTGAAGACGCGGGAGAAGGCGCGCCCAAGCAATGCTTGACTCCTCTCCTCCACCAACCTGTTGGCACGAACCGACCGTGCCTCCAGCTGCGTCACGATGTCGGTGAAGAACTGAAGGTTGCCGACGTAGTTAATAGCACACGGCTCGCCAACGGCCGCCTCACAGATGATACCCAAGGCCGTGTTGGCCCTCTCTCGAAGCGTGGAGAGCATGGGGGCGTGCTCATGCTCCAAGAGCCGCCGCTGACGCATCTCGTCCGCGTTTTGGCGAGCGACAGCCTCGGCCTCAACCACCTGTCGGCGAAGAAGAAGCACCTCGGCATGGGAAGTAGCTGACTCCCCCTGTGCCGCCTCAAGTGCGACCCGCAAGGCATCGGCCTGCCTCGTCGCTTCCTCCAGTTTGGCCCTGAGGGCGTTGGTCCTACCTTCAGCCTCGGTCCAGACCAACTCCAGCCTCTCCTTGAGCTCACGCTCGAGACTTAGGCGCGCTGTCGCCACCTGACGTCCGACCTCCTCCGCGACATGGGCTTCCCGCGCAGCGACGTCGTCCTCCGCCCGTGTCACCAAGCGCTCCCTCGTCTCCAGGCGCTCGTACTCGCGCGCGCGTTCGGCGGCTTCCAGCGTCAACGCATCCTCATGCTTCTAGAGCTCCGTTGGGTCGCTGGAGGCCACCTTCATCGACGCGAGGGCCGCCTCGCGTAGCTCCACCTGCTCCTCCAGCGAGCGGCACCGGGCCAAGAGTTCTTGTGTCCGCTCCTCCGTGGCCTCTCACCGCCGGTCAGCTTCCCGGGCTTCTTCGCCGGCCTGGGCACAGGCCTCCCGAGAGGCCGTCAGCGACGCCTTGGCCTCCTCATCATCAAGATCGCGCCGACGGTGCGCGAGGGCGGCGGCCGCCTCCAGCTCACGCCTCTCCGGAACCAGCCGAAGGCTCTCAGCCTCAAGGTGCGCGTCCTCATCAGCAAGTTCCTCACCAAGCAGGCTCACCGCGTCAGCCTCCCTCCGGAGGAAACTTGGCGAAGAGCGCAACGCTCCCGGGCATGCTCGAGTACGTCCTCCACACCATCATCCGCCCCAAGCAAGCGCCGTGGGGCGCGGATCAGCACTCCCTTTCGGCAGGGGCTGGGGCTGGCGCCGAGATGACCGGCGCGCCGCCAAGGCCCGACCTAAAGCCAGCCCATCTCCAAGTAAAGAGCGCCGGGAGTACCCCAGCCAATCGCGGTCCACAGCCAGACGAGAAGCCCACGGCAGGCTGGCTATGCCACGGGAAGGCTCGAAGGAAGACCCGGGAGCGCAGGCCAAGTTTGCGTTCAGATGACTGCCTCGCCACCGGCCTCACCACGAGGGCCCGGCTGCTCGGGATGGTCGAAGACGACGGAAGAGGAGGAGGCGAAGGGGATGGCTCCTCATCCACCCCCGTAAGCTCGGAAGGAAGGGCCCTGCAGGGCAATGATCAGAACAAGCAACGAAAGAGTCAGGAGCAGGAAAGGGGGGAGGCTTACTCGTCGATGGCATAGTACTTCCTACGCTTTAGCAGGCGGCAAGGGTAGTCGTCGCCCAGGGCCTCCCTCCTCTTCCGTAGGGCCTCAAAGTCCACGCGGAAGCGACCCAAGAGTTGAGCGTAGGGGTCCGCCTGCGATGAGGAGGAGGCATCAAGGCGACTCGCGTCGGGGGCGTCCGCTTGATGCGCGCTGCTGGTCGCCTCACCAAGAAGAACGGCTGGGGCCTCGGGAGCCTCAGCCTCACGTACTGCGAGCGGCCTTTCGCCACCTTCAACTGCGGCAGCATGGGCCTCGGGAGCCGCCCCCTCATGAGCGCCACCCAGTGCTATCGCCTCGGTGAGGGCGCCCTCGGCCTCCGGAGGCTCATGCCTCCCTGCACCACCACTTGAGGAAGAGTCGCCCCGGGCGGCTACATGGGCAACCACCACCACTGGGTTCTCGCGAGGCCCCTGGAGGCCAGCGGGGCGCGGCCCCCATTCGTCGAAGATGGGCATCTCGCTCACAAAGTCGTCTCTGCTCGAGCAGAGGTACAGAAGGCCCCCTTGACGAATGTCGCCGGGAAGGATCCCCACCAAGACCAAGAGCACCTTCCTCGAGCTTCAGCGCCAGTCCCTTCCCCGAGCTGCATACGGTCCCTACGATCACTGAGGCCCACATTCGATGGGAGTGGCGCTGGAGAGGGGCGATGCATCGTAGCAAGAACTCCTTCACCACCTTGGGCACCATCACGCCAAGCTTCCTTAGGAACTCGAAGCGGTGCCAGACGAAGGCGAGCCGGGGCTTATGAAGTGATTTGGCCCAGCCTGAGTTGGGGACAAGAAGCGAAGATGGCTCCACAAGAGGGGCTGGGCACCCCACGCCCACATACAACCACCGCCGCTAAACCCGCCGAGGGCGGGGAAGACTGAAGTCAATTCCGGAAGCCGCTGTCTCAGGCGCAGCAATGAAGCTCACGCACCCCGAGCATTGAGTGGGGTCGACGAGGCGCAGAGAGCAGAAGTGGCACAGCAAGGCGACCGAAGGAATGATGCCCGTCATTGCCTCGCAAACAAAGGAAAATACCGTGAGAAGGGTGATGGATTCAGGACCCAGATGCATCATGTGGATATGATAGTGGGAAAGCACGGCGTTGAAGAAATCAGAGAAGGGGGAAACCAGTCTCGCCCACAGGGCGTCGGTGAAATACCGGACCTCGGTGGGAATCCTGTCAACGGAGAAGCGAGACGCGGGCCAGGCCGTCGTCCTCCCGCACTCATTGAAGATGGTGGCAGGGCCGAACGGACCTTGCCCAGGCCTTCTTGATTGACTATGACCGGCCAATCGACGGCGGGGCCGCGCCCAACGGCGAAGCGCGGCGGCTGGCTTCTTCCTTTTTCCTTTTTCGGCGGGCCATGACGACAGGAAGGGGATGGGGAAGGTTCGAGATTGGATTAGATGCAGGAGCTGGAGTTTGAGAGAAGAAGGGACAGAGAGCGCTCAAGCGGCAGAAAGGGGAACGGCTGTGTGCGGCAGCGTGTCCGCCGAGCAAGGCACAAAATAAGGAGGCGGGGGAACAAAGTGCACCACGCCCAATCAACCGCCACTTGGCGCCTAAGACCGCAGGCTGTTAGGGCTCATGACGCTCACACTTGCCCTTCGCCTCTCGCCAGCCAAGTTCGGGCGCTGCTAGGGCAGGGGCTACTGTCGGCGTTCCGGGATCGGGGTCCCCAGACTTGCTCGCCACGGCGTGGCTCAAAGGAGGCCCAGACAGCCCATCTTCATTAATGCAAGCTCAAGACCTTGCGAGGGGCCAGATTCATGGGCGGACGACAAGGAGCTTCTCAGCACGCACTCGCCAGTCTGGCTCATGAGGGGCGGAGAGTTCAAGGCAGGGTACTCGCGAGGTGCCCATGACGCAAGCCATGACGCACCAAGGGCGCCACGGGCGCCGATCCAGAGTGATGTCCTCCTTTCCTCTTTGGTGCAAAGGAGCAAGCGAAAGCGAGAGCATCAAGCAAAGGCATCCATTTCGTGCAACGAGACCAAGACCAGCCCAACGGCCGGAAGGAAGTCATCAGGAGCCCAAGTCAAGGCCATCACCGGAGCCTTTAAGTGCAAGGACCAACTTTAGTCAGATAAGTGTACCCATTGTTCCCTTCAAATGGCCAATAGTTGGCGCCCTTCCCGCCAATATTTGGGAAGAGGCCCAGGCCTTTGCCTATAAATAGGACTAGCCACCCCGTGGTAGAGGCATCCGACCTGACCTAGCAACTGGATCCTCACCAATAAACTAGTAGATAGAGCGATTGAACTCCTCCTAGCGTTCATCTCACTCAGCCAAGAACAGACTGCTGGGCTGTTCTTCCTTGTATTGTTCCTCATCAGCCCAAGAGGCAATCCACCACACCACACACTGGAGTAGGGTATTACACCACAATGGTGGCCTGAACCAGTATAAATCTTGTGTCTCTTGTGCTGTTCAGTTTAGTAGTTTAGGTCCCAGCGATTCGGCGAGGTGCGAGACGGTAGAGGGTTGAATCTCCGCGCGCACCCCAGTGTTCGAACCTCAAGGGTCTGCCAGAACCCGACATCTGACACAAGTGACTCAGAGAATAGAGCTATGCTCCCCGGCAATGGCGCCAGAAAAAGGTCTCGATAACCCACAAGTATAGGGGATCGCAACATTTTTCGAGGGTAGAGTATTCAACCCAAACTTATTGATTCGACACAAGGGAAGCCAAAGAATATTCTCAAGTATTAGTAGTTGAGTTGTCAATTCAACCACACCTGAAAGACTTAATATCTCCAGCAAAGTATTTAGTAGCAAACTAATTAATATGGAAGTAACGGTAACGGTGGCAAAGGTAACAGTAGCAGTTTTGTAGCAACTGTAAGAGTGGCGACGGAAAATTAACTAAGCAAAGCTCAATATGTGAAAAGCTCGTAGGCAATGGATAAATGATGGATAATTATGTCATATAGCATTCATCATGCAACAGTTATAACCTAGGGTGACATAGAACTAGCTCCAATTCATCAATATAATGTAGGCATGTATTCCGAATATAGTCATACGTGCTTACGGAAAAGAACTTGCATGACATCTTTTGTCCTACCCTCTTGTGGCAGCAGGGTCCTACTGGAAACTAAGGGAAATTAAGGCCTCCTTTTAATAGAGAACTGGACAAAAGCATTAGCACCTAGTGAATACATGATCTCCTCAAACTATGGTCATCACCGGGAAGTGTCCCCACTATTGTCACTCAGGGGTTGCCGGATAATAACACGTAGTAAGTTAGTATAACTTGCAAGATCGAATCAAGAACTCACATATATTCATTAAAAACATAATAGGTTCGGATACGAAATCATGGCACTCAGGTCCAATGACAAGCATTAAGCATAGCAAAGTCATAGCAACATCAATCTTAGAACATAGTGGATAATAGGGATCAAACCCTAACAAAACTAACTCGATTACATGGTAAATATCATCCAACCCATCACCGTCCAGCAAGACTACGATGGAATTACTCTCTCACGGCGGTGAGCATCATGAAATTGATGATGGAGGATGGTTGATGATGACGACGGCGATGATTTCCCCTCTCCGGAGCCCAAAATGGACTCCAGATCTGTCCTCTCAAGGAAGAACAGGAGGTGGCAGCGGCTCCGTATCGTAAAACGTGATGAATCATTCTCTCTGATTTTTCTCTCCCTGAACGTGAATATATGGAGTTGGAGTTGAGGTCGATGGAGCTTCGTGGGACCCAGAAGCCAGGGGGCGCGCCCAGGGGGTAGGGCGCACCCCCACCCTTGTGGGCAGGTGGTGGGTCCCCTCTAGTTGGTTGTTTCGCCAATATTTTTTATTAATTCCAAAAATATTCTCCATGAAGTTTCAGGTCATTCTGAGAACTTTTATTTCTGCACAAAAATAACACCATGGGAATTCTGCTGAAAACAACGTCAGTCTGGGTTAGTTCCATTCAAATCATGCAAATTAGAGTCCAAAACAAGGGCAAAAGAGTTTGGAAAAGTAGATACGATGGCGATGTATCAGCCACCATGCCAGATTGTTCTAGAGGCTTCCTTTTTAATTACTCAACAATGAAGTTGTGGGAGATACGGATGAACGATAGAGTTGTGGGTATCCTTTTGCAAAATTGCCATATTTGCTTTCTATCCGTCAGATATATATCGGACGGTCTATATTGCAAGATGGCAGGCACACCATCATCACCGAGAGTAGAGATAGATGTAGGATGGCTGAGTCTCTCGAAGGTGCTCATAGGGGTAGGGTGTGCTTGTGTGCATTCATAGCAGCGAGTGTACGCGTGCATGTATGAGCGCTTGCGTCTGTATTGTGTTAAAAAAAGGAGTACTCAAAGTATGCAAGTTCATAAGGAATGGACGGTGTACATCACTCTTGTCGCATTCGCGTTGCACCCCAACACGCTGGACCCTCCACGTCGCTCACCGAATGGAACACACTTCGTCTTGAGTTTTCGCTCGCTTGTGGGATGACAGTTGAGAGCAAACTGACATCCCTCCCCTTCCCCAGCCCGCGTCATTTATACTACTAGAAGAGGGAGAGGTCGGCCAAGTGTTACTAGTACTACTTCCGTTTTATGTGGAGTAAATAAAAATGGAGGGAGTATACTACTAGTACTATCAACACTGCATACTCTACTCCAGATGTTGTCAGTACTCCACTAGTATTACTACTTCTACTACTATTGGACATGGAGCTTTAAAAAAGTTACTATTGGACACGCTATACGTGGCAAAATCCTAGTAGGAAGAGCATGCGCGAGAACAAGCATTCACGTGTTTGAAAACAAATTGGAAACCATCTCTGTTTGAATACAAATCTAGGAGTACGTACGAATCTAACAATATTGATTAGGCGTTGCTGAGTTAATACTTTTTTCTGTAAGTTTGATCAAAGTAGAGATACGTTGACTACACATAAAACTTATATGTAAACTAGAAAGGATCGGAGGGGGTATATTGTACGTTCTAAAGCAAAACAAACATTGAATACCCTTTATATATGATTTGCTGATGCTATGGTCACCGGTTGAAAATTTTGAATCCGCCTTAGGTATCACACATGCACCCACTCATTCTCTCTCAGTTTCATCTCTGGGTCCAGAGATTGATTGAAAGAGGACCGGGGTGGGTATAGTATGTTCATTTCGCTTTTGAACATACAATATACTCCATCCGATCCACATAGACCCTCCCGGGTCATTTCTATCATCGAAACACACCAAACCTTTATCTCCTTGCAGGACACACACTTGATCTCTCAACATCAATTGATCTCGTCAAGATGTGTTGGGGCATGAACCGAATGGGATGTCAAAAATAAGATGGGAAGCGACACGTAGTGGATGCAAATTGAAACTTTAAATGAACCGTTTGTCTATATGCATGTCGGACAAATTACAACATTGGAAATACAAGCATGGTCTAGGCCCACATGCTAATGATACTCGGCGGAATCTTCAAATGAGGCATGCGGGAGGATGGACTTGACCGGAAGGCGGCATGATCGACGGAGAAGATGGTTGGAGAGGAATGAGAAATAAGCAACGCCACATGATTATACTTGAACGGCTCAAATAAACATTAAGTTGTCTCGCTTTCCCTTCCATCTTCGTCATGGAGTAAGATACTCCCTCCGTTTTTATTTACTCTGCATATTAGGTTTGACTGAAGTCAAACTTCATAAAATTTAATCAAATTTATAGAAAAAATATGAACATTTACAATAGCAAATCTATATGATGTGAAAGTATATTCAATAATGAATCTAATGGTATTGATTTGTTATTGTATATGTTATTATTTCTGTCTATAAATTTTTTCAAAGTTTATAAAGTTTGACTTTGAGCAAAGCTAAACTACAGAGTAAATAAAAACAAAGGGAGTACACAGGGACTAGTATAGTTATTACTGCCGAAACATGGTAAGTTGGACCCCTAAATGCGGGCATGGACCAGGCACACCTCAATTATTCCTTCAAACAGTCGGACACCTAAATTAGCACACCATTTGGCGAATTAATCAAGTGTTACGCTTCACTAGTTGCAAAGGAAAAGGGTGGTACTGTACCCAAAACCACCACACTTGGGGCTAGGGTAACAACTTGGTACTGTACCACATTTGAACCAGGCCACAAAAACCACCTGTTTTGCGCCCAATGCGTAACGCGGAGCACTGACGCTCGAGTTTGGCCCGGAAAATAGGAAACCAACATGTGGGGCACACCTATCGGGATGACGTGGCACATACTAGTCTATGATTCGGAGGGTGAAAATTTTGTTTGAAAAATTGATAAAAGTGGGTTTGGAGAGGTCAAGACTTTAACTAGTGATGTGCCCACTATTTTGGATTACAAAGACTTTAATTATGATAGTTGCTCTTTGGTTGATTGTATTTCTTTGTTGCAATCCATGATCAATTCACCCCATGCTTATGAACAAAATAAAGCTTTTACTAAACATATTGTTGATGTTATGATGAAAGCTTTTGAAGAAGAAATGGAATTATAAGTTTCACTTCCTAGAAAATTGCATGATGAATGGGAACCTACTATCAAAGTCAATATTAAAAATTATGAGTGTTTTGCTTTATGTGACTTGGGTGCTAGTGTTTCCACAATTTTGAAATCTTTATGTGATGTGCTTGGTCTTACCGATATTGATGAATGCTCTTTAAATTTACACTTGGCGGATTCTACTATTGATAAACCTATGGGAAGAATTAATGATGTTCTTATTCTTGCAAATAGGAATTATGTGCCCATAGATTTTATTGTTCTTGATATTGCTTGCAATCTGTCTTGTCCAATTATTCTTGATAGAACATTTTTACGTACAATTGATGCCGTGATTGATATGAAAGAAGGCAATATTAAATTCCAATTTCCACTAAGGAAGGGTATGAAACACTTCCCTAGAACAAGAATTAGGCCACCATATGAATCAATCATGAGGGCATCTTATGGATCTAGAACCAAAGATGACAATACTTAGATCCTACGCTTTATGCCTAGCTAGGGGCATAAAACGATAGCGCTCGCTGGGAGGCAACCCAACTTGTATCTTTTTGCTTTTTGCTTTTCTTACTGTTTTCAATAAAATACCCAATTATACATCTGGTTAGATGTGTTTTTGTGGTTTAAATTAGTGTTTGTGCCAAGCAAGGCCTTTGGGATGATTTGGGTGAGAGTTGATTTGATCTTGCTGAAAAACAAAAACTTTTGTGCCCGCAAAATTTGTAGCGACTAGACCTCAAACAGTCTGATCTCTGTGCATCAGTGTCATCCCTGGATCGGTAATGCTGACATGCACAGTACTTGAAGGATTTATAACAGAGTAGCAATCACACACTGATTACATCGAATGTCTCAAAAGAGAACTTATTACAATAAATATGGCTTAAGGCCATCTAATAACGATAATAGCGGAAGGCTTGGAAGATAAGTGAGTCCATCAACTCCAACGACATCAGTGCGTATAGAACCACGGCCTAAGGCACCTTACTCGTTGTCTGAAAAGTCTGCAACATGAACGTTGAAGCCCAAAAACGGGTCAGCACATGGAATATGCTGGCAATGTAACACATAGAGAGTAATGAAAGGAATAAGCTATACGACATGCATATATGGCTGGTGGTAAAGCTCCACGGTTACAGTTTGCATAAAGCCAATTTTCCCCTACTGCAAAGGAATAAAATTTATTTAACTATCATGGTGGTTGTTAAACATCGAGAATGGTTGACAGCATTCTGCATCCCAATTAAGCATCATCATTAAAACCCAAAAATATTAATTAAAAATAACGTGATGAGATTCACATGATAATCCAATACTAGATACTCAAAACGTCCATAACCGGGGACACGACTAACCATGATTAGTTTATACACTCTGCAGAGGTTTGCGCACTTTTCCCCGCAAGACTAGATCTCCTCCGCTTGATTTCTCGCACTACCTGGTGTTTGAGAAATGGATGACCGAGACACAGTCTTTCAGAAGCATTAACTCTTTACTCCGGGTAGACCGTACCAACCTACATCCCCTACATCTGCTAGTCTACCTCTTCAAGAGCTCACACAACTTAATCAACTATGCCAGAGCCCATAGTAGCTTGCGGCTGCACACGAAAGTTTCTAGCATGAATAATCTCATGATCCCTTTGAGCCTGGGTGGCGGTCCGTAGGAGAATCACACGGTACCCCGGGATTTCCAACAATACAGGCAACACTGGGTTCCCCAGGTGCCTCAATCCACCCAGATGTGAATTTAAGTTGCCACCTTAAGTAAACCAGTAATTAACAATCTCACATCTGTCATTGATACACTCACCCAATCCACATCTACTAGCATAGCATAGCAATTTAAGCAAACGTAGAAGTAACTCCCAAAGGTTTGATGATAAACAGGTAATAGGTTCTACCTCATCTACTTCCCAAAACCCACATATTAATTAGATCCTAATCATGCAATTATTTTAAGGATTGATCTAATGCAATAAAACTGGGTAGTAAAGAGATATGATAAAAGTGTTACTTGCCTTGCTGATGATCCGTGAAACCTAGAGATTCAAAGTAGCAAGCGGCGCACTCCGGGTACTCTATCGCAAACAAACAATCATACAATAAGCACTCATCTAATGCACAGGTAAAACTCAAATAAGATATCTAACCAGAAAGTTCAACTTAAGAACTCTGGTTTGCAAAAAGAATCAAATCAAACGAAGCAACAAAACTCAAGTGGCAAAAGAAACAAGCTTCGTTTACTAATCTGGACCTAAGTCAAATTTTACAGTAGCAAAAACTTGTTTGAGTTGGTTAAACGGAAAGAGGATTTCGTTTTTTTACAGCGTTTTTTTATTCGGTGAACGTTCGTTAGTTAGGGTTTGCACCGAACAGTTTTTTTCATTAGCATTCGTTAGATAGCCTTTTCGTTTTATTTTATTTCTGCCAGGGACCCGTCTATGATTAAAGTTTTTACAGATTAGTCCCTCGGTTTCTAACGACCACAACCTTTTACTCGTGTATCCAAATCCAACGAAACCAACACCCACTTCTCCGTTATCATCCCCTCTATCCAAATAACCAACTTAAACATATTTTTGAAAGTTTAAAATATGAATTTAAATAGTTTAGTATTTGAATCTTCTTTTGATCGTAACTTGAGTTTCGTAGCTCCGTTTGAGTTGATTCTTTTTGCAAATCGAAGCTCTTGACCTAAACTTTCTGATAAGGCCAAATACACATAGTTTTGGTACTGTTAGAAATTGTTTTATGCTGCAAGAGTTATTCGCTTGGTTTTGATGTTTTTCTGAAATCGTACTCTTTGTTCTTTCCGATCTTTTGAGTGATTGCTTATGTGTGGTTACTATTGCTTGACCACGATAGATTGAACGGAGTGTGACGAGTAGAACTATGAAGAGTTTTGAGTGCGAATCATCTGCATCAACATTGCAGGCAAGTTCACACTTTGATCATACCTCTTTACTACCCAGTTTTATTGCATTAGTTCAATCCTCCAAACAATTGCATGATTAGGATCTGAATTAAATTGTGGGTTTTGGGAAGTTGATTGAGGTAGCACCTATTACCCGTTTTATTTTCAAACCCTTGGGAGTTACTTCTACGTTTGCTTATTATGCCATGCTATGCTAGTAGACGTGGATTGGGTGAGTGAATTTCCATGACAGACGTGAGATTGTTAATTAATGGTTTATTTAAGGTGGCAACTTAAACACACATCTGGGTGGATTGAGGCACCTGGTTACTCCAGGACTTGCCTGTCTAGGCACCTGGGTTTCCAGGACTTGCCTATTTTTCTTCGGACCGCCACCCAGGCTCAAAGAGATCATGAGATTATTCAAACTAGAAACTTCCATGTGCAGCCACATGCTATTATGGGCTCTAGCATAGTTGACTAAATCGTGCGAACTCTTACAGGGTAGACTAGCAGATGTAGGGGATGTAGGTTGGTATGGTCTACCCTCTACGTAAGGTGCAAGCGCTTTTGAAAGACTATGTCTCGGACATCCGTTTCTCAAACACCATGTAGTGCGAGAAACCAAACGGAGGAGATCGAGTCATGTGGGGAAAAGTGCGCAAACCTCTGCAGAGTGTATAAACTAATCATGGTTAGCCGTGTCCCCGGTTATGGACATCTTGAGTATCTAGTACTTGGATTATCATGTGAATCTCATCATGTTACTTTAATTAATCTTGTTGGGTTTAATGAGTACTTTTAATTGGGATTGAGAATGCTGTCAACCATTCTCAATGTTTAACAACCACCATGATAGTTAAATAAATTTATTCCTTTGCAGTAGGGAAAAATTGGATTTTCGCGAAAACATTATAACCATAGAGCCTCCACCAGCCATATACGCATGTAGTGATAGAATTTATTTCATCATTGCTCTATGGTGTGAATTTGCCAGTACATTCAATGTACTGACCCTCTGTGGCTGCAACGTCTCATGTTGCAGGATCTTACGACGAGTAAGTGATACGTTAGGGTTACGATTTCCTATACTCAACTTTGCCGTTGGTGTTGATGGGAATCCACAACCTTGTTGCTTCCGCTATTTTGGATTGAGGTAATAGTATTTACGTTACTTTCAACATGTGATTTACCTCTGTTATAAATCCTCGAGTACTGTGTGTGTCAGCATACCGATCCAGGGATGACACTTAAGCACAGAGACTTGACCGTCTGAGGTCGGGTCGCTACAAGATGGTATCAGAGCACATGTTGACTGTAGGATGTGACCCTAGAAAATGGCAAGCCCATAGGAAAGATTTTCTCTACAACTTCATTCTTCAAAAGGATCTTTTACCTATCCTCTCTTCTGAGCTTATTCAAAAATTCCTTTTAGTGAGACTATACCCGTTTCCCCTTTTTGACCACTCGAAGATTCGACTGATGAGACCACTCCAAGAAGTACAAGATATCGGACAACTAAGACCACTTCGGAATGAAGAGGATTTTACCGAGCATTATAATGATGGAAACTATGACGGATAAAGACTCCGAAGACTATGAAGAATTGGAGGTTATGAAGAATTTCTAGATTTGGTATGACCAAGGAAGGCTACACTTATGGAACTTGACAGACTATGGAAGCTGTCAATACCCGAGATCAAGGTGTGTGGGAGAAAGACCGAAACATGGAGCGTAAAACTTAAGGTTTTGTCAAGAAAGCCCCAAGACAGGAGATACCAATTATGGAATGATAGCTCATGGCAGTAACATGGGCATAAACATGGTTATCCATGATGTTATTGCCCGCTTATACTATTATCACCGGGTTGAGTTAAGCATGCAGATGCATGGAAGGATTGGATGGTAGAAGGCTGATGGAGCATCTGTCAGCAAAGGATGCAGTTTTAACCTTAGCCGGTGTATCACCAGGATCTGGAGTATTACATCAAAGGATTTTAAGATGGACTTTAGGAAGTCATATTTGACAAGGAGGCAATTCGTGAAGAACTCAGGAACCAGAAGCTGAAGTAGCCAAACTGGAGGAACAAAACCTCAAGATACCGAAGATTTGTCAGGAACTGAAGGACATTAGGACCATGGTTCATGCCAAGGATGTTGAAACACAGAAGTTTGGAATGCAACCCCAGTAATATTAAAGGATGTCATAGGAGACTTCGCGTCAACGGAGATGATTTGGCAAAAGAACTTGAGAAGGACAAGCATGATCAGAAGGAGCCATCGGAGACATGACCAAGACTTGAAGAGTTTGATGACGTTGAGATCTATAGACCATTAGAAGACCAAACCCCGTTGTACCTACGTTAGATGCGACGTTTGTCAGCTGTCATTTGTTTGTTGTTTTTTCGACAGCCACAATAAAATCTGTCTTTTCAAAACTTTTGTTTGTTTTGTGTGTATCCCTCTCTATCTCTCTTATCCCACCCCAAACCCATGGACCCAATAGAGGATGAATGGAGATGAGCTCATATTTTTTTTCTGGACCGATGAGTCAATTGGAGATGGACCAATGTATTCAGAACATGGAGGATCATATGGAGAGTGACACTATAGCCAGAAAGGATATGACCCAGCATGCTCTTCAATGCTATGAAAGAGGTGCTGCTACTTGGTGGAGGATGTACCAAACCATCAATGGATGGCAAGGAGTAACCACTTGGAAAGAATTTAAGTCGACTCTGCAAAGATCTCGTCTTGTGTCCCAGAAGTTGAGGCCTTATGGAAATGATATGAAGAAACCTTATACATGCAAGCTTTGTGGAGAAATAGGACACAACCATAAAGAACACTAGGATGAATACCCTCATAAGTGGGGGATTACCAAAGGAGTTAGCAGAGGATCTCAGGGAACTTCGGTTGGAGATTGTTCCCAAAGGTTTTGTTGCAGCAATGGAAGTTCAGTCTACATTGTTGGGAAAGATCCGTGAAGCTCAGAAGGATGACAAAGAGATTGCTAAGGTAAAAGAGAGGATGAGCAAAGGAAAGACCAATGGTTTTCGTAAGGATGAGCATGACATCTTATGGTTCGAGGACCGTGTATATGTTCCCAATAATGCAAAGATCAGGAAGTAAATACTTCAAGAGGCTTATGACTCACCATACTCGATTCGCCCTGGAAACACCAAGATGTATTTGGATTTGAAGGAGTGTTTCTGGTGAACTGGTATGAAGAAGGATATTCCGGAGTATGTAGTCGTAGGTGATGTATGCCAGAGAGAGTGAAAGCAGAGCATCAGAAGCCAGCAGGATTACTACAGCCTATGCCGATACCCGAATGGAAGTGGGGATAAGCTTGGCATGGATTGCATTACCGGATTTCCCAGAACCCGAATGGGATATGATTCTATCTGGGTAGTAGTTGATTCGCTTGACCAAAGTGGCTCACTTTATCCCAATGAAAACCACCTATACAAGTGAGAAGTTGGCCAAGATATATTTGACCAGGATCGTATGTCTGCATGGAGTTCCGAGGACCATCGTATCAGATAGAGGAACACAGTTTACCTCAAAGTTTTGGAATCAGCTGCACCAGACTTTGGGTACTAGACTAGAGTTCAGTACAGCCTTTCATCCGCAGACAGATTGATAGACCGAGAGAGTAAATCAGATTTTGGAGGACATGTTGACAGTGTGTGTGCTAGATTATGGATCAAGTAGGGATGATAATCTACCTTACGCGGAGATTCTCATACAACAACAGTTACCAAGCCAGTTTGAAGATGGCCCCTTTTGAAGTTTTGTATGGGAGAAGTGGCCAACAAATTGGAGTCACCTGAAGCACTGCCAGGAGTTCATGATGTGTTTCACGTTTCCCAGTTGAAGAAGTGCCATGCAGAGATGGCCAATATTCCCATGTAAGGATGCTTGACCCTGGAAAGGATAATGATGTTCCACGAAGTGGAGTATGGACTTCATAAGTATAAGTTTTTATCTCGGTATGTGGGATATCCCACGAGGATGAAGAGATGAATTACTATTGGATATAAAGGAGGTATGATGTTGGAAATATGGATCAATGGAAATTCCATGATGAGTCTGAGTAATCATGTCTTAGTTTGGTGCCAATAGAAGGAAGGAAGACAATACAATTGGATGGATTTAAGAATACTAGGAAGTTGGAAGTTGGAATAATGATCTGTTACCCCGATGATGAGTTCAAGGTTTGCAAGTGATGAGATGGGCCATAACCCACAGGCCCCAGGACCTGCCAAGAAGCAAGCACACTCTTGTTGAAGGAAAACCCTGAAGAAGTTACGATTTTATCAACAGACGATCTTATAGGAGTAACGCAAAATCTGAGAGTTGTGAAGAATGATAGATGTTTGTTTGGCTTGCAGAATCAATGGATTTATTCGAACTTGGTTCGTTGACAAGAGAAATTCTGCAATGCTTGTGAGGATGACCGAGTGTTAGAATGTGAGATTCGCTAAACCGTATTCAAGGTAATGATTTGGGTGCGGGATGGATTGATCACCATACCGACTTACTCTTATTATTTGCCTTGCTATGTGGGATGGTAAATCTGAGTGACTTACCTATAGTAGAGAGACGACGATCAAAACCTTGTTTAAACCTTAGAATGGTATAGGTATTTTCCCTTGTACAAGGCCGCTGTTGCCAAATGTAGATCATACGGTGAGGTTCAACCCCGACCCATTTCCTGTAGGAGGAACCCTAAATTGTTGACCACCATGAGATATCGATAGTTGTTTAGTATTGGCGCCGGACCCGTCAGCTAAGAAGACCCAGTCTCGGAATAACCTTACCAAGATGAAAGGACAGAAGTATTGAGGAAAAGGTTATGGCACTACCGGAAGAGCCCAGAGAAGGAATTATCCTGTAGATCTGAGAAGACCGCTACTGTCAGCAATAAGGATGGAGTATATGAGTTTTGCTGGAACCATAACAATGCTTCTAAGGGTGGTAGCACCCGAGACCCCGGAAACGATGATGGATTTTTGAAGACCCCCAAACCCTAACCTACTTCTTGCTAGCCTCTCCGAATCTTGAGGACGAGATTCATTTTAACGGTGGTAGGTTTGTAACATCCCAAAATTCTAAATTTTGGAATGTTATAAACAAATAGATAGTTTTGATTGATTGACTGAAAGTGAGTGAATTCGAAACTTTTTGAAAGTTAAATGAGAGGGAATAAAAGGACTTTCCCAAACTTTCGTTTTCTTTTCTGATCTTCATGAATTCAAATTCTTTTCCAATACAAAACCCCTGAGCGAAGATGATATGACTTCTTCCATTTAATTAAATGAAAGGGTATTTGGAAATATTTGAATTTCACTTGGAAATATTTCCAATCCATAAACTTCATGCAACTCAATGATTTTCATGAGAGAAGATAAAATGACTTCTTCAAAATATATGAAATATGAGTTGGGAGTTTTAAAAGGATCAAATTGAAAGTCCTTTTAGAAATTATTTTCAAATTGGAGTTATTTGGGTTTTATTCAAATTATATTTCTCCAAAAATAAAATATATAGAAAATAGGGTAACATGATTCCCTACATCAGAAAATTGGAGAGAAATAAATTTGAAATAATTTGGTTATTGTTTAAAATGATTTTATTGGATTTTATTAGAGCAGCAGCAGTGTTTGATTTATTTGAATTTTTGAGGATTTTATTTGATTCTATATTAATGTTCAAGTTGTAGGAAATCTTTTTCTGCAAATTTTGATATATTAGATGCCTATATAATATTTCTATTTAGTTTGTTTTTAGTTTTTTTGTTTGTCTGTAAAAAAAAGAGAGATTGTTAAAAAACTCCTCCTCCGAACCGGGCTGCCCAGCCTCTGCCAAAGCCAAGGCCCAGCCAGCCGCTGCTGTCGTCCCGAAGCTCGGGATGGAGTCCCGAGCCGCCACGCCGCCGCGCCGCCATGGGAGGCCGTGCCGCCTCCGGCCTCCTCCTGTCCCCTTCTCCAAGCCGCGCGCAGGCCCCCCTCATAAAACCACCGCCCGACACCTCTCCTTTTCGTGATCTCCGCCCGCGCCAACGGAAGCCGCCACCACGGTGAGATCCCATTGCTTGCTCAAGACTCCACGCCGCCGGCCGCCACCATCGACTCCGCGCACGCGCCACCCTCTCCGATCGCTCCCGCGCCTCCTAGACCACCGAGCCGCCTCTGCGACAAGCCAGACGCCTTTGCCGCCACCGTCTTCCACGTCGCCGGCGATTGCCGTGGTAACCGTCGCCTCCGTCCGTTGGATCTGGATCGAACGATCCAGATTTCGTTTTTTTACAACGTTTTTTTATTCGGTGAACGTTCGTTAGTTAGGGTTTGCACCGAACAGTTTTTTTCGTTGGCGTTCGTTAGCGAACGTTTGTTAGATAGCCTTTTCGTTTTATTTTATTTCTTCCAGGGACCCGTCTGTGATTAAAGTTTTTACAGATTAGTCCCTCTGTTTCAAACGACCACAACCTTTTACTCGTGTATCCAAATCCAACGAAACCAACGCCCACTTCTTCGTTATGATCCCCTCTATCCAGATAACCAACTTAAACATATTTTTGAAAGTTTAAAATTTGAATTTAAACAGTTTAGTATTTGAATCTTCTTTTGATCGTAACTTGAGTTTCGTAGCTCCGTTTGAGTTGATTTTTTTGAAAATCGAAGCTCTTCACCTAAAATTTCTGATAAGGCTAAATACACATAGTTTTGGCACTATTAGAAATTGTTTTATGCTGCAAGAGTTATTCGCTTGGTTTTGATGTTTTCCAAAATCGTACTCTTCGTTCTTTCCGATCTTTTGAGTGATTGCTTATGTGTGGTTACTATTGCTTGATCACGATAGATTGACTGGAGTGTGACGAGTAGAACTATCAAGAGTTTTGAGTGCGAATCATCTTCATCAACATTGCAGGCAAGTTCACACTTTGATCATACCTCTTTACTACCCAGTTTTATTGCATTAGTTCAATCCTCCAAACAATTGCATGATTAGGATCTGAATTAAATTGTGGGTTTTGGGAAGTAGATTGAGGTAGCACCTATTACCCGTTTTATTTTCAAACCATTGGGAGTTACTTCTACGTTTGCTTATTATGCCATGCTACGCTAGTAGACGTGGATTGGGTGAGTGAATTTCCATGACAGATGTGAGATTGTTAATTAATGGTTTATTTAAGGTGGCAACTTAAACACACATCTGGGTGGATTGAGGCACCTGGTTACTCCAGGACTTGCCTGTCTAGGCACCTGGGTTTCCAGGACTTGCCTATTTTTCTTCGGACCGCCACCCAGGCTCAAAGGGATCATGAGATTATTCAAACTAGAAACTTCCGTGTGCAGCCACATGCTATTATGGGCTCTAGCATAGTTGACTAAATCATGCGAACTCTTATAGGGTAGACTAGCAGATGTAGGGGATGTAAGTTGGTACGGTCTACCCTCTACGTAAGGTGCAAGCGCTTCTGAAAGACTATGTCTCGGTCATCCGTTTCTCAAACACCATGTAGTGCGAGAAACCAAACGGAGGAGATCGAGTCATGTGGGGAAAAGTGCACAAACCTCTGCAGAGTGTATAAACTAAT
Source organism: Aegilops speltoides (assembly GCA_021437245.1). Taxonomy (NCBI): domain Eukaryota; kingdom Viridiplantae; phylum Streptophyta; class Magnoliopsida; order Poales; family Poaceae; genus Aegilops; species Aegilops speltoides. Next base: position 335,117,916 of record CM038142.1, on the reverse strand, counting down.
CATGGTTAGCCATGTCCCCGGTTATGGACATCTTGAGTATCTAGTACTTGGATTATCATGTGAATCTCATCATGTTACTTTAATTAATCTTGTTGGGTTTAATGAGTACTTTTAATTGGGATTGAGAATGCTGTCAACCATTCTCAATGTTTAACAACCACCATGATAGTTAAATAAATTTATTCCTTTGCAGTAGGGAAAAATTGGCTTTTCGCAAAAACATTATAACCATAAAGCCTCCACCAGCCATATATGCATGTAGTGATAGACTTTATTTCATCATTGCTCTATGGTGTGAATTTGCCAGTACATTCAATGTACTAACACTCTGTGGCTGCAACGTCTCATGTTGCAGGATCTTACGACGAGTAAGTGATACATTAGGGTTACAATTTCCTATACTCAACTTTGCCATTGGTGTTGATGGGAATCCACAACCTTGTTGCTTCTGCTATTTTGGATTGAGGTAATAGTATTTACGTTACTTTCTACATGTGATTTACCTTTATTATAAGTCCTCGAGTACTGTGTGTGTCAGCATACCGATCCAGGGATGACACTTAAGCATAGAGACTTGATCGTCTGAGGTCGGGTCACTACAGGTCCAAACAACTGGCGGTCTCCAACTTCATCCCACGATAACGGGGTCCTGCACCTCCTTCCGTACAAGGCTTCGAAATGGGCCATCTTCAAACTGGATTGATAACTGTTATTGTAAGAGAACTCTGCATATGGCAAATTGTCGTCCCAACTGGATCCATAATCGAGCGCACAAGCTCTTAGCATATCCTCCAAAATCTGATTGACTCTCTCGGTCTGTCCATCTGTATGCGGATGAAAAGCGGTACTGAACTCTAGCCTGGTACCCAAAGTTTCATGCAACTGAATCCAGAACTTTGAGGTAAACTGGGTTCCTCTATCCGATACGATGCTCCTTTGAACTCCATGCAAACATACAATCCTGGTCATGTAGATCTTTGCCAACTTAGCACTGGTGTAGGTGGTCTTCACTGGGATGAAATGAGCTACCTTGGTCAAACGATCGACTACAACCCAAATCGAGTCATAGCCTGAATGAGTCCTGGGTAATCCCGTGATAAAATCCATGCCTAGCTTATCTCACTTCCATTCGGGTATCGGCAATGGCTGTAGAAGTCCTGCTGGCTCCTGATGCTCTGCCTTTACTCTCTGACATACATCACAAACTGCTACATATTCTGCAATATCCTTCTTCATTCCGGTCCACCAGAAAGTGTCCTTCAAATCCAAATACATCTTGGTATTTCTTGGGTGAATCGAATACGGCGAATCATTGGCCTCCTGTAGAATCAACTTCCGGATCTCTGGGTCATTAGGCACATAAACGCGGTCCAAAAACCATAAGGTATCGTGCTCATCCTCACGAAATCCCTTAGCTTTTCCTTTGCTCATCTTCTCCCTTATCTCTGCAATATTCTTGTCAGTCTTCTGGGCTTCTTTGATCTTATCCATCAAAGTAGACTGAATCTCTAATGCGGCTGCATAGCCTCTCAGAACTATCTCCAAACATAGTTCGCGAAGGTCCTCGGCTAACTCCTTTGGTAACTCTCCGGTCATGAGTGTGTTGACATGGCTCTTACAGCTCAACGCATCGGCTACTACGTTAGCCTTTCCGGGGTGATAATGCAATCTCATATCATAATCCTTGATGAGCTCCAACCATCTCCTTTGCCTGAGATTCAACTCCTTTTGTGTGAAAATGTACTTCAAACTCTTGTGATCCGTGTACACCTCACAATGGTTTCCAATGAGAAAATGTCTCCATGTCTTCAATGCGTGCATTATGGCTGCTAACTCCAAATCATGCGTAGCATAATTTAACTCATCGGGCTTAAGCTGTCGTGAGGCATACGAAACAACTCTTCCCTCCTGCATAAGCACTGCTCCAAGTCCTCGATGAGAAGCGTCGCAATATACTTCATAATCCTTGCGCTGATCGGGCAGAATCAATACTGGTGATGTAACCAAACGTTCTTCAACTCCTGGAAACTGGCCTCACATTCCTCAGTCCATTTGAACTTGGTGTCCTTCTTCAATAACTCTGTCATGGGCTTTGCAATCTTCGAGAAATTCTCAATGAACCTCCGGTAGTATCCTGCGAGTCCTAAAAAACTTCAGATCTCTCCAACTGTTGTTGGAGCTTCCCAATTTGTCACGGTGACAACTTTGGTGGGGTCTATTGCGATCCCTTCTCCAGATATCACATGTCTGAGAAATCCAACTTCCTTCAACCAAAACTCGCATTTGCTGAACTTGGCATATAACTAATGTTCTCTGAGCTTCTCAAGTACCAAACGCAAATGCTCCTTATGCTCCTCTTCGTTCTTCGAGTACACCAAAATATCATCAATGAACACCACGGCAAACTTATCCAAAAACTCCATAAACACCTTGTTCATCATGTTCATGAAATAGGCAGGTGCGTTAGTCAGACCAAATGACATAACGGTATACTCGTACAGCCCGTACCTGGTGGTAAAAGCCGTCTTGGGAATATCCTGCTCTCGAATCTTGAACTGGTGGTATCCTAATCGCAAATCGATCTTGGAAAATATCTTAGCCCCTTGCAATCGGTCAAACAAGTCATTGATCATCGGCAGTGGATACTTGTTCTTGATGGTCACTTCATTCAATCCTCGATAATCAACAACCATCCTCAATGATCCATCCTTCTTCTCCACTAGAAGTATTGGTGATCCCCAAGGAGAAGAACTTGGGTGAATATATCCTTTATCCAGTAACTCCTTGATCTGTTTCTTAGTTTCTTCCAAATCTTTTGCGGGCATCCTGTATGGTCTCTTAGATATTAGCCCTGTGCCTGGCAAAAGCTCAATCAAAAACTCAATGTCTCTATCTGGTGGCATGCCTAGCAAATCCTCTAGAAATACGTCGGGGAAATCCTTCACCACCGGTACTTCCTCTTGTACAACTCCTGATAAGGAATTTACTCGAGTCCTCTTCGGCACATGCCGGGATACATACTTGATCCTTCTTCCTTCTGGCGTGGTAAGCAAAATCGACTTACTGGCTCATTCAGTGTTCCCTCCATACTTCGATAACCAATCCATGCATAATATCACATCCAGTCCTTGCGATTCCAATACTATTAGGTCTGAGGGAAACACGTAGTTACCAATCCTTAATGGTAACCGATCACACCATAGACTAGCCATATACTCTGCTCCTGGCGAGGTTACTAACATGGGTGACCTAAGGGCTTGGGTTGGCAGGTTATACTTATCCACAAATCCCCTTGATATATATGAATGCGATGCACCAGTATAAAAAAGAACGATTGCAGTAAATGACTTAACCAAAAACTTACCTATTACTGCATCTGGCTGGGCTTCAACCTCCTCCATGCTAACGTGGTTCACCTGTCCTTTGTTGAAAGGATTGGGCTTCTTCCCAGAACTTCCATTGCCATTTCCATTCTTCACTTCAGGACATTCAGTGGCATAATGTCCGGTCTTCTGGCATTTGTAACAGGTGATGTGGCTCAGATCCCTCTTGGCTGGTGTTGATGGGTTGGTGCGGTTCTGTCCGTTGCTTCCTCCATTCCCATTACCATTCTTGGGGCCACTATGGTTGTGCGAACTACCTCCTCCATGGGTATGCTGTAAATGTCCTCCCGAGTTTGGGGTAAAACGAGGCTTCTGCTGAGCTCCAGAGTTGTACTTCCCTTGTCCATACTTTCTCTTGCGGCTGTCAATCTGCTGTTGCTTCCCTTCGATCACAAGAGCTATATCTACCAACTCCTGGTAGTTGTTGAAGGTTGCTACCATCAACTGCATGCTCAGCTCATCATTCAGTCCTTCCAGAAACTTCTCCTGCTTAGCTGCATCCGTAGCGACATCATCTGGGGCATAACGTGCTAACTTACTAAAGTCATCCACATACTGGCCAAAAGTACGTCCTCCCTAGCGTAAGTTGCGAAATTCACACTTCTTCATGGCCATTGCTCCTGCTGAAACATGGGCAGTACGGAAAGCCTGCTGAAACTGATCCCATGTGACAGTATCGATAGGATAGGTGGCTGTGAAATTCTCCTACCATGATGCTGCAGGTCCATCAAGCTGATGTGCGGCAAAACGCACCTTCTCCGCATCTGTGCATCCTGCAGTGGTCAACTCCCTTCCCATCTTGCGGAGCCAATCATCTGCAACTATTGGCTCGGTGCTACTGGAGAACACCGGCAAATTCAGCCTCAAGAAACGGGCTAAGTGGTCAACAGGTGGTGGTGGTGGGTTGTTGTTGTTGTTGTTGTTGTTGTTGTTGTTTGTTGTTGTTCCCCTGATTCTGATTCTGGACTAGTATCTGCATCAGTGCATTCTGCTACTGGATCAACTGGGTGAGCTCCGGTGGGAAAGCAAATCCATTGTCACGTCTCGGAGGCATCTAAGGGTTTAGAAAAGATGAGAATATAGAATAGAATGAGGTCTAGAGAGAAAACACGACCCATATGCACATGAGACAAATACAATCAATATCACTTCAATCAATTCAAACAAGGGCATACAACGGTCTAACTATCATTACAAAAGTGCTCGGACTATACTAGATACATGGGGGAATACTACTACTGTTATGGTGGTCGACTAGAAAAACTGCTCCGATGAAGACTCCATGATATCTGCTCCAGCTTCATCAACATAGTCATCATCACTATCATCTGGGTCCGAGTCGGTGTCGTCGATGATGATGTAGTTCTCTGGGCAAGTGCAATCATCGTCTTCTCCTCTGGTCGCGGGAAATCCCATGAATACTTTTAGCTTCTTCTTTAGATCATCATTCTTCTCTACGAGTGTCGTCATTTCCTCCTCATATCCATCACGCGTAGACTTGAGTTCTTCCTCCAGCTCCGTGATCTTGGTCAACGCCTTCTTCAGATCCATCATGCCTGCGCACATCTGGTTCTCCTGGCGTCGAATGTGCTAGTTTAACTCCTGGATGAAAGCTGCAATTGATCTATCCTTCCTGGTGTTGATCATCTCCCATTGCTCATCTCGGCGCCCACAAATCGAGTAGATAGTATCCTTGAGATGCTTATGGTAAACTTCTCTTATGCGTCGCATGGTGATGTGGGCTGCCATGCTCTTTCCTAGACTCTAGGTTGGTGCATCAAAGGAGAACTCTATGGGCTCAGTGACTAGCACGAACGTTCTTCCTAGAACTTGAACTTGAATCATGCAGCGCTCCTCTTCGGGTAAAGTGGTGATGTAGGTCCCGGTGAAGCTTGGTACTCCTATGTTCAGGTATCTAGTGACTTCCTTCAAGTGGCGTCCAAAGGGTGTATCTTCATCCGGTTGCATGAACTTGTTCCTTGCATCCGCCATCCTAAAAGAGTAGAAAAGATAGTCAGAAATGAGAAGAGAGAGTAGTGCTCTAGGTTTTTAGCTTAGTGGTCGTGTCCTACAGTCAGCGTGTGCTCTGATACCATCTTGTAGCGACCAGACCTCAAATAGTCTGATCTCTGTGCATCAGTGTCATCCCTGGATCGGTAATGCTGACAAACACAGTACTTGAAGGATTTATAACAGAGTAGCAATAACACACTTATTACATCGAATGTCTCAAAAGAGAACTTATTATAATAAATATGGCTTAAGGCCATCTAATAATGATAACAGCGGAAGGCTTGGAAGATAAGTGAGTCCATCAACTCCAACAGCATCACTGAGTATAGAACCACGACCTAAGGCACCTTACTCGTCATCTGAAAAGTCTGCAACATGAACGTTGCAGCCCAAAAATGGGTCAGCACATGGAATATGCTGGCAATGTAACACATAGAGAGTAATGAAAGGAATAAGCTATACTACATGCATGTATGGCTAGTGGTAAAGCTCTACGGTTACAGTTCTGCATAAAGCCAATTTTTCCCTACTGCAAAGGAATACATTTTATTTAACTATCATGGTGGTTGTTAAACATCGAGAATGGTTGACAGCATTCTCAATCCCAATTAAGCATCATCATTAAAACCCAAAAATATTAATTAAAAATAACATGATGAGATTCACATGATAATCCAAATACTAGATACTCAAAACATCCATAACCGGGGACACGGCTAACCATGATTAGTTTATACACTCTGCAGAGGTTGCGCACTTTTCCCCGCAAGACTCGATCTCCTCTGCTTGATTTCTCGCACTACCTGGTGTTTGAGAAACGGATGACCGAGACACAGTCCTTCAGAAGCATTAACTCTCTACTCCGGGTAGACCGTACAAACCTACATCCCCTACATCTGCTAGTCAACCTCTTCAAGAGCTCACGCAACTTAATCAACTATGCTATAGCCCATAGTAGCTTGCGTCTACACACGAAAGTTTCTAGCATGAATAATCTCATGATCCCTTTGAGCCTGGGTGGCGGTCCGTAGGAGAATCACACGGTACCCCGGGATTTCCAAAATACAGGCAACACTAGGTTCCCCAGGTGCCTCAATCCACCCAAATGTGAATTTAAGTTGCCACCTTAAGTAAACCAGTAATTAACAATCTCACATCTGTCATGGATACACTCACTCAATCCACGTCTACTAGCATAGCATAGCAATTTAAGCAAACATAGAAGTAACTCCCAAAGGTTTGATGATAAACAGGTAATAGGTTCTACCTCATCTACTTCCCAAAACCCACATATTAATTAGATCCTAATCATGCAATTGTTTTGAGGATTGATCTAATGTAATAAAACTGGGTAGTAAAGAGGTATGATCAAAGTGTTACTTGCCTTGCTGATGATCCGTGAAACCTAGAGATTTGAAGTAGCAAGCGGCGCACTCCAGGTACTCTATCGCAAACAAACAATCATGCAATAAGCACTCATCTAATGCACATGTAAAACTCAAATAAGAGATCTAATCAGAAAGTTCAACTTAAGAACTCCGGTTTGCAAAAAGAATTAAATCAAACGAAGCAACGAAACTCAAGTGGCGAAAGAAACAAGCTTCATTTACTAATATGGACCTAAGTCAAATTTTACAGTAGCAAAAACTTGTTTGAGTTGGTTAAACGGAAAGAGGGTTTCGAGACGAAACTCTAGGCGCTTGAATCGCCTGATTCCGATAAACGAGTGAAAAGTTATACTAAAACGAAAAACAGATCGGAAATCGCGATCAGAAATAACCGCGGAAAATCTGAGAAAAAGAAAAAGAGACGAACAGGCTAACGAACGAATGTTTGCTGTCTGCGAAAAAAATGAAAACCGTTCGTTAAAACGAACAAACGAACGGGCGTTCGCTGAATAACTAAACCAAAAAAAATAAAACCGATCTATTAAAAAAACCGGGTTCCTAAAAAAACCCGACGATGTTGGTCGGGGCGGTGGCACGGATTGGGCTGGGGGTGGCGGTGGGCTTCGGGGCAGGGGGGGCCCTGGCTTATAAAGCCCTCGGCAGTGTCCCTTCAGCACGGCTCGAGTCGGTTCCTCTTTTTTTTAAAAAAAAATTTACGCGTAGAAAAACAAATAAAAGAAATACTAAACGGACTCCAAAAATCCCGAAATAAATTTGGGGCCTAAATGCAATTTTGAAAAATGCGCATTTTTCCTAAATTCAAATAAAATAGCAATAAATTCCAAAATAAAATCTTATTTGATTTTTTTATTAAATCCTCATTTATTTATTTATTCTAGGAAAGTCATTTTATTCCCTCTCTCATATTTTCATAGAAGAAATAATTGAAGATAGAATAAATAAAATCAAATGATCCTATTTTCAAAATTTGAGAAAACTCAAATATGAAAATAAAGAAATCCCCAACTCTCTCCGTGGGTCCTTGAGTTGCGTAGGATTTCTAGGATCGAGCCAAAATGCAATAAATATGATATGCAAAGATGATCTAATGTATAACATTCCAAATTGAGAATTGGGGATGTTACAAAACTATTCTTCATTTTTAACAGAAGAGTGCTTTTCAGTTGGTTCTTCTTGCAGAAGATTAATAAACAAATTATTCACGTTGTCCTAATTTGTCAGAATTTTTGGAGTTACAGAAGTATTTGAAGTAGTCAGATTGCTACAGAATGTTCTGTTTTTGACATATTCTGTTTTCTTTGTGTTGTGTGCTTGTTTTGATGATTCTGTGGTTTTCTTTAATGAGTTTTTGCCATAGAAAAGTTGGAATACAGTAGATATAATGCAAAATAATAATATGAATAGGTTTGCAACAGTACTTATAGTAGTGGTTTGCTTTCTTATACTAATGGATCTCACGAAGGTTTTGTTGAGTTTTGCATGATTGAAGTTTTCAAGTTTTGGGTGATCTTACGATGAATGAAGGAATAAGGATTAGCAAAAGGCTAAGCTTGGGGATGCCTGAGGCACCCTAGGATATTATTCAAGAAGTATCAAGCAACTAAGCTTGGGATGCCCCCGAGTGGCATCCCCTCTTTCTTCTAACAACCATCGGTATTTTACTTGAAACTATATTTTTATTTGTCACATATTATGAGTTTTGCTTGAAGCGTCTTGTATGATATGAGTCTTTGCTTGTTTTGCTTTTTGTTTTAACTGTTGAATCCTTGTTGGACACACCTTTTTGAGAGAGCCAAAAATTATGCTATGCTTGCTCCTATGCTTCACTTAAATTTTTAGAGCCATGGATTTGCTCTAGTACTTCACTTATATCTTTTTGAGCATGGTGTGCTTTGTTATTTTTGAAGAAATGCTCTAATGCTTCACTTAGATTTATTTGGGAGTTAGTAAATTTTTAAGAAATTCTCTCTTGCTTCACTTAGATTATTTTGAGAGAAAGAAATATTATGCTCATGTTCTTCACTTAAATTTGTTTGAGCTTATCAAAAGAAACATATGAAAATAGTTCCAAAGTGATAAATATCCAAGGAGGATATAATAAAAATTTTCATGAAGATCACTGGACAAAATAAACTTGATTCTTTTGAGATATGATGATATGATATGTGAGTCATGTTGTTGAGTAATTGTGCTTTAGTAAGAATATTGATGTTAAGGTTTGTGATTCCCTATGCACGCACGAAAGTCAATAGTTATGCATTGAAATTTATATCCTACTTGTGGTGCATTATTCGGTGTTACTTATGCTTAATGCTTGGGTATGAGATTTTTCGTTTCTTGGTTGATCGCTTCTCAATCTTTTTGCTATCCTTCATTTTGCACTAAGTATGATCACTACTTGTGCATCCAAAACCCTTTAAACCAGTTTTGCCATATGAGTCCACTATACCTACCTATATGCGGTATTTCCGTGCCGTACTAAGCAAATTTGCATGTGCCATCTCCAATTTTCAAAATAAATTTATCTTTTGTGTGCTCTATCGCTCGCGAGGCAGTGAGGGTGGCCAATATTTTCCATGCTAGATGTGTTATTCTCACGATGAGTGTTTATTCACTTGTCATTGCATGAGAGTACGACAAAGGTATTAGGGATGCCAGTCCCGAAATGAAAAATGGATTTTATTTATGTTATCAAATAATAAATTCCTTGGAAAGTGTTGGTATGGAGGGCACCTGTGGATACGGACAAGCCACAGAAAGAGAAAGTAATGGTGGAAAAAGGAATAAACTTTTTTTTTGTTTGGGAACCGCCTATGATGTATCTAGCATGGAAAGTGTTGGGATCTCTAAGTCGTTTTCGTTGGTGGGAAAATTATGCCTCCCAAAATGTTTTTTTCTCTCAATTTTTGCTTTGAGCTCTGGCACCTCTACAAATCCCTACTTCCCTCTACGAAGGGCCTTTCTTTTACTTTATGCAATTTTTATTTTGAATTTGAGTCTCCATCTTCTCTTATAAAGCACCAACTAAGGGGCACTATGATCGTATTTGAGCATTGGGTGTAGCTAATATTCGAGTGTGTTTCATGAATGGATCAATGGTTGAGCATAATGAGCTAGCGATAACTTGCTTTAGTGTTGATATTTTAAAAGATATGGTTGCTTGTTGGTATGCTTTAGTATTAATGTCTTCATGTCAAAACTAGACTATTGCTTTGAACCATATAAAAGTCCAAATGTCCATGCTACAAAGAAAAGAAATGTGATGAACATGTTAGGCAGCATTCCACATCAAAAATTCTGTTTTTATCATTTACCTACTCGAGGACGAGCAGGAATTATGGGTCCACTTTGTGTGACTTGGAGTATTGGAAAGATTTGGATCTGCGGCATAATCTTGATGTGATGCACATCGAGAAAAATATATGTGACAACATTATCGGCACTGTTCTTAATATTGAAGGCAAGACGAAAGATACCTTAAAATCTAGGATTGATTTCACACACCTGGGTATCAGAAAGGATTTGCAGGTGTAAGATGAAGGTAAACCTTGGGATATGGCACCAGCTGTGTACGTCTTGGACAAGGTAAAAAGAAAAGAATTCTGCAAGGTCCTGCCACGTGTGAGATTTCCACATGGATTTTCTTCCAACCCTGAAAAGAGAGTCAGTGTAGATGGAAACAAGGTACAAGGGTTGAAAACTCATGACTGCCATGTCCTACTTCAAAGGGTTTTACCTGTTATCCTTAGAGGATTGGGCTGCCTTGAGTTATGCAGAGCAGTTGCAGAGTTGGGACAATTCTTCACGGAACTCTGTAGTAGAAATATCGGGATAGATGCTTTTGAGCATCTTAGAGACAAGATACCAACTATCCTATGAGACCTTGAGAAGATATATCCTCCAGCCTTCTTTGATGTGATGGTGCATTTGGCTGTTCATCTACCGGATGAGGCACTACTTAGAGGTCCAGTACAGTATGGCTAGATGTACCCTATTGAAAGGTGGCTAGGCACTTTCAAGGGCTATGTTAGGAATAGAGCTATACCTGAGAATTCCATTGCAGAGGCCTACATTGCTTCAGAAGCGTTGACATTCTGCTCAAAATACAATGAAATAGCTGATCAGCTTAGCAAAGAGGTGGGTGAAGACAATCCCGAGCTCAATGTTTTTGATTGTTCTGTTCGAGTTACAGGGAAGAGTCGACAAGACAACAAACCTAAAGATTTGGACAAAATGGTTTGGTATGTGTTGAATAACTGTCTTGAGATTCTACCTTATATCAAGTAAGTGCTAAGTACTGCAGCTTATACATCGTAATCCACTAAACTTGCAGCACATTCTTATATATTTAGATTTTTGACGCGTTCACTATGTTGTGCGGCATCTACAAAAAGGAGTTACTGCCGCAAAATCCAAGAAACATTGACAAACTGGTTATGGTAGGATTTGCGAAATGGTTTAAGAGCCATGTAAGCTTTTAAATTGCACTGTTAGTTTTTTAAATATATTGAGTACATAAGATGATCAACTTGTCTATTTTCTAACCATAGGTTAAGAAGATGCTAGAGGATGGGCAGGCAGTTAATGATGCCCTTTATGCACTAGCAATGGGTCCTGGTACTCGGGTAAGACATTGTGAATCTTGCATTACTGGAGATGTGCGCTACAACACCCTTGCACGCGACGAAGGTAGGAAGACACAAAACATTGCCATCATGAGCACGGATAAGTACGGCAAAGAGATAACTGAAATGTATGCTAACATAACAGACATTGTTCAGTTGTAGTATATCTCCAGTTTCGAGATTCATCGGTGTGTGGTTTTGTTGTGCTGTCAACCTGTTTTCCAGGATCGCAAAACCCAGAGCTGATGATTATTTCAAATCCATCAATGTCAAGGCGGCGTACCAGACCGATGAGTCTTTTTTGGCAAATCAAGCAACACAGATATTTTTCTTGGAAGACACATATGCACATAGCAATGACTGGAGAGTATTGCAAAGGTTTGAGCAGAGGAATTCATTTAACTAAGTTGCACAACAAGATGATACTTACACTGCTCTTGATGTAGAAGATTCCATAGATGTTCCTAATATCTTTGAGAACCATCACGTCAATGACGTTGGCGAAAAGATTGCCTGTCGGGCTGCGGACATACAAGAGTTGATCAATAAGATGCCAACATTCGAGGACATTGAGGATGAAGAAGAAGATGACACTAGGGGGATTATGATTCAGAATGATAAACATGGCGAAGATGTTGACGCTGCTGCTGTGGATGATGATTAGATTGCTTTTGTCGTATTTGCCTGTCAGGAGACGACGTTTTATCTACTATGTGAAATTGTGTTTGCTATAACAATTGAAACCTGATGAAGTTGTTGTCTAGTATTTTGCTATGAGAACATCACTTATTATGTATGTTGATTTGTGTTTGATGATTGTATGGCAACCAAAACATGATGACATTATTATTTAGTTGTACTCATATTTGGTTGTGAAACTTGTATTTGATGACATAGTTTGCTCTTGGATTGCAATTTGCTCTATGTCTTCGAATGGGAACGAAGCTGACCCGACAGGCCTTTGCTAATTTATTTATTTATTAGCAAATGGGGCTCTGCTATTTATTTATTGATGAGAAAAAGGGATACCCCCTGATTTTCGCTAAAAGAAATCATTAGATGTTCACAACACTACGCCCAGCCTGCTAAACAGGTTTCATTCATTACTAGTTTCAACAAAGTGCTCATGTCATAGCCACTGAATACATCATGAGTGCTACATACACTACAAATAAAGGGACAATCATCCTACAGAGCACAACGATTTTGCCTATTATCTTCACAAGCTCTTTCATCTCCTCATTGCTGTCAAGGCCGTTCAGCAGATATTGCTTGGCCAATATCAGAGGAACTACATCTTTAACCTTCTGCTCTACATCTTCATCTTCTGTCATTCCTTTAGTTACTTGTCCAACACCCCAACCTGCTGGTATTGGGATTCCTCCGCTAACCAAATAATCAGCATAGTTCCATTCCCCCACATCAACAACTTCCCAAAAATACAAATCACACGATTCTTCCCTTTTCTGCATGAATCAAATTGGAAGATCATCAACCAAACTATTAAAAAATTAGCAACTAAAAGCAGCGGAACAACACTTAAACATATCATTACCCCATGATTCGGGCATTTGTAGAAGACTTAGCCAGGGTTGAGGATTGTGGTTGAGACGCGATGGATGACTCTGTGTGATTTGCAGCAGTGGCACCACACCAACGACAGCGGGTTGCGATGAGCAACCGATCATGTGTGTGTCCCGATGGGTGTGATGAGACCCACAGCGATGGTACAGTGGCGACTTGGCGATATCTGGTTGTTACTGCTGAAGCGGTGGACAGACGCCAGCGGACATGGTTCTTCTGGCCAAAGCTTCGATGCTAGGCGAGTAAGTAGAGAAGAGGAGAAGCGAACGTTGGATATGTCGGTTTCATTACTTGCGAGTAGCATAGCACCATATATAGTCTTAGTCTAGGTTTGGATTGAACCAGCCTGAGAGCACGTCTCTCTTTTTTCTAAAACTCAGCAACGTCTCCTTACTGGTACACTAGCTTGTTCTATACGCCTTCTCAAGTCTTTGATTTTCTTCTTTTTTGCAAGGAAGGAAGGAGGAGAAAATTGAGGGTTCCTGGGACTCGAATCCAAGACCTCTCGGTTGAAAACCAAGGGTGCTAGTCACTTATGTGGCGAACGTTCCCTGGGGGAGGACGACAAACGAACGCATTTTCCTCACAGTTTTAGTTGCGACGCAAGATCAAACGGTCGCAGTTTCGGGAATGTTATCTGGCAAACGAGCCCAATTTTTCTTTTCTTCCTATATATTAAAAAGGTATGTTGCTTGGTGTCAGATTAGTCAACAAACGATTGTGCCAACCTTGACCGTTGGATTGACATTCAACGTATGTCATGTTTCTTCAGTCTCTTCTTCCCCCAGCCGCCAAAGCCAAACCAGCGCCTGCGGGACCGCCTGCTCCCGCCTCCCACGACTGGCTATGCTACCGCGCATGCATCATGGCCACATCGCACCCTAAAACTCTACGCATCTTCCCCGGCTCCTGTTCCTTCCCGTCCGAGGCCTCACCATCGTCCTCTGCCTTGGTTCGCTCGCCACGGCGTCGCCCTCCAATGTTGTCAACATGGTCAACAATCGAGAGGAATAAGGAGATGACTGTACATGGTGAGAATGATAGTAGGGAGCCACCAGGATCATGGCAGTAGGCAAGCAAGTGTCTCCTTTATTACAAGAAAAAAGGGTTCCTCCTGATGGTTTCTTGACATCTGGGTCGCAGGCCACTGTCAACATAGTTAATAAGCGAGATAACTACACAAGGAGCGGCAGACACCCGGGACCCAACAGCACGTGCAGTATATTTTTTTCAGGATGGAGAAGGGTATCAACTGGGTTGTGCGGGAGCTATGGCCCGTCTAGTCCAGGATTTTATTTCATATATGTTTACCACATGACTAGCCCAGTTTTTTTCCTTTCTGAAAATGGCTAGCCCAACTATTTTGTTTTTTGCAGAATAACCAGCGTAGGCCTACTTGCTTTTCTACGCCCTACTGGGCCAGAAATCTTTCAAGACGAGGAGGGATGCATTTGGGCTTGCCCAGAAAATGGGTTATAAGTAGTAAGAAATGGGTTATAAGTAATAAGAAATGGACTATAAAATGAAAAAATATAGCAAAGAGGCAATTAGTTCCAAAATACTTTTTCTTTTGGATTTTGATATTTTAAATTCCATTGTTTTTGTGCGGGTAAAATTTCATTGGATTTAAATTAAGGTATGTTTAGTTTATAAATTAATTTGAATCTGGCTAGAAATTTTGGGCTGTATGCTGTTTGGGACATATTTGGAGGCTGACTTATGGGTCTACTAGGTTGACGTGTACGAAAGCCTTTGTCAACTTAGTCCACAAACGATTCTAGCAGCAGTGCATCCAACGGCCGTGTTGCTTCTTCAATATTTGATCTTCTTCTCCAGTTGCTCAAACCAGCACCGGTGGGACTGCCTGCTCCCGCCCTCGTGGCGGGCTGTGCTGCCGCACAGGCTGCACCACCCCACCCTACTCCATCCCTGGCCAGGCCATTCCTCTACTCACCCACACCTCTTGTTATTTTCCGGCAACGATAGCTGAACCAGTAAACCCTCGTACACCCCACCATGTGGGCAACCACTGCTGAGTCTTCCCCGACTCCGGGTCATTCCCTTCCTAGGCCCCGCCATCGTCCACGGCCCTGGTGCTCTCGGCGAGGCGTGGTCAACATTGTCAACAAACGACATCCATCGAAAGAGGACTGTACGTGGAGAGGCTGGCAGCTGGGTCCACGGCCGCACGCAAGGAAGTGCCTCCTTATTACGCACAAAATAATGATTCCTTTACCTGACAGTAGGGACACACTAGAAGGGCCTCTATATTTCGCGAAAAAATGTTCCTCCAGCTGACAGTCACACCCACCAACTATATCTTCGCATGCAAGGAAGTGCCTCCTTATTACGCACAAAGAAATGAATACTCCTCCTACTATTTGGGACCCACCATAGTTGGAGGCTGACTTCTGGGCCTACTAAGTTGACGCGAACGGAGGGCTTTGTCAACTTAGTCAATATGAACGATTCTAACTCCAGTGACCATACGATGTCCATCCAATGGTCGTAGTCCTTCTTCAACCTCTGGTCCTCTTGCTCCAGCAGCCCAAACCAGTGCTGGTCATGCCGCCTGCTCCTGCCTCCCATGGCCGGCTCTGCTACCGCGCAAGCCTCACCGCCCCATCCTACTCCCATCGCTAGCCTGGCCATCCCTGTACTCACTTAGACATGTTGTTATTCTCCGGCGACGGCAACCTCACACTGTAGCCCAACCAGTAAACCCTCGTACACCCCTCCGCGTGGGAAACAACTGCCGAGTCTTCCCCGGCTTTGGGTCATTCCCTTCCTAGGCCTCGCCGTCATCCACCGCCTTGGTGCTCTCGGTGCGGCGTGGTCAACGTGGTCAAGCAATGACTTACATCAGGAGAGGACTGTACATGGAGAGGCTGACAGCTGGGTCCACGGCCACAGCAAGGAAGTGCCTCCTTATTACGCGCCAAATAATGATTCGTCCACCCGATAGCAGAGACCTACCGGAAGGGCCTTGCGAAAAAATGTTCCCCCCTGACACTTGGGATCCACCAGCTATATCTTCGGACACAAGTTAAGTGCCTTCATATTATGCGCGAAAAAAATGAATCCTCCCCCTAACAGCTCGGACCCACCATCAATAACTTCGCACGCATGGAAGTGCCTCCTTATCCTCCCTAACAGCCGGGACCCACTTGGTCGAAGCGTACGTAGCGTTGTCGTGAACGTGTACGAACATACTGGTCCACCGGTCTCTCTACAATGATGAACCGTGGCCGAGCAAGCAGCGACACGTGTAGTAGTAGAGCCCCTGACGTAGCAGTTCAGGTAGTCCCTTCTAAACCGTGTACACGTACGTACAACCACATGCCAAAAAATACGGCCACGTACGTACATACGGGCAGGGTCTAGAACGCGTACTCACGCATACGTATGGCCAGGGCTCATGTACATGTAAAGGCAACAGGTGGCAGCAACAACGTCATGTTCATCGGGCAGCCAACCGGCTAGGTCGGAACAGAGAAACAATGTCTTGTTCATCAGGAGGCAACAGATTGGATCGGAATGCGTCCTGTTCAAGGGAGCCAACCGGCTTGGACAGAATAGCCGAAACGGGGTCTAGCGTATCGCAGTACGGAGGAAATGACCTTCTGTTCGATCGGCTATGGTCGAAACGGGGGTCCTGTTCATCGGGAGGGGTGTGGTGTACCGCAAAATGAAGGAAACAGAGTTGTGTTGGAGCACTACGTTCGAATGGGGGTCATGTTCATCGAAGGGGTGTGGCGTACCACAAAACGGGACTCCACGGGCTACTATTCACCCACCGTCGACTTGCTTCAGCCTCCACCTGCACTGTTCATCCACCGCGTCTTCCTCCTACCTCCACCAGTACTATTCATCCATGGGCTACTGTTCATCCAGCCCTCCATCGGGTAGTGCTCAACCAGCCCTCCACGGGGTCCTGTTCATCTACCCCCTACCACCTCGGCTGTGGCCTAATCCTCTCGGGGTCCTGTTCATCCAGCGGCAACGACCTATATACTACTACCACGGGGTCTTATTCATCCAATCCCCACCGGGAACTGTTCATCCAACCCCCAACAACGCTCACTATTCATCAAGAGGCAGCAGGTTCGATTGGCTTCAGTTAGCAGCAGTAGCAAAGGAATCGCTTGATTGGGTTCAGTTAACAGTCAGGGATCGATCGATCGCTCGGGTTCAGTAACGCGTAGACAGTGCAATCGCTCGGGTTCAGTAAGTGAATGCCTCGCTCGGGTTCAGTTAGAGCCCATCGCCTCACACACACACGCGTACGTGTATGAGAGAAATGCGCAATCCCTCCATGCATCGCTCGGCCCCGACCACCCACCGTAACTGGGAACTCCTGAAAATTTTCCTCGCCCTCGCTTCTACCATGATTTTTTTTGTCACGGACGGCCCAAAGAATGTCATGCAGGTGCGTGTCCGGCTCGCCCAGGATGGAAAGCCCATTTTCTGTCATGATTTTTTGTCATAGAAGTAGGAGCCCACCACATCTATGATGATATCGGGTTTTGTCACAATTGTTCTCATAGAAGTGTCATAAGCATGACAGGAAAAAAATTCGTTCGGCCCAAAAATGTCATGGATGTGTCTTTTTTGTAGTGAAAAGCACCTTTTAACTTGATATTTACTATGAGAGATCGCCCTAATAATTGACTACTGCACAATCAAAGGGTGCAAACAACAAAGGGATAAACATCTGAGGCAATTCATAATAGCATGATATGGTATAGCCGTAGGCATCGGGAAGTCTTCACAATTTTCTTCAATCTTCAATTGAAATGTCGACATGACGGCAGAAAAATCATTGCCATGGCAGCCGTTTGAAAAATGCTGCCATCAAGGCAATTTCAGAAAACGCTGCCCTGGCACCAATTTCAGAAAACGCTGTTGTGGCACGAAAATTTGAGCACCTCCTCGTGCGCCTGGTACACCTTCTCCATGCCGGGTTTCTCCGTGTACATCTGCCACCATCACCTATAACATGTAGGCTATCTCTACATCTATTATATTAAAATGGAAATTCCATGGCTCACGCCATCATGCCATGACGCGCAGGCCACTTAACATTAGAACATATAACCATCTCATACATAAACGCATTATCATGATGAAGGCTATACAACATCATATGCAAAACCAAGTTAGATGTCCTCTAATCGGTTTGGCAAATCTTAATTACGTGGCTTGTAGGATTTCCAGATAACACTAGCTACCAATGAACACAATCAAGGCAATAATTCTTGTTGGTAGATTAACTTTCGGGGTGTGTGAGGGAAGAGACTTAATAAAAAATCTCTAGCTCCACACTAAACTTCATCAAATACGCATGAATCCCTAGAAGATCGTTCATCTTCATCGTCCTTTTGTGTTTGCCATGGTTCATTATTCTTGACTATGATGAAGCCCAAAGAACTGCTAGCAGATTGTCAACAGCGAGAGCCGATCAATTGTCAGAACTTTGTACAAAGCTACATCATGTCGTCAATGAACTGAAAGCAACACTTGAGGGAAGCATAGCAATAACATCAAACCCTTACATCCATATGTGATCTAGATGAAAACCTAAATCTACTCACAGAACCGCTCATGATGCCACTGTTGGGAAACATAGTAGAAAACAAAAAAGTCGCCCTACGATCACCCAGGAACAATATGAAGATGCATAAACGGTCTGGATAACGATCATTACCGACTCCGAGTTGCAACGGAAGAAGACGAGTCAGTGTAGATCATACTTAGAGTCCCTCTAACTATAGATGAACGACCCCGTGAACCGCCCATGAATGATCCCTAGAACGGAAGACCGAAAGCACGACCTCTCTATTTGGTTGCAAGGGTACAGTCTTCACAATCCGGCAGAGCTTCACCGTCCAGAGCTAAACGTCGCCGGTGAATTAGAGGGAGGATATTAGAACCACATTGGGCCTCTAATTTGAGGATTATAGGATCTAGGTCAATCTCTAATTGATTAACTAGGATCAACTAGAACTAGAACTAGAGGAGGCTCCAAAACTTATGTGTCCAAATAGCACCAAAGCCTCTAGTATATATAGGTTGGAGGGACAGGAGGAGCTGCCACACAAGGAGGGAAACCTCCTTGGTGTGCTGGCCAAAGGGGGGAGGAGGAGTCCTCCCCCACTCTAATTCGGCATCCCCACTTGGATGGCCCAACTCTCTTTCCACCACTTTGCCTTTTAAGGCCCATTGATATTAAATTAAATATAAAACCTCCTAAGAATTTCTAGAGCCTTTTAGTAATAACTTAACATCATCGGAGCATTTTCCACCTATATATTATTTATCGGGAATACCCGATATTGCTCGATAAACTCCGAAACCGTTTCGATGTTCCCGAAACGCTTCCGGTTCCTCTTGAAACTATTTCAAATATTAATGAAACAATTTGACAAATAAATTCTTAATACACTCGTCCAACTAATATTCAACAGATAGTGATTACCTTAAGCTTGTGTCCCCGTAGGTTTGGTAAAACATAGACATGACCGAAATCCCTTCGTTCAATGACCGATAGCGGAACCGTGGACATCCATATCGATCCCTATGATTACACGAATGACATTCAAGTGAACTTTTGGTTATCATGTGATGTTCCCTTTGCTTCGTGAAACTTTACAAAACCCGAGATGCATCGGTATCCTCCTGAGTCAAACACATTCTCACCATATTGTTATCCTCATTGCCGGTTTTGTTCTTCCTTCTCATTGAAGTGTTTCGGTATCCCTATGACATAGTCACCTGTGTCTGGCCAGATGATGATTGATGCCTTCACATTGAGAGATCCCTAAGAATATATGTCCATCATCGGAGGAGGAAATTCCACTCTCTAGCTATCTAGTCCCTTGTCAAACTTTTCGATGAACCTATAAGTTGTTGTTATGATCACCGTGTTATATATGACATTTGAGCAACCCCAAATTCCATCATACAGTAGGAAGTGATTACGATACTCTCATGGTCTAAGGAACTAAAACACATGTTAACACTCCGTGTTATAACGGTTGATTTCAAACGATATTATCTCAAAGTATAACAAACAAGTTTGGGTCGATTCAGTATGATCATTCTTCTAACGTCATACTCTCAATGTTGTTTTAGGACTATCCTTACACTCAACGGTATCCTAAGATCCAGAAAACATGATCACCAAACACTTGAGCAAGTCTTGGAGGCAAGACTAGGAACCTATTCTTTACCGTCTATCATTCCACACGTGCATATGATTTTTCCAGTAAATCACATATTTCAAGATTGTAGCAGTTATAGAATGAAATATAAACTCTTAATTATGAAAATGAAATTATAATAATACAATATTATTGCCTCTAGGGCATATTTCCAATAGCTCGAGCTTGAGCTCGGGCCATGGCAGTGCCCACTGGAGGGCTGCCAGGGCAACGTGGATATGCAACACAGGGGAGGGGAGGTACAACCGTCGTGCATGGGATAGAGGAGAGGAGAAAGGAAATAAGCTCGTGCGGAGTGGCAACGCCCCGGCTCTCCTATGGCGGAGCTTCCCGTCCGGAGCCATGGCAAGGTTGCGCACGAGGTATGACCGCCAGGAGCTATGTGCATGTGTTGTGTGGTGGTGCATGTGTGGGAGAGGAAGGGGGAGTGGACATAGTAGCTATATCTCCCTTATAGCGAGATGGTAGCCCCCCTCGCGTGAGGCGCGGCGCCACCGGCTAGCCATCACTGTAATAGTTTGTGTAGTTTTTCTCTATGTGTTTTTTTCTTTTTGTCCGTTTTTTCACTCTTTGGGCAGGGTTTTTTCCGTGTGGTTTTTCTTCGTTCTGTTTTCAATGTTTGGGCCGGGTTTTCTTCGTTTTTTCTTCTTCTTTTTACCTTTTTCTTCATTTTTTAAATTTCTTCACCGGGTTTCTTTCAGTTTTTTCTTATTATACTTCAGGTTTCTGTGTTTTTTCACCGGTTAAGTTTGGTTTTTCTCTTCATGATATGTTAGTTTTCTATGTTTCTTTCGAGGTTTCTTTGATTTTTCTTTTGTTTCTTTGTCGTTTTCATTGTATTTTAACACATGTCTATTTTTCAGTACAAAATATACATTGTTTAGTGTACACGTAAAACATTTTTTTGATACACATTGAATATTATTCAAATACACAATGTAATACATTTTCTTTTAATACATGTTTTGAACACATTCTCACCATTTTTCTAATGGTAATAAAAAAATTCTAAAACTATGCGAACATTTTTTATAGTGTACATTTTTTTAAATGTCAGAAACCTTTTATTGAAATGTGGAGTCTTCAAATATCACATAATTTTTTAAAATGATATACATAACATTTTTTATACTATGCAAAACATTTTCTTACATTGTACACACATTTTTCAAGAAATTGACATACATCTTTTTTTGATACGCAGAAACATTTTTTATTTTCATAACATTTTTTGAAAGCTATATAAACTTTTCTTTAAAATTGCGGTGACATTTTATATACTGTGTTAAGATATAAATAAAAATATAAAGAGAGACCCTAAAAAAGGAAAGCAAAAATTTATTGTGACGTCGACGTGTATCACGATCACTCATGTCGCCACTGTGCCGGCCCACTACTTTCCTACAATGTGCACTCGGGCAAGGCAGCCATCATTCTTGTTCTGTGCAAGACATAGGGTTGCCGGTGATATGTCGGAGCGCCTATTTCTCGCATTCCGCGAGCAAGCAGGTTTCTCTCGCTGCAGTGTTTCCCCTTGTCGGGCCGGCCCACTCGCGCCATAAACAAATAGGAAAGGTAGGACAAAATGAGGACCGAGAGATTCTAACTTGGGTAGTTTCTATACTGTGTAAAGCTGCTAGCCACTATGCCACTTGTCACTTTGCGTTTATATAGGAGTCGAGCCCTAGTTGAAGTAAAAGATCGGACCTATTTTTCATTTTGTAATACTTATTCATTTTTCTTCTCCATTTTCTCCGTTTTCTTTCTTTTCTTTTTTATTCTCCAATTTTTTCCATCCTTCTTGCATTTGTTTCTTCATTTTCCTTCTTTTTTTCTCTTTTTTTTTCATTTTCCTTTTCCCTTCTTCATTTTTCTGTTTTTCCTTTCTTTTTTCTTATGTTTGTTTTTGTTTTCACTCTACATTTTCGTACATGTCAAAAACATTTTTCATAACAAGCGATCAACATTTTTTGTATACATATTCAACATTGTCCGAATGCTATTTAAACATTTTTTAAAAACTTGTTCAACATTTTCATAGTTATTCAATAAAAGTTCAAATACTTGATCAACATTTTTCATACTTATTCAACATTTTCAAATACTTGCTCAACATTTTTCATATACTCATTCAACATTTTTGATACATATTCAACATTTTTAAATACTTGTTCAATATATTAATTCTTATTCGAAAATTTCAAATACTTCTTTAAAAAGTATTTTAAATAAATTGAACAAGTATTAGAAAAATTGAATGAGTATTAGAAAATATTTGAACATGAATTTTAAAATATTAAGCAAGTATTACACAATGTTTAAAAAGTATTTTTGAAATGTTGATTAAGTATTAAAGAATGTTAAGCGAGTATTTGGATAAAAATGTTGAACGAGTATTTAAAAATGTTGAATAAGTATAAAAAATGTTGAACAAGTATTTGAAAATGTTGCATAAGTATTAAAAAATGTTGAGCGAGTATTTAAAAAATGTTGAAATAGTATTAAACAATGCTGAAATAAGTACTAAAATGTTGAACAAGTATTTGAAAAAAATCGTTTGGACAATGTTGAAAGTGTATACAAAAAATGTCGATCATTTATTAGAAAATGTTGAACAGGTATTCGAAAAACAAATGTTGACAAGTATTTAAAAAAATGTTGATCATGTATATATATGAATATTTAACAAGTATTTGAAAACTGTTATATAATTATTTTAAAAATGTTGAACACATATTTGAAAAAATGTTGTACAAGTGTTTCAAAAAATGTTGAACAATTATTTAATAAAATGTTGAAAAAGTATTTAAAAAATATTGACATGTATTTGATATCGAACAAGCATTTGAAGGGAAAACTGAAAAGAAACAAAACCCAGAGAAGAAAAAAACCAAAAGAAAGTAAAAAAACTGGAAAAGCAAAACTAAACAAAAACCGGAGAAGAAATTTCAAAATTAAAAAAACACAAGAAAAAGAAAATAAAAAAACAGAAGAAAATAACGTGAAAGCAAAAATGGGAAATGGGCTTCACTCACCTCAATTACAGTAGCAGTCTTATCACGAACCAGATCTGGCCGTAGTCTTGCAAAATTATTAGATAAGTACAAAAATGTATACAGAAGAACAATGAAATCCAGAGAGAAAACAAAAAAGAACCAATGATAAACGAGAAAGGAAGCAGACAAAACAGAGGAAAAATGAATGAAAGAGAACGAAAAGGAAAAAAAACAGTGAGAACCGAGAAAGAAACAAAGAAAATTAAAGAAAATGGAAAAAAGCCAATGAGAACCGAGCAAAGAAAAAGAGAAAGAAAACCCCAGTATAAAGAGTGAAAGAAATAAAGAAAAACCGGTGAAGTAGAGGGAAATGAAAAAACCCGGAAAACTTATACAAAATCGTCTCATGTCCTTTAAGTAGGTCGCACCCTAGTTACAAAACATGAACCTGCTAGGTGATTTAGTGCCTATCATCTTACATTGTATGCACTTGATCGTGGGATCAATACTCGCTCGCTCCCATTTTCTACTTTTAACTATGCTATAGTTGGGCGGCTTGATTACTGTAGACATTCAGCGAGAGATCCTTTCATTTCGCTTGATGCGAGATATAGCTCGCTCGCCCTGGCCTAGGTGTCAGGCCGGTTTTGGGCCAGCTGGGGTCGTGCCCCTTGGTTGCTAGCCGTGGCTTACCTGGGCGGCCCACCAGCTGTTTTATTTATTTGAAACATTTTATTTATTAAATAACGGTTACAACTTGTCTAAAATAAATAAATTTAGTGACAACGGCAACCAAAAATAAATTAACCGAGGCATCAAACGAACTTCGAATTGGATGAAAATTTACATGTGGCCTCTCTAGCTTTGATGGACACTGGAAGGTGATGTGCGCTTTGCTGCGCGAAGAATCATCATGATAATTCATCAATGACACGTTTCACTATCTAAAGTGCAATTTGTCTACCCTATATATATATTCTTCCAGAGTATGTAACCATAACTTGAAAACTATTGTTAATAGCATAGCCTATAATTTCATTATTATTTAGAAAGTAAACATAAGTTTACAACCCAAAAGCAGTTTCACATGAAAGAGGATGTTAACCTTTTGAAAAAAATAAGAACCAAGATGCTTGAACTGAGAAAATCACGGCACACACGCATTATTATTCATCACCAGGTAAAACAATATATAACCAAAACTTAATGTCACACATGGTATAATTCGTAAGCCAATAGCTGAACACTCTAATAAAATATGGGTCCCTTGTATTTTATCCAAAAAATCACCAAAAGCTTCTAGAGAACAATATCTCACTATTTCCCAGCAACCCTTTTTCTTGAATAGAAATGGTTCAGTCATCCTTTTTTTCTCTTCTTGAATCCACGATTTGGCAAGCCAATTCTTGCTTCCTATAAATAATGTTTCAATGCCCAAAAATAACATCTGCAGATTGCATGCATGTCCTGAATAGCTCCAAGAGTTCATTCTGGTAAGAATTCTCAAACTCTCATGTAGGTGTAGGCTGTAATAGTTCTGATGCAATAAAACTTCCATCTTTAAGGTTTCCACCATGGAAGAAATACTGGCGCAATAATTCAAAGACAATTGCATTAACCACATAGTAATGATATGCAAGCCCCAATTTTATCAATACAACCTAGTGATAACAAGTGTTCTCCAAATGAAAAACGAACTATCAATACTTACAGTTGTAAAGCAAAATGCTAGTGGAAGTTTATACTCATGGTACATCACAAAAACACCACTCAAGACTTATCTTTACTGATATACTAATCATGAATAAGCAGATGTAACCATTTCAGTTTTGTTGGACGTATAAGTCTTAACCCCTTTGATTTCTGAGAGTATAGAGAAACAATAACCAAACAAATATGCTTAAAACAGATATAGGGACTTAAAAAAGTTCAGTGGCAATCAATATAGATAGTATGCCCCCATCTTAAAGTAGATATGAAGTTAGCATGTTTCCCGCGTATATCAAACCTTCACGGAAAGCTCTGGTCTATTTACACAACATAAGCTTCAAAAAGAACCATTGGACCGCTCACAACTCCCTATTTCGAGGGAGCTTGGAAGCTTTAAAGATGTAAACGAATGTGACGCACAATTCAGGTGATAATTGCACTACATGACGATTGGTAATCCCGTCAACCTTTCTGGGATCAAGCTATGAAATTTAAACTAAGAATTCTAAAAATAAGTTAAGGTAGTAATAGATGCATGAAAGAATGCCGAGATAACATAATTTGCAGAGTGGGCGTGAAGGAGCAAAACCACCACTATCTTTAAGCTATTTAAATACTTCTAATAGCTTTAACCATAATTTATAGAATGGCCATTTCTTTTGGCAAGCTTGCTTCACAAATATTAATGTTGGTTTAGAAATTCTAAGATAAAATTGGTTGCCTTTGTATTATATGAATGAATTAAATACCCCTTTATTATTTGATTGAAAACACTAAAGATGCAAAACCTTACACTACTAGGGAAAAGCCTAGCAGTAGCGCGGATTTTTGGCCTATCAGTAGTGCGGGTAGCCGCGCTACTGATACGACGCTACAACTAAAGGTTAGCAGTAGCGCTTGTTGGCACGCGCTATTGCTATATCTACTTAGTAGTAGCCCGTGCTGCAACAACTGCTACTGGTAATTACTAGTAGCGCTTCTCACTGCCCGCGCACTACTATTATTCCGTATTTTATTTCTTTTTAATTTTAGGTCGTATTCATACACCTTTATACAAGTTTTCATATAATAGCAATTTAGAGATTGTTTTTACATTATAATGAGTTATTAAATCACTAGGTGAAAGAACCACAGATTAGTTTCAAATGGATGGATCCTAAGTGACCAAGTCATGGATTATCACGATAATCCATGATTTGATCACTTAGGATTCATCCACTTAAAACTAATCCGCGGTTCTTTCATCCAATGATATAATAACGTACTCATCATCATCATCATCATCATCATTATCATCATATTAATATAAAAAGTCTTGCATAATATCATCACCAAAAACACTAGCTAATAATCATCATAGTTATTACCACCAACACTATTTAATCATCATAGTCATAGCTAATCACCACCAACACTAGCTAATAATAATCATCATAGTCATCACCACCAACACTCATTCTAGCTAGCTAATCACTCCTACTGCTCTCTCTCAGGTAAAATAGCATAGAACATGTGTAGCGCTCCTGATTCATCATATTGAAGCATGCAGATGAACCTGTCTCCTAATTGTGGGCTGCGCTTCTGATTCCTGCCTCATAGTACTTCTCCGTGACCCTTCACAATTTTGTTCCAGTCTTTGACTATTAAGACTTGCTTGCTTCTAGAAATCCTGAATGCACTCATGTGCAATATAGGATGTCTGGGTCGTATGCTAACCAAGGACATGCGACCTTTAGCCTCGATCCACTGAGGCACAACTATCATCGAGAGTCCCTGTTGAAGAACATCGTAGTAACATACTTAGCAATGAAGTTTGGCTTAAAAAAGAATGTATGCAAAAGATGCACTGAGGACAAATAGTAAAAATCTTACCATCTTTCCTAAATAGATGTGACCGTAGTTTAGTACGAACACTATTGGTCGCACGTTTTCAGTACTAAGATTTTCAGGTTTAGAAAAATAATTTGTCTTGATAGTATGAAGATCCTCAAGCCATGAAACATAATGACTTATCTGCTCGCAGTTTAGTTCAGCCCCGGGACAATAGTAGGTCATGTCTACCAAGCGTCGGACATTTTTGCTTGAATGCAAATAAGCTGTCAAGAGGAATTAGTTGTCAACTATTTTTGAACAAACAATATCCAAGACATAAATATGGTTGAGAAACTCACATAATGGTAGAACTGGAGGCGTCTGCGCATCGACCCAAATGTCAATATTATCTTCAATATCATCTTCCGGACGAATATCAAATGTGATAAGCATATCAGGCTCAAATGCATAAGCCTTGCATAGTGCTCTCCATTGTTTGCATTCAAAATGGGTGTGGGTGTCTGAATTGTATAATTTTGCGGCAAAACTATAACCATGCTCGGTCCTCAAGTTAACTCTTTTTTACCTCCATAGTTTCCATAGTACTGAAACCAACCTTATCCAAGACATACATTCTTGCATGGCAGAGGATACGCTAGTAGAATAGTAAAAAAATAAAATTATAAGTTGAAGCAAAAGAAGTAGAAGTCATGCTTAATTATGAAAAAAGACTTGTCATTGTGATTTACTGTATCCACTTCAAAGATGTCATCCAGTTTGATGCTGAAGCGCTTACCACCAACTAGGTGAGGCCTGTCGCACATGCCGCGCTCGTCTTCGCAGTATTTGCACATACCAAATTCCTTTTCGTCATCAGACATTTTCTATGTTCATAGTTGAAACATTAATTAAAAATCAACCGAAGGCAACTACCAGGAAACTCAACACACAGATGACTATTACTCAATATGCAACTGGTTGACTTTAGGTTTGTCGAGTCTTCCTTCCTAAACTCTCATCTCACGTATATGGTGGGCACTCCCTCTCTGATATTGAGACCGTCGGCGATGGTCGCTACTCTTCCTTTCCCTAGTGCATTACAAATATCCAGCACAAGGAAAAGAAAGAGAAGCGACCCCCACGACAATAGTCGATATTCTTCTTCTCTCATATATTGTGGACACTCCCTCACCGTTTCAACCGTCAATGATGGTCGCTACTCCTTCTTCCCCTCATGCGTAACAAAGGTCTAGCACAAAGAGAAGAAGGAGAAGCGACCCCCACAACAAAAGTCGGCATTCTCATTCTAGCACAAGTATGGAGCCCCGACAGACTTACAGTCAACTCAAAATGTTGTTTAATTCTCTTTCTACCAAATCTAGGGCACTCGATATTTCCTACATATTCTAGCACAAGTCATGCTTAAATTCACGGAAAAATCCGGCATCACCTTTGCTAAAATAGGACATATTGAGAGCCTGAAATTTGCCGGAACGGAAATGAATCAACACTCTGGCAAAACATAGGTCACTCGGATTTTCCCTGCGATACAAAGATGTCCATATACATACAACGATGCTTAAATTGCAATTCCATCCGGATCAAATATCATAAGCATTCGCACATGAGCTCACCGACTCAATACCAAAGTTCTACTCTATTCAACACACCGAGGAGTAGAGAAGGAGGAGATGGACTTTTAGCTCACTGACTCGGGTGTAGATGAAGTAGCTAGAGGTAGCCCCGATGATGATCACTCCAAGGAGACACGACTCTACAAAGCCTGCATATTCCACTGAGTGAAAATTTTAGATCATCAAATCTCATATAGCATTCTTTGATGACAAAGTGATAATGACATTAAATTTTCCAATACATTATATACCTATTCACTAATTTTCTATCCTATTCAAAAAACTATTTTATATTAAAAAACTATTCCCTAGTTTTCTATTAGTAAACTTTTCTAGTTCTAGCCCTAACAAACTATGTCTAAAACATCCTAGTTCTAGCCCTAACATTTACTAAAAATACCTTGGTGAAACCCTAAATTATCCTATATATAAACCTAACATAACTAAATTGAGCACTTACTAAATAAACTACTTCTATTAAGTACTTACTAAATATCACTTACTAAATAAACTAAATTAAGCACTTAGTAAAAGCAGTAAATAAACTACATTATTAGTGAGGAGAGATGGAGGAGAGAGGAGGAGGGGGTGGGAGTCCGAGGGAGGAGGGAGGAGGAGGGAGGAGAGAGGAGGAGGGAGGAGGGGAGGAGGGCGATGGGAGGAGGAGGAGGAGGAGGAGGAGGAGGAGGGAGGAGGGTCACAGACGGAGGAGGGGGAGGACGCGACCGGAGGAGGGAGGAGGACGCAGCCGGAGGAGGTAGGAGGGCGTGGCAGGAGGAGGGAGGAGGAGGAGGGGTGCCACATACCGAGGAAGGAGAAGCGAGGGCGGAAGCAGCAATGCGTGGTGGACGACGTCGGTGGCGGCGGCGGACGACGTGCGTGGGAGAGTGAGAGTGGGAGTGGAGAGGGGGAGAGTGAGGGGTGGTTGGGGGAAGAAGATAGGATGGGTTTAGCAGTAGTGTGTGTTAGGGGAAAGCGCTACTGCTATACTACTTAGCAGTAGCGCGTTTCAGGCGTACGAGCTACTACTACTCTTTGCCTGGCGGCAACGGTTTGACAATTTTAGTAGTAGCGCCCTTCGTCCTTGCCGCACTACTACTATATCTGTAGCGGCAACGCCTTATGTTTATACGCGCTGCTGCTAAGTACCAGCAGCGCCTCTTTTTAACCCCCGCTAGTGCTAAGGTTCTGTGCATAAGGTTTTCCCTAGTAGTATTATAATCAAACTACATTTAAAACCATACATAAAAAAATAAGAAAAATCAAAGACATGGACTATTGGCAATAATGAAAGGTCTGAAAAAGTATGAACATTTGAAGATGCAACTAGTGATGCTTTGTTTATCTTGTAGTAGAAAGTAAGAAATAACTTGATGAGGGAATCATTAGGAAGCTTACCTTCCTACCATATCGGATTTTCTTTTTGGTGAAAGAATTTTTTTATGTTTTAAGTGATTGGAAGAGCATTTAATGAGTCAACTTCTTGAAATAAACAATAATAATGGTCAGACCAAAACACTTTTCTGGATACTTCAAACCGAATCGAGTTAATAAAGTTTTTCTCAGCACATTCATCATGCTTAGTAAGTGGACAATTACATCAAGCCGTGTTAGTCCCAAATTAATCACTTAGCCCCATGCCAGAAACTGGGGAGGCTGCTTCTGCCTGTTAAAAAAAACAATGATTTGCTTGCTAAAAGTAACCATTAATGTAGACTGAAAGACTAACCTTATTTTTCAAGGAAAACAGAGAGTATTATTAAATAGATTGCTAGCTATATCTCGGCTGCTATGCAATATTCATGAGCCATCATAGCATCGCTCAAGCAATTACGCATGGATGCACTTGCTCAAAAAATTGAAGAAAACATGGGCATTTGTTATGAAATGCAACATTTCAGATTGTTATAGTGAAATTAAACACAAACTTGCTCAAGCAATTGCGCATGGATACACTTGCTCAAAAAATCAAAGAAAACATGGGATGCAACATTTCAGACTGTTTCACTAAGATAAAACACAAACTTACTCAACCCGGACTATCTGCTCTAGTCGCAACAGAAAGTAAAATTAAAAATTAAACTCAATCAGGCAGTCTTAAGCAAGAATCCCACACTATTCAATTCATTCCCAAGCAACAATTTTCAGTTCTCTGTTATTAAGTTGTACCTTGTCAAGGTTGAAGAGGAACACATGAAGGGTGTTTCCTTTGGTGCCTCGACCATGGTGTAGTCATGTTGCGACTTTAGGAGCTCATTCACCGTGCGTTCGTGGCTCACCCAAGTGGCCTAGTGATCTCCGGAGACCTCGTAATCGACCTTGTCATTGTTCACGCCTCCGGCAGAGGTTGAGTGGATGAAGCATAGTGTGGGGAGGGGTGGAGATGTCGTTGATTGGCGATTGGACG
Organism: Aegilops speltoides; assembly: GCA_021437245.1. NCBI lineage: Eukaryota > Viridiplantae > Streptophyta > Magnoliopsida > Poales > Poaceae > Aegilops > Aegilops speltoides. Next base: position 335,087,120 of record CM038142.1, on the reverse strand, counting down.
GGGAAGTGAGCAATTAAAGTGTGTCAGTACTAAAACTGATAGATCTTGGGTAGGGGCCCCGAGTTGTGGATCTCGGATTGGTGGGTAACATGAGATAAAGGAGATAATGTTTACCCAGGTTCAGGCCCTCTCGAAGAGGTAAAACCCTACGTCCTGCTTTGATTGTATTGATGATGATGTATCAAGTATAGGCTTGATCTACCTCGAGATCGTATGTCATGTTCTAACCTTAAGGTGAGTAATTGTGATTGTTGCTCTACGGACTAAACCCCCTCAAGTTATATAGGTACTAGGGGTATCTAGCTAGGGTTACACATGGTCGGTTGCCAACTAGAGAAACACATGCAAAAAGCCGAAGCAATCCTTGGAGTACATGTCAAGTCTTTGGCAGAGACCATCTTAACCACGCTAGGGTTTGATGCTTTCGGAGTCCTTCCTTATGAGATCTGTGGGCCATAAGCTCGGCCCGTGGACTTTGGGCCAACTAGGTTGGTACCCCTTAGTCCAGGCCACCGTCAGTAGCCCCTGACCTGGTCTTCAAGCCCAGAGTCCGCGATCTTCCTCGGTCCCCATCTCTTCGGTTTGGATTCTTCGGCTTGACATGCAAGTTCCTACCTCCTGGTAATCGTTTATGCAAACCCGAGGTTCCCTTCATTTAAGGCAATTTTATGAGCTCTCCCACTAACAGGGCTGCCACCGACTACATGCTCCAAGAGTCATGTTCGTTACTTGCAGTCTTTTAGATAACTTAGCCTCGAAGGCCTGTTGCATAAGTGTGAACAGTACTTATGGCCTGACAACTTTACAGAAGCATCACCACCTATACCAAACGAGCCAGATACTGTTACTCGAATCGCGGCCCGAGACGGTTCTCCTATTAGCATGTCTGATCGAGGCAAAGATCTGCTTCGTATTTCAGGGGATATCATCAAGGATGTATTTCACCCCATGCACGCATAACTGCGCCATGGGTTGGAACGTGGTGACTAATCTGGCGTGGTAAAGGGACCCTTGGTGTTCACAGTCCTATAAAGGCAAGGGGCAGTAATACTACTTCCCCCACGCTTCCATTCCTTCGCCATCGCGCATAGCCTCCAAAGGTCTAGCACCCCAGATCCATTCCCAAAGATTTTGCAAGCCTTCTCTAGCGCTCGCAGCTCCTGCTCCAGTGATGGACGACGCCAACATGAAGGGCCAGTGGGCGGCCTCCAACTTCACGGAGGGCATCATGAACGGCCAATGGATCCCCAGGGCACCAAAGATAAAGTTCCCGGTCCCGCTGCTCGAGGAGGCCCAATCTCCTCAGCTCTAGGCACTCTTGGTCGAGGAACCATACATGGTCTCGGTCAAGGAGCGGAGGCAACCGAAGGGGAGGGGTGGCCTGCGCATCCGAGATCTTTCAGAGGCCAGATCTGAAGACACCCATGCCTCCTCCATCAGCGAGGAGGGAGAGTAGAAGGAGGAGAAAGAGGGGGCAAGGAGGGAGGAGTGTCTTCCCCTAAAAGGAAAAGAGCGGCGTTCGAAGACGCTGAGGAGGAGGAGCATCCTCGAGCTCGTAGGAAGATGAGCCAGGCCTCCCCCGACCGGCTCGGCCAGTGTGCCACCCACGCTAAGGTCACACTCTCTAATTCTTCAGGGGACGACCTCTTGCAGCAGTGCGGGACAAAGCCGGCACCGAGGAGGTATTCTCAACCGAACATGCTTAACGCCTTTTCATGTACACATATTCTAATATGTGACACATTGCTTATTTCTACAGCCGCAACATGCCTTCCTTGGTGACAGATCCTCGAAAAACGGGCTCCCTCCATCCTTCATGGCGGAGAGCGGAACCGCTAAGCACATCGTCCCCTCCCTTGCCCGTGATGAGCTAGGGGAGGCGACATCACATCAAGCCCCCTCCATTGACAACACGGGGGGTCGGTACTGGAATTTCCATGGCCGGGGTCCAAACCTTAGCTTCTGAGGACCAAGGGGAAGGAATCACTTTGGTCAAATAAGGTGGGCTAGGAAGACCTGAGTCCTCGGCCCAGGCTACCCCGATGCCATCACGGCAGCCGAAGACTTCCACCCCCACCTCCATGGGGGGAGGGTCCGAGGTGACTGTGCCACCCCTCCTGCCCTAGGGAAGGACTACAAGGGGTGGCCTGAGGAGATGGAGGTGGCCTTAACAAGCTCTTCCATCGTGGAAGAGCACTATGCCCTTCTTGGCACGGCGCTTGGTAGCTTCCGGTCCGTAGAGACCGGAATCCATGAGGCCTTTAAAGGACTTTTCAAAGGTTTTGAGGTATGCTCCGCATATCCTTATGTACCATTTTTCTTTATTGTGGTCTATAGGTTTTTCAGTTTGACACTTAACCTACCCAGTATCCCTTGACGGACATGGCTTGTAAGTAAAAAGATTGTCCGAAGACTTGTGAAAAAAATGAATTGTAGATGCACAAAGGAGCATAATAAACATTAGCCCCCAAGCCCTCAGTTAGTTTTAATAAACTGACTTAGGGGTCGTTTTTGCATGATAATTTGTAACAGTGAATATGCAGTAGCCCCCGAGACTCTAGTTGGATTGACAAAGCCGACCAGAGGATTGAAATCGACATCGGAGACGACTAACCATTCATTCTGCATGCCTCGGCTTTGGCTCCGACCTCTAACTCTGAGGGGTTGGTGGAGCTGAACCGCAAGTTGGTACGGTCCTAAGAGTACCTGGATCTGATGAAGAAGCAGATCAATTGGGCCCAAAGTACGCGAAAAGCTCAACATGAGCTGAAAGTTTTTTATAGGGATAACATGAACTGTTATGACACTAAGGTATTTGGTGTTGACGTCAACTGCTACTATGGAGCTTGAGGCCCTCAAGGCTGAGCTAAATAAGGCTCAGCAAGAAGCCGAGCAGCAGAGAGCTGCAACGTGGAAGGTCAGTGAGGAGCTAGTCGAAGAGAAGGTGGCCCGCGGCAAGGATCAGTCCTGGGTCTTAGAGGTCGAGGAGGACCTGAAGGGTGTGTATGCGAAACGCGACCTCCTTCGGGTTGACAAAAAGAAAAGGGCTGCCGAACTCGAGAAGTTGAGCTCGGTGTTCATAGAGGCCTAGACCCAGGCCCGAGTAGATTGTGAGGAGCTTTAGCAAGTGAAGCAAATCGCCGCTGGTAAGCCATATCTGCTTCAATGCATTTTTGGTCGTGATAGGTTCGCCCAACTTACTAAAATCTGGTGTTCTTCAGATGCCTCTACGGACCTGCGGAGAAGTGCGGTGTCGGCCGCCACTACGACGCCCTTAAGGGTCATGCTGAACAGAAGGGCTTCTAGGAGCAGTTCCAGGCGCCATCGCATCCACCACTGCTCAACAACAAGATGAAGCAGCTGATGGAGCTCTATAGCATGGCGAGGCTGCCATGGAGGACCTCTGAGTCAACCTCTGGCCTGCAAAGCCCCTGCCAAGCAAATTCTTTGGATTGGTTGCTCGGTGTACTTGTAAACTGCGTTGGGATTTCCCCGAAGAGGAGGGGAGATGCAGTACAGTAGAGATAAGTATTTCCCTCAATGAGAACCAAGGTTATCGAACCAATAGGAGAACCAATCAAACTCCCCTAAGCAGCACCTACACACGCAAAAGCAAATAATTCACCCAACGTGGGCAAGAGGGTTGTCAATCCCCTTGGACTCGTTTCTTGACATGATTAATTCTGATAGTGATAGATATAAATGTAAATTGCAAAACAAAATAAAAGGTAAATAAATTCCAGCAATGTATTTTTAGTTTTTATAACATGGTAAAGGTAGACCAGGGGGCCATAGTTTTCACTAGAGGCTTCTCTCTCTCGGACACATAACATATGGTGGGTGAACAGATTATTGTTGGGCAATTGATAGAAAGGGCATAGTTATGATGTATTCACGACAATGATCATGTATATAGGCATCACGTCCGAGACAAGTAGACTAACTCCTGCCTGCATCTACTACTATTTCTCCACCAATCGACCGCTATCCAGCATGCATCTATGGTATTAAGTTCATGACAAATGAAGTAACACCTTAAGAAAGATTGCATGATGTAGACAAAGTAAACCCAATCAATATGAATAAACCCCGTCGTTTTACCCTTAATGGTAACAATGCAAATACGTGTCTTGTCTCCTTCTGTCACTGGGATAGAGAGCACCGCAAGATTGAACCCATTACAAAGCACCTCTCCCATTGAAGATAAATCAATCTAGCTGGCCAATTCAAATGCATAGATCGGAGAGAAATAGAAAGCTATAACAATCATGTATAATAAAGTTCAAAAAGGGATCAATTACTTTCAATGATTAATATGATCATAAACCCGCAATTCATCAGATCCCAACAAACACACCATAAAAGAAGATTACATCGGATAGAACTCCAAGAAGATTGAGGAGCACATGGTATTGAAGATCAAAGAGAGAGAAGAAGTCATCTAGCTACTAGCTATGGACCCGTAGGTCTGTGGTGAACTACTCATGCATCATCGGAAGGCAGCAAGGATGATGTAGAAGCCCTCCAAGATAGAGTCCCCCTCCGGCAGAGTACTAGAAAAGGCCTCCAGATGGAAACGTGGAAGAATAGAAACTTGCGGCGGCGGGAAAAGGGACTTGGGTGGCTCTCTGTGGTTTCCCAATATTTGAGAATTTATAGAAGTGGAATTAGGTCAGACAGAGCCTCATGGGGCCCACAAGGTAATAGGGCGTGGCCCCCTGGGCACGCCCTTTTGCGTTGTCGTCTCCTCGTTCGTCGTCTGGTATCCCCCCGAAGCTTCTAGGGTTTTTCTTATCCAGAAAAAAATCGTCAAAAATTTTCGTAGCGTTTAGACTCCATTTGGTACTGATTTTTTGGAAAACCAAAAAACAAGAAGAAAATAATAACGGGCAGTAGACACTAGGTTAATAGGCTAGTTCCCAAAAATGATATAAATATCATAAAAAGGCATATAAAATATTCAAGATTGATAATATAATAGCATGAAACAATCAAAAATATTAGATACATCAGAGACGTATCAGCATCTCCCCAAGCTTAATCTCTGCTCATCCTCAAGTAGGTAAATGATAAAATAAGAATTTTCGATGTGAAATGCTACCTAACATGTGTATCATGTAATCTCTTTTATTGTATGAATATTTAGGATACGAGTGATTCAAGGCAATAGTCTGTAGTTTGATATAAACACATCAAAACTCAGGCATACCAACAAACAATCATGCCTTTCAAAATAAATAATGCTAAAGAACGCTATCCCTACCAAATCATATAGCCTTGTCATGCTTAGTCTTCCTAACATAAAGGATTAATCATGAACTAGTGTCGTGGGGATTCTAGGGAGCACGAGCACCTATGGGGCAGGGGGCCCCTTCTAGTCCGGCAAGGGAGCGGAGGGCGCACGCAGAGCAGATCGAGGTCGAGCGCGCGGGGGAGACGGGCAATTTTTACCTAGCTTCGGAGCTCTCCGGAGAGCTAAAACTCCTACTGCTGCTTTGTGGTTGTATTTGTTCTTGCTCGAGAGCGCGAGCGTGTGGTGGTGTTGGATGTGTCGGATGAACCGAACCCTAGTGTGGAAAAGTTCCGAACCCCTTCTACGTGCGCATGGGCCTCCCTTTTATAGTCTGAAGGGGGCACCCACTGGTGGCAGCGTAGGAAGAGGGGGTAAAAGAGTAAAAACGCGGGTTGGTACAACAGTGTCCAATAGTGTCCCCTACCTAACTCTAACGGCGGGGGACAAGGGCATTTAATGCCCGTCTGTAGGATCGGAAGTATGTCTAGAGGGGGGGGGTGATTAGACTACTTGACAATTTAAAAGTTTAGCCTTTTGATTAGGACAAGTTTTTAGCAAGTTCACAATGAAGACCAAGTCAAGTATCACCCTACACATGCAATTCTAGAGTAATGGCAGCGGAAAGTAAATTGCACATGTAGTAAATAAGAGGTGGAGAAGAGCAAACGCAATTTGGAGACACGGAGATTTTTCTCGTGGTTCCGATAGGTGGTGCTATCGTCAATCCACGTTGATGGAGACTTCAACCCACGGAGGGTAACGGCTGCGAGAGTCCACGGAGGGCTCCACCCACGAAGGGTCCACGAAGAAGCAACCTTGTCTATGCCATCATGGCCTCGTCCACGGAGGACTAGCCTTACTCGGGGTAGATCTTCACGAAGTAGGCGATCTCCTTGCCCTTACAAACTTCTTGGTTCAACTCCACATCTTGACGGAGGCTCCCAAGCGACACCTAACCAATCTAGGAGGCACCACCCTCCAAAAGGTAATAGATGGTGTTGGTGATGATGAACTCCTTGCTCTTGTGCTTCAAATGATAATCTCCCAACACTCAACTCTCCTCACTGATTTGGCTGTGGTGGAAGAAAGGATTGAGTGGAAAGAAACTTGGGAAGGCTAGAAATCAAGTTTCATATGGTGGGAGTGGAGCAACTTGATCTCAACACAAGGGTAGGTAGTTTTCTTCTCGAGAAATGTAAGGTAGGAGTGGTAGTTCTTTCGATGGCTCTCTCCACGAATGAAGAGGAGGTGGAGGGTATTTATAGCCTCCACACAAAATCCAACCGTTACACACATTTGACCAATCTCGGTCGGACCGAAGTTGACAACTCGGTGAGACCGAAAGTTCAAATCTTGTGAGCGTTGGGATTTTCGGTGGGACCGAAAATACAATCTCGGTTAGTCGATTCTTCCAAAGACTAGGGTTTGCCATTCTCGGTGAGACCGACTTTCTCATCTCGGTGACACCGATTTGAGTCTGAAGGTTCTGAAGGTTGGCAACACTAGTTTCGTAAGACCGAGTTTGGAATCGGAAAATCCGAAATTTCTAGGGTTTGGGTATATGGTGAGGTGGTTCATCTCGGTGTGGTGAGTTTATGGAATCGGTGGGACCGAGATTACTTATGAGTATATGTTGGAATGAAAGATTGCGATAGTTTGAGAGATAAATCACTAAGCACTTTGAGCAACCAGATCATCATCACAACCTCATCCCTTTTAATAGTATTGGCTTTCCTATGGACTCAATGTGATCTTGGATCACTAAACCAAAATGGAGTCTTGAGCTTTTGCCAATGTTTTCCTTAGCATTTTGAGGGTCCACATCATCGGTCATTGCCATACCCATATCCTTTGAACTTTCGAAATATTCTCAAGAAACAATTAGTTCAATGATATATATGTTGTTATTAATTACCAAAACCACCCGGGATTAGTTGCACTTTCACCGTCAGTCGCTAACAGTGTGAGAAGCGACCGTCGGGCGCCACCGATCACCATGATGGCCTCCTTGTCGGCTCCACTTGCCACCTCGCTCGCGCATGGCGCATGGCGCCTCGCCACGTGCTCTGGGATGGCCACAGGGTGACACGTCGTTGGATCTTGTTGGAGCCCGAGTGCATGGTGGCAGCCTCGCCGCTGACAAGCGTCTTGTCATGACTCTTCTCTGTCGCTACCGCAAGCTTGCCGGTCGCTGAGCCTTGCCGGGACGCACGAGGCGTTGCGGCAAGTCTTCTGGAAGCGCCTTGGTTGGCCTTCCCGGCAAGCTCCTCTTGCCGGGTCTTTGACCCTCCCGGCAAGCTCCTCTTGCCGGGGTCTTGTCTATTTGGTTGACACTTTGTTCTTGAATGGCAGTAATAGGAAATGACGGAGGGTCTTGGCGGGTGCCCGCAAGCCTTGCAGCGGTGCCGCGTTGCCGTGCACAAGTTCGGGTACCTTAGGGTGCCCGGCAAGCCTGCCGCTGGGTCTCTGCGATTGCCGTGCACAAGTTCGGGTACTAAGGTACCCCTACTTTAGTACACCGACAGAGCCCGAACTGGGCCATACATGGTGCCGAGTGCTGTTGGGCCAGGCCCAAAACAGTACACGGGCACGCGCGGCCTGGGTCCATGCAAAACCTTCTCCGCATCCACCGCGCTCTCTCATGCGAACGCAGCGTCGATTGCGGCGTCGTGGGAAGAACGTGGTCAATACTTAATTCCGGAAATGCGTGCGTTCGCATCTCCCATTTATAAAGGGAAGCAGGCCGTTCCCCGCCCATCTGCAGTTCCTTCCTCCGAAAGCTCCGCCGCTCCCCTCCGCTTCCCGAGTCGAAAGAGAGCAGCGCTCCGCCGCCCATCATCGCCGTCGCCGCCGTCGTCTTCCCCTTCCCCCACTGCTCCCGCCATGGCTTCGAAGACGGGGAAGGCTACGAAGGCCGCGAAGGCTTTGAAGGCTGCGAAGTCGGCCGAGGCGCTGGAGCTCGAGGCGCTGCGCAAGAGGCATGTGCTTTTCCTCCCCGAGCTCACCCCGGAGGTGCTGCGGGCGGAGTTCTACCTCTTCTGGTCGACGGAAACGCGGGCGCATCCGCGCACGCCGGTGCTTTCCGCTGAAGCTTCCAAATCAAAAAAGTGCCCCAGAGGGTACTACTTCTTCCCTGTGTTCTTCTATTGCGGGCTCTGCCCACCTTTTTCCGATTTTCTTTGCGACATCATGAACACCTACGGATTTCGTCTTCTTGATTTCACCCCCAACGCCGTTCTGATAATGGCGGTTTTCGCACACCTCTGCGAGAACTTTGTTGGCATCCTCCCCAATGTTGCTCTTTTCCGTCATTATTTCTCCCCTCGGGCCGAGAAGGGGGAACCACTGGCTGGCGGAATCGCCTGGACCTCCCAGATGGGCATGAAGGAGGTGTACCTGACGGGCGAGCTCCATAGCAAGTGGGACGAGTGGAGGGCGGAGTGGTGCTGGATCTGTGATGCCAATCTGCCACCATTCACCCAGCTGCGCCAGTCCCGGGTGGTGCGTGGCAGCGACTGGAGCGCTCTGTCGCCAGATGACGCCAGCCGGCGATCGCCACCACCGAATCCTCCGGCTCGGCATGCGGACTCTAGCGAGGCGGTTGGCGCGGATTTCCTCCGCCGTCGCATCGCCCCCCTGCAAAAGAGGGGGAGGCCTGCCTGGCTGTTTGGTGGCCCGACGGATATCATGAGGCTGCGTCTAGGCCTCAACTTCAACTTCACAGTCCTGGAGCTTGACGCGATGCTGAGGGAGATGTTCAAGCATGACGCCAATCATCCAGAGTGGTTCAAGCTGCCGGTGGGCGTCATCCCCTTGTGCAACAATTCCCAGCGCGATAGCATCTGAGCGATGATGCCAGATTGCGACTCGCACGGGATAAGTGCAAATTGGATAGAGCCTGACGCCGAGGTCGTGCAGCAATTCTTTGATAACTTGGCGGAGGTGGCCGTCAACTCCGACGAGCAGAAGCTCCTCACCCGCGCCACCACTGCCAACGAGTTGGCGTACATTGCTAGCAGGGCCGAAGAGGCGGCTGCAGCCGCTGCTGCGGGCGAGTTTGGCTTCACGCTGGCAGAGGCGGATGCAGCTGAGGCGGCAAGCCTTGTCGCCCGGGAAGATCTTGCCGGAGAAGGTGATGGCGAAGGGGAGGCCGAGGTCGAAGCGAGCGAGCCCGCCGAGGGCGTGAGCGGCCAGCCGTCTTCGAGCAACTTGTCGCAGGTGGAGCCCCGAGCGCAGCCCCAATTCCGACCGAGAAGGCGCCTCCGTCGAGTTGGAGAGCTGGTAGAGGAGCAGGCCGACCAGAAGCCGCGGCGCCGTGGGACACGCTCCACCGCGGCAAGTACCGTTTCCACGGGAGGGTCCTAGGCCGCGCCGGCAACTGAGGCGGGGTCTTCCTGGGCCGCCACGCCTGATCCTGCCGCAGCCCTCGGCAAGCGCCAGAGGGAGCCTACTCCTCCGCCACGCCGCGCCGAGAGGGTACCGGAGTTCGACCTCTCCGCGCTGAGCTCCGATGATGACGAAGAGGAGGAGGAGGAGGAGGAGTAAGGCTTTCTTCTTGCTGTACTTGTCTTTCTTCGATCTCTATGGTTGCTTATCTTGTATCTGATTTGCTTCTCTCTAAATCCCTGTTCTGCTTCAGGACTTTGGCCGAGAGGGCGGCGAAGAGGGCCAAGATCCCCGTGGTCGACATCGGGGACGATCCTGCCGTGACGATGGAGGATACGTCCGAGACCACTTTGACAGACCCGATCCCTTCTCCTCGCGGCAGCCCCCAGCACAGCCCCCAGCGTAAGTGCCTGGTTCACTTCCTGTTGTGGGGCGCGATGGGTGCTTTTCCTTTTGTCGACATCTTGATTGCTGGTTCATTTGTGTAGGAGCAGAACAGGCCCACCAGAGCAACGAGGCCGACCGGAGGTGTCGTCGGCCGACTTCGCCACCAAGGGCCGATTCCCGATATGGTAGCACTCTCCGGCAAGGAAGGATCTCCGGCAAGGCGGAACAGTGAGCCCCAGTGGTGGAGCCCATGATCACAGAGCCCAAAGACAGGTGACCCTCCTTGTCGGAAACTTTCCCTTGGGTTCTTCTGATTTTCTTTTGGGATGTTTTGCTTGACTTTTCCCTTCTCTTCCTGTCTTCAGATCCTCCTCTTGGGGACCCGATGGAAACTGAGGCCACCGGCGAGGAGGGCGCACGCAGCAACACTGGGGATGTCGCCGCCGATGAGGAAGAGGCCGGCGCTGACGAGCCCGCCGACGAAGAGGCCGCCAAGGCTGCTGGTGCAGAGCAGGCGAGGGTCCGCGGTCGACCGACGACCGGAGGGCGCAGAGGCGCAAGGCGCTACACCGACCGCCGACCCCTCCGCCGCTAACGTGGCATCGGGCTCCGAGGAGCCCCAGCCAGGTGCTTACTTGAAGGCCGGCGAGGGCGTATATATCAAGCTTCCCTGGGCGTTGAGCTCCAGGGCGCCGGTTGAAGGGGAGGAGTTTGACGGGGAAGTGCTCGCCTCTGCTGGGCTGGCAGTGGTCGACAGGCCAAGCAGCAGCAGCGGCGAGTCCGAGGAGGAGCAGCTGCTCCGAAAACTGGTGTCACTCTACCGCGCCCGGCAAGCGAAGCTTGAGTCCCGGGAAGCGCTTGTCGCGCAGGCAGGAGTTGACATAGAGAAACATGTGCAAGAGCTCCGAAACCGCAACCAGAGGCCCTCCGATCCATTGCGAGGAGGAGGCGCCTTCGGCGAGCAAAGGAGGCGTTCATCCTTGAGAAGGCTGAAGCCGAGGAGCAGAGAGGCTCGCCGCCGAGGAGATGTCAGGCGGGAAGGTGGTGACCTGAAGAAAGATCTGGACAGTCGAGGAGGAGCTCGGCGCGAGCGATCGCTTGGCGGGACACTCAAGGAGGCAAAGGATTTAGCCAGCGCCGCCGAGGCCGCCAAGAAGGATTTAGAGGAGAGGGTGGCGCGGCTGGAGGCGGACATGGGGAAGAAGAATGAGGAGCTTGCCGCACTTCAGCGCGAGCGCGAGAAGGATGCACTTGCCCACGGCGATCTGCAAGCTCAACTTGCCGAAAAGATCAAGGAGCTGAACGCCGCCAAGGACTCGAGCGCTGATCTGGAGCTGAAACTGGCCACCTTGACGGAGACGCTGGACGCCGCCAAGAAGCGAGAAGATGTCCTGAGGAAAGACCTCAAGGGCAATGAGGAGCTGCTGACGAGGGCCGCTGAGACCCAGAACACCTTCAAGACCGCGGTTGAGCTCTGGACGGAGGGCCTCGTCAACATTGCTGCATCCATCGACGAGGAGCTGACGGAGCTTGACTTGGCGGGCTGTGGGTACTCCATTGAGGAAAATCTCCAGCCCAGCGCCAAGCTCACGCTTTTCTTCAAGGGTGTGGTGACGGCTCTCCAGCAGTTCCGGGAAAGGATCCCAAAGAAGCTGGCCGACGAGTCGCGCGCGATCTGCGTCGGGGTCTTGGAGAAGGTGTTGGTGAAGGTCCTCTTCCGCAACCCGGGCATCGACCTCTCCCGCGTCACCAAGAAGCTGCCGGAGGGCGCTGATCTTGAGGAGCTCAGGGCCATCGTCGCACCCATCTTGGACAAGGTGAACAAGGTCAGGAGGGTCGACGGCGGGCGCGTGGATTAGGCCGCCCTTCTTCTCCCTTTTTCTTGCTGCTGCCGTTTCAGCTATGAGAACAATCTAGTCAGTGTCACAATAAGTCGTTTTTGTAATATAACTTTATTCTGGGTACTGTTTGCTATGTTATTTCCTTTACTCTGTTACATCCCTTGTATGCTTTTACCCTACGCTTTGAGGAACTTGCGGTATAAGCACACTTGTTGAGTCTTGGAACATCAGCAACCATTGGCGGTGCTGCCTCTGGCAAGAAACCTTGTCGGGGCTAGTTGCAGCTCGCTTGTATTGTTGAGCGGGCTCGAAACCAAAGCAAGGGCGCAACTTAGCCGCGAGTCGATTCCTCCGCGCACAGGTTTGCCATACAAGGCATGAACGTTCAAGGAATATAACTTAAAAGATTTAAAATTGACTAGGCTCAAACTTTGGCAACTTAGCTTTTCTGTCATCCGCGCCCCGGCAAGGCTAGATTCCTTTGAACGACGCGGCAAGGCTAGATTCCTTTGAACGATGCCTGGTCCCCACCTTTGTCTTCTCCTCCTCCCCCCGGTGAACTTGTGGGCGGAGGGATCCTCTTTTTGAGAAGAAAGAAGAGAAAATAAGGATATGGAACGTTAAGGTTTTCTATTCCTTACCGGGGGTAAGTGCTGCACAAGGTGTCAGATATATATGCAAAAGAAAAGGAGATGCATTAAATTTGACAAGATGTGCGAGGCACATAAACTTTATTTACGCACGGGATCTGCGCCCAGCTTTGTACAAAGTGTTACATGCGACAGCGGCAAGGCTTGTACAAAAGGTGGTTGCCGGAACGGGTCCGGCAACCGCGCCTTATGGGTAAAACTTGCGAAGATGTTCTATGTTCCAGGAGTTGCTCACCGGGATGCCATCTTCGGTCTCAAGGCGGACATCGCCGGGCCTAGTGACTCGTTTCACCCGATAAGGGCCTTCCCACTTTGGCGTCAACTTGTTTGAATTCTTGGCGGATTGAACACGCCGAAGAACAAGGTCGCCTTCCTCGAAGCTTCTGGCATTAACTTTGCGGCTATGATAGCGGCGCAAAGCTTGCTGATAGCGAGCAGCTCGCACAGCAGCCTGAAGACGATCCTCCTCGAGGAGCAGCGCGTCATCTTGTCGCAGCTGCTCTTGCTCAAGCTCATCATAAGCGAGCACTCGTGGCGATCCGTATACGAGTTCCGTGGGAAGAACTGCCTCTGCTCTGTAAACAAGAGCAAAGGGTGTCTGGCCAGTGGCTCGATTTGGTGTCGTTCTGATTGACCAAAGAACCACTGGCAGCTGCTCAATCCAATTTTTCCCGCACTTGCGCAACCCCGCGCAGCACTTCAGCATTTGCCCTCGCCGCTTGACCGTTGCTTCTCGGGTGAGCAACAGGAGCGAAGCAGATCTTGGTGCCAAGATCTTGGGCGACATATGAAGGCGCGGCTCGTGACTTGTGTGCCATTGTCGGTGATAATCCTGTTAGGGATCCCAAAACGGCAGGCAACTGACCTGAAGAACTTGACGGCTGACTGTGCTGTCACCTTTCTCACTGGTTCCACTTCCGGCCACTTTGTGAACTTGTCGATTGCAACGTACAAGTACTCAAAGCCTCCGACAGCTCGGGCAAAGGGGCCGAGGATGTTGAGCCCCCAGACCGAAAATGGCTAGGATAAAGGGATTGTTTGGAGAGCTTGAGCTGGTTGATGAATCTGTTTGGAGTGGAACTGGCACGCTTCACACTTGGTTACTTGTGCAGTTGCATCCTGGAGGGCTGTCGGCCAGAAGAACCCTTGCCGGAAAGCTTTGCCGGCAAGCACTCTTGCGCCAATGTGGTGACCACATATGCCTCCATGTATCTCTGCCAACAGCTCCTGTCCTTCTTCCCGGGAAATGCACTTCAATTTCACTCCGTTGAATCTTCTTCTGTACAGTATGTCGTCGACAAACTGGTACATACTCGATTGCCGGGCTACTTTTTCCGCTTCCTCTTGTTCCTCGGGAAGTTCTCCTGTCTGAAGGAAATGGACTATTGGCTATGCCCAGGTTGGAGCTTGTGGCTCGACAACAAGGACTAAAGGCGCAAATGCGGCTACCGGAACATCTGCTTCGACGGCAAGGATCAGGGATCCTGCCGGAGCATGATGCTCCCCGGCAAGCGTGTCGGGACACAGCTTGTCGGGAGCGTCTGCTTCAACGAAACAAGCCCTGGGGCTTGTCGGAGCAGACTGCTCCTCAGCTCTTTTTGTGTTGAGCCTGGGAACATTCTTTGCGGCGGCTTCAGGGAGCTCTGCGGAAAGTGGTCGCCAGCAGGCAATTTTCTCTTCTTGTTCTGTCCGGTTGATGGTGTGACGGATGGCTGAGTCAGCTTGAGCACAAAAATCCCGGTTCCACAGCAATTTGAGTCGCGCACATTTTGACAGGCCATCTGCAATGTCATTCTGAGCTCTTGGAACATGTTCCATTTGCAGGCCATCAAAATGCTCCTCTAGCTTCCTCACTTCATCAATGTATGCTTCCATCAACGGACTCTGGTAATCTTTGTTGACTTGGCGGACAACAAGCTGTGAGTCACCCCTGACAATAAGTTTCTTAATCCCAAGCTCTGCTGCTATCCTGAGTCCGGCAAGCAAGCCTTCATACTCCGCAGTATTATTTGTTGCTTGCTCCTTGGGAAAGTGCATTTGGACCACATACTTGAGGCGCTCTCCGGTGGGGACGACAAGTAGTACGCCCGCACCAGCGCCTTGCAGCGAGAAGGCACCATCAAAGTACATGATCCATTCTTTTCTAACTTCCTTGACGGGGATGCTCTTCTCCAGAGTTTCTTCATCCGGTGTTGGCGTCCATTCTGCTATAAATTCTGCCAAAGCCCGGCTCTGAATAGTTGAAGTACTTTCAAACTTGAGGCCAAAGCTCGACAATTCCAGTGCCCACTCGATAATCATGCCTGTTGCTTCTGGATTCTGCAGTATCCTCTTCAGCGGGAAGCGAGTGACAACCGTGATCTCATGTGCTTGAAAGTAATGGCGCAGCTTCCTTGAGGCCATGAGTAGGCCGAAAAGCAACTTCGCACACACAGTACCTTGATCTAGCCCCCGCAAAGGGAACCGACAAAAGTAAAGTGGCGCTGCACCTTCTTCTTCTGTTTTTCTTCCGGCCACCGCACAGATCTATCCTCGGCGGAGTCAGAACTTGCCGGATCAGGGCTTGCCGGGCCAGAGCCTGTCGGAGTAGCCCCCTGCTTGTCGCTAGACTCGCTTGCCGTGGCCGCTGACTCATCATCCGCCTCCCTCTCCACCACTAATGCAGCACTAGCCACTTGATTGGTTGCTGCCAGATACAGCAGCAACTTCTCTTGTGGCTTAGGTGCGACAAGTGTTGGAGTAGAGGACAGGTATCTCTTCAAGTCCTGCAGCGCAGCCTCTGCTTCCGGAGTCCATTTCATTGGACCTGCCTTTTTCAAAATCTTGAAAAATGGCAGGGCGCGCTCAGCAGACTTTGAGATGAATCTACTGAGAGCAGCAACGCAGCCGGCAAGCTTTCGCACGTCCTTGACTCACTTTGGTGCTTCAATTTGCTCAATGGCCTTGATCTTGTCGGGATGGGCTTCAATCCCCCTCTGAGACACAAAGAACCGTACAAGCTTGTCGGAAGGAACTCCGAACACACACTTCTCGGGGTTCAACTTGAGATTGACCTTGCGCAGATTTGCAAAAGTCTCATCCAAATCTTGGATCAGAGTCTCTTTGTCCTTGCTCTTGACCACTATGTCATCCATGTAAGCTTCTACATTTCTGTGCAGCTGTGGCTCAAAAGCATGGCTCACTACTCTTGCAAATGTTGAACCAACATTCTTTAGTCCGAAAGGCATCCGTACGAAGCAGTATGCGCCACATGGAGTAATGAATGCGGTTTTCTCTTCATCCTCTTCTGCCATGAAGATCTGATGATATCCTGAGTATGCATCAAGGAATGAAAGTAGATCGCATCCTGCTGTGGAGTCGACAATCTGGTCGATGCGCGGCAAGGGAAACAGATCCTTGGGACAAGCTTTATTGACATCAGTGAAGTCAATACAAAGCCTCCACTTCCCGTTTGCCTTGCGCACGACCACTGGATTGGCCAACCACGCCGGATGGAGCACTCCTCGGACCAGGCCTGCTTTGCTTCCAACTTCTTGATCTCTTCGCAATGAACTCTTGTATTTCCACTGCTTGTTTTCGACTCTCGCTTGACGGGCCGCGTGAGGGCAGGCGGCAAGGTGGTGCTCAATTACTTCCACAGGAACACGGGGATGTCGGATGGTTGCCATGCAAACACATCGACATTCGCCCGCAGGAAAGCAACGAGCGCGCTTTCCTATTTAGGATCAAGCGTGGCACTGATGGTGAAGGTACCACCAGTGCCGTCCTCCTTGGCGGCCACTTTCTTAGTCTTTGGTGAAGCTGCCTTTGCCTTTTTACACTTGCCGGCGGAGCTCGATGGTGCGTCCTCGACGGCAGCGCAGCACTCCGAAGAGGTGCACTTGCCGGAGTGGGCATCAGAGCTGCACTTGCCGGACTTGGTCTTCTTCCTCCCCCGGGGAGCTTCGGTGACAAGTGGCTTGCGCTCTCTGCTGCTCTTTGCTTCCGGTAGATCTTGTCGGTGCAGATGAGTGCGTCCTTCTTGTCGCCTTGGACAGAAATGACACTTATCGGACCAGGCATCTTGAGCACATTGTAGGCGTAATGAGAGGCTGCCATGAACTTGGCAAGCGCTGGTCGGCCGAGTATCCCATTGTAGGGCAATGGGAAATCAGCGACGTCAAATGTGACCCTCTCGGTCCTGAAATTCAGCTCGCTGCCAAATGTCACTGGCAGTGTGATCTTCCCCTTCGGCTTGCTCCTTCCCGGGTTTATTCCTTGAAAGGTACCAGTTTCTTCGAGCTCGCTGTCGGGGATCTGGAGCTTCTTGAGCACTGCGGAGGAGATCAGATTCAGGCCGGCCCCGCCGTCAACCAACATCTTCATGACCTTGAGGTTGCAGATTGTTGGCGAGACCAACATCGGCAAGCACCCGACCGCAGTGATGCGATCAGGGTGATCCTCAACATCGAAGATGATGGGCGTGCTGGACCATTTCAAAGGCTTGCGCGACTCGACGGACGGTTCTGCTGCGCTCACCTCTCGCGCCCACTGCTTGAGTTGGCGGTGCGAGGTGTGCAGAGAGGCACCGCCGTTGATGCACAACACCTCCGTTGCCTTCTGAAACTCTTGGTCATCAGTCTCATCTTCCTCCATCTCATCATCCTCATCTTCATCTTCGTCCTTGTCGCGGCCCCGGGGAGGTCTGTCACCTTGCCGCTGCTTGGGTTTGCCATGGCGCCCTCCCCGGGCGGGAAGCTTCTTGCCGGATCCCTCGCCACCTTTCTGGGCCTTCTCCTTGTCGCGGCGCTCGTACTCAGCTTTCTGTAGCTCCGCCATCTGCTCAACTTTCTTGCAGGCTTGAAGGTCATGGCCCTTGGTGCGATGGATCTTGCAATATTGCTTGCCGGAGCCATCCTGCTTGTCGGCGGCCACCACAGCCTCGCCGGACTCACTAGCTTTGGCCTTGTCGGAGCCACCTCCGTCGCCGGAATGCTCGACAACTAACACATCCTTAGCCTTTCTTTTTCTGTTGTTTCGCCTCTGGTTCTTCCTTGCCGGGGCGGCATCCTCACTGTCAGATCCTTCTGCTCCAGCAATCTCTCCGGGGATTTTTCTCCCCTCCTCAGCCCGTGCACACTTGTCGGCCAGAGCGTACAGCTCGCTAACATCTCTAATCTTGCACATCGCCATCTCCTCCCTCATTCTACGGTTACGCACGTTCTGATGGAACGCGCTGATAACTGCGGCAGGGTGGACGTCAGGGATGTTGCGCTGCACTTGGCTGAATCTCTGTATGTACTTGCGCAGGGGTTCTCCCTCCTTCTGGACGAGCAAGTGAAGGTCGCTCTCCTGGCCATGAGGCTTGTGGCCGCCTGTGAAGGCGCCGACAAACTGATGGCACAGGTCCGCCCACGAAGAAATGGAGTTCTCCGGCAAGTGCATGAGCCAAGATCTGACGTTAGGCTTGAGCACCAGCGGGAAGTAGTTGGCGAGGATCTTCTCGTCGCGCCCTCCGGCAGCCTGCACCGCGATGGTGTAGATGCTGAGGAACTCCGACGGATGTATCCTGCCATCGTACTTCTCGGGCACATCGGGCTTGAAGTTCTTGATATTGGGCCACTGGACTTGCCGCAGCTCACGGGTGAACGCAGGGCAACCTGCCGCATACGGCAAGTCGCCTGGTTCCCCTGGCGCATGCATATCGACAGTGGGCCCAGCGCGCTGGTCAGATTGACGTCGCGCTTCCCTTCTGTGCTTGATGCGAGTACGAGCATCTTCGTGTCGTCGTTCTTGGAGAACATGGCGTTGATCGCGGCGGGTTCACGGGTCCGACGACGCGGTGGAGTCGGCGTCAAGGTTGGCCCGACGAGCCGGCGACCTCGGCCTTCGGGGCGGGGAGTGCGTGGTAGTGGCACCCCCAGCGGTCTTGTCGGTGTCGGCTTGCGCCGGGGCGCCTTGCCGGGGCCTCGATGCGCTCGGCTGCCGAGGCTTGTCGCCGTTGGCGAAGCCGATGAGGCTATAAATGGTCATCCTCCAATCGTCAATCTTGTGTGGCGCCGGAGGGTAATCTAGAAGCAGCTGGGCTCGGGCCAGCGCTTCCTCTGCAGTCTTGGGTGGTGGTGGCGACGAGCGGCGCGAGGAGCGGATGCTCGGACTCCCAACTGGATTGGAAGGAGCAACACCCCGTCCGGGCTACCGTACCTCACTCGCGCCAGCATGCTGGCGCGCATGCTGGTCTCGAACGTCCCGTGACCCACCAGCTTGGCCTTGCTCCAACGCGAGCACGGTGCTAGGAGCACCGGGGCGTTGTCGACCTTGCACCTCCTAGGAAGGGTGTGGTGTCTGCACGGTCGCCGACGCCTGCGGGGCCTTGTTTTTGGACCTGGTGACGACGTGAGTCCCACCGTCGGCGCCCGCTCCTCCGCCGGCGTCCACTCCACCGCTCGCTTGCTCCTGCGGTGGTGGTAGAATCGATGTAGACGGAGCGGCCACCTCCGAAGGCTTCTTCTTTGGTGGCATGTCGATGAAGGCGTTGATGTAGCGCGCGCGGAGACCGGATCCGATGTTCACGACCTCGACGCCCCCCTACCTGGCACGCCAAAGATGTCGTGGGGATTCTAGGGAGCACGAGCACCTATGGGGCAGGGGGCCCCTTCTAGTCTGGCAAGGGAGCGGAGGGCGCACGCAGAGCAAATCGAGGTCAAGCGCGCGGGGGAGACGGGCAATTTTTACCCAGCTTCGGAGCTCTCCGGAGAGATAAAGCTCCTACTGCTGCTTTGTGTTTGTATTTGTTCTTGCTCGAGAGCGCGAGCGTGTGGTGGTGTTGGATGTGTCGGATGAACCGAACCCTAGTGTGGAAAAGTTCCGAACCCCTTCTACGTGTGCATGGGCCTCCCTTTTATAGTCTGAAGGGGGCACCCACAGGTGGCAGCGTAGGAAGAGGGGGTAAAAGAGTAAAAACGCAGGTTGGTACAACAGTGTCCAACAGTGTCCCCTACTTAACTCTGACGGCGGGGGA
This sequence comes from Aegilops speltoides, assembly GCA_021437245.1. Classification (NCBI taxonomy): domain Eukaryota; kingdom Viridiplantae; phylum Streptophyta; class Magnoliopsida; order Poales; family Poaceae; genus Aegilops; species Aegilops speltoides. The sequence goes on along the minus strand of CM038142.1, from coordinate 335,067,563 downwards.
CAAGGGCATTTAATGCCCGCCCGTCGCCTAACAAAGTGTGAGGAAACGACCGTTAGGGCGCCACCGATCGCCACGATGGCCTCCTTGTCAGCTCCACTTGCCACCTCGCTCGCATGGCTGCGCGTTAGCGCCGCCGCCACGCGTGCTCCCGGGGACACGCGTCGTTGGATGCTTGGAGCCCGAGTGCATGGTGGCAGCCTCGCCGCTGCAAGCGTCTTGCATGCCCTTCTTCTTGTCGCGCCGGCAAGCTTGTTTGTCGCCGAGCCTTGCCGACGCACGGGCGTTGCGGCAAGTCTTCTGGAAGCGCCTTGGTTGGCCTTCCCGGCAAGCTCCTCTTGCCGGGGTCTTTGACCCTCCCGGCAAGCTCCTCTTGCCGGGGTCTTGTCTATTTGGTTGACACTTTGTTCTTGAATGGCAGTAATAGGAAATGACGGAGGGTCTTGGCGGGTGCCCGGCAAGCCTTGCCGCGGGGTGCTGCGACTGCCCGTGCACAAGTTCGGGGTACCTTAGGGTGCCCGGCAAGCCTTGCCGCGGGGTGCTGCGACTGCCCGTGCACAAGTTCGGGGTACTAAGGTGCCCCTACTTTAGTACACCGACAACTAGCCCGATGAAAAGCCGAGCGATTGGATCATACTTTTTAACACGCTTCAGCATTTTCAACCCCACGCAATACATGAGCGCGAGCCATGGACATAGCACTATAGGTGGAATAGAATGCGATGATAGAGATCTGTAACATCCCAAATTTCCAATTTGGCATGTTATACATAGATCATCCATGCATATCATATCTTATTGCTTTTTCGTTTGCAATCCTCGAAATCCTAAGCAACTCAAGGACCTTCGGACAGAGTTGGGGATTTTCCAATTTTCATATTTGAAATTTTATCAAATAGTGAAGACGAGGATTTGATTTTAATTATTTTCTCTCCGGCAAATATTTCATTTAAAAATAATAAATGAGGGGAGATAATATGACTTCTCCAAAACAATTGAAATATCGGAGGAAAAATGTTAAAATGATTTTTGGATTTTATTTGAGTTTATTCGGGATTTTTATTTGCCCTAGAAAAAGTTGCATGTTTTAAAAATTGCATTTTAGGGGCCAAGAAAAGTTCATCTTGTTCTAAATATTTTATTTAGACGGAGAAAACTTGTTTTGGAAATTTTAGATTTTTATTTATTTTTTCTAGGAATTTTCTATTCAGCGGAATGTTTTAAAAAAAACCCTACCGATCCAAAGGGCCAAAGGCCCGGCCCAGCCGATCGCCGCCGCCGCCACGCCGCCGCCGTGCCAGCCAGACAGACGCCGAGGAGTCCGAGCGGACTTCTCCCGGGCGCCCCTTCCCAAGCCGAGCAGCCCCTCCTAAATACCGCCCGCCCGCCTCACCGCCACCCCCGCCACCGCCCCGCCACCTTGAGCGAGCCGAGCCCGAGCCGAGCCGCCCGCCAGCTGCCGAGCCGCCGCCGCCGTCTGCAGCGCCCGCTGCTGCCGCCCGACCCGCCGCCCCTCGCCGAGCCTGCGGAGCCGCCCGCCCTGCCGGACGACCTCGCCGGAGGTACCCGCCCCGCCGCCGAGTTTTTTTAAAGAAAAACCCTACGTTTTTTTGAAGAAAACCCTATTCCGTTTTTTATATAGATCGGTTTTATTTCTCTGGTTTATTTACTTAGTGAACATTCGCTCGTCCGTTCGTTCTAACGAACGTGTTGACCATTTAGTTTCTGCTAACGAACGTTCGTTCGTACAGCCATTCGTCGTTTTTCTTTTTATTGGATTTATTCGGCGATTATTCCGATCGTGATTTCTGATCCGATGTTCAAACCTGTTTATCTTTTCGCTCGTTTATCGGAATCAGGCGACTCAAGCGCCTGGAGTTTCATCTCGAAACCCTCTTTCCGAATAATCAACTCAAACAAGTTTTATCTCTGTAAAATTTGACCCTCGTTCAGATTAGTTAACGGATCTCGTTTCTTTTGCCGTTTTTTCGTTGCTCCGTTTGATTTGATTCTTTTTGCAAACCGGAGTTCTTAAGTTGAACTCTCTGGTCAAACTCTTTTATTTGGAGTTCTACTTGTGCATATTTGATTGTTGCTTATGTATGTTATTGTTTGTTTGCGATAGAATTCTCGGAGTGCGAAGCATGTTACTACGAGTCTCTAGGATTCACGGATCGTCAGCAAGGCAAGTAACACATTGATCATACAATTTTCATACCCAGTTTTTATGCATTAGTTTCAATCCTCAAACATTGCATGACTAGGATGCCTTTAACTTGTGGGTTGGGAAGTAGTTGCTGAGGTAGAACCTATTGCCCTATTTATTATCAAACCCTTGGGAGTTACTTCTACGTTATGCTTATTTTGCCATGCTATGCTCGTAGACGTGGATTGGGTTGAGTGATTTCCATGACAGATGTGAGATTGTTAATTAATGGTTTACTTAAGGTGGCAACTTTAATACACATCTGGGTGGATTGAGGCACCTGGGGTATCAAGTGATTGCCTGTTTTATTTTTGGAAATCCTGGGGTTACCGTGTGATTCTCCTATGGACCGCCACCCAGGCTCAAAGGGAACTGAGTCTATTCATGCTAGAAACTTCCGTGTGCAGCCGCAAGCTATTATGGGCTCTAGCATAGTTGAGTAAGTTACGTGAAGCTCTCGAAGAGGTGGATCAGCAGGTAGTGGGTTTGTAGGTTTGGTATGGTCTACCCGGAGTAGAGAGTTAATGTTTCTGAAAGATTGTGTCTCAGTCATCCGTCTCTCAAACACCATGTAGTGCGAGAAATCAATGGAGGCGATCGAGTCTTGCGGGGAAAAGTGCGCAAACCTCTGCAGAGTGTACAATTTAATCATGGTTAGCCGTGTCCCCGGTTATGGACAATTCCGAGTATCTAGTACTTGAGTATTCGCATGTATCTCAACACTCTTAAATTAATATTGCTGGGATGTTAACTATTTTAATTGGGATCATTGAGTTGGGGTTACCTTCTCAAATGATGTTTCAACCACCATAATAGTTAAATTAAAACTGATTCCTTTCTAGTATGGAAAAATTGGCTTTTCGCAAAATTGTAACCATAGAGCTTTCCACCAGCAAAATATGCATGTAGTGGTAGTATTATTATGTTATTGCTCTTTTGTGTTACATTGCCAGCATATTCCATGTGCTGACCCGTTCTCGGGCTGCAACGTATTATGTTGCAGACTTTTCAGACGAGGAGTAAGGTTCGTAGGTCGTTGCCGTGCAGCTCAGCTATGCCGTTGGAGTTGATGGACTCACTTTATGTTCCAAGCCTTCCGCTGTTATCGCATTAGATGGCCTTAAGCCATATTATTGTAATAAGTTCTCTTTTGAGACATTCGATGTAATAAGTGTGTGATTGCTACTCTGCTATAAATCCTTCAAGTACTGTGTGTGTCAGCATTACCGATCCAGGGATGACACGGAAGCACAGAGACTTGACCATCCGAGGTCGGGTCGCTACAAGATGGTATCAGAGCACACGTTGAGTGTAGGACACGACCACTAAGATAAACCATAGGTCACACTTCTCTTCTCATTTCTGACTCCTCTTCTTTTTCCACTCTCTAGGATGAAGGAGAAGAAGAACAAGTTTGCACAACCGGATGAAGACACACCTTTTGGACGCCACTTGAAGGAAGTCACTAGGTACTTGAATATTGGAATACCAAGCTTCACTGGGACGTACAACGCTACTCTACCGGAAGAAGAACGCTGGATGATTCAAGTACGAGTTCCAGGAAGAACGTTCTCGCCAAATTCTAGACCCATAGAGTTTTCTTTCGAAGCACCCACTTGGAGCCTTGGCAAGAGTATGGCAGCTCATATTACCATGGGACGCATTGGAGAAATCTACAACAAGGAACTTGAGGATACCACCTATCAAATATGTGGGCGCCGAGATGAACAATGGGAGATGATCAGCACCAGGAAGGATAGATCTGTCGCAGCATTTATCCAGGAGCAAAACCAGCACATTCGACGTCAGGAGAACCAGATGTGCACAGACATGATCGAGTTGAAGAAGGCGAAAACTAGGATCATCGAGCTGGAGGAAGAACTTAAGTCCACGCGCGATGGATATGAGGAGGAAATCAAGACCCTATTGGAGAAGAATGACGACCTAGTCGAGAAGATCGGAATTTTCATGGGAGGACCAGTTCCAAGAGAAGACCCCATTTGTCCGGACAACTACATCATCATCGACGACACCGATTCAGATTCAAGTGATGATGACTATGAAGATGAAGCTGGAGCAGACATCATGGAGTCTTCCACCGATCAAAACTTCTAGATGACCACCATATGATAATAGTATTCCCCCATGTAACTAGTAGTAGTGAGCACTTTTGCGATAGTCCTAGACCGTGTTGTATGCCCTTGCTTGCTTGATTGAATGAATGCTCGTGTTTGCCTCATATACATATGGGTAGTGTTCCTCCCCTAGATCTTTTTCTATTCTAATCTCTTCCATCTAAACCCATCAGATGCCTCCGAGAAGAGACGCCGATTTTGTTTTCCCACCAGAGATCACCCAGTTGATCCAGCAGCAGAATGCCTTGATGCAATTGCTAGTTTAGAACCAGGGCAATGCCAATAAGAACAATGCCAACAACAACCCGCCGCCAGTGGATAACCTCGCCCGTTTCTTAAGGTTACAGCCGCCGGTGTTCTCCAGTAGCATCGAGCCAATAGTTGCAGATGATTGGCTACGTCGTATTGGAAGGGAGTTAACCACCGCAGGATGCACAGATGCTGAGAAGGTGCATTTTGCCGCACACCAACTGGATGGACCTGCAGCAGCATGGTGGGAGAATTTCACAGCCACCTATCCTATCGACACTGTCACATGGGCTCGGCCAGATGGGCTTTTCGCACTGCCCATGTCTCGACTGGAGCTATGCAGATGAAGAAGCGTGAGTTTCGCAATCTATGCCAGGGGAACCATACTGTTGGCCAGTACGTGGATGAGTTTAGCAAGTTATCACGTTATGCCCCTGATGATGTGGCCATAGATGCCGCGAAGCAGGAGAAGTTTATGGAAGGGCTGAATGATGAGATGAGTATGCAGTTGATGGTAGCAACCTTCAACAACTACCAGGAGTTGGTAGATAAGGCTCTAATGATTGAAGGAAAGCAGCAGCAGATTGATAATCGTAAGAGGAAGTATGGACAAGGGAAATACAACTCAGGAGCTCACCAGAAGCCTCGCTTAACCCCGAACTCGGGGGGACTTGTTCATAACCATGGAGGTCATAACCATGCTGGAGGAGGATCGCATAACCATAATGGTGCGAATAACGGGAATGGGAATGGAGCCAACAATAATCAGAACCGCTCTAACCCATCTACACCCGCAAAGAGGGACTTAAGCCAAGTTGTTTGCTACAAGTGTGGGAAGACAGGGCACAATGCCAATGACTACTCTGAAGGAAAGAATGGAAATGGAAATGGAGCGCAGGGAAGAAGCCCAATCCATTCAACAAAGGACAAGTGAACCACGTTAACGTGGAGGAAGTTGAAGAGCAGCCGGACGCGGTAATAGGTAAGTTTTTGGTTCAGTCATTTACCGCAATTGTTCTTTTCGATATTGGTGCATCGCATTCATACATATCAAGGGGATTTGTGGAAAAGTTTAAGTTACCAACCCAAACCCTTAGGACACCCCTTTTAGTGAGCTCGCCAGGAGCAGAGTACATGGCTAGCAGATGGTGCACCCAAATACCCCTAATCATTGGCACACATGTATTTCCGTCTGACCTAATTATCTTGGAGTCGCAAGGATTGGATGTGATATTAGGTATGGACTGGATGTCAAAGTATGGAGGAAGTATTGACTATGCTAGTAAGTCAATTTATCTTACTACCCCGGAGGGAAAGAGGATTAAGTATGTATCTAGGCATGTTCCTAGGAGGAGCCAAGTAAATGCCCTCACAGGGTTGTACAGGAGGAAGTACCTGTAGTAAAGGATTTTTCGGATGTTTTCCCCGAAGAGTTACCAGGTATGCCACCGGATAGAGACATCGAGTTTTTGATAGAGCTATTGCCAGGTACAGGGCCGATATCCAAGAGACCCTATCGGATGCCAGCAAATGACCTGGAGGAAATTAAGAAGCAGATTAATGAGTTGTTGGAGAAAGGTTACATTCGTAGAAGGTCATCACCTTGGGGAGCCCCAGTACTTTTGGTGGAGAAGAAGGATAAATCCCTGAGGATGGTTGTTGATTACCGAGCTCTGAATGAAGTAACGATAAAGAACAAGTATCCTTTACCAATGATTAATGATCTGTTTGATCAGTTACAAGGAGCTAAGGTGTTTTCAAAGATTGATCTACGATCGGGATACCATCAGTTGAAAATCTGAGAGAAGGATATACCCAAGACAGCGTTTACCACGCGGTATGGATTATATGAGTATACGGTCATGTCATTTGGACTGACTAACGCCCCTGCCTATTTCATGAGTATGATGAACAAGGTGTTCATGGAGTATTTGGACAAGTTTGTTGTGGTATTCATTGATGATATTATGATATACTCGAAGAACGAAGAGCACGCGGAACACTTGCGTTTGGTTCTTGAGAAACTCAGGGAACACAAGTTATACGCCAAATTCAGCAAGTGCGAGTTTTGGTTGAAAGAAGTTGGATTTCTTGGGCATGTTATATCCGGAGAGGGTATAGCAGTGGATCCCAGTAAGGTTCAGTCGGTCACTGAATGGTTGGCACCCACTTTAGTTGGCGAGATCCGCAGTTTCCTTGGACTGGCAGGATATTATCGGAGATTCATTGAGAATTTTTCCAAGATTGCTAAACCAATGATTGAATTGTTAAAGAAGGATACTAAGTTCAAATGGACGGAGGAGTGCGAGACAAGTTTTCAAGAGCTGAAGGAGTGATTGACTACAGCCCCAGTGCTGACCTTGCCAGATATACATGAGGAGTTTCAAGTGTATTGTGACACCTCTCGCTTGGGACTTGGTTGTGTGCTTATGCAGGAAGGAAAAGTTGGTTCATATGCCTCACGACAATTGAAGCCACACGAGTTGAACTATGCCACACATGATCTGGAGTTAGCAGCCGTAGTGCATGCGCTAAAGACCTGGAGACATTATCTTATTGGAAACCGTTGTGATGTGTACACGGATCATAAGAGCTTGAAGTACATTTTCACACGTATGAGTTGAACCTCGCATGAGGAGATGGTTGGAACTTATAAAGGATTACGATATGAAGCTACATTATCATCCAGGAAAAGCCAATGTCGTAGCAGACGCTTTGAGCTGGAAGAGTTATGCTAATGTTCTTGTGAGCAAGGGAATGCCAAAAGAGTTAGTTGCGGAGATCATGGAACTTAGGTTGGAGATTGTTCCAAAAGGCTTTCTTGCAGCAATGGAGGTTCAGTCGAAGTTGTTGGACAAGATTCGAGAAGCTCAGAAGGAGGACAAAGAGATTGCTGAGATAAGAGAGAGGATGGGCGAAGGTAAAGCCAAAGGTTTTTGCGAGGATGAGCACGATACCTTGTGGTTTGAGGACCGGATTTATGTGCCCAACAATTCGGAGATCAGGAAGTTGATACTTCAGGAGGCCCATGACTTACCATACTCGATTCACCCCGGAAACACCAAGATGTATCTAGACTTGAAGGAACGTTTCTGGTGGACTGGTATGAAGAAGGATATTGCCAAGTATGTAGCCGTATGTGATGTATGTCAGAGAGTGAAGGCAGAGCATTAGAAACCAGCAGGACTATTACAGCCTATGCTAATACCCGAATGGAAGTGGGACAAACTTGGTATGGACTTTATTACCGGATTACCCAGAACCAAGGCAGGATATGATTCTATATGGGTAGTTGTGGATCGATTGACTAAAGTAGCTCACTTCATCCCGGTGAAAACAACGTATACAAGTGCAAAGTTGGCCAAGATATATATGACAAGGATCGTATGTTTACATGGAGTTCCGAGGAGCATCGTATCAGATAGAGGAACCCAGTTTACTTCAAAGTTTTGGCATCAGTTACACCAGACTTTGGGTACCCGATTGAATTCAAGACCGCTTTTCACCCTCGCATGATGGATGATGTAAAGAGTCAATCAGATTCTGGAGGACATGCTAAGAGCCTGTGCGCTAGATTATGGATCTAGTTGGGATGCCAATTTACCGTACGCAGAGTTCTCTTATAACAACAGCTACTAGGCCAGTTTGAAGATGGCACCGTTCGAAGCTCTGTATGGACGCAGGTGTAGAACGCCTTTGATGCGGGATGAGGTAGGAGATTGTCAGTTGTTTGGACCAGATTTGATCAAGGAATTAGAGGAGAAGGTTAAACTGATCAGAGACAGACTAAAGATTGCTCAGTCCAGACAGAAGAGTTACGCAGATTCAAAACGCAAGGAAGTAACCTATGAAATTGGAGACAGAGCTTATTTACGAGTATCACACTTGAGGGGAGTAAAACGTTTTGGAGTTAAGGGAAAGTTAGCCCCGAGATTTGTAGGACCGTATCGTATTTTGGAACGGATGGGAGAAGTTGCCTACAAGCTGGAGTTACCTAAAGGATTGTCAGGAGTTCACGATGTGTTTCACGTATCACAGCTGAAGAAGTGCCATGCTGAGATGGTCGATATACCGTTGAATGATACAGTACCTTTGGAGTCGATTCAGCTGGATAATAATCTGACCTATGAGAAGAAGCCAGTAAAGATTCTTGAGTTTGATAGTCGAGTCACTCGCAACAAGGTGATCAAGTTTTGCAAAGTTCAGTGGAGTCATCATACCGAGGAAGAAGCCACCTGGGAGCGAGAAGAGGATATTCGCAAGGACCATCCGCACCTATTTTCTAGCCAACCCGAATCTCGAGGGCGAGATTCATCTTAAGGGGGGTAGGTTTGTAACATCCCAAATTTCCAATTTGGCATGTTATACATAGATCATCCATGCATATCATATCTTATTGCTTTTTCGTTTGCAATCCTCGAAATCCTAAGCAACTCAAGGACCTTCGGAGAGAGTTGGGGATTTTCCAATTTTCATATTTGAAATTTTATCAAATAGTGAAGACGAGGATTTGATTTTAATTATTTTCTCTCCGGAAAATATTTCATTTAAAAATAATAAATGAGGGGAGATAATATGACTTCTCCAAAA